>OW152823.1:0-645402 GCA_933534255.1 Iphiclides podalirius
GCGGCAAGTGCCTGGGCACCAGCCACCAAAAAGGTGCAAGCAAAGAAAAAGTTAAGTCTGGTGCAACGCGGCTTCTTGCAAAAAATCGTCAAAGCATACAGGACCGTCTCCCTGAACTCGGCACTATTACTTGCCGGGTTGCTGCCACTGGATTTAAGGAACCAGGAGGCAGCTCTCCTCTACGAGATCAAAAAAGGTCATACTCGGCAGGTCATAGGAGACCGGGAGATTGAGAGACGGACACCGTATGAAGAGTCACCACACCCAGCAAAACTGGAAGGAATACAGAATACCAGCTCGGAGGAAAGTGCACAGGCGAATCAGTGGCACGACACAGAGCTAGGCATCTTTACAGATGGCAGCAAGCTCGAGGGAAAAGTGGGTGCGGCCCTATCCCTGTGGAAAGGTACTACTGAGACAAGCTACAAAAAACTCAAGCTAGGAAATTTCTGTACAGTATACCAGGCGGAGCTGTTAGCCCTTCGAGAGGCCACAAAGCTGGCACTACTAAACACCGCGAGAAGCTGCACAATACACAGCGACTCCAAGTCTGCCTTGGATACTATATCCAGGAGTGACAGCCTGCATCCCTTAGCAGTCGAAGCAAGGGCCAACATAGGGAAAGCAAGAGCACAAGGAAAAACCCTTGCGCTGCACTGGGTCAAGGCCCATATCGGGATTGCAGGAAACGAAAGGGCAGACGAACTAGCAAAGGAAGCCGCCCTTAGGTCGAAGACTAGACCACACTATGATGTATGCCCGGTCTCATTCGTCAAGCGACAACTCAGAGAGAAGTCGCTTGAGGAATGGAACCGGAGGTACAAGCAAGAAGAAACGGTGTCCACCACTAAGATGTTTTTCCCGGACGCTATTGAAGCCTATCCTATAATTAAGAAAATGGAAATCGACCAAATAACCACGCAAATACTAACAGGTCACGACGGGTTTGCAGAGTACTTGCACAGGTTTAAGATCAGGGAAAGTCCATCATGCCCCTGCGACCCACTTAAAAATGAGGATGTTACACATATAATGACCGAGTGCCCGATGTATGGAAGTGCGAGGAACGACCTAGAACTGGAAATAAGAATAAAAATTACTAAAGAAAACATACACAATATAATAAGGGATAACGAAAACAGGAAAAAGTTATTAGATTTTGTAAAACAAATAACCAAAAGAGTAAATCAAAGAAACAAGTAAATCAGGGATATTGAGTTTGATACTTAAGTGTATGAATCTCAATACCATAAAAAAGTCAAAATAATTAGTTTAAGAGATAGTGTAAAATCCACTGGTAAGAGGCAAATGGAAACAACGACAATTGATAGACTGTAGGAAGGAAACACATAAGACCAAGAATAGGCTAGAAATAAAAATAGAAATAACGATAGATACATAAGGTAATATAGAAACATAAGCACAATGAAATAGTAAGTAGTACTGTATAAAGAAACAAAGCATTGTAAAGAAGAAATATAACATAAGTAAATGCAATATAAAGAAAGGTAGCGAGCAGTAGTTTGTAAAAATCTAGCAATATGAGTAGTAAAGTATAAAGTAATAAAGCATTGTGTAGTAGTAATATAATATAACTAAAATGTACCGTTAAGAAACGTAATATTATTTAAACAGCAAGCAGTAGTGTTATAAAAGTGTAGTAAACGTACAGTAAGGTATAAATAAGTAAAGTAATGTAAGTAGTAATACAATAAAAGTAAAACATGACTAAGGAACAAGTAAAGTAATTAAGTAGTAATAGTAAGTAGTAGTTCTGTAAGACTGTATCAAACGCAGTAAGTAAGTAAGTAGATAAAGGACAAGGTGAAATGTAATAAGTTTAAGGAAAGTGTACTCAAATCCTTGTTAAAAGAACAACTCAAAAGAGCTAAAAAGGGCCCTGACCTCCCATGCCAGGGGAACAAGAGTAAAGTAAAAGTAAAAAAAAAAAAAAAAAAACCTTTTTTTTTTTTTTTTAACGATGGGAAATGCATCATGCATACTCTCCTTAGGGGAAGCAAGGACAGTTATGTTGGACTCCCGCTCTGAGAAGGGCAGACCTACCAACTAAAACCCATCGGGTGTCCTCCTCTGCCGTCAAATGCTGGATTGCAGGGCCCGCTTAAGCGATTCTGCTGCAACCCAGCCACGGCTACCCCGACCCTGCACAGGGCTGGGGCACACCACGAAGGGACGGGTTTTGTCCCCGTCCTCCGCATGAGTGCCCATGACACCAGTGGGCACTTAGCCTTCGCGGGGCCTCATACCGTTAGGTGACAGACGTCCCCACGTCTGTCACCCGGAGGCCCATTAGGGCGGGAGACGGCGCTCGTGTGCCGCCCGCCTTCTGCCCATGCGACGTCGCCGGATCGGGTCGTAAGAAGCATTCTCCTCCCTCTCCCTTTCGGCGGCCTCCTTCTGTAAGACAAAGTTGATATAGAGTGTCCAATGGTCGTAAAGGCGTATAACAAATACATGGGGGGAGTGGATCTACCAGACATGCTGATCTCGCTGTATAAAATTCGCTTCAAATCCAATAGATGGTATATGGGTATATTTTCCCAGTTGGTCGACATATGCCTTAACAATGCCTGGCTGCTCTCCAGGAAAACGCAGAAAAAGACTATGCCTCTGAAGCATTTCCGGCGAGAGGTTTATGAAGAACTAAAGAAACTAGGTATTTCTGTTGGTCATGAGGTTTCTGTTGAAAGTAAGGAAAATAAACCAACGATTCCCGTGCCCTCAAATCCCATCAAATATGACGACGTTGGACAATTTCCAGATACAAGAAATGAATAAGGTGGTTGTAGACATTTTCAACAGAAAACCAATGTTTTTTTGAAAAAAATGCAACATGACGCTTTGTTTTGTTCCTGGAAGAGATCCTAGAAACTGTTTTCTATCGTTTCATACTAAGAACTAGATTTCAGTATAGCTTTTTTGTTCAAAACCCTTAGTAGGTTTATTTATCCAAAAATTTACAATATTTTCAATTTGTTCTAGTAATATTTATCCGTACCATATTACTATTTTTTTCCATTGTTATTTTAAGGATCAATGTATCTAAAAGAATATGCCATATCCAAATAAAGGATTAAATTTGATTTAATATATTTTTTTTTATTTACACATTCTTACCCTTACATTAGCAAAGTACCACCCAAGGAACATCCATTAACACAAAAGGAACCGAAAAAGATTGGCAATGTTCCATGTGTGGTACATCAATTTTCCGGAAAACTGAAGCTTACAATATTTTTTTAATAATTTTTAAAAGTTCTTTACTGACTTTAGAACAAGAGTAAATCGATAGAATTACCAAATCCAATCAAAAATAGGTCTGCCAATCCAAGGGATAAGGTTAAGGATCGGGTAAGGACCATAATTTTCAAGCACTTGACCTAACATCAAGTATAAACATATTTTAATGGTGGTTTGGTAAGATACGCTTAATTGCTATACATTTATTTATTACAAGTTTTATAAAATAGAGATAGTCAACGCTATCATAACGTAGGTATAAAATAAGCATCTATCGTTTAAATGCATTTTCAAGAAAGAGGGTTTAAAAACGTTTATGCATATCAGAGCCCCTAAGATTAGAATAGTGAAATTGTAAAGGTGAAAAGACGAGTGCGTATGAAGTGGCGTAGCGGCCGGCTCCGTGACGTGGGCCGCAGTCGGCGGTCCGGCGGCGGTGCGGGGCGATCAATCGCGGCGGGGGCGGCGTGACGCGGCCGCCTTGCCCCTCCCCCGCCCTCCGCCCGCCTCAGCCGCGCCGGCGCCCGCCGCCACAGCTCGCGCCGGGCTCCCCTGCAGTGTGGCGCGGCGTTACGTCACGCGCGCACCGATCGTCGGCCGAGGGCAGCTCCGCCACGCTCGGCGGCACGAGCGGCGCCGGTGCCGGTGGTGCGAGGGCTGTGCGGTTGTGCGATGCGTGCTCGGAGGGTGCAGCGGTGGGCGCGTGCCGCGGCGGCGAGCTGAGCGCGCGCGGCGATGCGGCACGCGGCACTGGCGCTGGGCGCGCTGCTGGCGCTGAGCGCGCGCGGCGCCGCCGGCGGCTGCGGCGTGGCCGAGTTCGCGTGCCGCGGCGGGGCGTGCGTGCGGCTGGACGCCTACTGCGACGGCGAGGCGCAGTGCCCCGACGGCAGCGACGAGCCCGCCGGCTGCTCCGTGTGCAACCGCACGTACTATGGGCGCGCGGGCGTGGCGTACGGCGTGGCGCTGCGCGGCGCGCCGAGGGCGCCCTTCCTCTGCCACCTGACGTTCACGGCGGGCGGCGGAGCGCACGGCGACCTGGTGCAGCTGGCGTTCGACGAGTTCCGCGTGGGGCGCTACGAGGCGGGCGCCCTGGACGGATGCCCGGACGGCTACATGCAGCTGTCGGAGCTGGGAAGGCCGTTCACGGGCGGCTCGTGGTGCGGCTCGGCCGATGGCGCCGCACTCTACTACAGCGAGACGGCCACCGTCACCGTATCGGTGAAGCTATTCCGAGCGCGACTCGGTGAACCATTTGGATTCCGGCTACGCTATAAGTTTCTCGCACAGCGCGATGCGATCGTCAGGTCAGTAACTTTTTTAAATAAATAGACCTTAAAACAATTACATGATTTCACTTGGCTTACTTCAAGCACCTCTAAATCTAACATCGTTCCATTACACTTAAGCATATATTATTGTCTCGAGCTGACAAATATCTACGCACAAGTATATAGTAAACAATAGAGAAACAGAAAAATTGATAACTAATCAACTTTTTTAAATACTAGTAGATTGTGACATTTACCAAAATATTTTGCGCTTCGAAAAGAGCGGTTCACTATCAAAACTTTGTGGAATCATAGTTTCCTGATCCACGTCGCGCCACATTCTCATCTGCAACACGCAGCACAAAACAATCAAATTATTACCAGGCCATTGCAGAACCCAAATATGCGATTATTGTGCCAAACAATGTGCACAAACGGAGGCGAGGGTTTCGAATTAGGTTCTATTTGATTATTTAAAAAAAGTTTTAAAATCATCCAGAGTTAAGGGCAAGCTAGTGTTTGAATCGAATATAATAGGTTGGGGAAAAAGTTTCTTCGCATTTTATATGAAAATTCAAAACATTTTTTAATAAAGTTTATTTGCATTTAACCAAAGTTTGTAGGTGCCATTTTGTTCGATAACTTTCTCATATCTTGTAGGTGCTATAGAAATTCTGGGTCTTCTGATCAAAAAACCGCGATAAGTGGTTTTGGCAGTCCTCTCGTGATGTTAACCTGACACTGCCTAAAGAATTCTGAAGAGACCGAAACAAGTAGAAATCTGAAGGTGCAAGGTCAGAACTATATGGCGGATGCATTAACACCTCCCAGTCAAACACTCTTAATTTTTGCTGAGTGTTTTTGCGTTATCATGATGAAAAACTACACCCCTTTTGTTGATTAATTTCGGCCGCTTTCTCTCAACTTCTTGCTTTATTCGAATCAGTTGTTCGCAGTAGAGTTCAGAATCAATGGTCCTGCCTGGCGGTAACAGCTCATAATGAATAATGCCCTTCCGATCCCACCATACACACAGCATTACCTTGTTGCGAGATAACCCGGGTTTTGCCAGAGTTTGTGAAGCCTGCCTTTGACCACGACCTTTTTCACGCGTTCTTGTCGTACGTGATCCACTTTTCATCACCAGTTATCAGGTTTTTCAAAAATGTTTCGGTTTCCTTACGTCCTAATAAAGAATCACAAATGAGTACACGGTTCATTAGGTTTCTTTCAAAGAGCTCATGAGGCACCCAAATATCGAGCTTTTTTGTGTACTCAGATTTTTTCAAATGCGCCAAAACTGTTTTGTGCTCAATACCCAGTTCTTCAGCTACACCATAATTACTGATATGCCAATCTTGCTCCACTTTTTCAAATATCATTATTTTTTCATTTATTTTTTTCCTAAACCGGGTTAACAGCTAAACACAATGTGATACTAATGAGATGACTCTTATGGGACTTTATATATGGGACTTTGTATATATGAGTACCTAAGTGGCAAGCGAGCACGCGGTTCACTTGATGTTAAGTGATAATCGCTGCCTATGGAAATTTGCAACACCCGCAAGCTTACAGATGCGCTGCCACCTTTTGGTAAAGTGGGCACTGGCTATCTTAATCACCAGATGAAGTGCACAACACTTTCATTTCACGCTAGTTTGCTGTGAGGTCGTTGTACATACCTGGACAGACCTACCCATTCTTGCAACGGAAGGCTGTTGCGTGGCCCACAATTTATTTCTTATTTTTAATTTTTAGGAAACACAAAATATCTTTCTACTAAGAGGTTCCATTTTTTTTCTAGAGTCACGTCTCCACTATTTTTTCTAAATTATACTGTTTATTAGTATTTACTGCGTGTGAAAATTTCTTATACAATCGCGTTTAAAAACTTGTAGTATAATGACCGTCTGAAGGTACACAAGATTCAGTATTCAGAGCGAGACAAATTAATTATAAGCCTTTAGAATTTGAATGACTATTTAACATTAAGTGCCTGTCGCTACAAGAGTCATGCTTTTTTCATTACCAAATATTTCACGAATCCATTTTCCCTGTAAGATTAAAAGATAGACATAAATATAGTGTCTGAAGTAAATACTTATTTGAAGATTAACGAATATATAAATTATTTGCGCTTATGCCGATGGGATGGGGCAGAGATGTCTTCTTGGGTCGAGGGACCGCTTATCTCTATTAATGGCTTCTTCTTCACTTCTCTTGACACACATTCCGCGGAGTGAGCCGCCGAATTAAAGCAAGCTTCGTATTCGTGCCTACTATTGTAACTTGTTTGTTGTTCATCAAAATGTTAGGTCCTGAGTCTGCCTGAATGAAATTTATGGATGCGACATTGGCCAAGAATTATTTGACAGTATTGCTTATAAATGTATCAATAATGAAAAGAACATTATTGGAAATTTTATACTTGGAGATATCAATTTCAACTTAATTGAAATGTTAGGTTAATCCTGGCAAATTAATTTTTAAAAATTGTAAAGACAATATAAAGAAAGTAACAAGAAAAAATTCTTTACATTCTCCCCCTTTTTGGGGCGAATGAAACTTATCACTAGATTTCACAGAGGACAGTAAAAGAACATGGTGAGCAATTTATCATCGCATTATGCATCTTTTGCTTGCACGTTAACTCTCCTATTAGACTAGATTATCTATCAATCGATTGGTTTGTTATAAGCTAGTATAGCCTTCTATTTCTACAACCACGTGCCGTTATTTAATGTCTTTACATTTCCTGGTATCAAAGTAAATTAACGACCTTTAAATTAAATGTCTCCGCTGTAAAAAGTCCACAACTTTACTGCGCAACTTGGCAGATGTTAATATATCTTTGTAATCTATTTTTAACCCAATATTTCAATTAATGCAGATTTGCTCACGATGATTTTGTTAACCACCAAGCTTTTAGGTAACCTATACCTACAATTCTTATCTTCTATATTATAAATAGGAAAGATTTGATTGTTTGTATGTATTGAATAGGCTCCGAAACTACTGAACCGATTTGAAAAGTTCTTTCACTGTTGGGAAGCTACATTATTCCCGCTTGATATAGGCTATATTATATTTTCAAAAAAATAGGGATCCTTACTAAAACTTCAATAATGTAACCCAAAGTGTACAAAAATTACCTAAAATATTCTTTACATCGCGTGCGCTGCGAAAAGTATTGATGATAGAATAAAATAATGTACTACGGCTTTGCAGAATACATCATTATTTACAAAAAGTGTCGCGACAGCATATGTCTAACTATTATAGTTATGCCACAATAAGTGTTCTATTATTTTAAAATTTTGATTGAAATGCCGCCGCTAGAAAAGGCACTTTATTTGTATCTTGGTATTAATCCTTATAAAAATAAATTATTCATATTAAAGAATGTTTCAATAGCTTTATACTACTTTTCGAATTATTAAATTCGGACATTCCATTCGAAAGATATCACAAGTTTAAAAATGTTAGTATATTGTAATTTAACTATCCAAACAGCTTAGTGACTGACTTATGCCCAGTTTCCGAAAGGCCAATCAAAGCAGCAATCACATAACACTATGTCAAAAATGATCAGTTGTTAATCTCTTGTTAAACTGCCTTGGGTTTTTGGAAGGTTTGTTCAAGAAAAATTAGCTAATCACTGTATAACCAATGATAATGAATGAAATGAATGATTTATTTCAACTAACTCTTTCTATTGTATAGGTGTTTCTTTTTAAACAAAACTTAAATTAACGTCACGATCCAGTCCTGTCACCGTGTGATTACCAACGTAAAAATCCGAGATATAATAAAATTTAATTTATATAAATACATGCAAAATGTCAAAAAAAAAGTACTTTTATCCATAATAAGCAAGTAAGTATTATAAAAAGAAAGAATCCATATTATTTATTTACTTTTGAATTGCATTTTGTATTTTTTCTAATCACATGATATGTTCGCATAATAATAAATAATAAATAGTTAATAGAACACATGAATGTTCTAACAACGTATTAGGGAATTATGTTTATTTTTAATAAAAACTAAGATTTTTGATAAATAACATTTTTAACCAACGATTGATCGTCCAAATTGACAGATTACTTAATAAAGCTCGTTGACCACCGAAAAGCGCTTTCAGAAACTCGATTTTCTGTTGATTGTCCGTTAATCAGTGACTAATTGCAAATCAAAATCAATGTTGTTTAAGACGTTCTATCAACTCAGATCAGTTAAATAACGATTGACAAGAGATTTATCGTAAATTAAAATTGATTGCGCTTTCGGAAACTGGGTGTTAGTGGTTCTTATAATTTTTCAATCACATTTATACTGGTAATTCCTGTTTAACAGATAGCAAATATTTAAGTACAAAGGCAGTTTAATTTTTTTATCATTTTAAAATGGCCAAAAGATCAAGATCTCATCTTTTTAGAAATAGTTCCCAGGCGAGGGCATCAAAAATACGCCGTAATGAAAAATCTTTACCGGAAAGTGTAAATCGTCTTACAAGTCAGAGAGAGTCAAGTAGAGCGGCTTAAAGAGCAAAATAATATAAATATACAAATTCACACTCGGGAATCAAGCTCTGAGCGTTCCCAACGCCTACGAGATGAGAGAGAAAGACAACAAACGTCAACGACTAGAGTTCGTAATCGACTTTTAGCTCACAGTAACAGATCAGCATTAATGCGTTAAGCTCAACAGTCTTCCGTCCAAATCGGAGCAATGAATAAGATCTGCTGTAAGTGTTCTGCCAAAAAATGGGTCGATGAACCAAAAACCAAATACGGTATGTGCTGTGCTTCTGGAAAAGTTAGTCTCCCCAATATTGAGAAGCACAGCCAATAAAAATCTTTTGACAAATAATCAATCACCATCGGGACATTTTTAACCAACATCCGAAAGTGCAATAGCCCTTTTCAAATGACTTCGTTTGACGATAACTTTTAAAATAGAGGGACAAGTATACAAGTATCATCAATATACAACAATCATCATCCTCCTGCCTCCTAGGTGGGGTCGGCACAACATGAATCATGTTGTTAGCGGTTTTGGCTATATTTTTACAACCAGCCGCCTGCCTGACGTCAACCCTCCTTGGAAAACAAATACCCAGATCAAATTTCAACTGTGTAACTATCACGGTTCATGAGATACAGCCTGTTGACAGAGGGACAAACAGACAGCGGAGTCTTAGTAATAGGGTCCCGTTTTACCCTTTGGGTACGGAATCCTAAAAAGGCCCCAAAGGTATAGTATTTCACGGTAGACACGTCCAACTTAAAAGGGTCTCTGAGTTACACAGATTGTATGATCCACTAAAATAATCCTTAATAGTCGTAATAGGAGAAGACGGTTAATATTTGACTATTCCTCGGCAAGGTACTGTGCGTAACAAAACTGTGACATGCATGGAATTTTATGCATTTAGGTTGATGGTTAGAGCTACCTATTCTAATCCATTGCATTATTACTGGGACTTATTAGGGTTCCGTACCCAAAGGGCAAAATCGCACCCTATTACTAGGACTGTACCCTATTACCCACTGACTGTCAGTATGTCCGTATGTCTGTCCATATGTCCAGGCTGTATCTCATGAACCGTGATAGTTCGACAGTGTAAATTTTCACAAACGATGTATTTCTATTGCCACTATAACAATAAATACTAAAAAACAAAAACGTATAAATAAGCGGGGCTCCCATAAAACAGACATGATTTTTTTGTCGTTTTTATAGATAATGTTAACAGTAGTAGTGTTTTTGACAATATGTAAGTGTAATACTTCTATACTTCTATTGAATAAAGGTATTAAAACGGTCTTCTGTGAGGTCGGTACGGAACCCTTCGTGTGCGAGTCCGACTCGCACTTGGCCGGTTTTTATTCAATACATTGTCGATATGATGGCAAAAAGATTTCAGAAAGATTGAATTACATAATTATGATATCGTGATCACCAGAGACTGAGGGCTGGTGAAACATTCAGACGAGATTGAGACGCCTTAAATCAAGACATTGGCACATCAAATATCGGTCAACGCGTAATCTGCAACGTCATATTCATTTACGGGTTCTCCGAGTTATCTGCATTAAAAAACCAAAGATGCGATGATTTATGTCCGAAGCTATGGGAGACCAGACTTATTTGTCACTTTTACGTGTAACTCCGAATGTCCCGTAATTAAAGCGGAACCATTATCTGGTCAGCGGCCTTTCGATCTTCATGACCTAATTTCAAGGGTATTTCATTAAAAGATGAAGAAATTCATAAAATTCTTCACCAAAGATGAAATATTCGTAAGGTTTTACGTGTGTGTATGATAACTTTTTGTTAAATACCCGTGCGAAGCCGGGGCGGGCAGCTATCAACTATACGTCTATAGTTTGGATGCCAACTGTTTTTGAGAAAAATGAATTATCTCATATTTCAAGTACAGAAAAAATAAGTATAAAGAAGAAAAATAAAGTATTGTTCAAAATTTGTTTTTTTTCTATTATATTTTTGTATGCTTTTAGCACACACTCAGTTTTTCACTATACTTAAATTTTCATTCCCGATCTTTATTGTAATATAATTAACTGCAAAAGCTTCCAAGTTGAAAGTGTTCTGTTTCAACTAAGAAGTATCTATAAAAGTTTAGTAATTATCCGTATAGGTAGGTATGTACATACATTATGTTTTATTTATGCACAACAATAAATATTGAAAATAGAGTATGTTCACATACTTAATTGAAAAAGTATATTTACCAAAAATAATGTAGGATACGTCATTATAATGTATGGTTAGCAACCCTAGGCCCACCCAGTACAGGTACACACATTCCAGCATTCTAAAGATAAAGCGAGGCAAGCATAAGAGATGTATAAGAGATACATGTCAATACTATATTAGGAGAAAGGATCCTAAACACGCTTGTAGAATCTATCATTTGTTATAGTTTACAAATCTAGGTAAATTTTTAATAATTTACCTTAAATAGGTGATATTGTTTTTGGGATATGGTCATATCACTATATGCACTATATGTATATATGCACTATTATGAATGTTCAAGGTTAATGTTTAATTAAAACCTTAATTAGCATAGGTACAACAATACATCATTCATAAAACTATAAACTGAACTGCTCTCTTACGGCACCCGACCGTATGAGGAATTTTAGGAAAGAATTTTAGTGTGTGTATTTTTTTTTTATGGAGAAAAGGGGCAAACGTATGTATTTACATAATTATGTATACCGATTATCGGCTATGTGCATATTTTGTGTTTTTCCCTAAAACCTCGTTACCTAGCGGTAATTAGCGGAACCGAAAAATTTGATTACGTTATCGCATTATATCAAGGGTCACGCGTCGCTATTGATTACTACGAACGTATTGTATAATCTCTGTACAATTCGTGTTTGTACAATGGAGCTGCTTAGTCAAACTTACATTCCAACTGAAATATCCTAAAATATAATTATGCCTGATATTGAAATATTTCACATATTTTGTACTTTGAAATCAAAAGTTTTATTTGTAGTATTTCATATTTATTTGGTATTGTGTCAGATTTTTGCACAGTTTTAAACATAATGCTTACCTTCTAATGGTTTCTTACTTTACGCGAATAATTATTTTGCATATTTTTGCACTGCTAAATCAATATCCATTTAAAAATAAGATAAGTGTAAGTTGATAACTAGAAACGACATCCTTCATTATTTCCATTGATAAAAAAAAATCGAAATGTTAATTAAGTTTCATGTGTTCGGTTCATACTATTGCAAATGTATTACACTCACTGTTTAATGGTAAGGACCCGGGAGCTCTGAGCGTTTCCGACCGAGACACTGAATGGAAGGAGTAAGAGCTCCACGAGATGTAGTATCTACAAGGCTCTACACGAGCCTTTCGTAGATACTGCTGTCTCCCTTAACTGGCTAGGTTTCGGTGACCTGTTTGGGGAAACCGAAGGTTTTGTCTGTGTGATACAGGATCAGGTTATTACGACGAACAACTATCGGAAATACATCCTAAGGGATGGCACCGACGACATCTGTCGAGGTTGTCGCCATATTGAGGAGATACTTCGGCATATTATCTCCGGTTGTTCCACACTTTCTAACTCTGAGTATCGGCATAGACACAACTTACAGACAAGAGGCTAGAATTCTACACCAGGAGCTCGCTCTGAAATACGGTCTTGTGGATCGGAAACTGCCGTACTTTAAGTACTCTCCGGAGGCCTTGCTCGAAAATGACCGTGTCAAGCTCTATTGGGACCGGCCCATCATCACGGAGGACTTCAAGTCGCTTCTTCTTTTGTTAATTATTTTTATTTTTTAGACCATTTAGAAATATACCCCTATCGAACAATTCGCATTAGCGAATTGAGAACGGCTCAACTGATAGAGTTGCAGTTCAAATTAATCCCACTGTCAGACAAATACACCCAGTTTCCGAAAGCGCAATCAATTTTAATTTACGATAAATCTCTTGTCAAACGTTGTTTAACATGATCTGAGTTGCTAGAACGTCTGAAAACAACATTGATTTTGATTTGCAATTAGTCACTGATTAACGGACAATCAACAGAAAATCGAGTTTCTGAAAGCATTTTTCGGTGGTCAACGAGCTGTCAAAAGTTTTATTAAGTAATCGGTCAATTTGGACGATCAATCGTTGGTTAAAAATGTATTTTATCAAAAATCTTAGTTTTTATTAAAAATAATCATAATTCCCTAATACGTCGTAAGGAAATTCATGTGTTCTATTACCTGTTTATTGTTTATTATTATGCGAACATATCATGCGAATAGAAAAAATAAAAAATGCAATTCAAAAGTTAATAAATAATATGGATTCTTTCTTTTTATAATACTTACTTGTTTATTATGGATAAAAATCATTTTTTTCACGTTCTGTAAAAATTTTTCTTGATATTTTGCATGTATTTATCTAAATTAAATTTTATTATAACTCTGATTTTTACGTTGGCAATCACACGGTGACAGCACTGGATAATGACGTTAATTTAAGTTTTGTTTAAAGAGGGACAGCTATACAATAGAAAGAGTTAGTTGAAGTAAATCATTCATTTCAATCATTATCATTAGTTATACAGTGATTAGCTAATTTTTCTTGAACAAACCTTCCAGAAACCCAAGGCAGTTTAACAAGAGATTAACAGCTGATCATTTTTGATATAGTGTTATGTGATTGCTGCTTTGATTGGCCTTTCGGAAACTGGGCAATAGACGCTTACAATGCAATCAAGATAGCTGAGACCTAGAAATCAGCGTATTAATTGTGTAAATACGCCATTTTCGCGGTCTCAGTTATACTGAGTAAGTACATCTGCTTAACCTTTTCGGGTGTACAGACTTGATGTAATGTTTTGTGATGGCGCAAACCAATACATGTTTATGCGATAGAAGCTTATTGCGGTTAATTTGCTTTAATTTTTTAAAGAGTTCCATTGTCCATCTCCGAAATTCATCATCAGATCTATATGAAATGTAAACGGGACCATTTCGAAATAAACCCCTTTCGAACAAAAAAGAATTTTCCAAATCCATCTATGTATGACGAAGCTATGCCCGAACTAGGATTGCCAACAGTTTTTGAGAAAAATAAAATTTTTGAGAATAGCGCGCACAAACGCACATACAAATAGACAAACAGACGAATATATTAACAATCGTTGTTTTGGGTTCTATTGCGTTGATTAAAGCCTCCAATAATAGTTTTTCTCATATATGGTCCATGTACAGATTATTATGATATTATTGATAATTTATATTTTTATTACATCTATAGAAGAAGATTGCTAAAAATGCAATTGAACGAACGTAGAGAGATGTCAAGATTTTCGCGCCGTGAGGTCATTACACAACAACGGCATGAAGCATGTGCGATCATTGAGGCTGAAAAGGGTTTGAAACATTGGGAAAAAAATAATACTTACTTTCTATAGTTGGATTCGAACGAAGGAATAGATATACATGTAAATCTTTGACATATGTGTGTGAGGAAATGTAAGCTTTTTGGATATGACACTTTTTCGCGACGATTTCTCATGACTGCGCCTTTAAATATTTACTCATACGCGCAAATATGTTTCACCTCATTAAATCACTATTCCTTGTTTTTTTTACAGCTGCAACAATGTTTAAAAATATACCTTCTTAAATTTGAACTTTTAATTAAGTTATCTGGTTGGTATTCTTTACACCAACCAAATAAAATAAACACTAGAAATAAGGACAAACTTACTACACCATTGTTTCGTCTACAAAAAGTAAATAGGTCGTTCATGGGGCAAAGTGTGTGTGGATAATATAAAATCCCACCGCTAGACCAATTTAAATGTAAAATTAAAAATCAACTAATGATTAAAGCATATTATACCATTTCGGAATATCTCGACGACGCCAATGTGTGGAGTTAATACTGTTGATACTCACGTAGGCTAGAATAAGACTATTATACCTGTATATTATATAATGTACCCTGATATTTTTTAAAGTTTCTTGCCGGTCTCTTCTCAACAGAAACTGCTTTCCGAACCGGTGGTACCTTACGAACCTATATCTACATAATCTTTGATGTAAAATTTGACGATTCATAAGAGCGCGAAAGCGTCTATTTGAATAAATATATTTTTGATTTTGATTTTAAATAACTAAGAATAAATCAAATTGTTTTAACGTAACTATCAAATAGTATTAAATCTGTATTTATAGAATGCAGCTATATTAGTATATGTATAACCTGCGCTGTATTTCAATCATTATTGGCAGCGTATTGGTATGCGCGTGCAAAGTAGAATGATCGGTGTGCGCGTAGATTCGGTGCGGCGGGGGCGCCTCTGGAGCGTGGTGCGGTGGCGCCTGGCACCTACTGCACGAGAACCTACGAGGAATGCCATCGCAAGCGTTGCCGTCTGCAGAGCCCCAACTATCCCGGGATGTATCCGAGGTAAGCATCGACTTGACATTTATCTTTGATGGAAATTAAGTATATATCATGCCTTCTCAATTCGCTTATGGTATTGTTTTAAAAGGAACGTCACGTGTTATTGGAGTTTGCGTCAGAAGGACATCCCTACATGCAAGCACGCTATGATATCGGTGCGCCAGGACCACTCGCACAAGATGCAAATAAAACGTTCGATATCAATGGCTAGGTAAGTCAGAAAATTTTATCGCTATCGGACCACTTAAGATTCTTTAAATAACGAAAAATGTCTATGTTGAACAAGACAATTTTATAAAACATGAGAGTTTCAAGCACTATACAATAAATTTTACGATAAATAAATTAACTGCACTGTAGTTTGAACAAGACTGGTCGCGCAGTGCGTGCGTGGCGCGAGTGTACGGGTGAGCGAGATCGGCTCATCTTCTATGACGGCGCCTCCACCGACGACCCCGTGCTGATTGAATATTGTGGAGGCGATTGGCTGCCACGGATAACATCGCGGGGCCCCGAGATGCTGGTCGCATTCCACTCTTCGCCGTTCAGCGCCCCGCCGCGGCCGGCCGCCCCTGCCGCTCCCTTGCGTGGCTTCGAACTCGACGTAGATATAGTTTTTGCAGATTCCGATTCGCTCGACTATGCTCGGTGAGTATTATCTCTTAATAGTAAACGTCATATCTCTATTAGTCGCTTCACTCATCTGAATCATGTAAAAATGTTTGTCGGCAGAGAAGCGAGACGGTGCGAGTTTCATGTAAAAGCCTCATCGTCTGAAGAAGAAACAAACGCAACCAATGCGGGAGGCCGTGGTCGTCGTGGTCGGCTGCATGCTCCCACTCATACGTTGCCACCAAATACAACATGCACGTGGACGTTTCACGGCCGTCCAGGTAAGATTTGTATTGGAATGTACAGGAAATAGGAAAAAATAGCAATGTGTCTTTTCGCGCTTAATGGTTACTTTTTGTAGGGGACCTTGTTTGGATTTACTTCTCGAGCTTCACACAATATTCGCTCGTTGAACAAAAACGGATCGAGAGTGGCGAGCGCGATGAGGAGCCGAGCGCGACACCGTCGCCGCGCCCACCGCTACTGGCGTTGGGAGCACGGGTCGCCGGCGCGTGCGCGGTCGAGCTGCGCATCTGGGATGGCGGCGGGGACGGCGAGCCGGGCGCCTCGCCGCTGGGCCGCTACTGCGACACGGCGCCGGCTCTGTGCGCGCGCGCCGCCCTAGCCAACGCCACTCGCTCCCCGCGCCCGTGCGCTCCGCCCGACGGCTACGTGTCAGCGGCCCCACTGCTCGCACTGGCCGCCACCTCCCTGCCGGGCACAGCCACCCACCCGTTAACATTCTCCTTGCATTATGAATTTTTGGATGCCCGATTAGAAGGCACGCCTCTCGCGGTCGGCGAGTTGGGTCACATGAAAGTAGAGCCACCCCAGTGCTCTAGGCGTCTCACGGAGCCCGGTACTTTCGCTTCTCCCCGGAATGCACTTTGGTTCGGTCGCGGCGGAGCGCGTCGCCTTCGTTGTCTTTATAGAATACAAGCGGATGGCGGCCGTGTGGAACTTAAATTGAATGCGGCATCGTTCGGCCGGTCACCTCGGTGTACCACTCGGATGGATTCTTTAACAGGACAACTAGTCTGTACGCCGGAAATTATGGATCCGGGAGAGATGCGGCCGAGCGAGTCACCTTTGGACAGAGATGGAGACGACGAATTCCTTCCCTTACCGTATCTTCGGATATACGAGTCGCCGTGGCCGGGTTACCGCGTGCCAGTGGCGTGCGTGTGTGACAATGCCAGTACGCCACTCACCTTGACATCGGGCGGTCCAGCGCTGGAGCTGGAACTGTCGGCCGCGACGCTGCTGGCGGCCGAAGACCAGCGCCACCTGTTCTTTCGGGGCGAGTGGTCGCGCTCGGCAGCCCCGCCCTGCGCCTTCCGCCGCCGACTGCCACCGCCAGGCCGCAGCGTACACCTTACCTATCCGTACAAGTGAGATCATTTGTTTTCAACAATCATTTTTGTAAAAGCAAAACTTACTTGACGTTAAGACGTTGATTAGGTAAGCTCAGATTGCATAATAAAAAAAGGATATTTATGTGTATAATATGTTACATATAAGTTCTAGTAATTTAAATGTTGGGTGCTGCCAAACGTGGCTCGTCTTAGTAGCGTGCAACTGATTTGTACGGATAATGTTACCACAGCACATAGACAATAGCTAGCCACAATATCCAGTTTTATTAGGTCTTTACCCATGAAATTGACGTTTTGTATGTGTTAAAGACCGAAGTAGCCTTTCAAACAATGGTTGTGCACACTAGGAAGTTTATAAATAAAACTACACTGTGTACTGATCTGTTGCTGGTTATATTGATCGAAAACTTTTGGTGACTTTATTTCGTCCCAAGTGACAAACGATAGCGTGCTTTATATAGATCGCAGCACCATCAAGTGTTGGGCGGAGAAATGAAAGCTTCATATACATTCGCCCCCCAAGGACATTACTGAAGGAATGGCCTTCAATGATTATAAAATTAAATGTAAAACTAAGAGCTAAAATGTTTGTTCTTAATTCTAATACACTTGAACTTATTCTAAACTTATTCATATTTACAAAATCGATTTTTATTTGTAAGCTTACACTTATGTAATCGTACAATCTTAACAACTTCATTACTACCACAGAACATAGAATGAATAATTTTTTTTTAAAAATAAAATTATTGGTTACACATTTTTTAAAAAAATTATAAACTACATGTTTTGCTTATCAAAAAAAAAAACAATATAAAATCATAAAATGTTAAGGACTGCAAAGAGAAAAAAAAAAAACATTTTTAACTAAGCACAAGCGCTTAAAATCAATTAAAACAATCCACAAGCTGTAAAAAACATGTTAAGATAATCAATACAAAAATCTGTCGAAACAATTATTTATTGTTCTACTACGGGCAAAATGCATAATTTTGAAGTTGGTCTTTTAATAGTGGACGATTTGGTGCGCACTGTGACTACACGGGTAACGTTATCATCTCCAGGAAATTTTTCTACAACGCGACCTAACAACCAATGACTTGGAGGCAAATTGTCCTCCTTGATTAAAACAATGTCCCCAAGCTTAGGTTCTGGAATGTGCGATGCCCATTTGTACCTATTCATAAGGTTGGATAAATATTCTTGTGACCAACGTTTCCAGAACGATTGCAACATCCTTTGAACGAATTGCCACCGTGTTAAGCAACTAAAATTTGAACTTTGGTAGTCGCCATCTGGTACATTTACTAAAGGTTCTCCAATAAGGAAATGACCAGGCGTTAAAGGTAACGGTTCACCAGGCTCAGAAAGGTTTATAACGCTCATTGGGCGCGAGTTCAAACAAGCTTCGACTTGATAGAGAAGCGTCGACATTTCCTCGTACGTAAGTGTAGCCTCGCCAATGACCCGTTTTAGGTGAAACTTAGTGGATTTTACACCTGCTTCCCACAATCCTCCAAAATTAGGGCTGTGTGGGGGAATAAAATGCCACTCAGTACCGTGTGATTCCAGATGTTCAGCAAGTGAAGACTGAATACACTTCAATTGTTCTAGCTCTCGGGCAGCACCAACGAAGGTAGTAGCATTGTCGCTCCATAATTTAGCGCAGTGTCCCCGTCTAGACACAAACCGTCTGAAAGCTGCTAAGAATGCCTGCGTGCTCATATCGGTAACTACTTCTAAGTGTATAGCTCGTGTAGACATACATACAAATAGACAGATGTATCCCTTGTACGAACAGTATCCACGACCTTTCGTTGTCCTAATATTTATAGGTCCAGCATAGTCAATTCCACTATGTAAGAATGGCCTAGCCGGAGTGCACCGTGCTACTGGTAAAGACCCCATCAGTTGATTTTTTGTTTGTGTTCTGTGTCACATATTACACATTTATGAACATGACGTTTGACCAGATTTCTCACTCCAATTACCCAGTATGCTGTTCTTAAATAATTTGTCATCAACTGTGGACCTCCGTGGAGAGTCTTGAGATGTGCATCCGCTATAAGGAGATGAGTCAGGTGGTTAGAGTTGGGTAGAACAATAGGGTGCTTCGTAGCATCATCCAACTGTGCTTTCTCAATTCTACCTCTAACTCTTATTACGCCCTTAGTGTCTAAATATGGACTAAGTGATTTTAATTTACTTGTTTTTGATTGTAAACAGCCTGTATTCTTTAGTTGTAAATATTCTGTCAGAAACTCATCTCTTTGTGTCTTTTTGATACAACACTCCAACGCTTCTTGAAGTTCTTTCTTCAGTAAATATTTTTGAAAGTTTCCCTTTTTAATTAAAAATCGTCGACAGTACGCGATTACTCTTACTAACCTTTGTAAAGATGAAAAACGTTCAAATATTGAATTCTCTGAGGTCACAGTTGCGGTGTATCCTTGAACTGACTGTTCCAATTCTGTATTACAATCCTTTGGCCTGATGTATGCTATTGTTCTTTCTTTGAGAAATGACGGTCCTGTAAACCATAACGTATTGTTTATAAAAATACTTGGTAACATTCCTCTGGAAGCACAGTCTGCTGGCTTATCTTTAGTTGTAATATGAAACCACTGAGAAGTTTTCGTAGTGGTCAATATTTCAGAAGTTCGATTTCCCACAAATGTTTTCCACCTACTTGGGTGGCTGTTCAACCAAGCCAACACCACAGTAGAGTCAGTCCATGCTCTAATGTTGTCCGTAGGTATGTTCAATACCTCTGCGGTTTATGATAAAAGCTTAGAAAGTAGTACTGCTCCACACAATTCTAGGCGCGGAATGCTGATTTGTTTAATAGGTGCTACTCTTGTTTTTGCAACCAACAATGAGACATTAATATTACCATTTTCATTAATTGTTCCAATATAAATTACGGCTGAGTAAGCGGTTTTAGAAGCGTCGCTAAACCCATGCAGCTCTGTATAATCGTTGGACTTGGTGCCCACCCAACGAGGTACTCGGACAGTGGTGAGTAGTGACAGCTCTTCTCGGTAAGTACTCCAGTCCTTTAATATAGCTTCAGTTAATTCATCGTCCCAACCAACACCTTTAAGCCATAATTTTTGGATGAATACCTTAGCTAATACCACACTAGGTGCTAACCAGCCTAATGGGTCGAATAGTCGAGCTATGTCTGATATAATTGTCCTTTTAGTTACAGGTGCTGATGTCGGTGGTGGGAGATTCACCGTGTACTGAAAGGTGTCTTCATTGCGGTTCCAAGTAAGTCCTAAAATTTTGATTGTACTATCTAGTTTGATCGCTAATTCTTCCTTTTCTTCCTTACCGTTGACCTTAATATTTGCTTCATTTGATTGTCCTGTTTGTCCTTCAATTTCATTCCTTTCCATTGTCCTTATCCTTTCCAATATTTCTCTACTATTGCTGTTCCACTTTTGTAGCTTAAATCCACCCTTCGCTAATAATGCTTTTATTTGCTTATACATTGCTACACCTAAATCTATGCTATCACACCCTGTCATTAAGTCGTCCATGTAGAAGCAACCTAATACCTTATCTTTAGCCAGCGGAAAATTGTGGCCTTCATCGTATGCGACTTCATGTAACGTCTTGACTGCTTGGTACGGTGAAGAAGCCGTTCCGAAAGTTACCGTTACGAGCTCATAGTCTTTGATTTCTTTATCAGGACTATCACGCCAAAGAATTCGTTGGAACATTACGTCTTCCTCTGCAATTTTTACTTGACGATACATTTTAATTATATCCGCCACTATTCCTATAGAGTGTAACCTCCATCTTAGTACAGTGTGTCTAAGATCAGCCTGCAATGTAGGTCCTATCATCAGGGTGTCATTTAACGATACTCCCATGCTGTTCTTTTCTGATGCGTTAAACACAACACGCACCTTTGTTGTAGTTTTGTCATTTCTTACAACAGCATGGTGTGGTAAGTACACAGCGACATTCTTTAACTCATCTTCTTCATTGACCTCTCTCATATGACCTAATTGTATGTACTCGTTTAAAACTTCAGAATATTTTTCTTTTAATTCCTCATTCCTTTGTAACCTTTTTTCTAAACCTTTAAATTTTGCTTCAGCTATAGTCCGAGAATTGCCAGCTTTACAAAGTGGATCTTCGTCCCGAAAAGGTAACCTAACTATGTACCTACCCGTACAATCCCGTTTAGTAGTTGCAGTATAGAAATCTTCACATTTTTGTTCTTCTGGTGTAAGTATTTTCTTTGAACTAGTTTGCTCTTCAATTTCCCAAAACTTTCTTAGCATTTCGTCTTCTTTTACTACTGCATGCATTGCTATAACACAATCTGATCTTTAGCTATTTACAGAAGTAACAGCACCCGACAGGATCCACCCTAAGGTAGTGTTCTGCGCGATTAGAGTACCATTAGGACTCTTCATTATTCCTTCCTGAATGATACTGCTGTAAACGTCGGCACCCAATAGGACGTCTATTTTATTGGGTGTGTTGAACTCGGGATCTGCTAGATATTGACCGCGTATATCCATCCAATCAAAGGTATTTGTACTTATACTTCGCTCCGGTAAATGTGAAGTTATATCATTTAATATAAATGCATTCAATTCCAATTTAAATTTAGGATTCCACCGTGATTGCACTGTTAGGTGTACCATGTACTTCACGGCGGTTGAATGGTTGTATCCAAGTCCTGAAACGAGTCCTTGAATTGGGATTCTTTTTAAATGGATAAATTGCACTGTGGCCTCTGTTATAAAACATGCTTGCGAACCTTGATCGATTAAAGCTCTGACCAATTGCAGTTGACCTGTCCTGGACTCTGCTTTTATTAACGCTGTGGCTAATAAAACTTGTCTAGGGTTTGAAACTCGCCCCGTTGACAAACACGAAACTATCGGATTAGTAGTACTAGTCGATTGCTCAGTACTATCAATAGCCGGGTCTGTCAAATTGTGTCCTTTGTCAGACTCTGTGGGATGCAATAGAGAATGATGACGCCTCTGACAAAGTCGAAAGCTTTTTGCAATTATAAACGGTATGATTACTGCCCAAACAATTGAAACATATCTTATTTTTTAAGACAAATTTACGCCTGTCTTCGCAAGCTTGTTTCGCAAATTTCTTGCAGAAGCAGAGTTTATGCAATTCTGAGCAGAATTCACACCGTATTATTGAACTCGTAGCCAATATTGTTCGCGGTTTATGAACTGTTGAATTTTTATTATAACTGCCCTGATGAACTGAAACCCTTTTTGGTTCTACACACTCTAACGCACGAAAATGATTTTCAAGAAAAACCTTAAATTGTTCAAAAGAAGGCAAATCGTTCGAGGATTCGTTGTTGCATATACTTAACTCCCATTGTTTTCGCGTTTCAGAGTCTAACTTGAAAGTCACTATATGAATTATAATAACGTCCCATGTACTTACATCAATGTTTAAATTTTTAAGCGCATTTAAACAATCACAAGTTGTATCGATAAGTTCCTTTAAGGAAATCGATGATTCTACGTGTCTCGTGAAAAGTTGTCCATTCTGAATAATTACCAGAAAATGTAGGAATTGAGATTTTGGGTAATTTTATAGATGAACTTGTGGCTTTTGACTGACTACAATTTGAATCGCGATTAAGTTGCACTGACTCTTTAATAACTCTAATCTTATTGAGTGTTGTTTTCATAAAATTTTTGTAACTGATATAAGTATCTTCGGTACAATCATAAATATCAACTACTTTCTTCCCGATATCTTCTAATGCGAAACGTTCATAGAGCTTTGAATTGGTATCAGAAAATAACGCCCAATCTTTTTCTAACAATTCTTGCCTAGTTTCTATGTACTCAATCGTTAGTCTTTCCTTGGGACTCTTTTTGAAATTACTGTATCCCTTACATATGACATTTTGCAAGTTTGATAAGACATTAATTAATCCTTCCATATTTAAAACTTAGCACACTAAATGTAAAATAAAATAAAAATATTTAAAACCAAATTAAATCGAAGAAATATAAATAAATTAAAGCGTTACAAGGTTTTAAAAACAAAGGTTGTAACTATAAAACAAGTGTAAGACAAAACTTTAAAACTATTTAACTTATAAATATAAAACTATAAACTTTAAAACTATTTAACTTTTACAATTTGTTGTAACTGTTAAAAAATTACGTAAAAAATTAAGTGTTTTAAAAATATATGTCCGGTACAAAATTGGGCATAGGTTCCGCGTCTCTCCACTTTTATAAAAATTATTCTAAGTCCTTAATTATAGTAAACGAAATATTTCTAAGTCCATAAACACTATTAAAATTTTACAAGTAAATTCTTCTTAACAAAGTCTAAATTATTTTATTTATATTATTTTGGATCACAATAACTTGCTACCTTCTTTGATTCTAATAAGTGTATGAATTGTACTCACGGTTGCACTTCACTGAGCAAACTCAGAATCACTTCTGTAGGTTCGGCCGGTGGTGTCCTCTGTTGCTCGATTTTAGCAAACTCGTCCCGCTGTCGCTGCTCCCGCTCGCCACTCTTTGCTGGGCGTTGCTGCGTTGCTGGATCCGCGTACTCTTATTGCAGCGATCCACTGCGAGAGTAATAAGCCATGCAATCGATGCATCTTTTCCAACGCAGTGGTAGTTTAATGATGTCCATCTTGTAAAAATCAGCTGGACGGGAGACAACAAACTCTTCTAAGGTATATTGTACTGCGGGAATTTAATTATTTTCCAACTAAAAAGTTGTCCAAATTTTGGAAAAAATAATAGTCGGTAGTTGCACCGTGCAAGGTTTGGTGAGTATGGCGGATAATGGAGACCTTCCAACCCCAGCTCTTGCTGCTTGGAGACTATCAGTTGTGCGGTATGGGGTCACGCGTTGTTTTGAAGGAGCAGCGGGGACAACCGATTGACGAAAACTGGTTGCAGATGTGCATCATTGTCTTAAGTACTTCAGAGTGCACATCGGCAGTAATGCTCATGCTGTTTTGCATAAAGCTATGATGAATCACACCGGTATTAGACCAAACAGTGACCATCACCTTCCTAGGAATCACTTTAGGTTTGATGGTGGGTCTTGAACCAGGATCTAACTAAAATGCTGAGTTTGAGTGATCTAACCAGCTTGCAATTCGGTTCAAAATTCCTTCATTTCTGTGCCTGTTGAACAGCGCGAACAGGGCTCGAAAAGCCATCTAAAAAGTTTTTTACCTTGCCAATTTGTCGCAAAGGGACCGGATGTTGTTTTGATGCTAACATCAAAAACCTGCTGGCTCGGCTGTAAATTGAGTTTCATCAGCTTCCACAATCGCCTTTCGTTGTAAATCGTTCGTTGTAAAGTTCTCTGCGTAAACGTTGTGCCGTTTGTGTCGCATTGGAGCTACGACGAATTCATATTCCATACTTACACAAACTTTAAAGTATCCATTATGACGAAATATTTTGAAATGTAATAAAAGTACAAAGCTAATCAATAAACAAAAGACTGACTTTGTAAAAAGAATTGCATGTTTTAAAAACAAAATTAATATGAATTTAGAATTCACAGCCAATCAAATCTTTTAATTATTTGAAATTACCAGTACGGCAATTTCACAGGTAAAAACCTAGTATTTATAATTCTCAATTACGATTTTATAATCAATATTTGAATGAGAGATGTTACCTTTGCTATTTAAATTGTGGATTATTAAATTTATTAATTAGAAATGTGGTAAAATTATCTAATTAAAATCACATCATCTGACTTACTTGGCGCAGTTATTAAAGCTGTTAGCGGCGTTCGTTTCTCACACAGAATTATATGACGACCAGATTGGCCTAGTAGGTACTCAACCTGCCTTTTGCGCCAGAGTATCTGGGTTTGGTCTCCAAGACTGGAAAAATATTGTGTCATGAACATAGTATTTCTTTCAGTGTCTCGGCGTTTATACGTTCATGATGTGTATTGGTTTACAAAAAAAATATGTTTAAGTATGTTTATCAGCTATCCACAGCACAAGCGATGCTTGGAACTAGAGAACGTTGTTTAAAAATGTGATTAGCAATATTTATTTATTTATTTTATCATGTGTTACCAGCAGATAATTATTCTGTACTTGGGGAAAAATATTAATAGTAATCATAATAAAGTCTTTTTAAGAAGATTTTAAACTAAAGTTTTTGATCAATATACAGCGTGTCGTTACCATCGCGACAATAAATGAACACACGTCTAACTCTACTTGCCAATAATCATAAAAAAATATTAAGGTTAAACAAAATGAATAATTAAAAAAAAAAAAAGATTTCTCAAACAAACTAATTAAGTAAAAAAGAAACAAAATTTCTAACATCCTATACAACTCGCGCCAAAGCGTCGTATTACAAGCCTCTCTTTCTAACAGTATGTTTTTTCTCTTTTAAATTCATTCAACCCATTCATATGCTTTGTGACCTTTACAAATGAACTTTACGTTACGCTTTTATAAGTAAGGGTGTTCTAAAATTCTTTGTTTTGGAAAATTTAATAACTCTGTAAATATTGATGTTTAAGGAATTTAAATGTTTAATACAACTTTAAAAAGTTATCCCCTATATTTGTGTTCATTTATCGTCGCGATGGTAACGACACGCTGTATAATAACATCTTGTATTTCCGCGATTATACAATACTGAATGAAACTGTTTACGGATTTATCATACGTTTATTTTAGTTTTAATTCCTGACGTTCTGAACCATTTACAGCGTTCATGGTCACAGGACAGACTGAGGCGTTGTAAGTCTGAGTGTCATTGTTAATTCGGGCGACCACCAGTTTTTAAATTGTTAATTTTTATGTCGATATACCTACGCAGAATATGCAAATTTTATCTTGTCTTGCAGTAGTGCTTCGTTTGGGCCTAGATTTAATTTAATTGACAATAGGATTCCACGCTGGTGGTAACACCTAACCTTATCTACCCAACTAAAAGTAATTTAATTTATTTCAAATGCCTCAAAGTAATGTCACTTTAGCGGGAACAAGATGTCGGAGTGTGGTGAAGCGCCGTTCTTGGTGTCGGCGCGTGGCAACCGTTCAGTGTTCTTGCGTGTTTGGGGCGAGGAGTTGTCGGAAGACGCCGTGGAGCCACATTGCACCACCACCAATCGAGTTCTCGTGTACGACGCACACACAGCCCGGTGAGACCCACCTCACTAATAACGAATCGATTCAGTCATAATTAAATAATATTTCTAATAATAGCCTGTGGGTAAAATGAATTGTATAATTTCTAAAGCAATGATTTTTTTTTATTGATTTCATTATTGCAATTTATCAATCTTGCAGATATTCAGAAATATGTTTAAGATGAGAAGGGCTTGCACGATAGCCGTCCAGTGACCGTTATTCATTGTCAGAGAAGGTATTGGGGAATTTTTCGTCTACGAGCCACTGGTTGGGTGTACATTAGATTGACTGCCAGCATATTTGGATGATTAGTGATTCTTTTATCTTTTCCGAGATTACTTCTATAACGCTTTTGACGCAGAGGGCGTGATCGAGTCTAATTTTTGAGACATACCAAGGTGCGTTCGTTATAATTCAGAGTATCTTTGACTGTAATCTCTATATAATTTCAATGTTTGATTTTGCTGCTGTTCCCCAGATTTCTAGGCCATATGTCCATATGGGTTTTATTATGCATTTATATAGCAATAGTTTGTTTTGAAGTGAGAGTCGTGATTTTTTATTTAGTAGCCAGTACATAGTTCGCAACTGTTGGTTGACCTGTTAGTTTGGTTAATGGTAACAGGTTAATTGTCCATTCATATAATTACTGTGTCATTAGCAAATGTTCTAGTAACTACTCCATCAGTCGTAGCAAAATCAGCTGTAAAAAGCAGATACAACGTGGGACCCATGCCTTGCGGAACTCCAGCTTTGATATCATATAAAGACGTTAACTCTTCACCTTGTTTTACCAAAAAGTGTCGGTCATTTAGATATGACTTTATTGGGTTGTAGGCGATTATAGGTACGTCTTTTTTATTTTGAAAGGAAGTCCGTCATGCGACACTCGATCAAATGCCTATGATATCTATCGTGGCGAAGTTTCTTCGAGCTTGTTTTAGTTCTGTGAGCTATATTAGTTGCGATTCTTTTAATTTTCTCTTTACCATATATTTTCCTTATCTTGTTGCTTTCACAGAAGACCAACATAAAGTAACTGATGTTTTTAGAAGTTAGCAACGTGTCTGCATCATTAATATCACTTGGCGATTTATCGAGTTGCACTTTTGTTAAACTCTGCAGCAAGTAATGGTCAAACAATTCTTCAATGCACTCTTCCCGTGACAAGGCTTTAAAAACGCAAACAAAAACAAGGTCAAAATATCAAGGAAATCGGAGAGGACATTCTTGTCGGTTTCATTTCGAAGCGGTTATAAAGAAAAAGCTGCCTATGGTGTTGAAGCTGAATACGGTGCCCCAGCCTAGAGATAATAATAGTATTAAATGTGCCATCGAATCTCTGCCTAATAGACCTGCAGGCAATGGGTTGATATTAAACATTGTCTTACCTTATTGTGGACTTCAAGCTTTTTTAAGGCCAACTTAACTTTCCCTTCCAAGTACCGAGAAATTAAAGGTTACTTCATATACTAACCAGAAGCTTCCAATCAAAGCTGTAGCAACAAGTGAAGTGCCCTCAAAATGTAAATGCAATTAAAGGTATCCTCTTTAAATTAAAGTTAATTTAGTCAACTCTTATCCGAGATTTTGCTTAGACACACCTTGACTTTATTTCGAAACTCATCGGTGTATTCGTGAGAACTAGCCTAGCCGTTGCAGCAGAGAATGTTGTTAATATGCGGCAAATAATCGATACGCAGAAGAAACAGAGTAGAATGCGACCGGAAAACGTGCAACTTTGGAACGAATGAGAATGTCATATGTTCAGTTCGTGCAGCTTGCGCGCTTAGGCCGTTAAATCGTTGCGTAGGTTGCTGAAGGCGGTGTGCCCCGGCGACGAGGAGGGGCGCGCCGTGCAGGTGTTCACGGAGGAGTGGTGGTCGCGCGGAGCAGCGCGGGAGGCGCGGGAGGCGGCGCTGCTGGTGGTGTGGGCGGCGCGGGAGGCGGGCGGCGCGCGCTTCGCCTGGATGGAGGTGTGGCGCGCGGGGGGGGGGGGGGGGGGCGGGGGCAACGGCAGCGCGTGCGCGCACGCGTGCGAGGCGCTGGGCGCGTGCATGCCGGGCGCGCTGTGGTGCGACGGGCGCGCCGACTGCCCCGGCGGCGGCGATGAGCGCGGCGCGTGCGGCGCGGGCGCGCGGCTGCTGGCGGCGCTGGCGGCGCCCGCGGCGGCGCGGCGCGGCGGCGGCGGCGGCCTGCGCGGCGGCGCTGCTGCTGCTGGCCGCGCTGGCGCTGCGCCGCCGCAGGCGGGGCCGCGCGCGCGACAAGCGGCTGCTGGGCGCGCTGGCCGCCGGCCGCCGCCTCACCGACGAGCTGCTGTACGACGCGTCGCGCGCCTCCTCCGCGGCCTCGTCCTGACGCCGCGAGCGCTCCGTCGAGTACATCCACGTGGACCGCGAGACCACGGTGTGACGGAGCGCTCCGCGATGGGCCGCGGCGTGTGCTGTGCGAACGCGTCGCGACGAACTCCAAATGTAGACAAATATCTATTCGAATCGACCGAACCCGACGGACGGTCGCGGGAAGAAGCCATGGACCTTATCGCACCTAATCATGTACCTATGTAAATCTTAGTATGTAGAATAAATTTGACCATGCGACTTCTTCCCCTCGGATCCGAAGTGTCCTATGCAATGTGGTGCACTGAGTGTACGGCTCTGAGTTCGTTATAAGAGAGTCTTAGTATAAATTTCTGATATATTTAACGAATGGTCTATTTGGATTGATTTATTGATGTTCAAAAGCACGACCAGCAAGAATGTATTCGTAACAGCCGCGATAGAGTAAAAAATATGATTGTGAAATGTATTTGTACAGGTTATCATTAACAATTAGGACTGATCGGTATGGATGACTGTTATACAATATGTTCACCGACTCTTTGGCCATTCGATGAACAGATTCGGGTCGTGTGATTAATTTCGGGGCAAAGTTGGGAGCTGCGACTGCCACAACTGCTATCACCACTGCCACTGGTAGCCGCAGCACCGCCGCTGGTTTGGTTGCGGACTTATTTATTTTGTTACCGTTCCAATGAGTTTATTATGACTGTAATGTATATTCTGTAATATTTTTCGATGAACTGTCCCGTCCCTCGTTTTCACTTGAGTTATTTTATTGTGCTAAAATAAAAGATAGTTCAATTTTGACATATGTTTTTTATTAATGGAAATTCCATCAATGTCTGCATGAATGACGCAGCTTTAAAATGCTCAGTATCTAAATTATATAATAAGCTCTGTATCTAAATTGATGACCGAGAGGCATAAATTAATATTAAATATTACAAATATAAATTTATTAACTTAAAAGTACGCCACTTCCTTGCGTAGTAAGAGGACGCAGAAATATATGTAAACAAAAAAAAACTACAGTAATTGCAATTATTTTCGAAAAAATTAAGAAAGTTCGATGGAAAAGCCACGCAAGTGAAATAATTGCATTCAGCTGGTCGGCACGCGTCCGCCCGTGGCGGCACAAAGGCCGGGGAAGCCTCCACGCAGCACGAGTGCCATTCTTTTGTCCGCCTTGTGGGCTTAATGCCGAGAGCCCGCGCGCCCATTGTGCGGGTACATTGTGCCGCCCCTGATAACGCCGAGACCGCATTGTGTCCGCAGAGCAAACTGTCTACCTCCGGGAACTGCACAATGATGGACTTCACTTATAGTGCACTGCTTTACATTACCTACATAGTCAACAGTCTTACACCCGTACTCAAGAACAATACTAAGAGGCCTCACGGAGTGCACGAACGCACAGGGCCGGTAAATCTATGCGGTTATTTAGGGATGATCCTTATGTAAAGTAGGTACGAGTACATAGCTATTTTAACCAACTCACAGTGTAGTTTTTACATACATTCATATTAAATTACAAATTGAAATATTTTATTTTATTATTTGTTTAAACGCAATGGTTTATAGGAGTAAAGAAAAGTTTCATGATTATGTCAAGGATGTTATTAAAGAACGAAGTTCAATTGATACCAGAAAAGTGATACGAGATTTTCAAAATCCTTCCGATTACTGTAATGAAGATATAGGTATAGTGAAAAAGTTTTATAATGAAGAGGATTTTAGAAGACGGTTAAAAGTTGTAAAGGATATTGTACTTTTCATACTTCTGCCTTTTGTTTATGAAGATCTGAACAAACTTACGGGAAAAGGCTTCCAGTGCTTTCTGTTTATCAAATACTTGTGACCCTACTGATTAGTAATTTTACTCTTGTGGGAGTTTTCAAATAAGCACAATAAATTTAATTTTATATGTAGGTTAGTGCTTTATTGATATAAAAATTTTGAAAAAAGTATGTGTCCTATAAATGTAAGTATCGAAATTCATTCAGCGGTTACAGCTTGATTGAAGGATAAACAAATAAACAAAATTGATACTCTTTGATTTATAATAGTTATTAGTAGGATTGATAGATATCGATATTGTATCTAGATATTTTTAGGGCTTCGAACATCAAAAGGTTAAACAAGGAATCCTTAGAAGATCACTCTCTCGTTCTTATGTCTGTCCGTGTATCACCACTGATTTTCTCAAGAATGGGTGGACCTAGCAAGTTACCTATTAAGTGTATAAAATCAAGGTCCTGAGTCAACACGAGACAACACATAAAAAGGTATGGGCAAATTTAGAAGTTCGCGAAAACTTGTAAGTACCAAAATTTACCTTTATTTTCCATTTTATCTATTTTTTAGAATTTCTACTTTACTTGTGCTGTAAGACCTTGCTTTTAACCAAAATTGACAATTATAGTTCAACCGGAAGTACCCTATAGGTTTTGGGTCGAAAACTTGTATGGTAGATCCCGTTGTCCTACAGTTACGAAATTTGGCAAAAACAAGGCCTTACACAAAGGCACAACTAAAGGCAAAATTCCAAAAAAAATGAAAATCAAAGGGCGTCCCCCTATACATACATGGTCGACACCAAGTACGATCCTCTGAGTTGTATGGGCGCTCATACAAATACAATTTCATACTAGATAATGGTACGGAACCCTTCGTGTGCGAGCCCGACTCGCAATTGGCCGGTTTTTTGCTTTACTTTTATTTCAAATCGATGCACATCCATTGTCATATTAACATTATTTTAACTTGTCGATCCTCGATGATCACCACTCACAAATTCACAACAGCTGACAATTCGATTTATAGGTTATCTCTCGTGGTTCGTGTCACGATCATTTACACATTTATTTTTTTACTTTCTTTTTCGATGCCAGATCATTACTTTATTTATTTTTAATTTTTTGTCGATTTGTTATTTTGTTATTCTTTTCCCTGTTTTTTTAAAGTTCTTTCTTTTGTGAAAACCATCAGTTCATATTTTCTTATTATTACGTCGGTAATATCGAAAAATATTATGCATATTTCATTACTCAGTAATTTGTATCTAAATGTAATTTCCAAAATACACGATTTACCAAAAAAAAACAAACCGAGCAAAGCTCGGTCCTCCGGGTACTACTTATTTAATTCGCCAATATGCTAGACATTAAACACATCTTAGCAACAGAGACGAACCAATCACAGATCTGTAATCGACGAAGTGCGTTCGCATAGAAAAGTGTCGCTTGCTGAGATTCATATGTGAAAGAATGGCGTGCCATGATGAACGCAGAGAGAAATGCCTTAGCTAGCACAGTGTTGCTTTCTACACTACTTCAGTTGCTCTTGAATACGGGAATTTTCCCACCACTACCACCACCTTGTATACTATTTCACTGAGCAAAGTAGATAAACTTGGCAGTTATTAAGGCACTTTAGTGAAGAAGCCATCCCTAGCAGTTATCGTACCTGCCTTCGATTTAAGTAAACGTAGCCTATTTTTACTAACTTATGTTCTGCTGCTGCATTTTATATAAAAACATAATTCTATTAAAGTTATCGGAATATCTTATCTCTGGAGTTTAAAATATTATTCAGAAGTGAATGGTGAATAAGTTTTCTCACGTAGATTTTTTACTGTCCTTGACTTTAATGACCGATGTAATTATATACAAATTAATTTCTATAGCTTCGATTCGTTAATTTGTAGTATAAGTTATTGTGAATTTACAATAACTTATACTGCAAATTAACGAATAAATTACCTTCTTGTTGTCGCTTCCAACAATGTAGGTACGGGTGTGGATGCCTAAACTACTTCAATCAGTCATTTTTAAGTAATGTAAATTGTAATTCGAATATAATTATAAGTAATATTGTTTTTATTGGGTTCTCTGTCGACCATATCGTTAATCAAATTAAAGTTACAGTCTATATATGCCCACTGTTGAACAAACGCCTCCTCTTCTGGACAGTCGGCCTTAGGGCCTAGTTCATCACGCGACGCCCCGGCCAACTGGCAGACTTAGATTTAGACAGAAAAAAAAAACGCGATATTTTCCTACGTCGTTGACATTGATCTGATGACAATGATTATTCCTTTATATCTATAATTACCGTTATTTCTTGATTTATAAAATCACGATCGAAAATAATAGATACCTTCATTTTAATTATTAAATATAGGCGATGAATAATATCTACATAAAAGAAAATAAAATTAAACTTAATTCATTTTAATGGATTTACAAATAGAAACGTACTGTTTATATTTGTCGTTTAAACGTATTGATATATTCGTCGATAATTGCTGCACCCGCTTGTAAAAGTTTTATTCGAATACTATTAAATGTCTTTTAAAATTCTTTACGCCACCTTACTTGATTGCGAGTTCCATAATCTGTGTAAGCTTTGCGCGTACGTAGGCGTTGGCGGCACGCGCCACTGCGCACAGGGTGCGGCCGCGTTGGCAACTCGAGCGTGCCCAGCCCCGCTCACCCCGCACCCCGCGGCCCACGGCGGCGCCGAACCTTTGATGTCCAAGTAAAGGGCCCTCCTACCGCCACGGTCAATAATTTATCCTTTCATCCGTGACAAGTTGCCATGTTAATTACGTCTAAAATGTTATTTATGTCTTAATCCTCTGCTTATATAACCCACGATACCTATATCATCTTAATAGATAGAACAGTCATATAGTGACGTAATTTAGGAGCCACGAGCTAGACGTTTCTACTTTGAACCACTCTGAGGACCAAAATGTTGCATTTAGCACGCAACACAAGCCTGTTATAAAAAATATCAATAGTAGGTGTAGATCTTCTTTTTAGAACTTTCATCGTTCGGTTTACTATCTTTGTCACGAAAGGCGATGTAGACAATCGTCATCACTCACTTTCGCGGATTTATAAGTTGCAGCTAAAATCACAAGGCTTAATAATACTTTTATAACAGTAATTGTTCTTCATGTGTGTTGAGTGTTTGTTCCCGTACACAATTAATAATGTCGGCAATATTGAGACTGCGTCGCGACTGTTCTTCGTGTATAATAACGTTACCCCATTGCTATGAGGTCAACAACTCGGGCACGTGCTATCAATTGTTCATCGGAGTTTGCTACTGGAAAATATTATAAGATATGGAGATGCACCGTTAGTATCGAGTATAACTTGCGTTTTTTTTTTCAAAATTTCTTAAACAAACATATTTTGTTATCGTTACTTTCATTTTTTTAAATGAAGTTAATAAGTTACACAAAGATTTATTTTTCAATAAAGTACTTGGATAAATAGGAAATCCGGGAGAGGTAATGGTCCGCTAGCCAGCGTGGCTAATCTGTATACAGCGTGTCGTTACCACCGCAACAATAAATGAACACACATATAGAGGATAAATTTTTAAAATTGTATTAAACATTTACATTCTTTAAACATCAATATTTACCGAGTTATTAAATTTTCCAAAACAAAGAATTTTAGAACACCCTTACGTATAAAACTGTAACGTAAAGTTCATTTGTAAAGGTCACAAAGCAGATGAATGGGTTGAATGAATTTAAAAGAGACAAAACATACTGTTAGAAGGAGAGGCTTGTAATACGACGCTGTGGTGCGAGTTGTATAGGTGTTACAAATTTTGTTTCTTTTTTACTTAATTAGTTTGTTTGAAAAAAAAATTTTTTATTATAGATTTTGTTTAACGTTAACATTTTTTTATGATTATTGGCAAGTAGCGTTAGACGTGTGTTCATTTATTGTCGCGATGGTAACGACACGCTGTATAAGGACGGCTGAATTCGATTACTCCTTCGATCAATGGAAACTCGGGGAGTCTCTCCCGAACATAAACAGTAATATCCCCCAAGGATGAAGATTTGAACCTCCCTTTTATTTGATTTGCCGAGACAAGCGTCACGAATAAAAATATATACCTCTTATTTATTCTTTAAAAGTAGCCGGGGCATATCCGGCGCGACGTCACGCAGCGTGAAGGAGATCCTTAACAGTAACTTCATTCTGTTTAATTCAAAATTTCAGGTGTGGATTGCCTGGCTGGTGTAATTAAGTGACGAAACCATGTAAAGAATGTAATAATCAAAATACTAAGTATTTTTGATTCAGCCATCTTACACCGAGTGTAAAACATTTCATTGAGAATTAAACGAGAGACCAATAAACACACGTCCGAACGAATGGACCATACGTCTGGAAATGCCTATGTCGTGGTGTGTCGCAACGACACGACACGGCCGCGAGTGACGGCTTAATAAAAACGCATCATTTAGTATGATCCGCATGATGAATGAAAAGTCCGCACTTCGTGATGGTGGGTGCCTCGAGACGCGAGTGGTCGCCGCATCGTGCATTGTGCGCGTACGAGCACGTCAGGGCGTCAGGGACGCGTCACAGCGGGAGCGAACAATGCCTCCGCAACAAGCGCACGACACCCGCATTGTTCGCGGGGAAAACATTGCCTCACATTCAGCACTACGTACGACACGCTTCCTGTTACTAGGGCACTGCATTGTTGAAACAACTGTAACGACAGTATTACTTCAGAGAGAATTATGCTCTTACATAGAAAATTGCAACGTAAGTAATATAAAAATTACAATATGTTCATAATTGACGATATGATATTGTTGATGGTCCAGTGTGCAATTCATCATTGACGCTTTTAAAACCTTCTATTTGTAAATGTGCCTCACCCAGAAACTATCGTATCATTAGAAATATATGGCAGCTTTTAATGTTAATACCTGAACGTTTACTGGATTCTCTGGAGAAGCGCAGAAACCCGACGTAAAAGGAAATACAAACAACAAGACACTGCGCCGCTTTTAAAATTATTTCCTAACCGCTTAAAACTTTCCAACTCGCCCCAGTTCGTCTACAAAACTATTACAAAACACAAAATACAAATGGAAAGAGGAATGGAGGAACTTTAAATACTTTGTAGTATTAAAGGCAAATAGCGAAATTTAAACGAAGATTCAGGTTAATCTGTTTATCTTGCTCTACGGGCTAATTGATAGCAAGCAGTTTGCAATGGCTCTAGAACTTCTAGTGAGGCGTCCCGCGCCGTCCATCGTTTTTCTGATATATGATATTAATTTACCTCTGCTAGGAGGCGCCTAAGTTGGGCCCGGTTCGATTCCGATCGATATCGGTCAAAGTTTTTCTCTCTGATCAGATGTCGAATATCGTACGGAAGTTTGAAGGGTCAGATCGAAGTCTTGCTGTCGCTCGACTTGTTTCAACGGGTGTCGCTATCGCCTGGGATAAGTTCTTTTCAGTTACATCAACAAAAAAAAAACGACGAGAAACAAACCGATGAACAACCGATCTTTATTATACACACGTCTAGATTACTAGCTCGATATGTCAAAGTTGTCCCGTTTCAGATATACACAGTTAATAATTATATTCGCTGCGAATATAATTATTAACCGTCTATTTTTAACCGACTTCAAAAGGAGGAGGTTCTATGTTCGACTGTATGTTTTTTTTTCTATGTATGTTCACCGATTTCTCACCTATTTGTGAACGATTCTGAAAATTTTCATCACACAATATTTTTTCCAGTAGTGGGGATCGAACCCACACCCTCTGGCACAGGAGGTAGCTACACTACCCACTACGCCATTCGGGTCGTCGATAGCTAATAACAATGTTTTTCGTATAGTTTCTAAAGCTATTGAGGCATTTGCATATGTTCATCATCATCCCATGACGCAGCGTTGATGAAGGAAGGTACAACACGTTAACAGTTGTGGTTAGGTGATTTCTTAATCTAGAATAATGTATAGAGATTTGCCGTTATTGATAATCGATTTCTCTGGAGAAAACAGAGTGAGTGCTAGAAACTAGAAGTACTAAATTTCATATAGATCTGATGATGAACTCTTCAAAAAATGACAGCGAATCAACCGTGATTGCTGCTATCGCATAAATACGAGTATGCATTTTTTTCCCAGCCACACAACATTACATCACGTCTGTACACTTGAAAGTTTAAGAAGATGTATTCAGGACAGCTGAGAAAACTGCTGAAAAAGAAAAAAGCGTAGGTATTTACACAATTCATACGCTGTTTTCGCGTTTTAAGCTCACTTATTATTATTATTATATATACTTTATTGTAAACCACAAAAAGTTTTATACAGTTGATATAAAATAAATTTTAAAAGCTAGGTACAATAAGGCGGACTTATCGCTAAAGAGCGATCTCTTCCAGACAACCTTAGGACAAGGAAAATTAAACTTATGAATAGTGGGAGGTGGTGTGCTTAATCACTTACTTAATAATAACAAAATAAACTATAATAAACATACATAAACATAAATAAATATATAATATATATAATTAACATAAATAAATATATTGTCAATGTTACCTATGGATTACAAAGGGAAAGATAATGATTCTTTACGTCATTTTTAAATTTGTCTAGCGTCTTTGCACGACGAATTTGCTGAGGAAGTTCATTCCACAAGCAGATGGCCTTGACTGTAAAGGAGTTTTTGTAATATTTGGTTTTATACGCGTGTGGTTCTCCAGCGGATCGCAGAACTCTTTCTGGCCGGTTATGGCCGAGAAACTTGAAGTGCTCCTTTAAATAACTTGGAGTGGAACCCTAGGTTGAATAATACACAGTACAGAAGAGAGACAGTGTGCAGATTCCGGCGAAATCGAATGGGTAACCACTTGAGCTTTGAACGAAATTCGGAGACGTGGTCATATTTGCGTAATTCAAATATGAACCTAATTGCTAAATTTTGAATACGCTCAAGTTTATTTAGATGTTCTTCAGTTAAATCAAGATAGGATCCGCATAATCGAGAATGGAGAGGAGTAAGTAAGGATTGTGCTAACATAATTTTAGTTGGAATGGGAAGAAAAAACGCAAACGACGGAGAGAACCCATTGCAGCAAATGACTTTCTGCTCACTTGATTCAGTTGATCAGACCACGAGAACGAGTTATCAAATTGGACACCAAGATTCTTCACAGTGGTACAATACGGTATCATAACGCTATTTAATTTTACCAAGGGGAGGCTATTCCAGTCAACTCTTGAAATGGAACCAGCACCACCAATATATATAGTAATAAAATATATATATATAATAATAATAGCCTGAGACTTAGAAGGGTTAACATGGAGACCATAGCTTTTACTCCATTCATTGATAGCGGCTAGGTCATCATTGATGGCGGAAACATTTATCTTCCATGCGAATACGCTGCCGTCGTCCAGTTAAATAACTCTGAAACCAGCCAATCACTAGTGGAGATATGTTAATGGAACGTAACACACTCAACACGAGGTCAAAATTAACGGTATTAAATGCATTACTAAAATCTAGCAATACTAATACAGTGAGCTGTTTATTATCCATACCTCGTCGAATGTCATCAGTAACTTTAACCAACGCTGTAGTCGTACCTTGACGTAATGACAAACGTATGACCTGATCGTAAACCGGATTGAAGAGGACTAAGAAGAAAATTTTTGTTCAGATAGAGATTTAACTGTTGAAAAACTAGTTTCTCAAGAACTTTGGATAGAGACGGGAGAATAGAAATAGGACGAAATTCGGAAAAGTGCAATGCATGGGCTTTTTTAGGGAGAGGAGTTACCTGAGCACTTTTCCAGAATTCAGGAAACTTGAATGAGGAGATAGGATAGGTGCCATTGTTCACCATGGGTAATGATTGTACATCATAACACCGTTCTAAAAAAAAAACAGAAAGAAGCTACTAGCATCAATGAATACTGCGATTGTCTATCAAATAGGCTTAAAGGTAGAGATATATATATACATATATAATAAATTTCATAATGTCTCTAATCTTGTTAAAAACTGATCTTGTGTAACAAATTTAAGAGAATGATTTCATACTCAGATCAGAGGCTTGGCACCGACTCCAAAATTGTTAAATTTTGTTAGAGGTTAGGTAGCTTAGGTGAGGTTATGTAGCTAGATTTTCAAGATTTGATTATATTAGATTGAATATTATTTTATACTTTTTGAAGTCGGTTCATTTTTTAACCGACTTCAAAAAAGGAGGAGGTATCTCAATTCGACCGTATATATTTTTATTTTTTTTATGTGTGTTCCGGGATAACTTCGTCATTTATGAACTGATTTTGATGATTCTTTTTTTGTTGAAAAGGAAATATCCCAAGGGTGGTACCATGATAAGGAAACCCAGATCTGATGATGGCATCCCAGAGAAATCAAGGGCAATCCTCAAATGTTATAGGCGCTGACAATTGTTTTTGGTTTTCTTTTTGAAGTCGGTTTTTTTTTAATCAAAATTATTGTCAAAAACTTTTTATGTTTTTACTGTTAAGAAATAAGAATAAAATGAAACGATAAGAGTTAGCAGTACAAAGATACAAATTATTATTTTGTAGAGCGTGGATGATGGCAGCTTTTGGCCTCGGCTCCGGAGAGTGTGCAATTATTTACATTATAAAAGCGAGTGAAGTTAGGGGGCGAAGGGGCGGAGGGTTTGACGGGCCACGTAGTGAACTCGATTAGCCGTCCCGTGTTTTAATTAGGACGCGACGAGTACACGTGCCTACGGACGTTGCCCGTTCTAATGCGATTTGTGATATCAAAAAGCTCTAAATGGAGTTATTTGAAAATGTTAATTTTTTTTTGTCAATTGGCTGCTTTTTGTTCTTTTTGAATAATCCTTTAGTGGTGCATGGACTCAGTAATCATTTTGTAAAAATGTTTGCTTAGCTATAGTAAAGCTAGATTATAGATAGTTTTTAAGATAAGCTTTGGTTTATATAAGATTTCCATTTAAGAGGATACATAGAATAGATTTATTTTGAGTTAAGATTGTGAAGTACTAAACACATAATAAAAAAATAATAAAAAAAAAACTGCTCAATCCTATATATTTCAAAAAGTCATAGAAAGTTTACTAAAATCCGTTTATTGGGGAAGAGAAATATTGTTACGATCAGTTTATTGACGTTGGATATGTCAACAACGTAGATTAGTAGTTAGAGTGTAAGAGCTTCTTATTTCGGATCTTTCTATTAAAGTAATTTCGGGCCTGATTCCAGAAAGTTCAATTTAAATAGAAGTTCGTTTTTAGAATGTTTTAGCCGCGAAAACGAAATTAAAACTGTAAATTGGGACCGGAGCGAGCCAGAGAGGCAGTAAAAGGAAAAGTGAATAAAGTGAAGTGAACAGTAAAAGCGTACACGGCAGATTGGTGCCGCAACGTGTGGGCCGTCGCACCCGTAGACCTGGAGAAGCGTACGTGAAGATTGGTGATGAGAGGAGTCATTCCTGGAGGTTAGTGAGAATACGCGCGGTATCGAGAGGGCAGTCGCGCGTGATTGTGGCGTTATTGACGTGAAGATTTAAATAGGCGGCGCTTCACTCCGATTCCGAACCCGTAGCTCGTTACAACATTCTGTTTGTGAAAAATAAATTACATCATGCCTCATAAATTTATCAACAGACAGCTTTGTGTTCGAATAAGCATCGCCAACAACTAACTTGAATACAAATCTTACAAATGTATGTGACGGTAGCTGACATTGGCAAAAATGTGGCTGCACGCATTTCCAACGAATGCGTCTCGGTGCACGGACTGCTGTCTCAGTACGAGTCTCTGCCTCCCTCTCAGCCATTAGTCGGTACTCTAGCCAACTATTTGGCTGGTGTAAAATCTCGATCTATTGTTTAATCTGTATTAATATTAATTGTGTGTCCACTTACTGTAATATCATTGCTGATTTAGTGTCGGATCATTTATTAAATCATTAGTAAGGTTTAAATTAATAAAACATTTTATAACCGTATCCAGCCTTGTCTTTTACTTCGGATGTCTGAGCTTATCCCGACATATGTTATAATTAATATTTTATCCTAACGGCTTTTATATTTTTTAAGTGGGGATTAATACGGATACTCAATCCACATTTATTGTTTATTGTTAAACAATTGTTTTACTGCAGGAATTAAATTAAGCAAATGCATATAATTTATTTGGAAAAGAAGCACTTTGTGTGATTTATTTTAGTAGTCAAAATAGTCTCTGAAGTACAAACCTTGCTAGGTTATGCTTAAATTTGTACATAAAGGGCTACATAGAGGAATCGACATGAAGCACACCTGACATAATTAGTATGTCGTATAAAGTGACAATGAATTGATCACGTTGCGCATAGAAGACGTGACCTCCGTTGAAGTACACGGGTTGTTGACTGCATCTCAATAACGATAGGGATTTCACGTCGCATCTTCCCAGGAACGATCCTGGGAAGATGTGACGTGAAAGACGATCTGAGCTCTTTGTAATAACTGAATGCATTTGACCAAAGATCGGGTGAGTGACGATTTTGGTTAATGCGTTAGCGTAATTGAATATTTAATATTTGTAAATTTTACGGTGGTAGGGCCACGCAGCAGCCTCGTCTCTTGCACGAATGAGCAAGCCTGTCCTGTTGAGTACCACGACCTCACAGAAGACCAGCGTAAAGTGAAAGTATGACACATAATATTCACTTAACATCAGGTGACCCGTCTGCTCGTTTGGCAACTTTTCGCATGTCTTATAGTATTGAAAAGAATCTTATGGTTTTAAATAGTATGCCTATCTATAAAGCGATGGTAATCAATCAAATGTACAGATATGTACACTAACACATTACAGCAACAGTTACAACTACGTTCATGTAGATTTTCAGCCAGTGCACTCTGTAGAGCCATGAATATTTAACGATTGCATAGGGAATTACGAACTGGCGCGTCGACAATGTGCCGAATTGACTCTGAGCCAGTTTGTACTATAGTTATTGGCATTAAAAACAAAATGATTTTAAAGCTTATATTTCTTATATATATATATGTTTAACCTTTATGATCTTTAAACGCTTCGACGTAATTGAAGATAATTGTAATGTAACGGTGAGTCTTGATCACGCCGCTTTTCAGTTTAGACATCGATCGTTTGTCGAAAAAGAAAATACACGTGATATCTCAGTACACTCCCCCCCCCCCCCCTCGCCTTGTGATTTTTGCCAAAGCCCCTCCCCCTTCAGAGTCTCACGTGATTAATAGACGTCCTCATATGACAGTGATTTTAATAACAGAAATATTTATGCAATATTTTATTTATTTCAGATGGTGGAAAGTGAGCTGGCAATTCTGGCATTAAGTGATAACAGCCGCCCATGGAAATTGGCAACACCTGTAGGGTTGCAGTTTCTTTATCCTCTATATGTGTGTTCATTTATTGTCGCGATTAATTGATAAGACACGCTGTATACATACATTTTTTTGTCCGCTCAATGCCCTAAATTGATGAGGAAAGGTGTGATGACTATTATTTAGGACCTACCGAATTATTTTTTAGCTTTTAGTACATTGTTTACATCATTTTAATCTTTATTTTCATTAAAACCTTTTAACTTAAAATTTGTTAATAATTGCGCCGTGTCGTTTTTATTTGACACTAAAACAAATTCTAAGTTATACACTTGCAGCTCAGATTCATAGTGCTTATTATTAATATAATTATATAAATCATAGTTTTGTATAATTTTGATCAAAGGGAATGGTATTCATTTCGACGATAAAAAATTAATTATATAAATATGGTCTTTTATGTTAGTACCCCTTCACAAAAAAATGGTTTGCTTCAGTTTTTAGTTATTGACGGCGAAATCAATTTGTTCGTTGGAGATTCACAAAGCAACCGCTCCATTTGCGGTGGAGCGAGCTAATAGCCAATTCGCGATGGAGGCTCCATGGCGGCGGCCGAGCTCTACAAAAAATTGATTTTTGTTTTTTTTTTACGTAGGACTATGTCGTTAGGCATAACTGATTCTATTTGGTTTCATCTTTCTCTTCAAACGTGTTTTAATAAAAAAAAAACTTAGCTAATTAGGAAATTGATATTTATGGAATAATATTCCCACAATAACTTACGTTTCTTAGAAAACACACAAACGGTCAACTTTTCAAACGACGAGGCCACAATTCTTAATATATAATATTTAATTTAATAGATATTAAATATTATCAACATATGAATGGTAGTACTATGTCTGTTTAATACCGTCGTTTGGTATTAATTTTGACTGGTGTGCACACACTAGTAGGAATGTTAAATAAAACCACACTGTGTACTGATCTAAGGCTCGATCTACCAATCTATTTTACTGGGTATCGGATGAAAATTTATTGCAACTTTGTTCCGCCTTATGTACTATGCCCTATGTACAAACAATAGTGCGTTTTAATTTGATCGTAGCGACCTGCAGTGACAATAATACACACTCGATACATAAACATTGACTTAAGACTGAATTGTGAACATACCGCCCACGATGCCTTAGCGTAACTCATGAACAATGTCAGTAAATTATAAACTAGTAAATTAAGAAATAATCACAAATCTATATATAGAAAAATGAATCCCTATTGGTCCGTTGGTCGCGCCATCACGCGTGAACGGCTGGACCGATTTCGCTAATTCTTTTTTTATAATATTCCTTGAAGTAGGAAGATGTTTCTCACGGAAACAAAAATTTTTAAAATTGTCTGAAAAAGTCTAAAAACAACACTTTCTATATTCCCGTACAAAAGATTCGTAATAATACTTAAAAGTCAATTCGAACTTTAATACCATACCACAAAGTTTAAGTGTTAGTGGAGGGGTTCCGGGAAGGCAAAACAAGTGAGTGACTGTGGTAAAATGTCACTTTAAATGTAAACGTCTCTTTGCTGTGCATCACTACATAGTATAAAACAAAGTCGTCCCCTTTCTGTCCCTTTGTACGCTTAGATCTTTAAAAGTACGCAACGGATCTTGATGCGGTTAATAATTTATTCTAAAGTATTATTTATTCCCTAATTATCACACTTCAATTTGAAGAACATAATGAGATATTTGTGACCGAAATGTTTTTGTCAGTTTAATGCAGAAACCTCAAACAAAAAAAAGAATAGACGGAGCCTACGCAAACAATCGCGACGAATTATATGAGGACTAGTGTCGGGGTTGTGTTTTAACCGAAAAATGAGGAGGTTTCTCAATTCGACCGTAGATATATATTTTTTATTCGGGGATAACTTCGTCATTTACGAACCTTTTTAATTTGATAGCTGGTGCTTCCCATGTGGTCATTTCATCGTGGTATTGGATCTTGGGTTCCGGAGGCACTTAGGCAACTTCTGAAAATCAATTATGAAATGGATACGGAGTGACATATTTGAAGTTGGTTTACTTTTTCATTAATAAAAAAATTTACTTGTTTAGAACGTTTCTCCAATTTTTTTATTCTTTCCGAAAATATGATTTGTCGAAGTTATCAAAATAGGTATTTGTGTGTGAGATGATTTCGTCGTTGGAGTCAAATCTCTTTCCGCCGAGCCATTTCTTCAAGCTTGAGAATAAGAAATAGACACTATGGGCTAAATCTGGAGAATAGGGCAGATAAGAGAGCAATTCGTAGCCCAATTCATGGATTTTTGCCAATTGGAAACTGCACATGTGTGCACCTTTGCACTGTCCTGATGGAAAAGAACTTTTTTCATGCAGTCGTTATTTTTTCAATTCCTCATTGACTCGACCCAATAAGTTGGTATATGTTTGACCATTGATCGTTATTTAATTTTCCATTGATTGTTTTCCCGTGGATTATACCGCGTGCATCCCAAAAAAGGGTCGCCATAACTTTATTGGCTGACAAACTTACCTTTGCCTTCTTTGGCGCCGATTCACTCCTAGAAACCCACTGTTTTGACTGCTGTTGGGTCTCCGCTGTGTTGTGGTGGACCCACGTTTCGTCCAAGGAACGCAAACGGCGCAAAAACTCGTCCATATTGCGGTTGAACCACGCCAAACATTGATGCGAAATTGTCACACGGTTGCGTTTGTGTTCGATTGTGAGCAAACGCGGTACCCATCTTGCGGAAAGCTTTATCATACCCAAGTTATCATTCAAAATTAAAAACCACTGAGCCATGTGAGATGCGTATGGCTTCCGCAATCTCTCTCACTTTCAATCGCTGATTGGCTAAAACCAAAAATCGCCTAGACCTCAAATGGGCGTCCAGAATCTTCGGCATCTTCCGTACTTGTACGACCACATCGAAATTCATTAAACCAATACTTTACCATGGAAATGGAGGCAAAGTCCTCATAATATTTATCAAGCTTAGCCTTGGTTAAAGTGATGGTGTTTTTTCGGCAAAAATAATGCTTAATGACCATACGAAATTCCTTTTTTCCATTTCTTTCTCTCAAAACGTCTGTTAAATACAAAATAAATAACGCAGATTGTTCAAATTTAGACAGGAGTCAACTGAAAGTTGCCTGTTGACCGGAGCAGTGTTGCCATTTCAATTAAGAGTCAGAAAATTCAAAAAGTCACGGTCTTATTGACCCATCCTCGTATAATACCATCACCATCTCATGTTATCAATTTTTATTTCGCGATATATGGCTTAAAATTTAAGAACTTATTGTTAATACTTACAAGAAATTAACTATTTTATATCTTGCACGCGATACATATGTCGTCTCACCCAACTGTTTCTTTTGAGGTGGCAATCGATAGAAATAAATTAACCAGACTAATGGTCGCACGAGACTCCAATTATTTGTCAATATCGAAGCAAAAAGAAGTTCCTACTGAACCCAGAGGTTCTTTGTGTACCCGCAATTGACAAGAGAATATTCCATAACTATATCAAATTAAGCATTAATAAATATTGAAAATAAAAAAGTGTAAGGCATACCTTTGAATCGGTTGAACGGTTTGATTTAAAGTCATCGAGATTGCTCGATGACGGAACACGATGGTGACGTGTACATTTAATTACGAACGGAATCCCGTGGAAATCAAAGCAGATAAGAAACAAATCGCCAAACAAGCGCCCAAGCTGGCGTATAAAAGCTACCGATATGCAAAGTGGCATGCCGAGGAATTGATTGAACAGTCGCCACGTGGACGGGTTAAGCGCAGCCAGTAGTTACTGATAATTGCGTCTTTGATTATCTTTAATAATACTTGAAATTGACTGACGTTTAGTGGATTGTATATTAGGTCCTGACGTATGAAATTAGCGTTTTACAGAACAAACAAATGACAATACAAAACGCCTGATAACAAAACGCCAATAACATATGTAAGGACCTAATATCTTTAATACAACATAATATGTGCCATATCGTTATATTCCATATGGATAGGGTTGAATATGACGTAAGAATATGAACTCGCTCCGTCCTGAGATCATCGATGTGTTCGATCGACAAACGTCGGGAAATTGCGTTAAAATCAAACCATAAAAGTTTTTCTTGGGTTACTTGAAAGCCTATCTTTATTTTATATGGTCTTATCAATCCTGTGCACATACATTCAGACTTTAAATAATCTGACGTAAAAGAAAGATTAACAATCTAAAATAAGACACTGATTTTATGTACTTTTTGTTTGATAACTGTTACAATTTAAACTTCGCCCGTAATTATAAATCAAGTCCGAGCTAGGTCGAAACAACACTTTTCTTGTTCCCGCAATGTTTGCAGCTCCCAGTTGGCGAACTTCCCGCAGCCGCTAAGTTAAATTAATCCGGGACTCGGTTTATTTACCTGCCAGCCAAACGCTGCCAACTTGTTAATTACTATACGTCATCCCAAAGAGACTCCATTTACCGTGCAATATTAGAAACGCTCAAGTCGCTTAGTAAATCAATACTAATGTTTGAAAGGTCTGATTATTTGCAGTCACGGCATATTTTAATCAATGGTTTCATACATCAACATGTGTGTATTTTATAAGAAATGTTATAGATTTCATATAATATGTATTTACATTTACGCCACGTATCTTTTTAACGTGGTGACTTGATACCCCTAATTTATACAACTAACTAGGTCCAACTGTTTCTGAGAAAATCATTGGTGATAATATATCATCAGGTAGACAGACGGACAAGAGAGTGACGTTATAAGGGTTCCTTTTGTACCTTTTAAGATACGGAACCCTAAAAATTACATCATCATACAAGTATCTGTATAGTAATGTGAATTTAAACGTGAATTTAAACTATTATTCATAATGATCTAAAGTATAGATCATTATGAATAATAGTTTAAACAATAGCAGAGAACATATATTTACGAAATGTTCGGTGCTGCGGGATTCGAATCTGCACCTTCCTCACCGTGCGACTGGACGTGTAACGTCCAGTCGCACGGTGAGGCTGTCGACCGCTGAGCTTAGTGGCTAGAGCGCTTCGGTCGGTATCCCGGGAGACGAAGGTTCAGCTATTTTATTTTAGTAACGCGCGTTCACGTCGCAACTAAATGTAAAATGTAAAAATACATTAAGGACATTAAAGAAGATTTTTGGGTCAAATGAATAAGTGAAGAAAATGAAAACTGAGCTTGTACGAGGTACGAAATAATATTTGTACTTTTAAAGTTATAGCGCTAAAAGAAATAATGAGCATTTATTTGATTTTTGATTGAATTGTCATTACTTTTGATTGTATTTCTAGACCGCCTCAAAAAAACCGATTCAACTTTGCAAGAACGATAACCTGTAGCGGTATTTCGAAACTGGGCAATGCTTTACTGCAAATAAATACCTACGAATGATATCATCCGAAATCAACACTTTTAGTGGTTGGTACAGCGACTGAAACATCTCTTCATCATCTCGGCGGTCCTCAATTACCACTTAGTCATATATGTATATACTCGTAAGTATATATTAACTTGTCCCAGTATTGGACCAATGCCTCTTCTGGATATAGAGTAGGATTAGGAAAATTGTAACTACACAAAATCTTGATCATTAATTAGATTAGAAATATTTCCAGTTCTTTCCCTCTCGCTCACTCTTATACTTGTTTACCTTGTCCAATTTAAAAATGTATGTTGTTTTAAGTATAAAGAAACTACTTCCTCGTAAAATTAAGCATGAAACTATTAAGTTTCTTTCATTTATTGTACAATTTATTATGATATGTACATCGTAATTTTATTCTTTAGTTCTCATGGTCATATGGAAGTTATAACGCATTGTAAATTTATTTAACTGCTAGATAGTAATTTACAAATTGGCGGTCAAATATTCTCACCGTAATGGGTGCAGTGGTATGTACTTGATTTAACTAATAAAAGCCGTGCGGTTCGGGTTATTGGAAAGTTATTCAGTTATATTGTTCAGTTGTGATTCAATCTCAATTCGATCGATTCGTGGTATTGTTCACATTATCCGCACATGGCGCCACGTTCCACTTCATGTTCTACAAATAATTACTTGATGAACTTCAGAACTCAAGCTTGCGTTGCATAAAGTTTTGGCTATGATTTTGTTATTAAAATCAGACTAAGTATAAATTTCATAATGTTTCTGCCTTTAGATTTCCTTTGAGATGCTTATATGTACGTAAAAGCTAATATTTTCGTTTCATAATAAACAACAAACAAAAGAAATAACTGAACTTCTGATGAATATGAACATTTTGCATTATTCACAATTGTTTTTATTTGTAAACCCTTTTTGTTACATATACTTTTGTTTTTTCTTCGTCTAGGGACATTGGGACATTAAGGCATAAACAAAGTTATGTTTCAGTTCAAATTATTTATCTTAACAAAAGCTTAACTTGAAAGGTTTGCGGAGAAAGGGACTAGTCCCGTGAGAGAGTTATTGCGAAAAATTGACGAGGAGACCTTTCTCAAAGTTATTGGGGAAATATAGCAAAAATACTGGAAAATATATTTTGTGTGATAAATTCCGTCTATTTATATCAAAATACCACGAAGAAGTACTACGGCCTTACAGAAGATTAGCAGAAAATATATATTAGTAATAAAAAGTTATAAGCGTGATATACTTTAGCGTTTCGTCTAGTGCTTAAGGTAACCGCAGCCAAATTTTCATACATATTGTTAACGCAATTTGGAAGTAAGTTGTTTATGTCCATGGGCGGCATTCTTAACATTACGTACACCGCCTGCTTTTTTGACATCTTTTCGCATAAAAAAGGAGAAGTAAGTGTAAGGGCCGATCAATCTTAAGTGAAATATCTCTTTGTTATGTTGCAATTTTTATGGTATACCTTTAAATTAATTAAAAACTTTACCGTTTTACTAAATAAAATTAATAATTTTATAATTTTATATAAAATAATTATAAAATTTTAACACAGTTTTGTTAGTATGATGATAATTGTATTAAATATCTGTTAATAAAAATGTTCTTACACTTACTGGTAAATTAAAAAGAAAACTCATCGATGCATGCCCAGGGGAGCGACAACCACAGAAAACGAGTCGCCTAACTAATAAAGTACTGCCATACGGCCCCTACTAATTTTACAAAGTTATGTGTAAGACAAACCAATCTTAATATAAGTGCTATATAAACCCTACTAACAAAAATAGATGTACAAAGACATCATTAATGTTTTTTTTTTATATGAGAGTCGATGGAAACGAGCTGGCGGTTCACCTAATGTTAGCTGCTAACCGCCGCCCACTGACATTTGCAGCACACGTGGCGTTGATATTGTTATTGAAATGAAAGAGCGTTAAATTCAGTACAGAAGATCCCTGTTATTCATAAAATTAAGTCCAAGCACGTTAATACTCCAAAAGCAATAGTGTAATTCATTGTAAATTTATAAAGACCAATATTGATGATCAAAATGTTAATAATTTAATAACATCGCGATCATACCACATCATATCATCATCATTTCAGCCTGTAGGCGTCCACTGCTGAACAAAGGCCTCCTCTAGGGGCAATAAACAATTACAATAATTAAATATTTTAATTTAGCAGATCATCTTGTTCAAATTTCTTTTTGTGACCTATTTTTCCCCCAAACAGTATAAGTAATAGGGTGTAATTTACAGTGGTTTAATATTAAGTAAGTTTTACTTTGCTTTGAAATATAATGTAAGATTTTAGGCGGACTTCTAAGATTGTGGTTCAGCAAAGTTGGAAAACTTGCTGAATAAACAAGACCTACTGAAACTTTGTGGCAACGATAATACATCGTCGACTCAGTAAATACATCGTCGTAAACAACTCTCCATGTATGGGGTCTAAAATAATGCTAGAGATTTTTGCTTTTATTTAGAACTAGCTGACCCAGCGGACTTCGTATCGCCTAGCAGACGATGAATGTCGTGTTACCTTTTAGCTGAACTAAATTCAGTTGGATTATTCGTTGCTTCGTCCTCGTTTGTGACTCAGTCAATAAATTTAAATATATGCAAAGTACCAAAGATTTGATTCGAATTATAAAATTTAAAAGTTTTTTATAGTGCTAATCTCTGCACTTAAGATTGAACATTACAGTAAAAGTAAATACCACGCCCTAACAGAAGACCGGCGTCAAGTGGAGTATGGGCATGGGCAATTTGGAAGGATCAAGATATTTTGGTGTCAACAGATAAGCGCAGCTATGAAAAGAACGATTATTCTAGATTTGCAGCAACTGCTTCATGAACATCATGGATTGGTCAGGCTGTTCAAAAATGCGCATTTTGGAAAATATGGAATAAAGAGTGATGCCATGAAGTATATTTGTAACAATTTATGCTGTGCACTTTCAAGAGGTTGCAATGATACAATTCGACGGTAAAAATGGGACGGTAATCTGGCGGTAAATCTTGAATCTAACGTCGAAGGCGAAGTTATATAATATATATTTTTAAATGTTATCATACCCATTTTAATTTTAAAAACAAGTACAGAACATTAACATAAATTACCTTAAATGACGGATTATATTCGAATCCTTCGATCATTTCCGCCCCAAATGAAGTCATTAGGATACAGCCATTGCATTTTTGAGTGTGTTTCGATAGTCGGTAAACTTCGATAGTGTTACTACATACAATTTTCTGAAAGTCAATATTATAAGTCGATTTATTAGTATCATGTTTGAACCTCGAGATAAAAACATCCTTACCCTTTCACGCAAATACTACTGACTGGATTTTAATGAAACTTTACAATAGGAAAGTAAGAATAAGAAACTTTCATTTTTTATAGACGCAATGAAAATTACTGAGATAAATAACCGCTTAAGTTACAAAATAACAACCGTTTCTTTTTACAATTTTTAAAACATTTTCGATCCGATATTTAAACAAAATTTAAACGGTTTTATATTCCGGTATGAACCAAAATACAGATCGTTACGAATGTTGGGGGCTCGTTTCACAAACATTTTCAATTTTCCGCACGTCACGCGCAGCGTTAGCTATGCACCGCCGTAGAACTCACCCGCCTCATGCTAGATTTCATTCGGATCTACACACGCGTATATGCGACACAACCCCGAAAGACTTACGTCCTTACGGTGTATAGGCCCGTCGCCTAACTTCAGACTATTAAAAATCACAATAATTTTGCATGTTAATACAACCCCAAAACCCTATAATTCATTAAGTGTAGGACCAATATTTAAATATGAAGCCAAGTGTGAGAAATCGTTTGACTTGCTCGCAACACGTCGTTGGACCGGGCAGATACGGTTCGTTAGCTCCATGACACATATCAACGTAAATGTAATATTGCGTTCATCAAACATATTATTTTTAGTGTTGACGGGCTTATGTAACAGTTACAGTCAATTCATCGTAAAAAGATTTTTTAAGAAAAATAAAAATACCCTAATAATAGTTATTAAAACGTCAAACTAAATGTTCCATGAAACAAGTATGCTTTTACTAGCAAAGAGAGAACCGACTTCAAATATCTCACTTACCATACATTTTTTATATGATTTTGAAGAAATACCTGACGGATCTGCAGAGTTCATGGTACAATACCAATGATATTAATATGGAACTATAACATAATATGGGAGCTAAATTGAGTCCAATGCAAAATTAATTTTTAAAATCAGCTCATAAATGTTGTAGTCTTGTGGTAACATACATAAACATAAACATAAAACAGAATCGAGAAACTCTTCATTTTTAGAGTCTTATCGGCAGACTTTAATATTCGTTTAATTAAATAATACAATTTCGAGTTCCATAGTTGTACCTACATAGTTCATTACTAAAGGGCACGCGACGAGTAACCGTATATAAGTAAGGATAAAGGAAAACGAAGTTCTTTGTAAAGCAAGCACCAAAGCTTGCAGCCGACTAGTGAGTAAATTGAACATATTTACACGGAACATTTCTTCAAACTAGAGGTAACAAACATAAGGCCACTTCGTTAAATATATTTAATTTTAAATAAAAATATCATATCCACTATTTTCCTAGCATTGTAACATAATTATGAACTTTTTCGATGTTTATTGTGAAAATAAATTGGCGAATTTTTTTTCATTTAAAAAAATAATAATAGATAGAAATTAAAAAAAAAAATTAAAGTATCCGAGACCTTAACTTTGAATATTCACATTGTAATTATTACTTTAACAGAAACAATTACGAATATTTTATGCTTACGAATATTTTTAGGAACCGTAATAATCTATTTATAAACTACGCGTTATTTCTAGAACTATTGAAGTACGTTTTTATTTACTGTTATTTGTTTACAACGTGAAATTGAAAATCTAATATGATGCCGACATATAGGATTCTGCAAAAGAAAAAGCAAGGAGGATGCATTTAGTTTGCTGACTGCAGCAGTGAGCAATGAGAGTTAGAAATCTCATCAAGTTGTGTCAACGTCTTTTAAATTTACTCAAACACTTAGACACTGTCTGTATTCCCGTATATTTGATTAAATTGGATGCTTATCCGCCGTGTAGCCTCAGAGTAGTGTTTGATCAAGTAATCAGTAGGTCACAGTGTAATATATGGTATGGATATTTTATCGTATTTATTATTATTTTTACATTATGAAAAAGTCTTTTTTATGTGGAAAGTTGCCAAGTGAGCAGGCGGTTCACCTGAGTTCGAGTGAATACGCCCATGAATATCTGCTAAAACTACTTAATCACCCGACAAAATGCGGAAGTACTCCACTTGGCGCCGGTCTTCTGTTAGGTCGTGGTATTTACCCGAACGAGACGACTTTATATTTGAAAACCCACATATTTTATCCTGTTTTACTCTGTTACTGCTCAATTAAGTATTAATTTAGGACTTACATTTATTTCTGAATCAAGCATGAATTTTAAAAATGAAATGAATCTTAATAAATTATTTATTATTCCTATTATTCCTTAAAATTTAATACGTTGAAAATATTTGTTTGGGAGTGTTTTAATAAATTTGAACAAAATTTGATATTTACAATCTCTATAGAAAATCTCGTTGAGTATTCCTTCAACTTTTAAAGTGGGTTGCAGATTTGTGTATTATGTGTTCTGTAGATTACTTTCGTGTATATTTTGCGGCCTGTTATTAAACCTACAAAAATAAAGTAAAATAAAAATAAATGGATGAAAAGTTTTTCGCCTATGCGGGAATCTCTCACGTGTTCCGGATTTCTTATTGCCAGATGCTTTAACCACTAAGCTAAACGACTCATTGCCAAACCGACGAAAATCCCATTACGCAAGTCTTGGCCTTTAATATAGACCTTTACAACATACAAAGTATTTCAAATATCGTTTAATAACGATAATAAATTGAACGATAGATGTCGTTTAGTTTTGGTGTCATTTAAATTCCATAATTACTAATACTTACTAATTAAACTTCAATACAGTATGAATTTGCCATTACATTGAATACTAAATATAATTTTGCGGCATCAAATATATATATTTCTGCCCTTTCTTAATTTCAATGAAATGGTTCGCATCAAGAAGCGAGCAACAAATTGCTTTGAAGAAATTACAGACAAATTAACGACTGCCAAATGAAACTCTGAATTGCAGATGCAAAGCGCAGAAGGCGAAAATTCAAGCAGCAATTTCGCCTCTGCACGTGGGATTGCAGCTTTTAATTTGCTCTCGGTGCGCCTCGGCTGTTGGGTAATTGCACTGACGGACAACCGCAAAACAGCCGCTAATGTCCCTATTTAGTAGTATATAGCCCTTTATTGATTCCCTAACTTAATACCTAACAATAAATAATTTTAAAAAGCAATATATCAAAAGTGGTGTTCAAAAGAACTATATGAAACAAATAACAAAGGTTTATTTGTTTTATAAAGTCCACGGTCAGTTACTACACGAATGTACTCCCAACAATATTATGACAGATTAGGTCTGCCGAGCTTATTTATTTTAGACTATGGGAATAGTTATAAAGACATACCTATATATGTAAGTATATGTATTTGGAAATGGGTGGATATACTTGGAAAGACTAATGTCAGTAAAACTAGTGGCGTGTCACGTAAACGTCGTCGCAATGGACGTAATCGGAGTCAATTACAATTTCGCCAGAACCTCGGTCGGAGGCGTTGGCGTGCGCCATTGCCAATCGTGAGCACACGTACACGTTCGCTGCAAATCCACACGCCGATTGATGTCGCGAATAAAATGAGAAATGCCAAAGTTTTACTCTGCCATAGTAAATGCCTTTATCGAAAGAAATTAAATGTTTTTTTTAGTGTACTGGCAACGTCCAGTCGTCTAGTATTTTAGTAAAACAAGTATAATTTTTAACAAAAAATAAAACCGACTTCAATCAGAAAATTAAAAAACATTGCTAATACCTATAGGATGCAATGATAGCCCTCGATTTTTCTTGGATGCCATCACCTTGGGACATCTCCTTTCCGATAAAAAAAGAATCATCAAAATCGGCTCATAAACGACGAAGTTATCCGCGAACACACATTAAAAAACATATATACGGTCGAATTGAGAAACCTCCTCCTTTTTTGAAGTCGGTTAGTAACGCGAATTACGTTAAAGAAAAACAATACACACAAAATAAAAAGTGGAAAGTGCAAATTTTATATTAAAGAAAAAGAACTGGAGAAAAAACCTTCCAACTTTTCATGACTTTATAAACCTTTTGGTAAATTTAAGTTAAAAGATAGTTCTTGGGAAAAGGCATCTTTACAGCATACCCTGAAACTTGTTACATTCATAACTGTCAATAACTCAGCAGGAATACTTTCAAACAATTTTTCAACTACTTAAGGATGTTGGAAATTTAAGGATCTACGACATTTACGTCGTATTAAAGAAACGTCTCGAAATTTTCAGCTCAGCTAGTTCTATTAGAAACTTCGCACGTGCGAAAAGTAAGTTTTGTAAAGTTTTGCAAATAACGATCCTGTTTGCGTGTAGCTTTCCTACCTACTTTAAATTTGTCGCGTAATATCATAGAGTTAACGAACACAATTCCTCGGTATCTTTCATATTTTATGCAGTTGAAAATCTAGCATGTTATACAAAACTAAATAATGAAAACTCATAATCGACATGGAAAGGCTATGTATGTACAACTGTGTAGGGATCCGTAGTAGTTGAAAAATGGAAGAGATAAACCGTATCTTGTCAATTTGAAGAAATTATTCGCAAACTCAATTAAGCGCCCAAGAAACTTTGAAAGCGCTTCGTTAACGGAAGATCCCGAGGCTCGGTTTGAGCAAATTTTACGAGTTGATTCGAGAACCGCGGTGCAATTACAGCGCAGCGTAAACAGATCGAGCAAATTGCTGATTCCTAGCTAACGAAACGGGGACGGGAAGTCGAATAAGTTACAAAATAAGGGGGAAACGATCAATTAAGTTTACTTAGGGATTACATTTGTGACCAATTTTGCGGTAGGACATCACACCTCTTTAAATTGCAATAACTTCAAAATTTTATAACATTTGCATGTTGTGAAGGATATAAAGAATCGCAAAAACAAAAACAAACGTTAAGATTTTCGTCGGGGTGGCAATTAGTCGTATAGCTTAGTGGTTAAAGCGTCAGGTTGCGAAATCCGTAGACGTGGGTTCGATTCCCACAGCTGCAAAAAAACTTTTCGTAGTTTTTAATACTATAGGCTTAAATTGTAATTGTATAATTCTATAGGCTTAAATATTAATCAAAATTACGATAAATGTAGGGCCTCTCTAATTCAATTATGACAATTAACACCGTAGCCAAAATTATCAACTGAAATTTTTAATATTTGGATACTTTTATATTGTGAAAACCTCCAATGATGTTATGTATGACTAGATTTTCTTACAACTAAAAAAAATGCTAGGCTTTTACTACAGCGATTATGGTAGTGGACTATTTTGTAATTTAAATACATATTATTATAAAAGTGTATGGTCTCAGTTATAAAGTAAACGAATCAAATTTCGACCACTAAGTAGTAAAAAGCAAAAGTTCCCGACAAATTGACGCAAAAAGCTTTAGAGCCTTGAATTTAATGTCACGTTGAACTAGATCTGCATGAAGAAAATTTTATATTGTTCAGTTTAATATGTAACAAATACGCTGAAGAAAAAGAAATGTAGTTATTTTATCGGGGTATAAAGGTTGATTTCACATTTTTGACCAATTGTTTAATAAATAATTGATTAGCATAATAATTTCACTTAAATTACATGCCTCAATAAGTATTTTACTTTAATGAGGACGCCTTACCTTGTAAGAAGGAAATTGCTTTTTTTTTTTGCTTTTCTGTATATGTTTGATATTAATGCATCTTTGTAATGTTGTATGTAAATAATATGAAATGGTAAATTAAGATAGGCCAGATAGAACATTAGAGAACGCAGAATTAGCACGCTGAAGTGGAAGTGGGCTGGCCATGTCTCCAGACGTACTGATGGTCGCTGGAGCCGACACGTGTTAGAGTGGACACCACGGTTAGGAAAACGAAGTGTGGGACGGCCTGCAGCACGATGGACTGACGACTTAAGAAAGGTGGCGGGCAGCGGATGGATGCGGGCTGCCCAGGACCGGGATAGTTGGCGCACTTTGGGGGAGGCTTACGTTCAGCAGTGGACGGCGATAGGCTGATATTGTATTGTATTGTAGATAGAACATCATCCAGTTTTAATTTTATATACAAATTAAAAAAATCGAATATGCAACTCGAAAGGGTAAAAATTAATGTCTTTATTTGCTTAATGATTTCCATCGGTGACATACAAATACAAGCGTGTAGTATAAACTTCGCTAAAAAAAACATTTCTCACGTCAACGTTGAGAAAACGATATAATATTTGAATGTTTCAAAACATTTTGCAGTTTAAATGTAACTATTACTTCGTCGAGTGGCTGCTGTCAAGAGCTGCCAAAAGCAAGATGAAGCTATTCCATTTATTAAGAGGTAGCGCTCCGAACAAGATAATTGAACATTAATCGAGATGGCCGCTTTGGGGACAGAATATTGGAATGGCGTTTATAGTCGGAACAACACTATTATTTGAAGTTTGACTTTCTTGTTGTGACATAGTTACATTAAAGTAATAAATGGTTAATATAACATTTAAATAATTATTTTAACGTTTAAGTTTAATTCCCGACGTTTGCAATACCTTATATAGTCAATAGTCACGCGGCAAACAGGGATGTCTTACGTCACTTATGTCATAATTAATACCGGATATTCTTCAAATTTATTTCTTTTACTCAAAGGTAAAAGGTTAATAGGGCAGAGACCATCACGAACCCACTGCATTGATTGGACTACACATATCTTCGAAACATGTTTTTTTGCTATTATTTCGAAAATACGCATGTACATTATGCAAATACAATATTATACTCTTTAAATTCACTTTAAACCTCGGTTTCTGAGCTGCCGTTTAGCCGTTAACGTTTTAAATACATTTATAGTGTAAACACTGTCGGACATAACAACTTTTTGTGTTTTGGGAAATTAGTTCAGTTTAGACTAATTTACTTGGAAGTAAACCATTCAATGAGGAATACAGCCTTACGAATACTCCGTAAGTTAGTTTTTACATTAATTAGAGTATTTTATCAAATCACTTTTGGAAACATTTATTTGAATTTAACAAGATCGTATTATATTTTGTTATTTTATCTAGTTATTTGAAGGGGATTCAATTTACTGGCAGCTGCTCTATTTACGGTGAACCGAACTAATTGCCAATTCTCGAGCGAAACTCCATATCGCTGATCGCTGCGTATAAAGATTGGGTTCATGTATTTTTTATAGTTAGTTATTTTTATTTATTATAGGGTATTTTTTTAACCCTACACTTGGTGTTGGGTCATTTTAAAATTCGTTCACAGGTTAAGTGAAAAAGATTAAAGTACAACTGATTTGCGCTAGAGTCATTTGCAGTACAATTCGTTACTTGATGAGTCATTTATAGCAGAGAATAATAAGTGGAAGCTTTTCTCACTCTAGTGTTGGGTTTTGCACCCACCGTATTCCCACTCTTGTATTTTATTAATAGATGTATTTTAACGACGAATTTGCAATATTTATTCTAATGTTAGCACTTGTGGATCACAATCGGAATATTTATGCTAATCCTATTTGCCACTAAGGAAGATCTACTAATTCAAAATTCGCTATTTGATTTTGTGACTGTAAATAACTGTTTTTAAACGCCGGGTATCCGTTTACATACTGAAATTGAAAAGTTGTATTAAAATAATGTTACGATCAGGGGTTTATTCACAACGTTCTCTGGTCCCAAACTAAGCGACGCTTGTACTATGGGTACTAACTGATAAACATACTTAAAAATATTTTTCTTTTGTAAATAAATACATATTATATACTTATAAACACCCAGACACCAGGAAAACACCATGCTCACCACACAATATTTTTCCAGTAGTGGGGATCGAACCCACACCCTCTGGCGCAGGAGGCAGGTACATTTCCCACTACGCCATTCGGGTCGGGAGGGTGTCGCACCTGGAGACACGTAACCGGAGGATTGGGAGAGTCGTCGCAGCCGTAGTAGTAAGTGAGGATTAGAGCGGTATCAGAGAGGGCCACCGCGCGGATTTCAGGAGTAATAAAATGAAGATCTAAGCTAGCGTTTCACTCCAATCGCTCAACTCCTAGCTCGTAACAATAATATAAGCGTAACAAGTTTGTTGATTTTGAAGCGAATTACGACATTGGCTTTTGCTTATTTTCTTAAATAATTCCTAATTAAATATGGGTTTACTATAGTATGAAACAATTTCTTTGCAGAACTAGATGTATAGAACAATATTCCTTCTCCACTTTCATATCCCTAGTTGCTGGTTATGGTTAAATTATGGGAAAAAATATATACAATACAATACAAACAAAACCGTTTAGTTTCTTATCCGAACTTCTTTGCACAGATCCAATTTAAAGAATCAATGGCAGTTTTGATATACGTAAGAGATTTGAACAAGCCTCAATGAAATGAGGTAATTTTGACCTCGACTCTGCGAAATGACTAACATCGAGCAGTTCCTTTTAGAAATTATGAGCAAGTAAAGCTAAGCCTTGCATAGTTGTACAAATTTCCCTCGTGTGTTTTGAAAAATGAAACGTAAATTCTATTAAAATCTGTTACATTACACTTACCCAAAAGAAAACGTATCGAAATAGAACTAAACTATATGATATGCAAACACACATTAAATATCGCTACACAACATAAGTAAGCGGGAATAGTTAGCCCAACGATGTTCGTCAAAGGCTCATTCATTCGGTAACATACAACATCACAGAGCAGACAAAGAGAGTGACTAGTTAATTACTGAGCTGAGCTATAGGGCGGGCGGTGTTTGTTGCTGTGGATAACGGTACGTCTCGTCTTTGGCGCTTCACATGCGAACGGCCCTTAATGTACATGTTCCCATACGTGACAGCTTTGTATTTTTATTGTATATCAGTTAACCTAAATGTTCGGAACAATTTTTTTCAATATGGATAAAATAGAGGAAGTTGTAACTATACAGTGAGATTTAGAAATTAACAAGAGGGAAACGAACGATTTCTTCGAGAAGGAGCGACAATTAAAACGACTTGTTCGACATTTACGGAAATTGTTCAAATGCTCTGATTTTTACAAACGACGAACAATAAGAGTAACAATGGCGTGATAGGCCATCGTTTTGAATTACCAATTCCATTCCAAGTTTTGTTCATGACACCGCGAACATAGAAGCTATGAATTAAGCAAATAGTCAATGTCGACAATTTTAGTAGCAACGCTATGTTTTTATGTAGATTTAAAGATATATTAGATACTGGTATCTAGAAGCCATACAGACTCGACTCGCCTCGACTAGCCACGCAGACTGTCGCATACTTATACATTTTATGGGAATTTGTAAAGAACAGTAACTACTTATTTTACTACTTTACTCTTCTGTTCGGAGCGCCTTGGCACTGGACGACTAAAGTAGCTAACTTTACTAAACATTTATTTAATAATTCGAGTAAATACCACAATCGCATTGGATTGCAAAAATGTTTGAATAATAGTTAAATAGTAAAACACATTTAATTTATGTTTTTAGAATTCTGAAATCAATGAGAATACTCGTATATTCGGCGTCGGGAAATGGTTGCCACGGCTCTGCATAACTATCTCTAAGTTTTTCAAATTTCAACTATGTTATATTAGATATGAACGTTGAATGTATATATTTCTCATTTGGTTTTTTGAAAATTTATATTTATGTACTAATTTGAATAATACATAGAATACGGTGTAAGTATGAATATTGACTTAAAGTGAACGCTTATGCTTAAATATATAAAATATAATATGTAAATAAAAAAAAAGGCGTTCTAATTATTTGTACATCGTGATGTAGGGTGTTGGTCCTGTTTTTAAATAAATAAAGTGGGCCCCGGACCTCACTCACCAGATGAAACGCAGAAATGTTACACTTCTACTTCACGCCGGCTTCTGCCAGGTCGTGGCAATAACCCGGACGGACCATTCGTGCAACAGTGAACAGTTGCGTGGCCCTACCATAGTTAATTTTCAGCGCTATCTTTTCTTAAATTACATTTTTCTCAATAAATAGTAGATTTTCACAAAATCATAAAAAATTTGAGGTGGTTCCGGGAGCTAAAGTGTGAAGAGTGGGTAACAGATCAACTTCAATGGCTACCTATACGTCAACGACGTTCCCTAAGAGCACTGACTACTGTTTATTCCTTCCTGAACTCTCCTTCTACTCCGATTTACTTATCGTCTTCTTGAATGTCCTTCTCACCGTTCTGACTTCATGCACTCTTCTTTCTTTATCCAGTCTATTCTTCTGTGGAATGCACTCCCTCTCGAAATCAGGTTGGCGTTTTCCTTGCTGGAAATCTCTCTGTGCACCTACCTTTTTTTTTATGTGAAAAGTTGCCAAACGAGCAGACGGTTCACCTGATGTTAAGTGAATACCGCCGCCTATAGACATCTGCTACACCCGAGGGTTTGCAGATGCGTTGACAACCTTTTTCGAAATTGGGCTAATTTTCTCTGCACCACCCCAAGGTTGATTGGGAGATAATGCTTTTAGCATTAAGTCCGCCATAGTAATATTTGTGTATAAAGGGTAAATAGATAAAATAACTGTTAGAGTAAAATATTAATAGCCGTATAATTATAAGAGCCGTGATAGCTCAGTGTCCGGGCGCTCGCCTTTAATTCAATATACTCGAGCAACCTGAGTTCGATCCCCGGTGCCGGCACCAATGAAGTTTTTAACTTTAAGTGCTGACTTATCACGTTCTCCGCGGTGAAGGAAAACATCGTGAGGAAACCTGCATATTTTCGAAATAATAACAAAAAATATTTTTTGAAGATATGTGAAGTCCGCCAATCCGCAGTGGGGCCGCGTAGTGGATTATGCCCTGATACCCTCTGTATAGAGGAGGCCTTTGCCCAGCAGTGGGACATGTATAGGCTGTTACTTTACTTTTTTTTTAAAATATTTATTCTCCTGTCACCAACTAAGCTTTGTTTCGAATTCAGTAAAGGTTAATTTAAAACTTTTATCCGTATCGTTCCCATATTATTATGATGCGGTATAACATTTCCAAGCATCATGCCACCGCCGAAGGCTGTAATCCCGACGTCACTGCATCGGACGTCTGGCAGCACCGCCGTTGTCAGGATTAGACTTAATCATAGCATTCGTAGTATCCCTGGATTATTATAGGTTATTCCTTAGATGGTATACTAGAAAATTGGAAAGCAAAACCGGGGAAGGAAAAATAAGGAAAATTAAAAAGAATTATTTTATTCTTTCCATTCTATATTTACAGTTTTTCTATATTTACATTATTTGTTTACAATCAGTTTCTGCCACACTGTAGCAGTAACATAGCATCATATAGGACTGAAAAGGATATATAGATAAAAATTTGTAAAATGCAATTTCCGTAGTCTTCCGTCCCGTGAGCGAGGCAACCCTCCGGGGCCTCTGCCTACTCTTAGTGGCCGACGACATGATGCAGTCATCAATCTTACTGTTTGCACCTTTATGTATAATAAAGTAATCATTTAACTTATTGGAGGGGGAAAACAATGGGTGGCTTTTACCAACCATCAGCTGAACGCTTGTTGTAAATCCTCACTAATATTATTAAGTTTGTATGTATGTATGGATGGATGTTTGTTACTCTTTCACGCAAATACTACTGAATGGATTTTAATGAAACAGGGACAAAATGACATTTTCTAAAAATGAATCCTAGCTAGATCGATAGAAAATCGCTAGAGCCGTTTCCGATATTCCGATTATATATACAAGAATTGCTCATTTAAAGGAAAAGATAATAATACATCAAAGTGCGATGGACTTTGTAATTTAGTAAATAAATATAAAATAAGTAACTTTTTCTTAAAATTCAACATTAAAATACATAAATAAATTTCAACAAAATTTTATTTTTCTGTATTAAACATGTATCAAAACTGTAAAGTTGTTATTTCTTTACACCTCAAGCTCTGGAATTATTTTATTTATGGAAAAAGGGACAAACGAGCAAGCAGGTCACCCGATGGTAATTGCGTCGGCCGGTGTAATCTAATAAACCGTTGAGTAAAAATTTACACGAGTAAAGCGTGTCAAATTCAACGTGACTACAAGAGACGGGCGAACAAGATAAAAATGGAGGGCAGGGCAGAGCGTGGGACGACTTGAATAATTGAAGAGCGCTCCTCGCAGCTGACCCCCTTTTATTTAATTCAAAGCTGCGCTTTTACGTACGAGTTAACTAAAACTAGCTAAGATTTAGGGAAAGTTGTTTTAATGTTGAAACAAGAAACACTACACGCTTGTGACATAATGATGAGATACTCTGAAGTCAAAATAATAATATATAACAGACGTAGTGTTACAAATTACACGCTGCTCATTATATATACTTTGATTATTTGATTCATAACAAGTAATACTATACCCGTGATATGACATTTCATTGTCATATATGTTTGGGATGTAGTATTATTATTATACCATTTATTTATTTATTTATTTTTTGTTACACCAACAAGATGAACACTAAATTTAGACAATTTATAGGCAATGTTATTAACAAAAAGCTTGCTGAGTGCCATCTCAATTATAGGTGCAAACCACTATGCTTTAAATTTAACAACACAAGAACTTAAAACTATTTGTGCGAAAAAAAAAACAACACTAAATATAAGATAAAAACTCAGCGAATAGTGAGTACAATGAAATTTGCAGCATCAATGTTAACAAAAAAAGTAAATCCAAAAAAGTAATCAAGAGTTTAAAAAAAAAAAGATCAAAAGAAGAAAAATAACCACAAACATAATTAAACATAAAAAGTTAAATCAATTAAGGGCCTCACGTACATATTTTTTAATTTTAAAATATTTGAAAAAATATCAATATCAAGCTCGTCATTACTGGTTCTCACAACATTTATAAGTTCATCAGTTTTTTAGGGGACTCATTAACACTAGAATTATGTAATGTGTTGTATGTAGTCATTAATCTGTTAAGAGGTGAATGTAGACCCAAGTTTGTTCGCGCTGCCTTAGTGCAAAATGGTTTATACTTTCTATAACTAGGAAGTCACGATCTAGGATTTCACGATGACTTCGTTGAATACCACTTAATACACGTACAATATTGCCAACACATGTGTATGGACATTATAGTTATCTTTTAATATATTTACTATTATAAAACAAGGGTAAGGAAATTTACTTTACAATACAAGATAGTATATTGAAGTTTAGACCGTCGACGACACTAAAATACCTATTAGTTGTACAGCAGGGCAATCACCTTTACCCAGGGGGTAACGATAGAACTTAATTCGATCAAAATTAATCAATGCAATCTTTTCGTTTGGAATTAAACAAGCCATTACCTAAAATACAAAATTTATTGTACGAATCGAATGTTCTCTTCATTACTGAATGAGTATATATTACTGTTTGAGCTCATATAGTGTTGTTTCAAAGTAAGTTTTAAGGATGATGTTATTTAGAAATTTTAAATTGTTTATAGTGCTAATCTTTGCACTTAAGATTGGCCTGACGCACTAGCCACTTTTAGCCACGTTTAGCTCAGTGGCTAGTGCGTCAGGCCGCGAATGCCGAAGACGTGGGTTCGATTCCCACAGCGGCGACAATCTTTTCGCACTTTTTCTACATAGTTTAATAATGTTATTTATTTTATTCGTAAGCTATTTATTTTCAAGCGCAATTGTATAATATCGCATATTTAAAAACACGTACATCTTGACTTGCAATCGCTGACTACCGCATAATCCCTTTAAAGACTTATCTGAACTACTTGACCAATTGGTCAAGTAGATCAGAAATAATAGTTTATTCAGGTAGGTCATTGAACGTGTAAGCCAGACCATGATCATGTTTATGCTAGAAATTAAAGTGCAACTAACGAAAAAGGCAGAACGACGTAAATATTTGAGATGACAGAAATGTTCCAAATGCCCATGGGGGCAGGCGGTTATCACTTAACAGCCGCCAGCTCGTTTGCGACTTTCTCACATAAAAAAAATTAAACAGAGTGAAATTTTACATCACGTTTAAAGACATTTTGTTAAACAAAAAAGAAGAAAGATATAGGAAAACGAAATAAGAGAGAAAACGAAGTACACTGAATACAAAGCAAGAGAATAAGATGAGCGTTTTGGTTATGTACGCATTACACGCCGTATATGAACAACTGATGTAAGCGCGTTCTGAAATTATATTAATTATTGTGATCGGATTATTTGCATTACCTTTTATCATTTGTACAGTGCTACAACCGCAATTATTATTGGTATTATACAGATGGACAAATACGCTGTATAAGAATATTCTCGTACCAATTTTAGGAATAATAAAATTCTAATTCACGCCGTCTTCTGTCAGGTCGTGGCACTTTCCACCCGGACGGGCCTGCGCATTCGTGCAACAGCGGTCCTGCCACAGTAAAACTTACATTCTAACAAGATTTTTTTAAAGCATTAAATAGGTTAAAGCAGTTTTAATTCTTTTATGCAGGCTAATTTGTAAGATTCCGTACAATCTTGAGACCTAGTAGCTATTGGATTATTTTGTTTAACCTATTATGCCATGTAACTCGATGTTTTATTGGGACAAACACAATGTTGCATTGTATGATATAGTGCTATAGTAGCTATTACACGCAGTTAATAATAGATGTTTTTGAAAAAGCACTTATCTGTACCTTGTCTTTACCATTGTACCCATTTTTGTTTGTGAGCGTATTGCAGATAAGAGAGAGTAAAATAAAGTGGTAGGGCCACCGAGGAACAACGTGAAGTGAAGGATTACACTTCTGCGTTTTATTTGGTGAGTGAGGTAGCCGGGGCCCATTTTATTATTATGATGGCAACCCAACTGCTAACTTATGGCTGTTGAAATTGTCAATGGGCGGTGGTTATTACTTAACATAAGGTGAACTAGCGGTTACCACCTTCTTACATAAAAAGAACTACTAAAGCAAAGCTTGATTGACAAAGATAAGTCTAGCTACACAATACACGCACAATCCACAATATACGCATAATTATCCTTGTTAATCAATTTATTGTTATATTCTAATTTAATGGAATTTAGTAGGGTAGTGCCTAAAGGTTACTTTTATTTTAAAGTTCAAAAATATATATGACATGAGTATTTTATATAGCATGAGTATTTTAATATTTTATGAATCATACAGCATACACAAATTCCAGTTGTGCTTATAACACGAAAGCAAAAAGTAGAAACTCAACAATAGCCTAAAATTTTCCCTCTGCGTATTGTTTTGAACACCGACCTATTTTCGCCAGGCTTAGGATTATTAGAAATTTTCGGTACTTTTTTTGATACAACTACAAGTGGAACATACATGGTGTAAATTACAAAAATCACGCGGGATGAAGTTAACTTAATCGTGTTAATAAAACCTCCTCAGTGATTATTTACAGAATAAATTCATACTCGATTGACGGACTTGAACTTATTTCGTCATTTAATTTTATTTCTACCTTTAGTCTAGGACGGGGCCTGTGTAATAAAAAATTTAAAGAAATGCACAAATTTTTAAATATTCACAATTTTAACGCATGTATTTCAATGTATTGTGCGCGTTCCAGTTGTTTTGGTTTTGAGAATCTCATAAAATTCATCACATAAGTTTTTCGCTCTTAAAATATCTAAAATTCGATGTTCACCGAATTGTTTATGAATTTGGAAGATGATCGAATACTTAGTCGGGATTTTTTTTTAATGTGAACAATAAGTTATGTTGATAAATATTAAAAAAATATTACCGTATCCATTGTAAAGTTAAGATGAAGAGTGTTTTAAACACAACAGGTATGTTGTTTATTACATCTATTTCATACAATATATTGATTTATATGTTGTTTGAAATTAAAACAAACCGTACTGCTTTTTTATGAATTAATTACAATTCTAGTTTCTTTCAAGTGTTTTTAAATGTTGCTTGAAGTTCCGTGCTGTCGTACGAAGAAGGAGCGCTGTATATAACAATCAATAAAGAAGCGGATGAGGGGGAGAGGTTCTCTTTTCTTGCGGAACATTTGTAATACGAAGCATACAAAAACATCTTATAATGGAAACGCTTTCATTTGCTTGCTACTATTTGTCGTATGGGCGTTTGTTTAGATGCGTTGAACACATGAAGGACAATAATATTTTAGAAATCTGAGAACGTATATAAAATGAAAGAATTTTTTAAGAACCGCTAAATTTAAGTTGAATGATATACAGTTTTCTAATCGCCCTTTGAACTTTTAAAAAGTAAAAGGCTCTATATAATGATTACCAATAAGCACATTCAGGATTCATCTTCGCTGGACCCATAAAGCGTACAAATTGGCAGGACGCCGAATCGATGCGGTCGCTTGACGCCGCAATTGACTGCGGATCGGCACATATGTAGTGTACATACGTAGGCCCTGAAATGTACGGTGGTGAGATTAAACACGGATTGTTTTAATTGCAGGACACCAGCGTACGACTTGATACATATCAAGTCATACTCTAGTGCCCTCGACCAATCAAAACTACTAAAAAAAAACATTAACGTATTTAAATTAAAGAAATATGCAAATGATTAGATGAGATATCACAAGGCATCAGAATCCATTTTTTATATTTTGTTTTAAAATGATGTACTGACCGCAGCCCGCGAATAGGTGGTGATAAATCATTCCCGCATTTTGATGCAACAATTTTAAAGCAGCCTCGTGTTTGCACTAGATTATGTCTTGGAACAAACAATAAGAGATTTAGTACGCGCCCTAAGTCTATTATTAACATTGGATGCCCATTTAAATTTATTGTATAAATAGGGCGGTACTTTAAAGTCGAATAATGAGCACATGAATCAAGCCAGTTTTAAAGTTCTTGGAGACGACATGTTTAATATACCTTTCCCAGCCAGATACGGTGCGACATCATATATCAATATGATGTCGCTTAGGTATAGAATAGCAATATCTTAAGTATGCATTTTGAACCCTTTGAATGGCATTTGAAGTTTTTTGGAAAAGACACGGACCATATACGATATCGCAATATCGTAAATGAGATAATACAAGCGTATTATATAACTACAACCGTAACTTATTGTCAATGAAATGTCTAAGGTTATAGATAGTTTTGAGAGCTGCAAAACATTTACTTATTTTTTGTTGAACAGGTTCCTGGAAGCGTAGATTCTCATCAATTAAGAGGCCTAGGTTACCAACGCAGTTTTGACGAGGCACAGTAGAATTAGCAATTTTAATGCAAGGCCGAAGAGATTTTATAAGGTTCTTTTGATGTTTTGTACCTTTATATATATTAATAACAATAAATAAAAATTCTAAAATAAAAGTAGCCTAAGTTACTCCTTATTACATCAGCTATCTGCCAGTGAAAGTCCTGTCAAAATCGGTCCAGCCGTTTCAGCGATCAGCCGGAACAAACAGACAGACGGACAGACAAAAATTTAAAAAAAATGTTATTTTAGTATATGTACAGTGTATACATCCATATCCATTTAGTAAACAGCGATTATTTGAATCTTACAAATAGACACTCCAATTTTATTTATCTGTATGTATAGATTACAGTTTTGAGGCGCCGGATTTGAGTATTGTACAACTTGCGAAGCTGAGAGCGACTTCAGTTAGTTATTTGTGAGCGTTATGTAAACTTCTTGATACGGTTATTCTGCTACTGTTTGCATCAACGTTTAAATCTTCGTCAATATCATCAAGCATATTTAAAAACAGAGGGGCAAAAGGGAGGAGACCTATGCCCAGCGGTGGGCTGATACAGGTTGACGATAATGATGATGATACTTAAAAACTCTCCCTAAGTTTAGTGCTTTTTTTTTATTTTTTATTTTAACAAAGTAACTCTACAGACTCGTGGTCCGTACTCTTTTATGGTGATTAACAAGTTTTTTTTATTTATTATTTTTCTTTTTGGGCTGTCACCGCCACGTACATCAACCAAGCTGGTATGGACGGAGATCTCGTCGTCGCAGGTTATTAGGTAATAGGTATTATTTCTTTGCTAGTCTCTCTGCGACCGCTGCGTCTCTGTTAACTTTAGTGTTAGTAACATAAACATTAACTGGATAATTTTACGTGTTCGTGCTACCCTAGTACTACTATTTTATTTTGGTAGCATTCTCAACAATTTATTGTCAGTAAATTTTGTCATGATCTGTCGAGTTATTTTATTCTTTACTAATATTTTTGATGTCAGTTCAGAAAACAAAATGACTCATCTTAACAATACCAGTGTCTTAATTTTAAGCTTATTGCGGTGAACATGAAGAATAATATCCCGTCAGTGAGTAATTGTGAAAAATTGGCGAAGCGACCTTTCGGAGGCTTAGTAAGCCAAATGTTGTAGAGTTAAAAAAATAATGGAATTTTACGTCTATATGAAATTTTCTGCAATTAAGTGTTAATTATTCTATGAAAGGTACATTTAATAAATCCAAGAAGTAAAAAGAATAGAAGAAAGTAGAAAATTCGCAGATGCCACATGCCAGTGAGGTTCGGAAGGTGTATTTTTTATGTACCAAGAAGGCCTGCTAACAGAGGCAACGTCAGCTAGGCCTGGGTTCACTAAATCTAGTTATTCGGCATTTGCTAAAAAAAATAACGTTTGTTATTTTGAAATATTTTACTAATACTGTAAACAAATCAAATCAAAATCATCGAAAATCTTTATTCATCGACATACGAAACATAAATTTCATGTATCCAAAGTCATATCGTTTCCGAAAGTCAACTAAAATACGAGTCTACGCAACAATAGCATGGTGGCTGTTTTAAAATATTGTCGGGTTACTGTGTATTTATTAATCATTGACCTGATTCAATAATTACTTAGTGATAATCACAAGTTGAAGTTAGTTTTTCTTTAAAAAATAAGCGCTTCCTTCGATTTTCCCTCTGTAACTATAATGTTGGATACGTTTCTCTATCGATCGAAATATTTGTAAGCGTAATAGCCATGCCATGTAATAACCAGAGAATAAAATAAAAAAAAATCATAATTCACAGCATTACAACAAACGATTTATAAGTGCAAACAATTACAATTTGAAGGTATTTTTTAATAAATGCACTTTAGAATACCTTCATATATTTTGTGTTCCGTATCCCGCTTTACATTGCATACCAATGTTTAATAATTTATTAACTTGTAATACTTCGGTTTCAAGCTGTGTTAATCAAATAAACGAGATCTGCTTAGTTCGCCAAACAACGCGAGTTTGTGCAGTTAACGAGCTTAACGAGCTAATTTGAGTGAACGTGCCATTATATGCCACGACGTGCAGCGCTGACCGCTGGGAGGTGTTCTTCGGCAGCGATTACTTTGAAAGCGGAATAGTTAATTAGTGTAGCTCAGCGAAACAGGTATGACTTTTAGACGTCAAATTCAGAAACGGCAGATGCAATTAAATGCAATATAATCTATTTACATTTAATGATTCCATTGCATTGGCAAGACTAAGCTCTCGTATCAGTAATACGCGAACCCTGAATGATGCTGAGTAAAACGGGATCTGAATAAAAGAAAATTTTTAAGACAACTTTGATATACTGGATTGATTGATAACTTGTTATTCGCAGAAAAAGATTTTGTCTGCTTGAAGCTTAAAATTTTTACTCTTGACCTATGAAAAGTCATGGTTCCTAACAACAACAATAAAAAAAATATAATAATAAAAAACTAATAACAATAAAAAACATGGTTAATATATAAAATAATAAAAAACTTTCTGCATTAAAATCTACTATTAGATAAAAGGTTATTAGAAGGCTGATGGAAGCCCCACTTAAACATTTGTTGTTAGTGCGGCAATAGAAATACCTCATCTGTGAAAATTTCAACTGTGTAATTATTACGGTTCATGAGATAAAACCTGGGGACAGACGGACAGACAGACATCGTAGTTTTAGTAATAGGGTACGGTTTTACCCTTTGGGTACGGAACCTAAAAAATACAAAAGGGGTTTATTTAACCCAGCAAGAAAGAACAGAAATGATTTGGCAGCGTAATGAATTAATCACATTCATTGTGGTTAAATATCAAAGAGGACGTCAATCACAGTGAGAATCAAGAGTGAGGGTTGACGTTGCTCCTTTACGAGTACTCCTTTTCTTTAAAATATACAAAATTATCGGACGCGTTTGTTTTTAACATAAAATATCGAAGTTTCGCATAATTTCCAGCATTCATGATCACCGGGCGGACTGAAGTATTAGACGGTCTAATGTTACACAGTTGACCCGGGCTGCTATCAGTTTCTTAATATATTTTTTTTTATGTGGAAAGTTAACAACCGACCTGGTTCAATGGTAAATTCTTAACACATGTTTATTTATTTATTAAGGTTTACCAATATTGGACACCTTAAGGATGCAAATTAATTATAAAATTAAAAATAAAATACGTAAATGTTCTAACAATAATACACAGCTTTCTTAACATAGACCCTAATTAAAGTGATGTAATAACTATAAACTGGTGTGAGAACAACGTAACAAAACTAAAATTTTAATAAAAAAACATTAATAACTTTGATCAAAATCAAATGTATTTATTCAACATAGGAGCATTACACTCACTTATTGATAGTCAAAACACTACCACCGGTTCGGAAAAGAAAGCCACTGTACTGAGAAGAACCGGTGAAAGAAACTCAGCGGGCTTTTTTTTTAAATAAGCAGTTTGACATAAATTCGTTAAAATACAATATAAGAACTCCGATTGAAAGAGCCTGGAGCGATCAGTTCATTACCAGAGTGAGTTATCATTTAAATAATCATTAATATTATATTAGCCTTTAACACACAAACGTTCTTTTACTATTTTTTTTAATTTAGCTATTGATGCATTTTGAACGTTTTCTGGAATTTTGTTGTAATAACGTATACATTGTCCCATAAAAGATTTACTTATTTTACGGAGTCTACTTGTGGGTAGGATCAATTTATTTTTGTTCCTAGTATTTATATCATGAACATTATTATGTCTTAAAAATTTATCCTTATTTTTATGGACATACAAAACATTTTCAAAAATGTATTGAGCAGCAACAGTCAATACCTTTATCTCTTTAAACAAGTTTCTTAACGATTCTTTGGGGCCCAGATTGAAAACTGCACGAATAGCTCTCTTTTGTAAGATAAATATTGTATTAATGTCGGCCGCGTTACCCCAAAGCAGAATGCCATAAGACATTATACTGTGAAAATAACTAAAATATACCAAGCGAGCCGTATCTACATCAGTTAACTGTCTTATTTTTTTTGACCGCGGAAGCTGCTGAGCTAAGTCTACTCGCCAGTCTATTAATATGGGGGCCCCATTGCAGTTTGGCATCAATAGTTATGCCAAGGAATACAGTTGAGTCAATAGGGTCCAACGCTTCCCCATATAAAAGTACATCAGTTTTTACATGTTTAACATTGGAGGAAGTTGTAAATTTAATATATTTTAGTTTTTTTATTATTCAACAGTAAATTGTTAGCACTAAACCAATGTACTACAGTAGATAGAGTATTGTTTACATCGTCATAACTTAAAGAACGTCGGTTTACTTTAAAGATTAAAGAGGTATCATCCGCAAACAATACTATCTCATGATTATTAACAAGATAAGGTAGATCATTTATGTAAATGAGGAAGAGAAAAGGCCCAAGAATAGATCCCTGCGGGACCCCATTTTTACCAGGGCCCCGGGAGATCTCTTGCCATTCACGTCAACTCTCTGAATTCGATGGCTCAAGTACGATTTCAGAAGCTTGAGTGCGGCATCTCTTATTCCATAGTGGCGTAGTTTCCTGACCAAGGTCTCATACTGTACGCAATCGAAAGCTTTGGTTAAGTCACAGAATATTCCTAAGGCATTCTGAGACTTTTCCCAGGCTTCAAAAATATTCATAACGAGCTGAACACCCGCATCGGTTGTTGAGCGACCCCTAGTAAACCCATATTGCTTGTTATGTAATAAATTATGGGGTCAGAAGTACTACCAGATTTAAACACCGGAATGATTTTACTATGTTTCATAAAGTCAGGAAATTCGCCACGATTGATACAAATATTAAAAATAGTTGCTAGGTAAGGTGATATGACATCAATAATAGAACTGATCACCTTAACCGAGATCCCCCATAGATCTGCAGTTCTTTTAACATCTAAAGTTTTAAAAGTTTTAACAATTTCTGTCTTGTTTACAGTAGTAAATTTAAAGTTGACTTTACATTCCATAACATTCTTTTTTAGTAATGACTCAGTAACTGTCGGTGAGGAAAGAAGTGACTTGGTTGTTGAAACTGGAATGTCAACGAAAAATTTCTCGAAGAAAGTAGCAGCCTGTTGATTTGAGTTAATAGAATTATTATCATTAGTTAACATTAGGTCAGATTTGCGCTTCGCGACTTTTCCCGTTTCGCTATTAATTATTTTCCAATGATAAAAACAATTAACGCAATTAATACTTACCTATATATGTATATCGTTAGTCCAATAAATAATCTAAGATTGACTTTTTAAATTTTTCATAATCAGTAAACATAACATCTTGCTAGTGTTGAAATTTGTCCGAGATTAGTTTTAAATGTTGGCATAACAAATAAATGAAACTACTGGGTAACCTTTGGGTAACATTTAATTCAATTTAACTATGCAATTCGCTACAATCGAGTATTCCGTGAAACAATTTATAAAAAAGAGTACATTCAAAAGCTTACATCTACTGGCCAAAGGACGAATGCTACAATGACTTATTCGGTCCTTATAACCAGGAAGCGCATAACCTAATGTTAAGTATGTACCTGTCCATTAGTGCCACAGCGAAGATTGTTACGTGGCCCTACGACCCGTACTTAGTTTGGTCTTTAAATTAAATGTGAATTTTGAACTCTTGCATCACAGGTGTTTTTGGGCCTTGATTTAATGCGTCTAGTAAAGCAACTCGTTGAAATATTCAACCACAATTTAGGTAAAAAATTGTGATTATCGCCACCAAATAGTTGTTTTAGAGAAACATAGCTATCTGTGACCAATTAGCTATCTGTAACAATTAAAACGATCCAAATTTGACCGAGGAAACGGCAAATTTATTTTAAGTTATTTTCTTTAAATCAAATGATTAAGAATGTAAGCGTTGATTAACCTTTTTTAAAACGGCTGACCGCGTCTTCTGGGTTCACAAATCGTTATATTATGTTACATCATTACTAATATTATAAAGGCGAAAGTTTGTATGTATGGATGGATGTTTGTAACTCTTTCATGCAAATACTGCTGAATACATTTTAATGAAACGTTATAATAATATAGCTTATATATAAGAATAAGACATAGGCTATAATTTATATACATATTTTATATATATCTGTCTTTCTGTCTGAATTTTTACGCCTTCAGCCTACTCTACGCAGACGTAGTCGAGGGCAGCAGCTAGTGTAGTATATGTATGTGCGCTTCATATAAAAATGTTAAATTAAAATTGATTTTGTTATTCTTCTTTGGAGCCGTGATAGCGATGTCTGGGCGCTCGCTATTAATTTTCTCTAATACTCGAGGAACCTGAATTCATTTTCCGTTTTCCCGGATCCCGCGCCAAAGAAATTGTTAATTTTAATTTAAACTGCGAATTCATCGCGTGCTTAGGGATGAAGTATGATGTATGATGATGTAGCGATGATGAAAACATCGTGAAGAAACACACAGTACAGAGGAGGCCTTTGCTCAGTTATGGTACGTATAGAGGCTATTACTTGTGTACTTTCTGTTTTTGTCCTTTCAATTGTGAGTTAGTTTAGGGTAAAAGGGTATAGAATTGTTGGCATAAGTCGCTTTTGGCATTAAATTCACTTTTATACTAATCTGTACATAAAGTGTAAATATTTAAATAAATAAATAAAATAAATTGAGAATAGTCATAATTTTTAATATGCGTGAAAGTACCATTATGAAAGAGTAAACAAGCAAAATATCAATGCATACAATATAATTTACACTGTAGTGATTTAATAAAATATAGAATGAAACATTTAATGATATTTTAGTATTTATTTAAAAACTTAATGAAGCTACGTATGCTCTTAAATCTTTCATTAATAAACATCACAAACTTAATTTCCTTCAGATCTGGAGACGTCCTTCGGCTAAAGAAGCAATAGCGATCTAATACATAGTGATGAGCTCCAACCTTTAAGATGCAGAAGCGACTCAGGTGAGCGAGCGAGGTTTCGAAGCTACTTAAGTCGGAAATAGGATTTATTAGAGATATAACGCTCTATTTAATTCATATAGTATAGCAATGAAATATTTAGAACACTATAGAAGTATTATTATCGATATGGTTGAAACCGATGTTGTGCCAACTACCTTTAGCTAGGGCTATACCAGGAGATTTTGCCTTGCTGACTAGGTATTAACTCACGATCTGATATCATGGGCTTGCATCCAATCCAAACAAACAGCTCAGTAAGTAAAAATTCCATCCATGGGTTCGAAAATAAGGTGATTTAGTCAATAATATAATTACATTTTAAACTCTTTAATTTGATTACAAGATCTCTCTCTGATTTTATCTCATACATTTAATTCGCTCACACCTTATTTATGTGTGTTTTTTTTTTTTCATTTTCATTCTCTGTCATTCCACAAACGTAGAATGTTTACATAAACCTTGTTCATGCGCGTGCAAGTTTCAGTATAATGAAACATAATCCACAGTCGGGGGCGGCTCGCGGCAATCAATAATGGATGCCGCCATCGACAAGGACTCCTACGTGATATTTTTATTTCCAAATTTTCTGTGCTTTTTAAACATGTTAACTGTTATGCTTTGGGCATAAAATAAATAAAAATAAGCCAGGGGATGGAAGCCTATGATTGAGCGTCGACGGGCTTAGGTTTCAGCCGTCATTCTGAAAATGTCTAGAAAGTATATGGATGTATAAAAGTTAGGTTTATCTTTTTATTCGAGTGTTACATTGAACACTGTAGTCAAATTCGTTGTAACAGGGTTTTTACTCTCTGAATCTAAATTATTATCGCAACTCATCAATCTCCGATGTATGTATGATTATCGATTGCATACCTAAAGAACTATAGTACTTTAAAATTTGTAGAAAAAATAAAATTTAAATTTCTTAAACTATAGTACTGATAATCTTCCATCTTTAGGATATCTAGAAAGAAGATATATTTATTAGACAGGTTTGATTTTAAGTAAATAAAACACCGTAAAAAAAGTGTCTTATGGATGCTGCAGAAGATAGTAGTAGTAGTGAGCAAGGAAATGAACTTTACGAAACATTTGATACAAAACAAATACCTCGCCCTATGCAAACTTCTTCATGCTACGCCAATAAGTTTATCTTAATCTTGTCTTGTTTTTAGTTTTCAAGTATTTCAACCTTCGGCGTTTATTTAAAAATTTTGGCTTCCGTTATTGATTAATCAAATTAAAAAAAAAAAAAACGTTTTAAGCTTAAACTTGTCTTACTCAATTGTCATGGGTTTCTCACGTTAATACCATAAGTAAAAAGGTAAACTATTCTTTTCAATCCCTCAAATGTTTTCAGTTCTGTTTTGCCCTTGAAAACAAAGATAACTTTAGCTTATACACTTCTCCTTCCTATAATTGACTATGCTGATGTTTCTCTCCTTGACGCTACGAAGGTACTATTGAACAAGTTGGAACGCCTTCAGAACTTGTGCATACGATTCATCTTTGGACTCCGTAAATATGATCATGTTTCTGAGTTCAGGGTGCAATTAAAATGGCTCTCTATCCGTAAACGTCAAGATCTACATATCCTTTCTTTCCTTTACTTTTTGCTGTTTAATCCTCTTGCGCCTCCATGTCTTCGGGAACGCTTCGAGTTTCTCGTCCCATGCGGTACTCAATGCCGACGTAATAAATCACTTCTTCTGAAAATTCCTTGCCACTCATCTTGTCGGAATAGCGAATCTTTCACTGTGGAGGCGGTCAAGCTATGGAACTCGCTACCCCATTGCATACGGGCCAGTTCATCGCTTGAAATTTTCCATAATAGAGTGAAAGTACATTTTTATCTCCATAACGGCATAGAAAATTATCGGTTCGTATACATTTAAATCTTTAATATTACTACATTTATTTGTTACTATGTTTTTTTTTTTTATATTTTATAGTATTATTTATTACATATTATTTTATAGTATTATACGTTTTATGATCTATTTTTTTTTCTCTTCTTTATATCTTTTGAGTTTAGAGTATAAGTATATCTCGTTTTACATACCTACCTATCATAATATAATGATTTGTTTCTCATCAATCTTATGTCAGGGTTTGCTGGAAGAAAACTCTTTTTATGGTTAAGCTCGCCTTTGTACATTTTTTTTGTAACTTTGTTTCACTTATACTCTGTGTACAATAAAGAAGAACTTAAGTGTAACAGATGAGATACGAACATGACCAAAATATACGGAACATAAATATCAAAATAAACGTTTTGCACTCAGTTTTACGTATTTCATAATGTCTGTGGGCTTCGGCACTCATAAAAATGATAAGATTTCCTTTAGAAGCTAAATTTATTGTATTAAGCAGGCGAATTTCTGTAGGCTATTTGTATTCTTAAGACGTACGGAGCCTTGTCATTACCGTACGTTATGTTAATAACGAAAGTTCACATTATGCATCTTTACAACTGTAGGGATTCACTTATTTTCAATAAATAAATAACGCTTGTTTTCTCAAGACGAAGTACACAGTGATTCGGTTAGTTGGGAGCCCCGAGCGACGCGGCGCATGGAACGAGGGAATTGTTTAATATGCTACGTAACAAACATTTCTGACAATATTAGAAGAAATATCTAGGAAATGTTTTCTATGTTATATAATAAAAGTTGTTTATCTTTTTATTGTTTGGCCAAAAACAGGTACAGTGTCGTATTTTCAATTCAGCCCGTTTTGTAGGTAGGCTCAAAAAATACATACAGGGACGAATTGAAAATACGACACTAGTATATTGTTTTCAATTTGGTAATATTATTCAAACTTTCAAGCGCGCTAACAACAAAAACATTGAGAATAAAAATACGAAGAAATAAAAGGAACGTGAAAACAATTTCAGTGAAATACAACTCAGATAGAAAGGTTAGTCGGCCGTAATCTGATCTACCACTGACGAATGAGTGGACGTGACGATTTTCAATCGAGCGCCGAATTTCGCCTGACCCCTTATCCAATTTTCAAAATGAACAATATTTCTCCATTTGAAGTGAAGTTAGACTAGTGTGTAGCGTAGCCATTATTTTGACATCATACTGACTTATTTTCACAATGATACAAAACGAATAATAATTCCAAACATTTATTTCAACTTTCACGGAACTCACGAGTCCCAAAATCTCCATCACCACTTAAAATAATAAATATTGGCATTATAAGAAAACTTCAATATTTAAACAAAAAAAAAAATCATCGTTTTTAAAATTTGTAGAAAGTTATTCGCAGCTGTGGAACCCACGTCTTCCTTAATCACCCACATACCCTTTTACGTAATCTGTCGTTATTTCTTCACAGCGCAATAAAAAGAAGAAGGAATATATAGCAGACTTAAAATAATAATGATTTCTAGAAACGTGCTAGCCGTAGCTGTATTAATGATTAAAACGACTATCCTTACAGATATTGAGATCCCATTTCATTTAATTTGATTTTAAATTGTTCCTCTAGAATAAAAGAATATTCTTATTTCAGAACATTTTGTATAAACAGCCGATAGAAGCTTTGGCACTTATTCCAGAATATTGCATACAAAACTATGATCGAAATACTTAAACGACGTAATTCTAGAACATTTTACACGAAATAAGAGAAAAATTGGAATCGACAGTGGCAGTGAGGTGAAAATCAAAGTGGAAGAAAGAAGAATCTGAACAAAAGGAAAATCGAAAAGTGTTAGTGAAAGTGAGACCAAATGAAAAAAATATAAATGGTGGTCTTGTTTGGCTACAGCACGGCCTTTTGTGTGATTGAAGATAAAGTAAGAATTAGAATGCCGCCGACATTTCATTGTAATCTCGCAACCTATCGCTCGTAAATATATATAAGGTCACTGACTTCATTTCCGAATGGGTAGTAGTTTTTTTCGACAGTCAATAATTAAGTGAGATGCTTCTATATTGTACACAAACTTGAAAATCAAATTATAAATAATGCAGTTTTCGATAGTATAACACGATCCAACTGACTGCAACTCCAACAACTAGAGCAACTGTTGAGTTTCTTGCCGGTTTCTTCTCAACAGAAACTGCTTTCCGAACCGGTGGTAACTTACGAACGTGTTAATTTCTTGTAAAATTTTGACGTTTCATAAGAACGCGCAAGCGTCTATGTGAATAAAGATATTTTATTATTATTATTATGGGGGGATATTCATTTGTTTCCTCGTTTGGTTGGGTTTATAAATAAAAATATAGATACATATTGCATATATAAAATAAATATTATGGATAAAAATAAACATACTTATAAAAATATTTTATATAATACATATATAAATAGGACCCAACCAGACGGAAGCCCTCGGCAGGGGAGACCAAACGGCCGAGGGTTAGGGCGATAGGGAGAGAAACCGGCGGACGATGCGGGCGGTATCGAGGAGCACCGCTTTCTGCATTTGAGCTTGGAGCGATCCGTCCCGGAGTCCCAGTCGCCTCAGATTTTTGGAGAGGCTGACTGGGATTAACCCATTCGCAGACACGACTATCGGGATAATTTCGGCCGGCACACCACCCCACATGTCGGTCACCTCGTGAGCCAGGTCCAGATACTTTGTCTTCTTATCTGTTTCGGCTTTCACGAGGTTCTCGTCATATGGAATGGTAATGTCGACCAAAAATACCCGCGACTGTGCCCGCTCCATCACCACGATGTCAGGTTTGTTCGCGACAATCGTCCTGTCCGTGATGATGGGCCGGTCCCAATAGAGCCTGGCGCGGTCATTTTCGAGCACGGCCTCCGGAGAGTACTTATAGTACGGCAGTTTCCGATCCACGAGGCCGTATTTCAGAGCGAGCTCCTGGTGTAGGATTCTGGCTACTAGGTTGTGTCTATGCAGATACTCAGAGTTAGAAAGCATGGAACAACCGGAAATAACATGCCGAAGCGACTCCCCGGGATGGCGACAAGCTCGAACAGATGTCGACGGTGCCATCCTTTAGGATGTATTTCCGATAGTTGTTCGTCTTAATAACCTGATCCTGTATCGCACAGACAAAACCTTTGGTTTCCCCAAAGAGGTCACCGAAACGTAGCCAGTTGAGGGAGGCAGTAGTATCTACGAAAGGCTCGTGTAGGGCCTTGTAGAACCTCCCGTGGAGCTCTTTCTCCTTCCATACGGCCTCCCGGTCGGAAACGCTCAGTACTCCCGGGTCCTGCCATTGCTCGTTGGCTAAGGACAGAGGGGTAAGTCCTTTATCACAACTAATGACGTCCGTGTAGACTGACTCATCCGATCTCGCCAGAAAGTAGTTGCGGAGGCTGTACACCTCGCGATTGTGCATGGTAAGGGCGCTCAAAAAGCCCCTCCCGCCATGACTGTTTCATGCCAGCCTCATCGATACACATGTTTTGTGACATACCCAGGTATCGGTATGTTTCAGCCTCAGAGAGGGTCCTTATGTTAACGGGCATAGATAAGTCTATACCCTCCGTATTAGTGACCTTACCCCTTTCGACATGAAGGACCGCACACTTATCCGTCCCGAGCTCCATTTTGATTGAATTGCTGAAATCACAAGTGACTTTAAGCATCAAATGGGAGCGATTGGAGACGAATAATTTGAGGTCATCCATGTAGAAAAGGTGGGTCCCTTTGGACCCTCCTCTCCGAAGCTGAAATCCTCCCCCCGAGCCCCCCAGTAACACGCTTAGAGGATTCAGGGAGAGGCAAAACCATATTGGACTCAAACAGTCGCCCTGGAAAATACCCCGTCGTATCCTTATCCGGTATTCCGCAGCCGTCATCCGCTCGCCTAGATGACAAAGGATCGTACTCCATTGCCCCATACAGTGCTCGAGGAAGTCTCTTACTGTACAGTCTACTTTGTACAGTTCGAGGACCCTCTTTAGCCATGTATGGGGCACAGAGTCGAATGCCTTTTTGTAGTCTATCCAGGCGGCGGAGAAGTTCCGACGGTTGCGTTTAACCATTTTGCCAATGACCGCGTCGATGAGAAGCGGTTCCTTGGTTCCACGACCGCCGCCCCGACATCCATTCTGAGCAGGAGACATAATCCGATTCATATTAACATGTCGGGTGATTCTCATGCTCAGAACAGATGTCAGTGTCTTATAGATGGTGGGTAGACACGTGATGGGGCGGTACTTACTCGGGTCTGTGGTAACCTGATCTTTTGGAACCAAGTGAGTGACCCCAGTAGTAAAGAGGCTCGGGAGCGACCTCTGATCGAGAGCCTCTTGGAACTGTCGGGCGAGCACAGCATGACACACCACGAACCCCTTCAGCCAGTAGTGATGCAGCCCGTCGAGTCCCGGACTTTTCCAGTTCGGGGCTCTACGGACTGCCTCAGCTACGTCGTCGGGTGTTATGACGACGGGGTCCATGGGTGTGATATCTGCGCATTGGCTCGCCACGACTTGCGTCCAAGGGCCCTCGCTGTGGTCTACGGGCTCTGACCACAGGCTGCGCCAGAAGGCGACAGTTTCGGCCTGGTCTGGTCCTTGGCCCGTTCCACAGCTCATTGGTCGCTCCAAAGATTTGTAGAGCCTCTTTTGGTCACTCTGGAAGAGGCGATTCTGGCTAAACCGCGCCGTCCTTTCGGTATATCTCCGAATCCGCTTCCCCCAAGCAGCGATCCTCTGCTTCAGGTCATCTATGCGCTCTGTTAGTTTTTGCGTAATATCCGGCTGGGACAAGTTGATGTTGGTCCCAGCGAACGCCATCCTAACTGTGCGCACAATTCTGGGCCTATTATTGCCCGACCTGAAGCTTATCAGCCTGCCGATGATGGCCCTTACCTTTACGATTATTATTATTATTATTATTATCCCCGGCGCCGTAGCCAATACCTTGACAAGTGCGCCTTGGAGTCATCACGATGTTTCTCTTTACTTTTTCCTCACGATATTTTACTTTACCGCTGGATATTTTTGAGATAGAATTGTTGGTTTGCTTTTCCTTTCATAAAAATAATCGACCAAAACGAGGTGAACGCCCGAAATAGACAAATGATATAACTGACGATGATATATTACTCAATGATAAGGCGCTACGAGCGGAGTTGAACTGAATATAACACGCGAGATGTTAGACAGCAGCACATTCCAGGATCTGGCTTCACTGCCGCTGCACCAGAATTGCGACCATCCTGCCGTCATGAACCCAAAGAAGTGTGCTACGGTGTGCAATATCAATAAGAACCTGTTGAGTGTGGATTACGCGGTACGCGGACCCATCCTAGAGCGGGCGTTGCAGATTGAAAAGGAACTGGAAAATGTATGCTATTCACTTTACTTTACTCTAAGGCCGCTTTTTACAATATGAAAACGATATAATGTTACTACCGTATACCGTACAATGATCACATATTAATTCTACTGTACTTTGTAATCCTCCATATACAATCTGTACAAATAAAGTTACTCCACTGGTGTCATGGCAATTATTATGAATACTTTAACAAATTTCTTTCATTTGAAGATGGGAGAGAACAGAATTTGTAGCATTGCTTGAAGTTATCCAAAGTAATTTCCTCTTCTGTATATGATACTGTCACAACATTTTTCGCCCCTGCCAGTAATCGAATCTACCTTCTGGATTACACGGCCGCTTAGCTAAGCGGTCGAAATCATGAAAATTAGAAAAAAATAAATTTTGCGACGGTCTTACCACTGGCGCCGAGAGGCGGACTATGCTTCAATTCATACAGATTTTTCCCAAATCATAAAATCGTGATTTGATATCGAAATCATTTATTCATTGACATAAGAAACTTACATTTCATCTATCGATATTATTTTTTTAAATCTACTGTTTCGTAATGAGGTTCCTCTAGCGGAGAAGAAACAAGCGAAAGAAACTCCTTATGTATCATCTTTTTTTCATTTTTTTTGTATAAAAAGAATATTGTACAACTGATATTTTTATCCTTTTAGAAATAGCTTGGGAGCGATCAACTCATAAAACTATTTTTCCAAAAATTTGTAAAATCCAGCAGTGCACATTTGTCATAAAAGTAAATTATTTCTATGGTGTCATAGTAAACCAGAATCATAAACTCTACATAAACGTTCTTCGCACACATTTATCGAAGGTATAAATTACTCCTCTCGTTTAACGAGGGCGGGTCTTTAGTACAAAATAGCACCGAAGTATAAACATCAGAAATAAATTTTGTATAAATAACAACTCAATTAATTTTCGATATCGCTCCATCTCTGAAATAAATAATAGACTCATTTTTAGGCCTCTTGTGGCTCGGTAGCCTGTAGCCCTTAAAAAAACGTATCGCAATATTTGCTATTCGTCATTCAATCATCGTTATCGGAAGCGCTCACGCCCTCGTCACATGCACGTGGCTCTCGGCTAGTGGGACTTCGTTGCGTTATATGGCTTCCTCACAGTTCACTACATGTGTTCATTTCAAACATCACTACATAGTACAAAACAAAGTCGTCGTCCCGCTGTCTGTCTGTCCATATGTATACTTTGATCTCGGATCTTGATTCGGTGTTTTTACTAGATAGAATGATTCAAGAGAATGGTTTTTATGTATAATACATTGCACCCGTACGAAGCCGGGGCAGGTTGCTAGTATTTTACTAGAACGAACTTTTTTTTTTTTTTTTTTTGCTGTTTTTATAGATAATGGTACGGAACCCTTGGTATGGTATTCCTGTGAAGTAAATAAAAATTTCATAAGCCAGACTGATATTTTTTCTCTAAATGAATGATAAATATGTATATATATATCTTATATTAGTAACTTATTACCACCGCGATTAAATCCAGTATCATCGTAAATACATTCTTTTTATTCCCCGGGTGTGCCCAAACCCTTCGAGCGCGTAATTCGCGCGAACCTAGGCGACTGTCAGTCTTTGGGACAAAGGCCCATTACGTTCATCAGACAGGTAAGCAAGTCGAAAATAACAATTTTTTAACGTATAAATCGACGGAAACAAGTAATATTTGGACTAGCTAAAACATGTATGATATGTGTACTTAGAATAGTTCAATTTAGGATATATTGTAAGGTCATTAATACAGCATAGGCCAAAAAGTTGGTCTAATATTTTTGACACATAATCAACGTTGATAGGTGGTTGCACTTGCAGCATATCCAGAACTCATGTCCTCATCCGATATTCCAGCCGACGTGAAGGGGCGTGTTCGTGAAATACTCGGGGATTGCTCGTAAGTTTCTAAAACCATTTTAACTGTTGCTTACGAGATTTAATTATAATTCACATATTTCTTTTCCTTTTAACATCCTGCTTTGGGGTCACCTACCACATAAAAAAAAAACCAAAGGTTATATACCTTAATAATAAAAGATGGCTCTATATAAATATTTTGCTGGAGTACTTGCTGTTTGTTGACTCTTTATAGATAAAATGTTTTCTTTCCATGGAAGGTCGGCCACGCGGATTATTAACTGTTTGCGATTACTAAACACAGCATAACATGATGTATTATCTAGATGTTATGCTCAAATAGATATATCGGTAAAACCACATAACGATTTCTTGTATTTATGCAAATACTGTATTTATTGTTCAAAGTAATATATTTTACTTTGGGTTTTTTCCGTTTGTAAATTAACGGCACAGATTCGTCGGTCTGTAACTGTCTGCAGCCCTGGTTAACAGTGATTTTGGGACTTCTTTGTCTCAGTCCATCGAGTGATCATGAACACTGCAAATGCGAATTTTTTTATATCGTATGGCTATTATTACTACCTAATTTATATAATGGGCCGTGATAGCTAATAATAATTCAATATATACTCGAGCAGCCTGCGTTCGATCCCCGGTGCCGGCACAGTTTTTAACTTTAAGTGCTGACTTATCACTGCTCCGCGGTGAAGGAAAATATCGTGATGAAACCTGCATATTTTCGAAATAATAACAAAAAAAATATTTCGAAGATATGTGAAGTCCGCCAATCCGCACTAGGGCCACGTGGTGAACTATGCCCTGATAACCTCTGTATAGAGGAGGCCTTTGCCCAGCTGTGGGACATGTATAAGCTGTTACTTTAATTAATATAAAAAAGTATCCTAATCAAAGATTTTTCTGACGACACATGAAGCTTACTGGGTTAGTTATACTTTATATTTACGGCCACCAGCCAAAGCTCCGTGGGGTCATATTCTCCTTCCGGCGGACTACGAATGGTCCGAGAAGCGGTCGCGGCGTATTTGACGGAACGCGATCAAGCGCCTGCGAGAGCCCAGGATATTTACCTTGGCAACGGCGCTGCAGACCTCATCAGGGCAGTCCTTGCCATGTTTATCGGCGACATCGACGGGAAACCACCTGGTAGGCATTCGTAGTTATAGTAAATGGATTTGCGCAAACTGTTGCTCCGACATGTATGATTGTATTTGTTTTGTGGCTTTTCGATTTAGCGGTGATGTTACCGATCCCCCAATACCCACTTTTCTCCGGCTTCTTGTCGGAGCTGGGTCTGCTCCAAGCCAGCTATTACCTGGACGAGGAACGGAACTGGGCACTGGACACTTGCGAGCTGCAGCGTTGCTGGAAGCAAGCGAGCATATGCAGCCACGTACGTGTGTTAGTCATCATCAATCCCGGCAATCCCTCTGGACAGGTATGTATTAACACTAAAAGCTTATCCGTTCATTATCTGAAAGAGGGTAACTGAGACCACCCCTTGATGTTGTGGATGATTAAGGGGCAACATTGGCCCTTCACATTAAGGTCATATGCTGGTTCTCTTATAGTCTCTCACTCATATAAATTAAAAAAAAAAGTATGAGGTAAACAAATATATCTCTCAAATATACGGTAAATAAAATTTGGTCGTTTTTGAATAACAATCCCTTAAACTATACGGTGAAATTTATGAAAACAGAGGGATCGTATCTTAGTACCATTTAAAAACGAAAGTAAACTTTAGGGTTTGCTATATTTAAATAGTTTAAGGATATGCAATACTCATTCAATGCATTTTCAGTTTTTAATGAACTTTTGTTCTCAATCTGTTACATATTTTGAAATATATCATTTTCAAATTTTCCATAACATTTTCAGAACTTTTAAATAATTGCAGCTGCAAACGATGTCGGTTTCGTTGCAGGTGCTGTCTGTAAAGGACTTGGAGGAGATTGTAAAATTCGCATACGACCACGATCTGTTCCTACTCGCCGACGAAGTTTACCAGGACAACATTATAGGCAAAAAATTCCATTCTTTAAAAAAGGCAATGAATAATATAATACGAGTAATAACAATATTTGGTAAACTCAGTATAACAAATTAAAATTTTATACGTTATTATATATTTATTTAAATTGATAAATTTTTAAATAATTGATTTCTCTGTGATATTTCGATTTTAAATTGCACATTTTTTCACTATAATAATAAATAAATGTTAAAAACGCAGTTATAATATGATGAGTAATTGCAATGACAATGTACTGAGGTTTTCATTATTACACATAAATTTATTTCGCAGGGATCTCTGGGAAAATATCAAAATCTGAATCATGTGTAAACCAAAAGTCTGCATTTATACTTAGGTTATGTACGCGATGGGTGAACCATACAGGAGTATGGAGCTGGCAAGCTTTGCGACGTGTTCGAAGGGCTGGGCGGCGGAGTCGGGGCTGCGGGCCGGATTCCTGGAGATGGTGGGCGTCCAGGGCGGAGTGGCGGCCGTTTTTGAACGAACGCGTTCCTTGCTTCAGTGCCCAGGCGTGCTTGGCCAGTGCGCTCTCCATTGCCTCGTGAGTTATTTACGATACATAAATGCACAGTTCGAATAACATTTTATGAAACATTTGAAGACTAGAGACGACAGCAAATCTCTTCTTTGAACGGGTCATGCTTCAAAGTGAGCCGTGATAGCTCAGTGTCCGGGCGCTCGCCTTTAATTCAATATACTCGAGCAACCTGAGTTCGATCCCCGGTAAATTATCACGTGCTCAGCGGTGAAGGAAAACATCGTGAGGAAACCTGCATATTTTCGAAATAATAACAAAAAAAATATTTTGAAGAGATGTGAAGTCCGCCAATCCGCAGTGGGGCCGCGTGGTGGACTATGCCCTGATACCCTCTGTATAGAGGAGGCCTTTGCCCAGCAGTGGGACATGTATAGGCTGTTACTTTACTTTACTTTTTTATATTTCGACCGGTCAATTGTCTGACGTCAACCCTCCTTGGAAATATACACCCCGACTCGGAACGACGATTTGTGTTGGAATCGAACCCACAACCCCTAGCTTCGGCACCAGCTTAGTGTCTATACCTATTGAGGGAAATTTGTGCGCTAGGTGCAGCCACCGCTGCCGGGGGAGCCTTCGTACGAGCGCTACAAGTCCGAACGAGGGCCGACAGAGATTGCATTGGCCGAACGATCGGCCACTGCCTTCAACGTATTCAACAGTATTCCCGGCTACTCCTGTAACTCCATTCATGTCAGTGTTTGTTCTTTTATAGCGGCTGTCTACATGACACAGTACACGGAGCGACAAAATCTTCAATAGAAAAACACGTATTGTGTCCACACAATAGTCTTCGCTGTTACATGAATGGGCAGATCCGTCAGGGGAAGTATCGCGACCCAAACTACTTATTATTCTTCTACCTTAGAATGCTCAATGGTTCAAAAAGTAGTTTACGTAATGGCATAAACTTCGTACAAATTGCATATAGTAAACCGTGTATGTATCTATGTATAATTTATAATTTCTTATGTTTGTGTATAATTTCTTTCTCTTTCTGGACAAATGTGCTGACACGATCATACGACATACAACAATTATCTCGATTTCAGGGGGCAGTTTTTGCCTTTCCACGCGTGGAGATACCGAAGAGGGCACAAAAGGAGGCCCTTGAGAATGGCCGCAACCCAGATGAGTTCTACTGTCTGCAGCTACTCGAGGAGACCGGTAAGACCAGCAATCTTGTCTTAGTCGTCTTCTCCATAGGCCAAGTAATACTACAACGGTATGTTTTCTTTTATCACAAAAGTAATGTATGTATATGACAACGACACCACGACAGTGGTAAAGCAACTACGAACAGGTTGTTAATACTGTACTCAATGAACAACAGTATTGACTTGATGTAAATGATCTGCCTGTGGATTTATTTCTACATGTTGCTGTGTTTTATCGTCTAAAAGTAAAACAACGCTCGCTCAGCCCTTAATCCTACCTTTAATCGACTAACGCGACATATTCTACTTGTTTTTAAATGCAGATCAGCTTAATAAACTTTACACACTCTTTCTATAGTTCTCAACTTCAGTGGTTACTTATAGGTCTACACCGCTTCTTAGGAGCACCAACCACTTTATTCGTTCTTTAACGTTAAACGTTCAACGCTCCTGGTGACGGGGAATAGAAAGAGACAGAGCGAGAGTGAATGCGTGACACTCGAAAGCATGCTATTGTGAAAGATTTAAATATATTTTATATTTATTTTACATTTTTTTATTATTCTCCACTTGATAATTAAAAGATGCGATCAAATGTTGATAATTTTTTTTAAAGAAACTATGATCTCACTAAAATTCAATTTCTACCCCTTCTTATTTTCTTTTCCACATTACGAAGTATTACTTCTTCTGCGCGGAGGGACTCCACGCACAATTTTATGAATAAGATTCCTCTTCTATTCTGTCTTACTTATCACCTCACATTCAATATCTTTGTAAAATCCCCTATGAAAATCTTAGCTCGGCACATATTCATCTGGTTTTATGATCATCAGTTAACTTTATTGTCCAGTCTATACCTTCGTGGAATGAGCTGCCTTTCAAAACTTCACTTTGCATTTAAAAGAATCGCGAGCAATTGCTTCAAAATTTACCACTAATTCACTGGATCGTTGAACATAGGTAAAAGTATGTATATTTATTTGAATTTAAATATATTATGTGTGTATTTATTGCGTATATAAACATATATACCTACTATATTTTGTGTTAAGTAGTTGCTTTTAATTTTGTAATCTATGCATCGAAACTTCTCTCGGCCAAGGTAGATAATCGTGATAGTATTAAACCCACCTTTGTGTACATAGTTTTGTACATGTGGAAAATAATAAGATTATTATTGTCCTAATGGAAAACAAATACTTAAATCTGGGATATCCGAATACACTAAAATTTATAGTACGGAGTACTTTTAGTACAGTAAGTAATAAGTAGTAATTTTAGAGTATTGTATTAAATATCCGAAGATATCTTAGCGTTAAATAAGAAGGCAATAACTATGTTTTCTTGCGCGTCAGGTGTGTGCGTGGTGCCTGGTTCCGGTTTTGGTCAGCGTGAGGGAACCTTCCACTTCCGAACCACCATCCTACATCCACCACGAGAGTTCAACTACATGATGGAATCTATCAGACGCTTCCATTTGCATTTTCTCCAACGCTACTCAAATTGAGCGTGAAAAATCAAAATTGTAATGAAATAACTTCTTTTTACGCAAATATTGCATTATAATGAACCTATTTTACATATTTTATCACAGTTCATTTTTATTTTGGAACTTCCGACGTTTCGACACAGCATTCGTGATCGTATGATGGATTGTGACGTCAGGCATCGTGGTGTCATTGTTAAATCTGGCTCCGTCAGCTTGAAAATTATAAAATTTTACAAACCACGATAAAAATTCGTAAAATAGTTTCATTGAGATATCATCGGTAGTTTAGCGGTAAGGATATAATGGACAACGCAAGACAAGACTGTTAATAATAATTTATAAATATTAATAGGTAAAAAACAAACAATTATATTTCAATGACAATGAAGAGGCCTTTGATCTGATGACTCCATGGCGCAGTTGCCAAGGTATTGGGTTCGGCGTCAGGGGTCGTGGGTTCGATTCTCACACGGGACAACTATTTGTGTGACCCACAGATAAATGTTTCGCATCGGGGTGTTTGTCTGCGTGAAATTTATGTTTGTAAAACGTCATTAAAACAAAGGATAATATTATCCTAAAATAATGGCAATGTTTTTAAAAAAAAAGAAATAAAAAATAATTTATGTGTATGTATAAATTTAAGGAATTTTAATATCAAATTATCACGTATTGTGTAAAATTTCCTTAAATTAAATCAATATAGATTGCAACCAAATTGACTTTTCGTTTGTCACTAAACTGTTACTTAACTTGTAACAACCCTGAAAAACCATTATCGCGTTCTCTTGCCGATCAATAAGCAGTGACATGACATTCGCTGAGGGCACATATCTTAAATCTGTCTTATGTAATTACTGTAATAAGCACAGCAATACTTCCTAAATCAAGCCGGTTCAATTATGCAACGGTTAAATCTGCTGCAAATCTTTGTACTCAATGCAAGGAAAATTGTTACAATATTTAATCCATTAGGAAAGGGTGTGATTCTCATTGATTAAATTTTAAAAAGAGGACATCGTCTCGTGATGGCGTCTGTTTGATTTTAGGAAAGTCGTACTCACAATAATTATTACATCAGCGCATATGTAGTAATAAATAAAAGTATTGTTTTTTCTTAGTTGAGTACTAAGTGGAGTATCACGAATGTCTGCTATTTTTCGGTATCTTCATACCTATTTACGAATCAATTGAGGCTGTTAATCTTTCCTTTTTAAAGAGAAACTTTTTTCCATCGCCTCAAACGTTTTCGTCCATCTATCGCATGTCGTATTACAGCCAGCCGAGGAGTAGAGATAAAGTGAAAGGACGCTCGGTAGAGAAGCCAACACTAATATGGCGGCGCCCATAGCTCGCATCAGCTAACCGTGTAGCAATTGTATCAAATTTAAAATATAAATTGTTTTATAAGTAATAATTAACATTTAACTGAACATACGATCAAAAAAAAAAGTTTCGCTTGCATCGTGATTTCATAAAACCACTCGTTTTTATTCATTCCTATGTAATCACTGTTATTTTACCTTTGTCGTTAAAAATTGTTAAATTTCCTCTTTGTACAATAATGTGATAAGAAATATCACTCACCAGACGAAACGCAAAAGTAGTATAACACTTTACTTCACGCCGATTTTCTATGAGGTTGTGGTACTTTCCCGAACGAACCTGCCCATCCGTGCAACAGCCGAAGCTGTTACTAGACCCTACCACTTACAAATGAAATGTATTTTTGATTAGTGACTTGGTGTTCTCGTCGAGCTATATTATATTGATGTCTGCGTTTGTTTTTGTTTTTGGAAACAGAACTGAATAATGTACCAGATTTGAGTTATAATCAGTGGGTATTGTGTTATTGGCCTTAAATTAATGTACCCGCTTTGTGTTAATTTTAGTCTAGTTTGTCATTTATAATTAATATTTTTGGTATGTACTGAAAATCGGGAAATCGTACCGAGTACATACCTGTTTGGTTTCATGTCTTAGATATATATTCTTTTAATTGTTAACATAACTGTGTTTTTTTCGAAACTAAATAAGTATTCATTCATTCATTTATTCATTCATTCATTTATTCATTCATTCATTCATCCCTTCATTCATTCAAATCGTTCCATACCGTTATTGAATCGATTCGCCAGTGCTAATTTTATGTTGATCTGCTAAAATATCGGCATAAACTTGATAGCTGGCATTCATTATCTCTATCTATGATAAATCCTCCAAGACTACTGGAGGTACGATCCATACTTTCAAACATGTTTATTTACAATAACGAAGATGAAACAAAATTTCTTCTTCTGAAACCCACATTGTGTTTAGGAGACTCAGTTCCAAAATTGATGTTTCGAATTACAAACCCTGAACGATAATATGATAAAATGTAATTTTGAATGTGGATGTATATGAGTCTTAGTAACTTGAAATAAATAATAATTAACGTATCAATACAGTAGTTTATGATGCATTTATTTATAAAACAATAGTTTGAACATTGGGGTAGATTTTTTTTTGGGCTGGATGAGCCACTGTTGGCCTTAGGGGCCTTTACAGATCCGACGGGCTTGAGGTGGCCTGGCGCACGAGGCGCCTAGCCTGAACCTCGGCGTACTAATATTACACGTTATGGTGACGAACGCGTTATGGTGACTGGGGTGGATTATTAGGTGTTTACAATGACTGTAATTTAATTAACGCGTTTTCAGAATGATTTCAATAACTTTATACCAGATAACTCGACTCCTATCATGAATCCTTTTTACATAAAAATATCTTTTCCTATTCCGTAGGTGTTAAAAGATGTGAAAGTTATTTCCATTAAACTTTAACTGGATTACAGACAAACGCGATAAGCTTTTTGAGTACTTTAAGAATTATTATCAGTGTAGGTTTCAGCCCCAGAGATTAACAATCCAAGAATAACTTTACCATAGCTTCAATGAAAAACATCGTTGTTTATGTGCAAGAGCTTGCAGGTGGTAACCGCTGTAGTGGGTTCAGGTGTAAATTGCTTTTCGAGAGGCCTTTGTTCCTGGTGGTGCCTCATTGCGCTGTGTGCGAATTTTAAATTAATTTTTATTCTACAAGCGTTCACAAGGAAAAAAACATTTACCTAATGTGGTAGAACTGCAAAAGCAATAAAGACATTTTTTTTATTAGATTCGCTACAAGAGAATTTATTATTATAATCATATTTTTAATGTATTTGAAAAGTAAGAGCATATGATGCTTTAAACAGTTTCAATTATTTACCGCGATATATATCTAGGGGCTACATTAATTTAAATGATTTTTTAAGAATAATTTTTATTTTTAGTGCTGATCTCTGCACTCTAAATTAATGTTAAAAAATTAAGAGCATTGGCAACATCTCTCGTTACAAACATTCATCGTCGAATGTTATTTGTGCGGTGTTGTATAATATATAGGACGCACACTAGATCACGCCAATCATTGCTAAAAATGCAATAGAACGAACGTAGATAGATGTCAAGATTATTGCACCGTTACTTGCGGTCGCGGCCGCTTAGCATAATTGGGCGCGAAACCAGAAGACGCAGGATTGAATCCCGCAGCTCGGCGCTGCGTTCATTTACCTAGATTTCTATTCTATCTAATTATAAAAAATTCAATTAAATGATTTAATCCAATTTTTACAGATAATTTTGAAATAGATTACGCAAAATGCTATGTAGTGAAACGACTAACCACGTCATTGTGGCGCTACGAGGAACTACTCGATCACAGCCCTTGGCAACGGAATTGTAAACAATACAATAAATCTCTATTTACGACGAAATGTACGGAAATCTCTCTTTATGGAGAACACGATGTATTGCAACATCGAAAGTTGTTTTTAAGTAGGATAACATCACGAAACCAAAGTTTCATAGCTATTGAAATATTTTTCATTTAAATACTTAGAATGAATCTCGAATAATGATGATTTCTGAGGACCAGGTTTCAGCAAATTACTTATTAGTTCATTTACGCTAGAAATAACCGAATATGCTAATGACATTACGTAAAACCACTTCTCCCGCAATCATATTAACACAATATATCTTACTTAAGGTAAGTCCTCGGTGGAGATTTACATCCAACATCAAAAACCCATGTTTAAGTGTTAAGTTTCTTTTTGTTTGATAAATAAAATAAAGGTTTTAAGAAAACATTTCAACAAAACAAAATTAACTAATGAACTTAATACTCCATCATTTTTAGGACCCCTACGTATTCATCACTAATATTGTCTAACATACGGATTTATGTACGATCGGAAATATTAAAATTAATTGTCAGCTCAGCTCGGAGGCTTTCGTGAACGGCGCCATTAATCCGAATCAGGGGTGACTTTCACCAGATGTTAAAACTGTTCGAAAGATGAAGAAACTCTATTATAGGTTATTTTCTTAAATGGTTTTCTAGCTTGTGTAAAATTGACACCTGAATCGTGACTCTTGACTGAATAACGTGCCCAAACGACATTAATGCCCTCTTAACGTTTGCGACAGCTTGTACATCTTGTGAATTATAGTAATTACTTAATTAGCTACGTTACGAGGTGCATTTATAGTATAATAGGGTGCGTGAAATCACCACTTGGCGAGGCATGTAGTGGTCATGCCACCTGAAAATTTTAAGGCGTAATTTCTATAAAAGCATAATTTATATTTTTAACTTATTTATTGAAACATTACATATTCCACAACATAGCGCCTGTTCTTCATTAGCAGCAGTTATTTTACTATTGTCCACTTTAGAAATATTTTAAAACCAATCGCAAAGTCTACGTATCAGACGTCCTTATTTGAGGCGGAAGAATTATTCCAAGCAGTAAAAACATGTCTTGATTCACCATACTAGATACACCCCTTTTTTTCTGGGACAGTCAGGTCCATTATGAAAAGGTTGCATGCAGTCATTGTCTACAATAGGATTTTTTTCGGATTCAGTCGACAATTTGGTATGGAAAACCGATTCAACCGATGTTGTTCTAGTCTTGTAAATCTCACTGAGCTATTTATTAAGTCCGTTGTCCCCTTGATATTGCAGTTTTCAAGCGCAATCGTCACAGGATGTGGTTAATACCAGCAAACGTTGGAGTTGGCAATGTTTTCCAGGTTGAACGCTTTCCCGTGCGATCGAATTATTTGCATGTCGCCGTCGTAATTTAGTGTGCTAGGGCTAAATTTTACATGCAAAATTTTACTATTGACGACGTTTTTTTTTTTTTTTTTGGGAAATAGTAATTTTAACTTTACCATCGCTGCATAAACACCGGGCTGCTAAAATAACAGTCGTGCAATCGGGTCATCTATAAATAATATAATAATAAAAAAAATGAAGCTTAAGAGCTTTTGAGAGGACACTATTTATTCCGTAATATTTAACGCTCCCATCTGGCAAACTTCCCAAATTCGCTCAGTTAAATGAACCCGGGTGGCGGTACATTTACCTGTAATTCCAAAGATGACAACTTGTTAATTATAAAACGCCGCCCTAAAGATATTCAAGTCACCGTGTTAAATGTGAAAACAAACAAACAAAACAGTATATTGAAGTCGTGTTATCGGTATGGAAACCATTTTGATTTTATACATTAAATGATACAAAACTGATGGTAATTCCAATTTATTCATAATTAGAGTTGTCTATTGTTTGGTCCAACCTAAGAAGAACGATCTACGAAACGCACGTAGTACGCACCGATTACTAAAAACGCTATTAAAAATTATCTTCAATTAAATGTTTACTTTTAATTGACAGCACCTTTGTACAGTTGCATCTTGACTGGTCATTACTCGTTACAACGGTGTTATCCGCTGACGATGGCCTACCGCGACAAATTGTTGTAAAATAAGCAGTGTGACAGATAAACCTATTTGACTTATCACCAGCTACAGTTGGCACCTGGGGAATAAACAATGTAATGAATGAACAATCTAATAAAATTGTCAATATCTTCATTGTGACTATAATTTCTAAAGTGTTATGTATGACCGCATGCTCTATATTTCACAAGATTCTATGTTAATTACAAAATTTTGAAATGCGAAGCTGTAAATAGATTTAATCTTACACTACCCTTGTATAAATATGATATTATAAAAGATGACATTGTACCAAAAAAGCTAATAACATACATCAAAAGTAAGTTAAAATAAACATTAATTCTACTTACAAAGTAATTAGTTCTCAATTAATAAATTCCAGAATCCGTTGGAGCTACTTTTTTTAAAAAAAATTAAAATATGTAAAAAATACGTAATCATGAGAAAATAAACATAAGCTAACTCATTAGAACTATGTTGGCTCATTATTGGCTAAAAAACCCAAATAAAAGTTGTGCTTAGCACGAGATAGTATTCAATTACGCACTGAAGAAAATTTGAAAAGCTTTTGTTGGCCGCTTTCGGATCCACTTCATCAGTGGTCGATATTGAGTAAAATTCGCAAATTGATTCCATAATAATTACAAGAAATGACTAGATTATAACGCACCGTAAAAGGAACGGTAAAATTTGAAGTTCAGAGCATAAGAAACAGGAATATAGATTAGCTGCAAAATAACGTTAAGCCACCGTAAAAGAAAAATATATGCTTTTTTTCCTGTTATTGAGAAGTGATAGGTGTTCTGTGTTATAATTTGGAGTCTGTTTCAATCAGAGTTCAGTGTCAGTCAGATTTTCAGCCTCAAATTTTTTTGTGTGAGAAAGTGGAAAACGAGCTGGCAGTTCACCTGATGTTAAGTGATATCCGCCGCCAATGGACATTTGCCACACCCGTAGGGTTGCAGTTTCCTTGTCACCTTTTAATAAAGTGGGCCCCGGCTACCTCACTCACCAAACGAAACGCAGAAATGTAACACTTCTACTTTACGCCCGTTATGCGTAATAATAATACGGTGAGGTTCAGGCTAGGCGACCCGAGCGCCAAGCCACCTCAAGTCCATCGGAACTGGAAAGGCCCCTAAGGCCAACAGTGGCTCATCCAGCCTAAAAAAATCATGCTGGTCTTCTGTGAGTCTTTGTTACTTACCCAAACGGGCCTGCCCATTCGTGAAGCAGTGAACACTGTTGCGACAAAAATCTTTTAAATATACGATTTGTCTCAAGTATTTATGTTAATAAAAATGTTTTATTTTTTGTACAAAGAAACTTTTGCAGAAAGCCTAATTTCGAGGAATGGTTGAATGGTTATTTCGCAGATTTATTTACGCGGTAAAGATATGACTTAAACAAAATAAAATGTTTAAAATCCACTTTAGAGCACACGAATAAAAAAGAATAAGCAATAAACGAGAGAGCGGAATATAATTCAGATGGAATAATTATTCATTACAATCGCGACGGATGTAAGGCCGTGCTAATTGAATTATGTTAATGCACAACGGAGCGTCACGGACCCAGAGCCGGCTGCCTTAATTCCAATCAGCGCTGGTCCAGTTCCCTCACATTTGCTTTCAACTCAATCATTTAGTGTTTCACTAGCGTCATTCAGTGATAATATGTAACGCTACGTTAAATCTGGCATATAATACGACTCGGCAACGCATTCTGTAAAACCGGTTACGCGTCTGGTTTCCTGAAGAGCCATCCCAACTACTGCGTATTTGACATAAAGAATTGACACGATATCATCACATCGATTTATTCAGTAACTAGCGACCCGCCTGGGTTTCGCGCGGGTGCAATGTATTATATTATACATATAAACTTTCCACTTGAATCACTCTATCTAGTAAGGAAAACCGCATCAAGATCCGTTGCGTAGTTTTAAAGATCTAAGCATACATAGGGACAGACAGACAGCTGGACGACTTTGTTTTATAGTATGTAGTGACGTAGTATGCAAAACGTAAACATTAATTTTCTAGGTGTTCCCACTGAACAACTATAAAAAATCGTAGTTATAAGCTCGTTATTTAATGCATCTTTCCCAAGCTGGAGATGACTTTCAATACGGTATCAATTTAATTCAGAACTCCTCGCCATATATCTAATACATATATCTAATACATATCTTCTAATAGATAAAATTCTCGTGTCACGGGGTTCGAACTTGAACTCCTCCGAAACGGCTCGACCGATTTTTACCAAATTTTATATGCGTATTCAGTAGGTCTGAGAATCGGCTACTATCTATTTTTCGTCCCCCTAAATGTTAAGGGGGTAGTCCACCCCTAAATTTTTTTTTTTAATTTTTTATATAAAACTTTCTGCTTTTATTTTTTTATGACACAGCATACAAATATACATACAACCCTAAATTTTCACCCCTCTACGCAGACGTAGTCGCGGGCAGCAGCTAGTATATATAGAATCGGAATCTCGGAAACGGCTCCAGCGATCTTCATGAAATTTAGTATGTGCGTAGATTCGGGGGCGAAAAATCGATTTAGATAGGTTTCATTTTTAGAAAATGTACTTTTAACCCCTTTTTCAGGGAATGAAAAATATGATTCGAATATGACGTTAAAAAAATGTTATAATAGCTCGGGCGGTGATCGGGCGGCCCCGAAACAGAAGGCTGCGGTTCGTGTCACGATCATTTACACGCTGTTTTATTTTCCTTTTTTTTCTATACTAGATCATTGCTTTCTTTATTTTTTAATTCCCAAAATACACGATTTAACAAAAAAAAAACCTCCAGGTACTAATATTTATGAGTAAATTTTATTTATACGCATCAGGCAACATCACAAGAACATAAAATACTAATAATAATTTATTTTCAGAAGGTTGAAAGAGAATCTTAAATAAAAGATGAATCTCGTATTTACGGGATTTGTGTAATTTAAGAGCCTCATTAAATCCGACGGGTAGACGGATAGGAGCAGGGAATCTTTATGTAGGCCTGTGAAATTTTATTCCAAATAATAAAAAAATCATTTCTTTATTTACTATCTTGTCTTAAGATGAAACGAAAAATTACATTATCAATAAGCCATTTATTCTTTTAAAATGTCTTGTTAACGAAAACGGAATGTTAACATATTCATTTTTGATTCAAAAATATTTAAGGAACACTGCAGATACTTTGCAAGAGTGACAAAAATTAGTTGCAGGCGTTGTAACTATTGTCATGGTTAAAATATATGTTATTAATCATCTTTTCAATTGAAAGTCTTTTAAGGAATCTCAATTCTGTATGTCGGGCCTGTAGAGATTTGCCAAAAGAGCAAGGGTCCTGGTCTGAAACTATTAAAAGTGCACATTTTTTACGGAAACGAGTGGGGTCATTGTACACTCTGAACTAGTATTTTCTGAACATTACCTACACACATCAATAAGTAAATAAATAAATATTTTAGGACACATTTTTTTTACACAAAGTTCTCTAGTCCCAAACTAAGTAACGCTTGTACTATGGGTACTAGAAAACTGATAGACATACTTAAACATACTTTTCTTTTGTAAATAAATACACATTATACATATATAAACACCCAGACACTAGAAAGACACTATGCTCATCACACGATATTTTTCCAGTAGTGGGTATCGAATCCACGCCCTCTGACGCAGAAGGCAGGTACACTACCGACTACGCTATTCGGGTCGTCAGAATATACACACACTGAATCACATTTTAGATGAGGATGAGAGATGAAGTATTTTAATCTTTAAACTATAAAAAACCGTCACACAGTACTACAGCGATTTCCAAACAACAATATACCCGCTCGAAGTCAATTCATGACGGTTAGTGTTCTTGTATCTTGTATTAACTGATGTTTTTTAAATAATAAATAAATAAATAAAAATATCTTTATTCACATAGACGCTTGCGCGTTCTTATGAAACGTCAAAATTTTACAAGAAATGAACACGTTCGTAAGTTACCACCGGTTCGGAAAGCAGTTTCTGTTGAGAAGAAACCGGCAAGAAACTCAACAGTTGCTCTTTTTAAAAAAAAAATCAGTTTACAATATAATAGTACATGTACAATAGTCTTGTTTTAGCCTACGTGAGTATCAACAGTATTAACCCCACACATTGGCGTCGTCATGATATTCAGCAATAGAATAATAGGCTTTAGCCATAAGTTTACTTTTAATTTTTCGTTTAAATTCATCAAGTGGCAGACTTAATATCGACTGTGGGATTTTATTATACATGCGCACACCTTGCCCCATGAACGACCTGTTTACTTTTTGTAAACGAAACAATGGCGTAGTTAGTTTGTCCTTATTTCTAGTATTTAGTTTATGTCTGTCACTATTCTTTAGATAACTATTAATATTATTTTTAACATACAAAATGTTACAATAAATATATTGAGACGCAACAGTGAGTATATTAATCTCTTTAAAAAGGTCTCTGAGTGTATTCCGGGCTCCGATGTTATAGATTGCTCGGACAGCTCTTTTTTGAAGAATAAATATAGAATTTATATCAGATGCACTACCCCACAACAAAATGCCGTAAGACAAGATGCTGTGGAAATAACTGAAATAAACAAGTCTGGCAGTGTCGATGTCTGATAGCTGCCTAACCTTCCTAACTGCAAAAAAACAGCGGAGCTTAACCTGTTCGCAAGAGATGATAGATGGGGACTCCATTGGAGCTTTGAATCCACTGTAATTCCCAAGAATACAGCGGACTCAACAGGATTAAGGGTTACGCTATTTAATGTTAAGCTAAAACTTCGCCTTCTTACGCTGGGAAGGGTAAAAAGAAGGCATTTAGTTTTTTTAGCATTTAACACCATATTATTAACGGTAAACCAGTGGAGGATACGCGAAAGTGCACTATTCACGTCGTCATAATCCGACACGTTTCGGTCAACCTTAAAAATGAGCGATGTGTCGTCAGCAAACAGTACAATATCACATAACTCACTGGCATAAAAGGGGAGATCATTTATATACACTAAGAATAATAATGGACCCAAGATTGATCCTTGTGGGACACCCATTTTCATGGGGGACCCTGTGGAATTTACATCATTTATAGATACTTTTTGAATTCTATTATTAAGGTAAGAGGCAATGAGATTGAGGGCGATGTCACGAATGCCATAATAATCTAACTTTTGAAGGAGGGTTTCGTGGTCTACACAGTCGAAAGCCTTTGAAAGGTCGCAAAAGACACCTATTGCATCTTGTGACCTTTCCCAGGCGTTATAAATATGCTTGACAAGTGCGACACCCGCATCCGTTGTCGATCTGCCTTTAGTGAATCCATATTGCTCATTGTGGAAAATTTTGTTCATATTAAAATGTACTAAGAGTTGATTTAAAATTAGTTTTTCAAAAATTTTACTCAGAGATGGCAATATGGAGATAGGTCTGTAATTTCCTGGATCATTTTTATCCCCACTTTTGAAAACGGGGATTATCTTACTGAATTTCATAAGATCTGGAAATATTCCAGAATCTATACATTTGTTAAAAATATTTGCCAAATATGGTGCAATATACGGCATTATTGTACTCATTAATTTTATGGACATGCCCCACAAATCTCCTGTATTTTTAAGATTAATAGAATTTAAAACTTTTATAATATCATTAGTATCTATGTGATTAAATTTAAACGTTTGTCGACAATAGGTAACATTATTTTTTAATACATTAATTGCATCAATGGGAGAGGATTTTAACGTGCATGTAACATTAATTGCAATTTCTGAAAAATAACTTTCAAAACTACTTGCAATTTCGTTATCTGAAGTTATGGGTGTATTGCCTATCACTAGCTTTATAGGTTCCCTGAATTTCTTGGGTCTTCCAGATATACAGGTAATGATGTCCCATGTAGCTTTTATTTTATTACTAGAATTTAAAATCCTATTTCTTATGTAGATAGATTTTGCATGTATACAGACTTTTTTAAATATTTTTGAAAAATTTTGTACCCGTTTATGGAAATTAGGGTCGTGATTCCACTGCCTCATATTATATAATTCATACAGTGAATCCCTACTTTTATATATACCCACTGTTGCCCAGTCACTAAATTTTAATTTTGATTTTTTAACAATTGTGCGGGGTTTAAAAATATGATTATAGGAAGTTTTGCTTTCAGTCCCGAGACTATTAAAGCTTCATCTGACGCAGAACCGGTGGGCTAGCCAGAACCAACGGGTTTGGGCCCTCCAGTGTGGGTAGGGCCGCGCATGTGCACATGCGTGCGTTTAACTACGACATGTCATCTAAGGGCCATCGAAGTTGCGGTGCGGACCGAGACTCCGATGGCCGTCGACTGTGTTTTTAGCTAATCGGTGGCTGGGGGCGGTGAGAACCGCCCTGGAACGCGGGTGTACCTTGTGTACGCGTTGTGTTGGTCTCGCCGTGCTCGGAGGCGAGGGCGAACTAGTGTGTTTGTTGTTGCACTAACTGTGGGTGTAGTGTTGTCCGGCGGAACCCCCGGTGGTGGGTCCGGCGTATCTAGGTCCCCTTCCTCGACCGGGTCGGTGAGGACGTTTCGCGGGCGACGCTTGTTGACGTTCGCGTTCCTAAGTTCCAAAGGGCTTCCACAAGCGTTTTGTGTTGGCTAATTGCCCTAAGACGCTCGTGGCCAGATATGGCGGCCGCTATTTTAGTGGACAATACGGCGAGTTCCTGCCTATTGATTCTATCAAGTAAGCTGCAAATATTAGCGATTTGCGCGAATGGGTCGTCCTTGTTTTCCGCGAAAACTGACGGAGTTGGCTGCACCTGCGGCCGCGGCGCCGTTTGAGAGGCGGGCAGCTGTTGTGCAATCGGTCAGGAACCTGCCTACGAGCACAACACTACACTAACACTATCCGCTCGGAAGTCGGGCAAAGTTTCTTCGTTCTTCTATAATGTTTCTTCTTTCTTCTATAACTTTTCTTCACTCTTCTTGCTTGAGACTTCCCTAACCGTAGACCGCGAAACACGACAACGATGAGGCAAGCAGTGCACACCAAGAGATAAAAGAAATAATATAAGTAGCAACAACGGTTGCAAAATGGCTTCCGGGTCGGTTGGCATGGGCCCTCCGGCTCAGAGTAACGTCCGTTCCGTGTGGAAGCACGAAGCGGAATGATTAGTGTTCAACATTCAAACGATCTTTGTGCAAAGTCAAATAAAAATGGTAAAAAATCTTTGCCTTGTTGTCTCTCAGTGCAATTTTATTTTTGTTTTGTCTGCACAACAATTTGCATTGTGTCTGCGCCAAAATAAATTTCGCCATTGAAATTGGTCAAGAGAAAAAATACAATTCAAATCATTAAAAATAAATTATAAAGATATGAGATATATAAAGTAAATTTATCATATTTAACAGAGGAGAGTCAATGAGCTGTAGCAGAGACAGACGACTCTTAAATTAGTCCAGTAAACGCCGTACATGCTATCAGAGAAATAATGATATCGAATATCATATTACGTGTCTCATTGACGTGTAGAATAGAAGAGATGTGATAAATTACAAGTTTATATTAGAAGCTTGTAATTTATCACATCTCTTCTATATATATAGCGTGCAAAAATTAGTGGTTGTGATATGATATTACATCAGAGATTTAAAATGTATTGAAATAAAAAAAATTAAATGTTTCCTGATCATGTATTAAATATCATCATATTATTGAAACACATATTTTTAAAACATACTTAAGAGATTTTGAATAAAAAGTATCAATGTAATGGAAAAATAATTGCACCTTTATTTTTAGAAATAGGCAGCCAATTGACGCAAACTCATATATTTTAGTATGTAAGATACAACCTTTTGCATAGTTGTTGCATTAATGCTATTTGTCTTTACAAGCCGTTCATCCGATTAAATTGAGGTGCTATGATGATGATAGACGTTCTTGACATTTTAAAATCTTTGTGATTATTTTTATCTGACCGATTATTGTGTGTATTTCGTAACTTTCTAGGATTTCTGTTTGATATTGCAAAATTATTTTTTTGAGGTGCTCATTAGAAAAAGTATAGACCAATACCAATTGTGACCATTGTGTGACCAATTTAAGTAATTTAAATTGATCTTTAGGATTAATTTGATTCGCCAAAATTTTCCGATGCCCTTAGATTTTAAACTTTCTATATTTAGTGTCAAACTATTGACCAATTACTTAAAATCATTGACCATTCATGACCATTCATGATCAAATCGAACTACTTTTTTAGAGAACTTTGCCTATGAACCACCAACTGAATGTTACAACACTAAATGTTAGAACCACCGCCCATTGACATCTGTTATACTGATAGGGTTGAAGATTTCTATTATAAAGTGGGTCCTGGTTACCCCACTCGCTAGAAGATGCACCGAAAATATATCACTTCCAGTTCACGCCGGTCTTCTGTGAGGTCGTGCTACTTCCCCGGACGAGCTTGTCCTGCTACTGAGTGGTCCTACCACAGTTTTGTGTTTAACGAACCATTCAATTCAGGCTCTAAGGCCGTAAAGCCTACCGCTTTACAGAACCTTAATTTTAGTGAACTATAAGAAACTACTTTTTTGCCTTTTATTGTTAATTCATAATACCTTTTATTAAGTATTATTCATAATACTTTTTATTATTAATTTAAGTTTCGAGTAGCTTATATTAGTAACTCGTATTAACTAGTATTGCAAATGTGCTCTCAACTCCTAATCTAGTTATAATTATACCTAAGTTATCAGTGAGAGATCTCTCAGTTACTTTTGTAACTTAATATAGCTTAGCTATAAGCATTAACCATATTCAATTTATATCCTATATCTTGTATAAATAAATTCTAAAACTGTTTAGAAGTATATTTTTCATTTCTACTAAGTCAATCCCTTAGAATAAGCAATACCGAACTCCCACTCGAGGAGACAGGTAGGGAGGTTACAACCTAACAAAAACAAAATATATCGCATGCTTTGAATGCGTTACCCTATATGAAATCAATCATTAGGAAAACCATAGATTACATATAAAATCATCTTTTATTTTTTGTTAGTCATTAAGTTTTGTAAATTTTTAATACAGTTCGAAAAGTATTATTTGCATCAAAAATATTTAATTGTTGTACTTAGCTTGTGGGTAACTTTAATTAAAATTTTAATTTAGTTCATTACAAGATTGCCATACAAAATGCCTATAAAGTTTTGAAAGGAAGAAATAATTTTGTTAAGATTAAACAGAGCTTCTTTTTATTATATGTTTTTGTCTAATTTATCATATTAAGTAAAAAGTATTTTTTTTTAAAACATATATGTGTTCTTGACATTTGTTCCATGTCAGACTGAATGATCAAATAAAAAAAAGACAATCTATGATAATGTTAAATATTTTTTCTCCGCTAATTCAGGATTTAATGAAAGAGAGAGATTATATGAAAGTTTCCGTCTTGGCTGAAACTAAGGCCGAAGCCGATATTCGGTTCCAGTTTCGGTTTCAGTCTGACACTAAATTGTCACCGATTTGACTGTTAAATTTAGGTTCACATTAAATTAAATTCAAGTAAAAGTAATTTATAATTTTATAACGTTATTATTATTAATATTAAAGGCCCTCTCTGTTCGGAGGGTATAGGGCATGTCCACTGCGGATTGGCAATCTTCATGTATATTCTGAACATTTGCTACTACTATATACTATGTATACTAAACTAAAAGCGTAAAAGCTAATGTACCGGAGACATTGAGCTGGCACATTTAAGAAAATTGCTGATTCTAAATTAAGTTACGAATGCTAAATTAGAAGCTTACTTGTTTAAAAAACTATAAGGTCTTTGAATTGGCAAGCAAAAATAGAATAGCATAGCAGATGGAGCAGTCAAAATAAAATATCTGCACTAAAATTGTATACAATTAATATCGACATGAGGCAACATACTTTTATATCACCATATTTCTGTTTTACTTGGCATTTGTGTCAGAGAAAAATATGTAGGGTCATGGCTGCGAGCCAATAAAATACGGCGGTTAAAGTTATGTCTCAGGAAAACTCATTCAGCCAAAGTTTGCCCAAATCTGTTTATTGCGCAAGAGAAAAATAATAACGGCAAAGAAAGAGACGTTATATCGCATAAAATATTTTACGATGTTGGTATTATTAGATTTGTAAGATTACGATTACGTTAAGGTTCCAATGAAAACTCGTTACCAAGATCGATGTGCGACGTTCATGTCATTACTCAAACGAGCATTTCGATTTCTTCTTAGTTAAAAGTAATGTTAGAGGTTTAGGATAAGCCCTGTGCGAAATCCTAAATTCCTCCGTGGCCCTACCGCAGTGATGATATGCTATACTTGATGGCAGCATAGGTATTTTAGAATAGAGGTAACCCCCTGGAAATTGTAGCGGAAGAAACAAAACCTAAATTGAGGAATTTAGTCAGAGGTCATAATTATGACATTTAGATTGGCTCGGGATATTAGTTCGTTTCTCATTCATTTTCAAGTGGAGGGTCATGAAGCTATCTCTGATACACAATGAGCTTTTTAGAAGTATTTGATGCAATTTGTGCGAGTTTTTTTTTTTTTTTATACTTATATACAAACTTTTATTTCGCATTTTAAGGCTAGGCTTTTAAAATGTTCTGTCAGTTAAATGTTGAGTAGTAACGAATGATATTATAAATAAAAGCGTTAATACTTAACATAGATCATGAAATTGTTTTGTATTATATTTTCGTCTTGTTATATTGTTTATAAATTAAAAAAAATCCTGAATCGTCGGTTTTCATCACAAGTATGACTGTTGAGTTGCCTAATCTAAGATGGGTCCGACATATGGTTTATTGTTTTTGATTTTCATGGGTGTATAAACCACAGAAGTATAATTATTATTGTAAGATATAAAAATACATTCATAATCCTAAAAAGTCCTTTATAGCTAGAAACTTATTAAATTGTGATTTATAAAAAACGATATTTACATCAATCTTAAAAAACCATAAGGTCTTAATTAATAAACTATTATTTATATACATTTATAGTCCCGGAAAATATAATATAATAATAGCAATGAAGAGGCACAGGCACTTTATTCCCGACTGATAAAGCAAAAAGGAGGCAGAATCTAATTTTAGTAAAAATGTGAAAGTAGGTATTTAATGACATCTCTTAGTTGAAAATTCAAACGCAGAAAATGAAATGCGGCGTCTTTCATAGCCGACGAACTCGCACTCTTCACTCCACGTCGCTAAGAGCGGAACTATTTATTATTCATTTAACTTAACTTTGCAAATTTATGTACAAGTCTCGAATGAAGTTTGTGTTTAATTTGAAAAAACGCAGTTTGTGAACTGGGTGAGAAATAATGAGGTCGGGCTGCTCCGTACGGCGATGGGGCCGAGTGGAGAGCGTAAGTGAGTTGGCCGGCCTCGACCCGCCCCCCGGCGCCCCGCTCACCTGCAGCGTCGCATTGCCGTCATACTTTTCATTAATAATTTTAAACGATAGATTTATAACGCGTTACCTTGCTACCTACTTGTTTAGGTAGAACTTTCTTGGGACTTTCGATGTAAGAAATGTCAATTTTGTGTGCTTTAAGATAGTAAACGTAAGAGATTTACATTTCCATAGTTTAAAAATATGATTTTGAATGGGTTAAAAGTGAAGTAACAGCCTATATATATCCCACTGCTGGGCAAAGATCTCCTCTATACAGAGGGTATCTGGGCATAGTCCACTACGCAGCCCCACTGCGAATTGGCGGACTTCACATATCTTCGAAATATATTTTTTTTTTGTTATTATTTCGAAATTATGCAGGTTTCCTCACGATGTTTTCCTTCACCGTGGAGCACGTGATAAGTCAGCACTTAAAGTTAAAAACTTAATTGGTGCCGGCACCGGGGATCAAACTCAGGTTGCTCGAGTATATTGAATTAAAGGCGAGCGCCTGGACACTGGGCTATCACGGCTCATTGAATGGGTTTTTGCAATGTGAATCTCTTAATTTGTCTAGAGAAGGAATCGTATTGAGTATGAAATTGTCGAAGTAGCTTTAAATCCACATCTTGTTGGCAAATATTTAACCTTTGTCTTTTCTTTCTATCTCTTCTAAATCTTTTTATTTCATAACTTTCATGACTAGCACTAAGCCAAGAAATAAGTGGCGTCGAGTCCACAGACCGCGAATCGTCCAGTGCTTGCGACAAATTAGCCAGTAAGCTTAATTGGCAGCCTCCAACAACCCAATTAAAGTAAGTGCGGCCGTCATCGTAACTGCTCGAGGCACGCCATGCTGCACAACCCTTCATTCATTCGACTGCAGTCAAGCGAGATGTTCCTCTGGTGGTTTTTGACAATTTAACAAAGTAACTATCCAATTCACTTACAGTAATACAAAGCATAACTGTAATGCAACGAGTTTATTACTGGACCAAACTACGTTGAAGCATTTTGAAAAAGAAAAAAGCAGTAAGAAAAAATGATTTACTTAAAATTTTGTTGGCAAATGTTGTATACAAATCATATAAATAAATTCCTTGTTTGAATATATCCCTATGAATACGGGTTACAAGTTCTGTCACAAAATGAAAAGTTGTGAGTTTAAGATGCTTCCCACACAAATATTTATTGAATTCGAGCCTTTTGAATGTTTTACTATAGTAAAATTGCGCACTGTTTCGAATTTCATTTTATAATCAAATATGGATTGGAAAAACTTCAGAAACCTAATCAGATTTTTTGTATTACTGAAAAATTTAAAAATAACCAAGATATTCTTTTATTGTTTCATAAAACCGATATAATGCCAAAAATATGGCGGCGCGCGAAATTGACTTCATCCGACACAAAGATTGGATCGCTTCCTGGCCAGGCCAGAACTAAATTCGTTGGATTGTAAAATATAGCGTTATGGTTGTAACAGGTCATCCGGATTTGAGTCACTCCAGGCATCCTTGATCAAAGCAACCACCGATATTGATATTGACCGCATTCGTGCTGATATAGGACTGGCCTCGAAGGTTGAAGGTCTGTATTCAAAATCACGGTGTTCGCTTTGAATAAGCTAAGTTAGCATAAGCATCTGTGTGTTAGTAAGTTCCTTTTGGTAACTGTAAAACAAACATGTGTTGATTATTTCACACAAAAACTTGTGACGTAACTTAATTTTAACTATTGTTATAAAAAGCTCATAATATAAAAGATACTCTTTTAGGCAGTTATACAACAACTAGGTAATTGCACAAAAAAATTAGGTGACATGAATGAAGTTCATAACCTATGAAACCGAACACCGAACATTGCTCTTTCATAAAACTGTCAACGAAGAACGACTATGCATAACAATAGCAGTGTCATATGCGTAACAGAAAATGTACGCATTTTGGCACCGTTGGAAGCAATGTCAATCAATTTACTTATTCTATTTCGAAAATCAACATGCATGCGAGTTGCGCATGCTTGGAAAGTAGTGTCTACTAACTCACGTCAGTTACTTCAGATTTATGAACACTTTGACCGCACTTTGAGCTCAGCTGCACGATGGACAGGCTCAGCCGTGACCTACTTGTTGACCCTGCTTCAGCATTCATAACTGTAGCATTCATACTGTTTTCGTATCCTTTGTATGCTCGTTTCTTTGAATGCATGTATATTCCAAGGAGAGCAGAGTAGCCAATGGCAGTGTAGCAAAGGATAAGAATTTAATTTATCTATCATTGTAGACTTGTATTTAATAACATTAAGTGATACTAGGTTGAGAGTAAACTCAGTTATAAGTTTATATAATATTGCTAATCCTGCATTTCGGTGTATGGTAATGGTCCCTTGTATCATTCAAAGCGATACATGTTAAATCAACAGGGATATACCATCACAATTATTTCCTAAAAATTAAACGTTAAAATATACAATCACAAAAATCTAAGCAACACGATAAAATATATTTTGATATTTTATAATAATTTATTAAAATCATGTCTGTTAAATGTTACATCTATGCAAGCTGCGAGTTTAAAAATGAACTCAAGCTGGTTTTAAAAGGGTGGGAAAAAAATTCTTTTCGAATTTTGTATGTTTAAAGTTGTAGAAAAATTTCTTTGGTGGTACTTTTTGTAGCTGGCTTCTTTTACTACCATGGAATGCAAGGTAATTATCTAATTTTAAATAAGAAGGAAGAAAGGCGTTCCGTAAGGTGGCATACTTTCTCCCCTCTTATTTTCACTGTTCCTTAACCTTCTTACTAACCATCTTCAATGTTCTTACCACCTCTACGCTGATGATCTTCAGCTATACTCGCAAGCCATCTCTAGTGATGTTCATACCGCAATTTCTCGCGTAAATAGTGATATGAGTCGTATTTCAAGCTGGTCCAAGCGCTTCGGAATAGCGGTTAATCCAAGCAATTGCCAAGCCATTGTCATCGGTAGCCGTCGACTACTCTCACGACTTAACTTGTCCAATATACCACCTATCCAGTATGAGAATTGCGTTGTGCCTTTCTGTAGTAGAGTCAAAGATTTAGGTTTAAGTTTTGACCCATCCATCACCTCGTCACTATATATAACTGAGATCTGTCGCAGGGTAACAGGCATACTTCGTTCCATATATCGTCTTACAGCCTTTCTGCCTTCATCCACTAAGCTCCTTCTTGTTCAGTCCCTTATTTTTCCATTATTCGACTATGCTGATGTCTGTTTTACTAACATTTCTCAGGAGTTGCTAAACAAGTTGGAGAGATTACTCAATAACTGCATACGATTTGTCTTTCGGCTGCGCAAATATGACCACGTGTCACACTTCCGTACTCAACTAAAGTGGTTGACGATACGCCAGCGCAAAGACTTTCGTATCCTGTCTACTCTCTTTTCAATTCTCTATGACCTATCTAAAAGAAAGATTACAGTTCCTCAGGGACTCGCATTTCCTCAATCTTCGCTCTTCTCAGAATTCGTTACTGTCTGTACGCTCTCATCGCTCCGGTTTCGTGTGTAGTGCTTACTATATGAATGATACGAACATCTGGTATATACCAGATGTTCGTATCATTCGTTAGAATCTAGTAATCGTTAAAAGCAAAAATTAAATTACTTTGCATACCGCATTTAGAATCCTTTTACATTGGATTCAGTACTTTAAAGTGAAGATAATAAAAAAGCAAGTTTATTTAACTACTCAAAACTAAAAATATGCATTAACATTAATGAACAATATGTATGGTAAATAAAGGATTCGGGTTTCTTTACCTACGTCAAGCTGCAAGACGAACTCTGCCGTTACATTCGCTGCAGCATTCAACAAAATGGATTTGCTTGCAAGCGTAAATAATTCAAGCATTTTTCTAGGTCAGCGTTAACAAAAGCTCGGTTGCCGGTAAAACGGTTGGTAAAATTTGAATGAAATTGGTACTCGAGCGGCAAAAATAATGTTTTCATATAAATTTTGAATGTACTCGGAATTCGTATACAAGTAATTATTAAAATCTAAGTACGTTCAGCTTTAAAATAACGTTGTACAATGAATTCAGGCCATGCCAGGTAAACTTTTTTTGTTAGACGATACATTAATACCTCGAATTTAATATTACATATCTTATTAAGCTGTAGTTTGCTTTAGTCGTTATAGTAAACAAGCTGATTGGCTGACGGAGAGCATTTTGGTTCAATTAATTAAACTGCTGCACGACACGAGCCTCAAAAAGCTCCTATATTCGAAAATGGAACATATTAATTTAAAACAAGAAATTAACACAATTAACACAGGAACGAACACAAAGGTTCGCTTTTGATACGATATTTCACCAAGATTTTCGTAAAAGATAAATCAGCAAGTTAAAAACTTCAAGGTTCGTTAAATGCGCGAGATTTTAACTGGGCAGGGTGAATTTAGATTTGATGTCGAATTTCGTTTTGATAAGAATTCTAATACATGAGTCTAGCAAAATTCGTCAAGAAAAGTCGCCTCGCACATTCTCATTTTATAACACATTTATATACAAAAACATTGGCAATAGAAACTAAGGCTTGATTAAAATAAAAAACACAGAAACTCTTTTAAAGCAATATGTACATGAAAAATAACGATCAGGAATTACTAGCGATAGGTAATAGAGTCGCTTAGATATATTCAGTTGGAAAGTTTGGGCAAAGTTCTAGCTAACGTTGAGGAGAATTTATAGTCCTTGTAGCTGAGAGACGTGACTCTCGTAGATGCTTGGATTTCATGCATCGTTGAGCAGGAACGGAACTTCTCAAACTCACTCATTGCTGGGGTGAAGAGTAATGAATCGTAACCGAAATACATACTTACATTTACAACCACTTCTTACAACATTGTTAGAGAAATTACATAAAATTTTAAATGCTCTAAATTTAATGGTCTTTTAAATATAATGGTCGTATGCTGTAAAAGAAATACACTACATGGCGCCAGCATTGCTCGCTGTGGCGAAAAATTTTCATCCATTTTTCTACAAATTTAAAATTACTTAAGAATTTTTAGTATCTATACATAAGTTAAATTTAGCGTTATATGTATCATTTAACTATGACTTAAACTTCTTGCATAATATTCATCAGAATTAATCTCGTTCTCGCAGACAATCGTTCATATGTGACATTGGATAACGTAACATCGATATCTTATGTCTTAATTGTTTAAACTTCGTCAACTTATGCTGGCGTTTTTCATTGAAGCATCTTTAAGTACGTCAGAAAAATTGAAGCACAGATTTACGGTGAATATATGTAAATGAATGTCTATAAGCTCTTCACGAAAACTCTCATTACCACATCGCTAAACTGGAAACTGTTCAACTATTTAATCAGGGAATATTTTCGTTAAATAGCGCTTATGACTTATGTCATATAAGAAGTAATTGCGATGAAACTGAATATTGTACATTATTATATATTAGTAGTATTATTAAGTAGTTTTAACTGTGGTAGGGCCACGCAAAAGTATTCGCTGTTGCAAGAATGGGCATGACAGGTCCGTGCGGGTAAGAAAAACGACCTCACAGAAGACCGGCGGAAAGTAGAAGTGTTACACTGCGTCTGGTGAGTGAGGTAGCCGAAGCCCACATTATTAAATGGTGGCAACACATCTGCAACCGGTGTTGCAAATGTCCATGGGCGGCGGTTATCACTTAACATCATGTGAACCACCAGCTCGTTTGCCACTTTCTCACATAACAAAAAAATCATATTACCTCGTTAACTGGATTAACTTACGCAGTATTGGAACAGTAACATATCTTGGCATAATAAATTAAATACTCCAATTAGTTAACAATAAAACCATTTTGCATAGTAAAGGTATTTGCGGTTGCAATAATGGGAATTTATGCGACGGATTGGTGAGGATTTTGGAAGGGAACATACATAGCATTGTAATAGAATGTGGAACGTTATAAAGCAGATTCTAAAAACTTCGCTTCTTTCCCGGCAGAAATGAATCTTTCCGCTCTCTGCTAAATAATAGTTATTTTTTTTTATTAAAATTCATTGAAAACTAACTTCTAGCCTAAAAGTGAATGAATTGAGTACACGCCTTTAGTGGGGGATACTTTATACCAAAAAAAAATTGGGCAGATGGACATTTGCCATTTAACAAAAATTGTATAGTTATAACATCAATAATAGAAAACGACTATAATTTTATTAAAACAAAATGAAAGAATTCTCATTCATTTTGTAGGTTGGAGAGTAATAAGTGTATTATGTATTCTCGTCTACAGAGCGGGTGATAAGAATACAAAGGAATTTCGCCTAAGAGCCACGGACATTTTTTAATAAAAAAAATTCTAACGGCTTAGGGACTGTAGATAGCAAAATCCATTCAAACGAGAAATTTTTATACTAGTACAAAAAGACGTAGTTTATTATCTTTATGGGATTTGTATATTCTTCTCTTTGTTAATATTTTATCATTTTTCATTATAACAAACGTTCATGTATAACAAGCGTATTGTTCTTTTTTTTTATTATATTTAAAAAATATCAAATTATAAGTGTTCCGTACTGGAACAAGAGTAGCTTAATTCATATAATTTTATATTCATTCTAAACATACTTCATAAGATGACACAATTTGGAGTATCTAAATGCTATTTACTTATTATTATTTTTTCTTCACTGGGTTGGCGATCAGCCGTTATGTCTGAATTCAATCCTTAACGTGTGAGTTACGGCTACTACTAGCGCCACACAAACTAGCGGCAATTAAGTCAGTGAACAAATCGAATTGCTGGCACCGCCGCGTACGCACCTAAACCTTTTCCGTGCTATTACAGTATATTCTTTCACCCTGGAAGTACTGTGCTCAGTGACCTATGGACCCTTGTGCGATATATTCTGCGGGGATCTTATAACTGCGCGGTGGCGCTTTTTTTATGTGAAAAGTTGCCAAACGAGCAGGCGGTTCACCTGAACGTAAGTGAATACCGCTGCCCATGGACATCTGCTACACCTCAGGGTTACAGATGCGTTGACAACCTTTTCGGAAAGTGGGCTCCGGCTACCTCACTCACCAGACGAAACGCGAAAGTATTTGACATACTTCCACTTTACGCTGGTCTTCTGTGAGGTCGTAGTACTAACCTGGACCGGCCTGCCCATTCGGGCAATAGCCGAGGCTGCTGCCCAGCGAAGATGGATAAGCCACTGTTGGCCTTAGGGGCCTTTACAGATCCGACTGGCCTGCCGCTCGGGGCGCCTAGCCTGAACCTCGGCGTATTATTATTACGCGTTATAGTGACTAAGCTCGGGCTCCTGAGGGAGCCTCGGCTCGGGCCGTCACGCTATTATTATCACCAGCGCGGTGCCGCCTTGCCCGGGCTCTCTTTAGCCAACTTCAAGACATGAGGTTGCAGGAGGACTGATGCGGTAAGTCGCCTAAACCCACTTGAATATCGTATAATAAAGATAAATACTGGATATTTTTATTTTCCAAAGAACCAAACTTTTCATTTACCGTGCTGTAAGGAAAGAGAGACGATCAAAGTAGTATTCATGTAATCGATTAATGTCAACTCAAACGATAAAACGGTAACGGGTTTTTTTTTTTCATGACCTTAGACAAGAATTTATTGAATTTGTTTTTTTCTCACAGTAAAATGTTTGCATGTAAAAATTACAATAATAAAAACTTGTTGTGGTTAATTACCAATGAGACTAGATAGTCCTAGCCATATATAATACACTATATATGATATGGTCCTAGCTACAGGATTATTCCTTATACTTCGAACCACTATACCAAATCAATATTTTGATGTCAAAAAAGTTATTAAATGATGTGAACGTTCGTTAGTGTCCGCCTTTATTTCTACATAGGCGGGAAATTCTGAGAATTAGAATTATTACAATTTAACTTTGGGCTTTTCTATTTGCAATTAGAACATTTTAATAAATATCGACCTCAATATTAATAAACTGATACGTCTACAATTTTTAGATACAAATCAAAACATTGAACTCAATTAAAACACAGACAGGTAGAATCACACTACAAACAATTGTTCGAAATGAAATTTCAAACTAGAGATGCAGTAGGTATATATAGCAGCGGGTTCGATGGTTTCTTAAATTATGTTGTGTCTAAAACAGTCATAAGGATTGATAATCGATAATCGTATCTGCATAATAGGCAACGATAGAGGAAATTGAACTCTTTGTAAAGCAAGGGGCGTGCAACGGAACACGTTGCAAATGGCGTTCGAACAAATTGGAAATGTCGCTGCGACCATTTTCCTACCAGGAGAGAATTATGTGCTGTGTTCACAGAATTAAATGAAAGAAGAGTGTTCATAAAACATAAGGGTTACAATATTAAAGGAACCTGCAAAGTGAAAAGTATTTTTTTGTTTATGATGTTAGTGTTTTAAGCTTAGTTGGTAAAGCGCCTTAGCCGGAAGACGCAGATTCTAATTCCGCACGGTCAAAAAGTTTTCAACCAGAAATTCAAATTTAAAAAAATTAAATTCTTTAAAAGTTACAACTAATTTATTTCATCTCGATCTTCGATCTATTCCATTATGACTGATCATCATAATCTCCATTTCAGCCTGTTTGAGTCCACTGCTGAACATAGGCCTCCCCCACATACTGTAATGAAAATTCTATTATGAATGATAGAACTCCATTAATTTAGAATAGAATATAGTATAACTAGCACAATTTTATATTATACTAGCTGACCGTCTTGCCGTATAAATTATTTCTAAGGAATTTGTAGGGTAGAAAAAAAATATTTGGGGTGGACCATCCTTAACATTTAGGGGGATGAAAAATAGATGTTTTCCAATTCTCCACCCTGGCCGATATGCACAAAAAATTTTACGAAAATCGGTCGAGCCGTTTCGGCGGACCATGACACGAGAATTTTATATATTAGAAGATTATCATAAAGTTTACAAGAAGTCAAGGCATATGCCAGTGTATATTAGTAGCAAGTATTATTTTCTATTATTTAGTATTCGTATTATTCCATATAGGTTGCGTTAATAAATTTATTAAATCAAGAATTCTATTCATATTGGCTGGCTACATAAATAGCGATCGCATTTAGTGTGTGGTGGGTCTGCATTAATCATTGCTGAGCTGCCAAGTCCCTTCGGAATGCTATCTGGTGGCATTTGGCGGATTACTAGCGGCAGTGGTGCACCGTGACGCTAAGCCATATGACACGCGGTATGACGGATAATCCTATTGATATATCATCAGAGAGCACGCAGCTCAATTGTTCATGCTACACAAATAGATAATTCACTGTGTATGAGACACAGTATGTTTTAAAAGGTAGTAGATTTGTATGACTAAAACATCTAAAAAGGTTAAAGAGTTACATGCCACTAATTTCATTGTGAATTTAATGTTGGAATGCACAGTTAAATCGATTTAAGAAAGTGTGATGTCTATTTTGGGCGTTAAATTACATTTATTAATAAAGACGTTACAGTAGCGAGAGAGGCGTTTATTGGAAATTTCCTCGCTATTACATTATTAAAAACTAAGTAACGAGTATGTAACCCATAAATTCTTATTTATCTATTTCTTCCGGATAGAAAGAAATCTTGGAACAATTATATTTATTATTTTATATATTGATGCGTTTAATAAAATAAATGCTTTGGTATTAAATATCATCTTAAGATATTTTTCTAATATTTAAAAATATATTAAAATCTCGTTCAGCTTCTCCTTATTATTAAATAACGATGTTTCTGTATACCTGACTATTCTTAATTATTAAGTAATAACGTGCCAAGTAATACTCGAAAATTAATCTAGTTGGAATAATTCTAGGGAACGTTGGGAACTTCATTAGCAGGCGTGAGAGCTTAGACTTGAAATTAGTGAAACTATTTGAACAAGATAGAATTTCTTGAGATAATTTTGTTACAGGCTTAAGCTGTGATTTTTATAAACAAATGAACAAAAATGTATAGCGCTGCGGGATTTTAAGCTGTGACTTCCGGTTTCGCGCTCAGACGCGTCATCAACTAAACTAAGAGGCCGTTTAACTCACGGCGTGAAAACGTCGACATCTATCTATATTGTTTAATTTTAACAGTGTCAGTTTAGTGTAAGCAGAAGAAGCTTCGTTACGGAAAGTTTTGTTATCTATTGATATTATATTAACTACCATTACTTTACAAACGTGTGCTATTAATAGGCTTCAAAGTATAGGTAAACTCTGCATCTAAGACGGTTTTCAACTGAACGAGAAGGCAATATCGATTTAATACATAGTGATGCGCTGTATAGCGGGGAGAGAGCTCATGAAGCGTACAAAGTTATTACCATTCGGGAATAGAGTTCAGCCGAGCAAAAGAAATACATTTCACATGTACGATGTAAAGTGCAACCCTCGAAAGCGTGCGATCAGCGTCTATTGCTACTGTATAAAAAGTTTGATCTATGCATCCAGCATCCAGCATTTCACGGACAAACGTTATTCATTTACGGCGTTTGACGTTGAAACACAGAGTATAAATGATGATTTTTACTGTGGTTGTTTCCGAAACAGTTTCTGCTGAAAGGGCATTTCTATTATTGTAGGTTCATCCATATATATTCCAACATAAGCAAGTAAAATTAATTTTAAACAAAGTTTGCAAGATTTCACTTAATATTATATACACGTTTCTCCTCATTCGAAGTTTATCGTTGTCTTATAAAGTGATCACTTTACAGGTTAATTAGAAGAAACGTTGTGTATTATAAGTAGAAACGTGCTCTACGTTTTTCTTAAAGGTATTATCACTCCTCAAACTCTTCATCGCGTCTTGAATGCTAATAAACGACCGGTTTATTCTGTTGAAAAAACCTTGGGATGGAAAAAAGCTTGGGGTGTTGTTGTTAAGAATATAATTTGGCTTCTAACTCAATGCTGTATGACCTCAACCTATAAGCTCTTTTGGTGTCAAAACATATTTATTCAGGACGTAACATTGACTTTAGATTTTTAATGTTTTCTTTTAGTATTGATACTAATAAGTTTTAAGTTTAGATGTTTTCGATAATTTAATGGAAGTTGTGTTTATACCTATAATTAGCATTAAAAGCATACATGCAATTTTTTTTTCCTTTGAACTAAATGTTCATTATTCTTATTCATTTTTATATATGTTTAACTGTTGGCGTGTACCTAATACGTAAAACTCATTCAGCCTATCCCGTAAACATAAATGGCGTAGTCTTCAAGACTTCGCTTAGGATTAAGAAATCATGACACCGTGATGATTGATTTGTAAAAAATATTGTTACATTTTAAACTTTTATTTCTTTTTAAAGCATTGTTTTGACTGAATTGAAAATGATGAAAGGTGTGTCCATAACTTTGTGATTTATTCTTTTAAAGTTGCAGTTCACAACAGTTGTCGGCGCAGCGACTGTATTACGCGATTTGTTATTTACGACGCAATTTACTCTGATTTATGAACGTTTCTTTCTCATTGGAGCTACAGGATTACATTTTTAATAATATCAAGAACTAGCTATTCCAGATTCCTTCGTAACTCGTAAGATATTTCATTGTATAGTAATGTTGTTAATGGTCATAAGAGGTAAGGTTTGTTTCTAGCTCAAAGTCGTGAAACAACTGTTCGGCCTGGAAATCCAGCTACGCTAATATCATGGGCATTAGGCTACAGGAGCTCGGTTCATAATAAAATCTTATAAATTAAGTGTTATTACTATTACTAGTACTTGATGTAAAATAATTAAAATTTTATCCTAATATAACTGATTAAACGAAGACATGTTTTTCTCTTTCTGTCTTATATATTCGGGAGCTCAGTAAGTTAATTTTTAAATGGATTCTACCAAGACACAACATCTTTAATGCTTACTGTATATGTATAATAAAACTCTTCCTCATCTTTTCTTGTTAGGTTTTTTTTTGTTTATTGCTACAATTATTACACTTACACGCGACAATACTTGTTCAAATTTAAAACTATATTCCAAAGTATAGCCTTCATAGTTTCCTCCGTTTCACTTATAAAAATCTACGTTACAGTCATAGATTGAAACCTATAATGAGGAAGGAGTCGTTTCAAGCGCGGAAGGAACATACATTAAACATAATAGACCAAATGCAGTTCATTGAAACACTTTAAACTGTCCCAACATTGACACCAGGTTCCATAGACTACAAATCGTTTCTAAGAAACACCGATTCCCAATAAACATGATTCGCAAAGCTATTGAAATTAAAAAAAAATCCAAACTACAATTATGAATACAGGGCTGTGTTGCTTTTTAATGGTTACCAATCAATTTGAATGTAGGGTACCATCACTACGACTTCAAAATACAATCAGTATTTTCCGCATAGAGCAGTACGTTTATTATATTCCATTTCCATCATCCATGCTGTCACAAATAAGGTCGTTAATGCTGGCATGTATAAATATATAATTAATATACAATTCTTTGTCCAGAAATAATTTAGCTAGTATATGTGGAAAAGCAAAAATACGTCACCAATTTGCGTGTATTAAATCATTTTCTATGTGACATGTCATTAATGGATTCGGATGAATTTCCAAATGACTGGAACACCGTATATTGGAATTGAGAGCACCGCGTACCTTTGAGACTCATGATCAGTTTAGCAAAATGGCTCTTTCAGAACGCTCTTTTGTCATTTTTCGATACAAAAAACGCTTCTTATAATGTTAAAAAGCACAACTATTAAGATAAATTCTCTGTGTAACTATAGTATATTAAAGTACTAATTTGAAAGGAGTGTGACCGTATTTATACCTAAGCTAAGTTTATTTATTTTTTATTTAAAATTGGGGATTGCTATAACATCTTCCATGTCTTTTTTAGAAACAGTTTGGAGGAGCGCAGCCGGCACTTTAATAGTGGAAGTATTTTCACTGTAATAGTGGAATATTCCGGTTACCGATTTGAATCTGTACTTTTGAACATTAGATATACGGGAAGCGGAATTTAATCATGTAACTATGATTTTTTAACCATTAAATATCATAAATTTTTAAATACCATTTAAAATCTAAAACACCGCTACAATCAATTAATAACAAAAACATTGATAACCAAGTTTTTACCATGAAAGCGTAATCGTCGAACGGATGCAAAAAAGGATCTCGCTTTATACAAAAAATCATGTTAACATACATTTATGTTTTGTGCTGACTTAGTGAATGTCGGCTACCAATGATATTAAAACTGGCGCGGTGTTCACTCAAATTGCCACGTCGCAGTGCGGCGGAAGCAATCGCAATTTCGTCGAAAACCCGGTTGCGGCCTGAGCCGAGGTCCGCGCCATTCGCAGTCAAGAGAACACGTACGCCGCTAATTTTCTCGCCAAATATCCCGAATTTTCACCAAACGATGGTTGACAAGAAACTAGCGAGTAGGTGCTGTCCTCATTATTTTGTACCTTCAAAGATATTTACTACTAGACAATATATGAAAATATACAAATAGTAAACGGTTATTATTATTTTAAAAAAGGCAAACCCTATCTGACGGAAGCTAAACCCTATCTGACACTTGTTTTGTAATAAATGAATGAATGATTTAATGAAGTACGAAATGAAGGGAATAAATAACTGGATGAAATGGAACAAAAGGGTTCGCAAAGACTTATTTCAGTTACTGGGCGGTGACGCTTTTAGTTAATTTTATTCGAGCACCTTACTCGATGACCATCTTTATTGCAATTTTAAATGCCAACTTAACTTACCACGCATTCAGTATAGACAAAGCCTTTATCTAAGAGTGGTGCATTCAATATATAGGTTTCTATGAGTAAGGGTAAAGAAATATCATATTACTAAGTACGGGTATAGTGGTTCAATCTTTACCTGATTTGTCAAAAAACACCTTTTCGCTAATACCGTCGACAGCCTTTTATTCGACAATATTGGCGTCATACAGGGAAAATAGCAGGAAATAAATTAATTTGAAAGAATATAAAATTTAGATAATAGGTATTATTTTTCTTTAATCTGAATTCTTTAAATTAAATAAAATTTTTTTTTAAACATAAATATAACAATGTAAATTTAAGAAGTAAAACATGAAATGTTAATTGAAGAGCTGTTTTTCTGTTTGTACTTTAAACTAGGTAAGAAAGAATAAATAACATAAAATTCTTTTTAAATTTGTGATTTGTATTGGATAATTTAAAGCAAACCCTAAGTAAGTTTAGTTATTTGAACGAAAGCAGAGAAAGTTGAGCACGGATGAAATTATTTATTGCATGATATCACATAAATTTTTTCAGGTTTTTTTCTATCTCTGTAAGACTAAACTAAGAACCTATCACGCTAATTCGAATACATTTTTCATCATTTTTTTCCAAGCTTATTTACGAATTTATAAGATAAAATGATAATCAAAAACCTAACCCTGTTGGCTTGATTTTATTGGCATTATGGCAATTTACATGTTTATTTGAATCTGATATTAAAAGAAAGCCCTACTGCCTCGAAAAAGGTTAACGCGAACTAACATAAAATGGTATTTGCCATTTAATCTTAGACTATAATGTGGGGTCATGGCTGTGAGCCAATAAAATCAGCCGTTCTAAGTTACGTCTTACGATGGTCATTTATCTGAAGTTCGGCCAAATATGTTATTGCGTAAGAGAAAAGATTTAGAAAAAAACAGCTATGCAATCGCCAATAATATGCGTTACTCTATTATATCCGGTTTTGGTTCTTAATGATATGTTTTCCAAATTTATCAACCTACGGTTAGGTTTATGTCCCAAACATCTAATATAATTCGCATATATCATAATTTCAATTATATACAATATTTTTCTCTAAAATAATAAGGAAAACTCATCAATCCTGTGGACAAAGTAAAACATATGGCGATGATGATCCAATTGGCATACCAGTACCAGTACCCATAGTACAAGCTTTGCTTAGATTGGGACGAGATAACGTTGTGTAAAAATGTCCCGAAATATTTTTTTTAATTACTTATGTACACAATATGTTATGATTTAAGAAGTTTACAAGCTGTAAACTTCTACAATTAAGAAGGGCATGATGTGAGAGAGTTTATATATACGACATAAAACTTTTTTGTGTGTTCAAGGTTTTCCGTTGAAATCGAAATACGAGCACAATGAAGTCATTAATGTTATTTGAAGTATAAAGACACAATAAACTTTTATTGGGATCATCCTCATCATATGGAGTGAATGTGTTTTTATTGCCGGTATTAAACGTCTTAATGTACAAACGTTAGGAAATTCACAAGGCATAAATTCGCAAAAGAATAAATTGACAGGAACTACTTTTAATATTATTTTTACTAAAACATATTTTATCAAAGAGACATTAGAGTCTATAAAAATCTAGATGTGAACCATGAAAATACTTAAAAATTCACTGGATTTGAAATAATCGTCGAAATAATCGTAAATAATTATTTTCTCATGTAATGTAAATTACAAACTTTCCGTGTAAACTCACTTCACTTTAACATCACTTTATTTTAATTGATTAAATGGAAAACTGTAGACAAAAGTTAACCTTAAAGGATCGGCCTGGCAATATAAAAACACTTCAAAGAAAACTATTACTATCGCGTTTCATTCAGCAAACTGAGTTAAATTATGGTTGTTTTGATCCGATGAGTCCAAAACTATGTAGTCGGTACATACACCGGGCTTACGTGAGTTAAGCCGTCTTATTATTACGTTAATAATGTCGCACGAAAGTTTTAATAATTTTATTGTTTTGATCATTCATTATTAAAAAACAATTCTCGTTCTTTTCCTTGCATAATTATTAAACTAAGAAAATAACTTTATTACATTAGAATCAATATTTAATTTCTTTGTTGCGAAGAAATTTTTCATTTAGAATAAATATACTTTGCTCGGTGAGATGCGAGAAGGAAAAGAAAACGATCACCGAACATTAGAACTGTGCGTGTTTTTATTAAAAAAAAAAAAGCAGTCAAGTGCAAGTCTAACTCCTACGCCGAGGCTTTCGTACGTACCCATTGTATCGCCATAAAAAAATGGTAAATAATCACCACCGATTTTCTCAGGAAAGGGTGGACCTAGCAAGTTGAATTAAAATGGTGGTTGTACGGTGAAGTTTATTTTATTTTAGTTTTGAAACAAAAGCACAAACTTAGTTAATAATATTATATAACTTACTATAACTTAAAGCCAATTTAGATTTACGTTATTTACCTAATAAAATAAATAAAATAAAATATTTTTTATTTTATTATTTCTTATTAACCATACCAAAATTATCACTGATAATCATCATAATAACTTCTGTAATTTCAATTCCCAGCGAGTGTAATCATCAGGCATATGCATTGGCTCTATGCCGTGCCGCGGCCTGTAATTATGTCGCTTATTTTATGGAGATTTATGGAGTTCTGATCTTGTTTTATTATTACATAACGGAAACAGGCACATGAATAATCGTTTATACCCACCGGCGTTAAGAATCGTAATGTGGATGCATTAAACACGATGTTTATTTTATTTTCAGTTCCGTTATTGAGTAAAAAAAAATTTCAAATAAAATCTTAGGCTATAGTGGATGTTTCAAGAAGTCGTGATAGTTATTTTTCATTAAACTAAAAAATATAGACTTAAGTTTTTTGTCTACATAAAGCTTGCATAAAATACTTGTAATAAAAACCTGTGGCACTCGGGGACTGCCGCGGTAAAGCTATTGCATAGCATTTTTTATTAACTTATGCAATTAAAAAAAAAAAAAAAAAAAAAAAAAAAAATATATATATATATATTTAATTCACTCACAATTTATTTTTTGATATTTATTCAAGTTTTTTCTTTGATATTAATTTAAGTTACACTTTTTGAGCGTTTTTTTCTTTTATTGAATAAATGAGAAGTTAATATCGTTTAAAATATTTTTATTATCAGGTTATTCAGGAATTTTTATCATTGAAACTATAGGTATGGTAACTGAAATAAGAAACTGAAACTGAAATAAGTTTGAGACTTGATATCCTCTAAATATCATATGATAATACAACATTATAATATCATATTATAATTTCCATCCGTGCGAGCTTCGTACAGTCGTACCATATACATACACGTTAAGCGAACGCTCGGCCGAGCTACATTGTAGGCGGAGTTGGGGGGTGTTAGGTTTAATTTTCGTTACGAATTCTTGAATTCTCGAATTTCTTGTTCCGGCCGCGCTCAAAGCCCGCGATAACAGCTATGCAATAGCTTAAAACAAAAGCATCTTTGTTTACCTCCTAGCGTCAAGCACGTGATGAGTGAGACCAACAATGTATAAGATTAGTAGCCTTGTGAATATATCCAGCACAGAAGAGAAAAGTTAGATATAAACCTATGAAGATCACGTTACTAAGTGGTGAATATATCCAGCACAGAAGAGAAAAGTTAGATATAAACCTATGAAGATCACGTTACTAAGTGGTGATCAATTACAAGAATTATAAAGAGTGATTATTTGGCATCATGTAATAGTAAGTTATCACTGTAATTAGATTTACAATTTATTTTCTCATTGGTACACAACATACGATACTTTATTTTCTTTTATATGAAGACCGAAAATCAATAAACCTTTTCGTCTTAAAATCTGATGTAATTAATGTATGTAGGTATTATAAGACATATACCGTTTAGCAACAACTTAGCTTTTGATAGGATTAATATACTGTAATATCCTTCTCTATTTAAGGGATTTGGAAGCAGATATTAAAACGCGTTAAACAGTACAACCGCTATTTATTGACTAACGCCATCGAATGAGGGTACATGCCGAAAACATTTTTATATTCTACCGACATGAATGATACATCTGTTCAGGAAAGAGCTAAGGATCTTGTAACTCACCGATCTCCGCCTTCCACTGCCTCAAGCTGCTCGGGCTTCGCGAACTGGTCCACAGGTCACTAGCACAGTATTCTTCGGGTATTGTTCGTACTCGTCGTAATGGCGAGACACACGGCATTTTTTAAAAACAAAAGTTGTCAACGTTTCAGCGTACGGCGCGCAAGTATACTAGTCGCTCGGCCAATCAGAGGCGAGCGCGGTTTTCAGTGTTGAAAAGGATTGTTACCAGACTGAAAAATATAAAAAATCCCTATCAATTTAATAACTGTTGCCACTCGCAATTTACATTTAAATAACGATATCGAAAAATAAATTAATTATGAAAAATGGTTCCGGTACGGGATAGTTACATATACCTAGCACTTTAAAACCAAAAGCAAATATGAATATATGTATGTATATTAAAAACAATTTAACATTTTACAACTACTACGAAATATTTTCTGATTATTTTCTAAACCCGCTAGCGATATTGGTAGATTACGCTGAGTAATCCCTCGTTACAAAATACTGAATATTCTTAGCGGCCAACAAAAATCAATAAACTATGCTATTTTCCGGATTGGTATTTTGTTGTACATTCTCGTATTTATTTTAATTTTATAATTTTATTTAACATAATAATCTCGTAATTTCACATACTTTAATATTTTGAAATCTGTTCTATTATTATCTTTTTTAACAAGAAGGGACAAAAATGTCATACTTATTCATCTCATGTTGGGAACATTTATAAAATGGCAAATGTAATGTACAGGTGAAAGCAACAATTTTATGATGGAATAAAAGAAATGTTGTCATCAAGTGCTTTTAGTGAACAATTTTCTGTAAAAAATCGTGTTTTCCAGCATTGCGAATAGTATAGTCTTGGTCTTTACTCTAATATTTTTTAGTCGGGTTTACGAACCGGTTCTGTGACATATTTACTGTGAAATTATTGACTCATAATTATTTGTTTTTACAGTAAGCATTTATAGTATGTTCCAAAAGGAACTTAATAGAACATACATTTTTGTGCTAACAACGCTTATTCAAAATGATTTGAATACAAGCCTTCAATATAAGCGGCCTGTCGTCTATAGCAGCACGAATGATGTCGATGTGAATGCGTTTTCCATTAAGTGGTGTCATATTTTATAATGCAGTGGATTTAGGTAGTGGCTTGAAGAGGGCCAGGCATTCGTGTCGGATGAATTCAATTTCACGCGCCTCCAGGCAGTTTTGCGTGCTTTTCGCGCTGGATCTTGCTGGAATACCTAAAGTCTGTAATTGAACAGAAGAAGTATGAGAAAGAGGTTTCACAGAGGTTTTGGCATTCCCTTTTAACGCCTTTCTTATAAAAATATACCTGAGTTAAGCCCCAATGTGAGACTCCCAGCGAAACCATGAGTGACAATGAATAATGGCCTCGCTTATTCACTGTTGCGGGCGTACCCTTAATCAATGTATCTATTGTAGCTGCCATTTCTTTAGTCTCAGGTCCATTCACCGCGCCCTTTCTTTCTTCGAAGCCCTAAGACTTAATTCCACACCCTGCTTAACCCAATTTGAAATAGTTGTTTCAAATGCAATGTTGCATCCTCTAGCATATGAATTTTTAATTTAATTATCGAAGAATGGAAATGCTAAAATTAAGCCACGAATACTAAGGTATAGTATATATACATAACCAGGTCATAGTTAGGTAGCTTAAGAAATAATAATGAACATATTTAAAACATGGTTTTTATTTTATAGTATTTAAAAAAATATCGCACACTTAAAATTATAATCATAATGAGAATATATCTATTTGTTACAAAAAAAAATCAATCGATAAATTAACTTTTACCAGAACTGTTAAGTCGTTAAAAAAATATTTTTATAACATTTAATTCGCTGCAACGGGACAGGTTTATAGTTTGTAATTATTTTTATAAAAATGCATTATTTCTTAGAAATTATTCATGTCATTGGTGATGGTTTCCAGGTACTGGGTGGCGTCTATATATTCTCTATTTGCGGATCTTGAGAAGGAAACGTAGTTCATCATAGTATATGTGTCGGCTACTGCACACGAAGCCCAAGACATTAAGCAACGGCACTCGCTCACTTGTCTTGCTGCAGGTGCAAGTAACGATCACGAATTGTGGCAATAGTATGGTATAATTGTGCATAGTCAGGATTCTCCTTATACACTATTCATGCACATTCTCAATAAATTTCCTCAAACAACCATTTCGCTGTGAAAAGTAACCGGAGAGCCGATTTTAACAATAAAATTTGGATCATTGTATGTTTTTAAATGCCGAAATCGCTTGTTGCGATAGAATGGATTTTATTAGTTGTGTTACCTCATTTACAAACTTTTGTAGAACTTTATACGACAAAATATCCCGACATCAAATATGTTGAAATTCCGTCATCAATTTAACTTACGTTATAGAAAATATCTTTACATTTGTACAATGCGCCGAAAGCCGCGTTGGTCAAAATATTTTTTAAATAACTTTTAACATTAATTGCTGAATACCAACAAATAGTTTTAACGGTTCCCATTTATACATTTCGAGTTTATATTTATACATTTATACATATACGGAATAATTGCTCATTCGTTTAAGAACGTCGAGGCTCCCACACAAAGAAAACTTGATCATCATCATCATCATTTCAGCCTGTTTGAGTCCACTGCTGAACATAGGCCTCCCCCATAGACTGCCATGAAGTACGGTACTGAGCCACCTGCATCCATCGACTTCCCGCACACTTGCACAGGTCGTCACTCCATCTAGTGGGGGGTCGTCCTACACTGCGATGGCCAGTACGAGGCTGCCACTCGAGAACCTTTCTTCCCCAACGGATAACTTGATATTTCATGAATACTCGGTGCGCAATTTTTATTCAGTTAATAATCACATAACTGACCAATAGGAAATGAACAAGCAATATATTTAAAAAAAAAACATTTATTAAATGATATTATTGATTGTTGAACATTATTATAATCATTATCAACGACGATGATGCTTCTTAAGAATGATGTCTTTTTCTTGAAAATAGTAGAGAACTAATGAAATAACGCCAGCAGACCGAGATTTATTGAATTCAGTGGACTTTTCGAGTTCATAAATATCACTCTTAAGTTAAATCCTTGATTCAAGCAGATTTTCCCCTGTTTAACGATGCATGAAACTTAAGATCTACGACGGCCACGTCCTACAATTGGCAGAAGGGGCGAAACTTTTTCTGAACGAAAGCCAAAAGTTTGCTCAGGCTACCGATTCAAATAAAATTAGGGAACTCATTGCCAAATGCTAAGATATCAACACAATATCTAATGAAATAAATATGGCTAAAACAATAAATATGGTTTGTTTTGACTTTAATGATATTTTCTTTAGTTTTGAACATTGCCTCTAATTTTTCTAGTTTAAAAATAAAAGAGGGCAAAACATCCCTTGCTTATTTCACTTTACATTGACAGGGTTAAATCATGAGAATAGTGTCAGGATTTAATAATTCATGATAGATTCCACCCCAACAGAATCGGGAGCACTTGATGACAATAATTACAAAAGTTGCACCATTTCGGCGCTCATGGATTGCTCGCTATGGCGATAATGAAATATTTAAAAAGATTAAATGTTTATTTCACTGACTTATTCAATGAAATTAGAGATACATTGAATGTATAACATTTGGCCAAAATAAATAGATTTTAGCAAATAAATAATAACGTGAAAATAAATTAAATATCGTGTTTAGTCGTATAACTGAAGAGCTTCATTAATTCCGTCCTCGGCTGTGAGCAGTAATGTTTATGAAGGTCTATGTCGATGATAATACTTTAAAAAGAATACAAAATATTGTAAAATTATACCTTAAAATGGTTAGTCGCGGGATGAATAGAAAAAATCCTAATATGTTGATAAAACTGTATCTAGATTCGTCTATAGCCGGTTAACGTCTGCTATTCATTAAATAATCAGATATAATAATCATCATTCTTATTCGCAAATCTGATATGATGATTCGTGTAGGTCTGTATTAAAATCTAAAGTTATAAATATTTTCAAATGAAGAACATCACAATCTCCGACGTGTCACGTCGTACACGACAGGACCACTGCTTATCACGTTTAGAAGATAAAACGCGTCTTTTATTTCGCTCTGTATGTACTGTTGCTGCATTTTATGCAGATTTCGATAAATTATGTTTGACAATATTAATGTTTCTAATTGAGTAATTTCAGAACAAGGCATTGTAATTAACAAGTCGGCAGCGTTTAGCTCACAGGTAAATGTACCGCGACCCAGATTAATTTAACTTAGCGGTTGCTTCGGGAAGTTTGCCAACTGGCAGCTGCAAACATTGTGGCAAAGGAAAGTGTCGTTACGACTTATATCGGACTTTCTTTGTAATTACGGGTAACGTTTAAATTTTATCCGCTATTTAAAATATACAGCGTATCTTTACAATCGCGACAATAAATGAACACACATATAGAGGACAACTTTTTAAAATTGTATTAAACATTTACATTCTTTATACCTCAACATTTACAGAGTTATTAAATTTTCCAAAACAAAGAATTTTAGAACACCCTTACGTATAAAACTGTAATGTAAAGTTCATTTGTAAAGGTCACAAAGCATATGAATGGGTTGAATGAATAGAGACAAAATATACTGTTAGAAGGAGCTTGTAATGCGACGCTGTGGCAACGAATGAAAAAGTCTCTGAATGTATGAATCAGTCAGTTGTAGTTGTATAGGATGTTACAAATTTTGTTTCATTTTTACTTAATTAGTTTGTTTGACAATTTTTTTTTTAATTATGTATTTTTTAACGTTAATATTTTTTTATGATTTTTGCCAAGTAGCGTCAGACGTGTGTTCATTTATTGTCGCGATGGTAACGACACGCTGTATAGAATAATAACATGTCGGCGACCAGCTTCTTAGTATTTAACGTTTTACAATCAAGTCTTATTTAAACTGATAGTTCGTAATTAGTTAGTATATATTTCAAATTATACGAAACGGGAATTTATTGATTATATTATCTCCCTATTGGACCGCCGAGTTATTATTTTTAAATTGTTTTTCATTTTATTTTTTATTATAGGTATTTTATAGGCCACGCTTTCTCAATACTCTTTCTAGAACGAATCTGTTACAGTAAGTTAGCACACTAACAAGTGTACTATCAATACATAGTATAAAACAAAGTCGTCCCGCTGTCTGTCTGTCTCTATGAAAGCTTAGATCTTTAAAACTGCACAACTGATATGATGCGGTTTTTTTACTAGATAGTGATTCAAGAGAAGGTTTGTTTGTATAATACATTAAATCCATGCGAAGTCGGGGCGGGTCACTAGTGCTTTATATACAGTAATGTTTGACTTTTTCATGTTTTACCTAATAATGACTAGGATTCACAGTCGCACTCTTAATATATTCCTTTAAAATGAAGTGTATTTGCCCATATAGCTTATACTCGGCAATGGAGTGGATGGCTGAGGGGCGTCTCCATCGCGACACGACAGCGGCTACGTGACGTGAGAGAAGATGGCGCTGAGAGCACCTCAGGGGCTGTTTACGTAACTAATACAAGCTCCGTTACATAAAAGATAAGGTAACAAATGTATGCCTTTTATCCAGCTAAACATACTTTATAATTTCCTCGTCAAAAGGTTTAAAGCATACACTTACAGTTCTTCGAGAGAGTTTAAAGAAAAAAAGAGGTATATAAATGAATTGTCCAACTGTGTTCGTTTCTTATGTCTCCTCTTCGAAGTAGGATGAATAACGTTATTTTATTTTTCGGATTTATTTGTAAATAAAGTTTACATGCAGTAATAAAATGTGTTTAAAGTGGTTATTGATTGAATGTATATGATTATTAGATCTTTATTTGTAAATATTAAATTGTAATTTGTAAATATTAATTTAACAAAACCCTAAAAGATGCTATATGCATTACATTTTCGCAAAAACGTAAAACATAAAATACATGAGCCTAATTTTTGAACGGCTTGACCGGCCATTACTACAGAATTGGCAATTACTTCGCTGTACTGCGAAAAGAGCGGCTCTCTAAAAGCTATAGTGAGCAGGTTTATTACCATGAGTAAGAAAAAATTAACTAAAATAATTTTCATGTTATTGCTGTAATTGCTTCACATTATTTAACTATGTTAGTTTATTCATTCAACTTTAAATCATAAATGATGTCCACATATCAACTGTGGTTCCATCACCACCATCTGCCATTTAACTGTGGTAGAGCCACGCTGCAGCTTCTACTGTTGCACAAATGGGCAGGCTTGTCGAGATAAGTACCAAGGCTAGAAGACCGGCTATATTTTCGTGTTTCGTGTTTTCGGCGGGGGTGATCCCTTCAGAAATAATAAGTTTATAAAAATTTTGATTCGAAAATTTGAATTAAATATAGTTAAAATAAAGTGAACACTATATCTTATCCTGTTTTCAGGGATTGAAAAATATCATTTGAATATGACGGTAAATTTCGCTGCAAAAGAAATGTTTTAATAGCTCGGTCGGTAATCGGGTGCCCCCAAAACAGACGGCCGTGGTTCGTGTTACGATCAATTACACACTCTGATTTTTTACTTTTTTTTCGATTCCAGATCATTGCTTTCTTTATTATTATTTTTTTTGTTCATTCAGATGATTTTGTTATTTTTTTCCCTTTTTCTTAAAGTTGTTTCTTTTGTGAAAAACACCACTTCATATTTTCTTATTATTATGACGGTAAGATCGAAAAATTTTATGCATATTTCATAACTCAGTAATTTGTATCTAAATGTAATTGCAAAAATAAACGATTTACAAAAAAAAAACAAACCGAGCAAAGCTCGGTCCTTCAGGTACTTTACTTTAAATCTAATAACATAGACTTTTTGTTGTTTTTTTTTTCTCGGAAGGAAATTTAGTAAAATATAAAAAAATGTTAATATTGAATGAACAGTGTTTGTACAAAATGCATAATGATTATATATTTCTAATAATACAGAGTTTTTAAAGATCTTTTAACTTTTACCCTCAAAAAAAGTCTGTTAGTTATGATACTGGCGCAGACATAAAATAAAACTCTAAGAAAGAAGAAAAAAGTATACAGACGAAATAATAAAAAAGAGAGAAACAGCGGTGAGGCAGAAAACCAATTGTTTTCTTGTTAGTCAGTTACGAGTAGAAAAACAGACTTTCGAGGTTATGTTATTATTCTCTGCCGACGGAGCCTCTCTACTGTTTACAAAGCTCGTTGCGGGTTCATCGGTAAAATTAAAAGGGAACTCTAGAAGCAAAAAACATTTTTAACATCACCACGTATAAAATCTCTATCAAAAAAGTGTTTCAATGTGGATTAGCCATTTCATTCGCACACACGCATTTTAATTATTACATGCGCTAATTACTCTTTCATTCACACATTGGTCGAATCCTTACTTCCGCTTAACCCCTTCCCATCAGTCTATGATCAATCACCGCATCGATAACAAGCCTGTGCGCCTGAGTTCCCGCGAATATCTCCAAAGAAGAGAATTTCATCATAATTCTCAATTCCGCATCCATAAACCGCCGCGTTAAAATAATAAAGCTCGAAAATAGCAAGTGATTGCTGTGATGAGAACCGATAACTGTAGGGCACGTGCCCGCCATTGTAGGATAAAATGGTGGTGAACGTGGCATCAGCGAACCAGACGCCTCGGTACAGTAAGTCCTTCCTTTAACCCACACAATGAGATTTCTTATTTAAATTATAAAGCTAAGCGAATCAAGGGACGGGTTTACTTATCTGGATCGGAAACGTCCGTTACGGAATGTGACGTCAGAACCGGATCTCCAATCCGCCAAGAGCTGACAAAGCATCTGCAACTCTTTGGATGAATCGGACGCGTAGGTCAGTTAAAACTTTTAGCTGATCGGCTAGATAGTCAGCATGAGTCAAATTACTTGCATATTAAATTTGATTTCGTATGAACAGTATAAAATTGGTTTCAAATATTTAGATATTTCATAAAAGTACCCATTTATAAAGGAACAGTCGGCATAAAATTATACTATAGAGCATTTCATTTATTTTTACACGAAAAAATTTTGTTCAATATAGACTTTTATAATATATTGGGCCAAAAGTGATACAATTACAAAAACAAAACAATATCAATATATTATACATAATAATACACTTATATACATAATAATACACTTATATACATAATAATACACCTATATTCTAAATATATAAAAAAACACATACTTCTTGCAACTTTTAATTAATTAAATTATGATGTGAAACTAATGTTATAATCCTAATTAGCTAATCGACAATCTGATCCCTGCGAGACAGGTTGCTACCTAGTGCAGGGTTCAGTAAATGTGAACACGATTTGTAAACGTACTTACTGTGCTTAATACTGTAAATGATGTTTTTGTTCTCTACTATTTGTTTAAATAAAGCTTTATTATTATTAAAAAAAAAAAAAGAAAAAAAAATTATGCTTAATACCTTCCGTACCGTAAACATAAAGAAGCGTGTAGAAAGTATTTCCATGTCTATCAATACTGAATAATTCCTGTATTTGTGATGAAATTTACACTCCGAGTATGGATAAAAGTGACCTTTCAAGACTAACTGATCAAGAAATGGTCATCAAACTAAGTCTTTAATGAACCTTTTTTTCCATATTTTAAAGTCATCAAAGCACTAGAATAATAAGTACGAACTATATATTATTGAGCCGTGATAGCTCAGTGTCCGGGCGCTCGCCTTTAATTCAATATATACTCGAGCAACCTGAGTACGATCCCCGGTGCCGGCACCAATGAAGTTTTTAACTTTAAGTGCTGAATTATATTGTGCTCCGCGGTGAAGGAAAACATCGTGAGGAAACCTGCATATTTTCGAAATCATAACAAAAAAAAATGTATTTCGAAGATATGTGAAGTCCACCAATCCGCAATGGGGCCGCGTGGTGGACTATGCCCTGATACAACATGATTCATGTTGTGCCAACCCCACCTTTTTTTTGTTAACGTGGGGGAAATGCCTACGCATACCCACCGTCGCGGGGGCAAGAGCGGGTTATGTCAGACTCGCACCGACTAAAACCCCCACGATGTTTCACCTAGGCGCATATAGGCAGGGCCAAGAGAACGCTTTCGCTCACTTCCGCGACCCTGCCAGCGCTGGCCGCCTCAGCAGCCCCCTCCCGGAGAGCAACTTTCCTCTCCTGAAGGTACGGCGCGCTGGAAGAACATTCGGCGCCCTTTCCTACTCGGCCACATTTTTACGACCAATGAACTCCGCCGAGTTCACTGACCAGGGCCATGGGAGCCAGGAAAGCCAGTGCTAATAAGCAGCAAGCCTCCAGGCCCCCAGCGGCGGACCTTGTCTGTGGCTCCAGCGCTCACCACTTTTCGGCTGCGGAGGGAATTTTGTTCCATAATTTCTATAGCGCCAAACGAAGTCATTTTAAAGAGGCTATTGTACTTTTGGATGTTGGTTAAAAATGTCCAGATGGTGAATGATTATTTGTCAAAAGATTATTTATTGGCTGTGGCGGCTCCTCAATATTGGGGAGACTAACTTTCTCAGAAGCACAGCACATACCTACGATTTGGTTCATCGGCTCATTTTTTGGCAGAACACTTAGAGCAAATCTTTTTCATGGCTCCGATTTGGACGGAATACTGTTGACTATAATGCATGAAAGCTGATCAGTTACTGTGAGCTAAAACTCGATTACGAACTGTAGTCGTTGACGTTTGTTGTCTTTTTCTCTGATCTTGTAGGCGTTGGGAACGCTTAGAGCTCGATTCCCTGGTGTGAGTTTATATATTTCTAATATTTTGCTCTTCAAGCCGCTGCAAACACTCTACTCGAACCCCAACAACAGCCCTCGCCTGGGAACTATTTCTAGAAATATGAGATCTTGATCTTTTGGGCATTTTAAAAAGACAAAAAAATTAAACTGCCTTTGTACTTAATTACTTGCTAACTGTTGAACAGGAAATAGCAGTAAAATGTGATTAAAAAAATTGTAAGAACTACTAAGTCAGTCACTAAGCTGTTTGGATAGTTAAATTACAAAATACTAAAATTTTTAAACTTGTGATATCTTTCGAATGGAATGTCCGAATTTAATAATTCAAAAAGTTATATAAAGATATTGAAAATATGAAGTAAATTATTTTTATAAGGATTAACACTAAGATACAAATAAAGAGCCTTTTCTAGCGGCAGCATTTCAATCAAACTCTTAAAATAAAAAAACACATTGTGGCATAACTATAATAGTTAGACATGCTATCGCGACACTTTTTGTTAATAATGATGTGTTCTGCAAAGTCATAGTACATTATTTTATTCTATCAACAATAGTTTTTGCAGCGCACGCGATGTAAAGAATATTTTAGGTAATTTTTGTACACTTTTGGTTACATTATTGAAGTTTTAGTAAGGATCCCTATTTTTTTTAAATATTATATAGCCTATATAAACCGGGGATAATGTAGCTTCCTAACAGTGAAAGAATTTTTCATATCAGTTCAGTAGTTTCGGAGCCAATTCATTACATACAAACAATCAAATCTTTCCTCTTTATAATATAGATTATTGATTGTGTGATATGAAATGTAATTTTAAGTATAGGAAATTCTTATTGTAGGCACAAACCCCTGATTCCTTTGAATTATTCCGTAAAAATATTTTCAATTTACTCGCAAATCCGCTGACTGCTCCGTTGCTTCCTTTACAAAGAACTCCGATTTCCTTTATCTTATGCTATACGTTTTTCCACGCAAGTAGTTGTTACAAAGAAACTTGGAGAGTTTTAGATTAAAATTTAAGAGTAATACAATGATAAAGTACAAGTATATAATGTCATAAGAGTAAGTACCGTTCCAGCAGTGAATATAAACTTGTAAAGACGACTATTGCACGAATGGGCAGACTCATACAGGAAAGTAGCACAGCCTTACAGAAGACTGATACCTAAGTGAGGTCGCAACAGTATGTCTATGATTTTGTTAATAGTATCGTTGTCCGTCCTTGAGGAAGAAATAGCCAGATCCGGAATAATTATTCGTGGGTCACAGAAATATTTTTTTTAATGTGTGAAGTTAGCAAACGAGCTAGCGGTTCTCCTGAAGATAAATGGCAACTAACAATGACGGCAATGACAATGGTGACAAAAAAATATTAGTCATAGTTCTCTCTCACATATCCATTATATTTTGCTAGAAATATTTAATGATCGCCAGAGCAATCATTTATTTTTAGTGTGTTTTAGGAATATTTTCAATCTATCAAATACGATTTTATCTGTTCACAGACTGTCAGGTATTCATAAAAAAGGACCATTACTCGCCAAGGACGATTTGCGAGGGTATTTGAATAGAGAACAGTGCAAATGAGAGGATGGTTGGATAAATAAAATTTAATCCAGAGTGCACTACTGAAACACTTCAAGATACAACATTTGCTGCGTAATTGCGGAATAATTAATACTTTTCATGTTGATGGTTTCCCGAGCAACAGTCACACCAGGACTATCATCCAAAATCACATTTCATTCCTATATCATAAATTTTATAAAGTATTGGTACTATAACTCGTACCATATATGTACTTTGTATGCTTAATCCCAGTGAAAACGTTATATGGTCGGTAAATAATTATAATGAAGTAAATAATTACATTAAAATTCGTGTGTAAAACTGGGTATTCTGATGTCTGATGACATATCCAGATTTTGTTATTCGAAATATAAATGTTACGTGTACTTATTAGCAACATAGGTTGAAGAGTGAATTGCAAAAATGCATTACTATTATACCGAAAAGTAACTCCATGGCAGTATATTTGCCGACATCGGCACTTTGGCCTCAACTGCGGTTAGCGCTTTTTAACGAGGCCACAGCCTCTGGGACCGATGAACGCGCGTTCCTAGTTCAATCACGTTTTTTTATTTGGTGACAGAAATTGTGTTCCATTTATCTCTCAATAAATTGAGTACTATTTAATTATACCACAAAACATTCATTCTAATCGATCCTTCTTTACGCGATTTAGGTCATTCACTATGACGACAGCAGAAAATAAAATATTGCACCACACAAAAACCTTAAACAGTAAATTTTTTGCCGCATCTTCTTTACATTCGAGTCTGTACATCTTTTTTTAAGCCATACTTGTTGCCCATATACTACCGCCGCTTCAGTGATTCGTACGTAAAACAATTTTATGATATTTTAATTATGGCGACGTAACTTTAAGATATTAAATATCTTTAAAACACATCCTTCTTTTTATATGGCTTCCTTAAATGTAGTTCGCCACGTGTCTTAACAGTAACGTAGAAATGTGTGTTATTTATTTGATAAACATAAACTTAACATTTACCAGTACTTTGAAAGTCAAATTTATCAAAGAAAGGTACTTATAAAAAATACATAAACTATTCTTAGAAATAAATATTTATGATCTATCAGCGATATTACTGATCGTTTATTATTCTTGTCCAAGGTCTTGTAGCAAATGAGCAAATTGCTAAATAACCAGCATACGATAAATTCCTAAAATCGTTAAACTTTTCGACTCCATTAATATTACTCTTGAATTAAAACTGCTTTGGAAGCAGATTTCCCTTTGTTAAACGATGCATGAAGCTTCAAGATCTACGACGGTCACATCCACAAATTAGTCGGAGAGGAAGGAAATATTTCTGAACGAAAACCAACAGTTTGTCCGAGCGACCCATTACTTAAGACGATGACATCAATTACATATTTAACGAAATGCACTTTGAAGTATGAAATTTAAAAAATAAACGTAACAGAAAATTATTTTAAGTTAAAATATAGGATTTAAATGAATTATTTAATAGTATTTAAAAATTTCCACTACACTGCACAGAGTTTTTCATAAACAATGAGTTGTCCGCCCCATGCCGATCATTCACGGTCCATTGTTACAACGTTCAACCGACCATTGCACCCAATGGAGTCAACACACACTGTAAAATGTTCTTTAGTAGTGCGTGTACTCCGATTCAGTTTTATTTTTGGTTCAAAAGTAGTTTACAGCTTCCGCTAGTGTTCGTTCATGTGCAGAAATTGCTGCATTGCATATGTGTATAAATAATGTATGGAAAAACATTATGATGTACATACAAACCCTTCTAAATGATAATGAAGTTTATTATTGTTCTATAATATATAGTGCTCGACTCAGACGTAAGTCTAAAACGAGTACACGGGGACCATGTTGACTATGTCTGATATTAAATTAAGGTCTTATGTTACTAACTTCTAATGTATTTATAATTCTGGGTTATGGAGACGTAAAAGGAAGGTACCTGGTAACTAGCATAGTTACGCTGAGTTTATATGCTGAGTTGAAACAAAATACACGATTCTTTTGATTCCAGAAAATTTAAATAATCTTCTGGAATCAAAATAATCGTGTATTTTTAACCGACTTTAAAAAAGAAGTAGGTTTCTCAATTCGACCGTATATATTTTTATTTTACTTAATGTTTGTTCGCGGACAACTTCGTCGTTTATGAACCGATTTTGATGTTTATTTTTTTGTTGGAAAGGAGATATTTCAACGGTGGTACCATGATAAGGAAACCCGGATCTGATGATGGCATCCCAGAGAAATCAAGGGCAATCCTCAAATGTTATAGTTATCGACAATGTTTTTTAGTTTCCAGTTTGAAGTTGGTTTTTTGTGTTGAAAATTACACTTGTAATCCAATGATTGTTGTATATTATTTAAAAGGAACCCCAAAATTTTCAACGTGTTAATAACATGATGCTTTTGTATTTATATCTTGGAGTTGTACGAGACTAAATAAGAAGAAGCGATTAAAATAATTTAGTTGGTAGTTTAACAGGTGTAGCAAATGATATAAATTCAGAAACAGTGTCACACAGTGGAATGTGTAAACGTGAATGATTTCAAGTTTTTTTTTAAAGTTAAAAATAGATTTTATAAAAGGAACATCAGAGCTCCAAAAAGATTTTTGGACCACAAAGCTAATGATAGAATTTGCATTAAGCTACAAAAGTTTAAACGTGACCTGTATTTAAATTGGCCCTCGAGGGATCCGGAACTTTTCCTCATTTGCTTTTATAGAAATGCAGCTTCAGGTCTAATTAACTGCACTCGGGGGTGCCGTTTGTTTATGCAATCAGTTTCCTTTCTTTTGCCGCCTTCTCCCCAAAGAATTCCAGTATTATGTATTAGGCTATTTTTTATTGGAGAAATGACTAATAATCGATTTCATAGATAAAATCTTTATAATTTAATCACTTCCATTTATATGAAGTGAATGATTTTTATGAAAATTTGTTTCATAAAAATGATTTTTAATCTTCTTCTTCCTCGTTTCCTTAATGTTGAGGATAGTAACCATAACATATCGCCAACCAGTGCGATCATGCGATTCATGGACAGCGCGATACATGGTAATAAGTTATTGTAATTCGATAGAAGCATTTGCACTGTTTGGCTCCGTTTTATTTTCAATCTTAGCGCGTCTCTTTGGATTGTAATGAGTTGTTAGAAGCGACAAAGCTTCCCAATTTAGAGCGAACTCATCACTTATAAAAGATGTGGGAAACATCTGTGTATATTTTATTTTATGACAAAATGATTATCTAATTAATTTAAGTATAATTTTTAATTATTTTTTATAAAATCATACTAAATTATGTACAATGAGGCACACCTGTACTTTGTTTTTGGGTGACAAATAACATATTTGTAGGGTGGCCTTCCCTAATTCACTCCTATTAAAGTATAATTTGACCCAATCGTTTATTAGTCTTCAAGACAAATATTCAAGCGCTGTGATAGAATAGTTTTAGCATACACATGTAAATAATATATGAAATTTCTATTTTACATATTGAAAAATGAAACGTTGCTTTCAACATAATGTAACATTTACAAAAAAAAAACTTTAAAGTGGAAAATACTCTTACAGTCGTTCCTCAAAAATGGGCGAAAATGTTGTGAATTAAACCAAATGCAATGCAGTAGTTTCCGCAGAGTAGGAACACACTTAACCCACTTCGTAACGCGGGAGGCGCACCGTGTGAAATATTCATGACAAGTTCAATGCCGTCGCTCGTGCTCTAAGAAAAGTCAAGTCGGGAGTTTTTCATATCAAAGAGTTGATTATATCAAAGATTGAAAAGACCACAGTAGAAGCGTCCAAAAATTGTATTAGAAACACATGTAATAAATAAGCTTTTTTGGATAAGTGGGCAGGATGAGAAAAAAGCGTCGAAAGTAATTCATAGTACAAAGGGGAGAGTAGAGGGGAAACTAGTTCAGCCACAGTTAATGTAAAAAAATATTTCTAAATGAGTAAAACATCTCACATGCTTTCAACTAAAATTTCCGAGGAACTATTAAGAAATGAGGAAATTTTTATTTCTAAGAGCCCATAATCGAATCGCAAATCATAGCATCCAGCTTTGAAGCTCACGTTACTAAACATTGTGATAAAAATTGGATTCGTAAATTATAGATTTTTTTTTTCCAATCTCAAGTAAAATTTGCACTACTCAAGTAACCTAAATCATCGTTTTCTTATAACTAAATGATTTCTGAGTCTGTTAAATAAGTACGTCCCTCTATTGTTATCAATGCATCTAGCAAAGTGTTTAAACACAAGTGAAATAATATGATGCTTTATAAAGTGCATTTTTACCAGTTTTAATTTGAATCACAAATGAATCTCTTATAAATACATAAATATTTAGGACACATTTGTACACAACATTTACTAGTCTACTACTACAAAACTGATAAACATACTTAAACATACTTTTCTTTTGTAAATAAATACATAGTATACATATAGAAACACCCAGACACTAGAAAAACACCATGTTCATCACACAATATTTTTCCAGTAGTGGGGATCGAACCCACACCCTCTGGCGCAGGAGGCAGGTACACTACCCACTACGCCATTCGGGTCGTCGTATATGAGCGCTAACAATAATTGCTGAAGGTTGTTTGTGTATAATTTTGGATACATTATTATTTTGATGAGCACAGAAATAGCTAAGTGCAAAGGAAAACGCTTTTGATCCTTTCTCTTAGTGAATAATTCTTAATTATAACTGTACGGGGTCATTATTCCATCAGCACTTTTAATTTTGCACGATATGAATGATACTATCTTCTTAAGTCCAAATTAGCTCAATACACTATTCCTTTTTAAATATAGATAGACAATCCAATTAGCAAAAACAATCTAAGAGTGTATCATAAAATTAATGCTACAACTTTATAAAAAGTCAAAGGTTAATGCTTAACGACCGTGCTCAGAAATTCAGTTAGTAAATTAGAAAAACCTTCTCTCTTTTAAAAAGTGCTTTATTTATAAGTGCTCAAGGCTGAACTTTGCAAATGAGGGAACTAGCTTAGAGCTAATTGAGACCTCAGAGGGCGGCCAAAAATAATTACAGTTTTGTAATTTACGCGAATTTTTGATAAATAATACATAAGGCATTCAATTTGTATGCCGAAACCGCACAGTTTTACAAGTTATTAAGTCGGACACATTTATGAAAACGATTTTTTTTAAAAGCGATTTTAGTAGCGAATCGAACTCAACTCAAGATGAATATTGTTGCTACCACTTCCTTACACATAAATCAATCAGTATTTACAACGGTTATTTAATGGGGACAATTAAAGCACGCAATATTTTTGAATTGCTGTTATTAAGTATTCAGTACCCGGAGGACCCCCGGAGGTTGCTCGGTTTTTTTTTTGGTAAATCGTGTATTTTGGAAATTACATTTAGATACAAATTACTGAGTAATGAAATATGCATAATTGAATATTTTCGATCTTACCGACGTAATAATAAGAAAATATGAACTGATGTTTTTCACAAAAGAAATAACTTTAAAAAAAAGGGAAAAAAATAACAAATCGACAAAAAAATTAAAAATAAAGAAAGCAATGATCTGGAATCGAAAAAAAAGTAAAAAAATAAATGTGTAAATGATCGTGACGCGAACCACGGCCGTCTGTTTTGGGGCCGCCCGATTACCGACCGAGCTATTATGACATTTTCTATTGCGGCGAAATTTACCATCATATTCGATTTATATTTGTCATTCCCTGAAAACAGGGATAAAAGGACATTTTCTAAAAATGAAACCTAGCTAGATTGATTTTTCGCCCCCGAATTTATGCATATACTAAATTTCATGAAAATCGCTGGAGCCGTTTCCGAGATTCCGAATATATATATATATATATATATATATATATATACAAGAATTGCTCGTTTAAAGGATAAGATAGATACTGGAGGATAATCGGAATTCCTGAGTTGTTGAAGTGGCCGAGAAATAAAATCAGAAAGACATAAAAATCCAAAGATATAGATATGACCTCCTCCCAAGTACTTTCACTCTATAACTCCTAAAAACAAATTTCCTATGGATTTTTTTGTATTTATTTAATTATTACAGTTACAAAAAGATGTAATTGTTTGATACCTTCGTGGCGCAGCCGACTTTTTGTGTTGTTTTTCCTTGCTTCCTTTCCATTCCTTGCTTGTTTTTCCAAATTTTTGTGTGACCCACAGATGTTTCTCATCTGGGTGTTTGTCCACGTGAAATTTATGTTTGTAAAACGCTCTTACAACAAAGGATAATGTTATAAATAAGGGAAATATTTTATAAAATAAAATAAAAAGACTTTATTGTCTCTGACATGCGCTACCCATTTTATGCGCATTACTTTAGTGATAAGGAACACGATTTAAGCTTTGTTCGTAATTACTCTAAATCAAGTCCAAGCCGACTTTTGGCGACGCCTTCTTGCTCCGCAATGTCTGCACCTCCCACTTTACATAGATTCCGGAACTGAAAAGTTAATTTAATCCGGGTCGGGGTACATTTACCTATGAACTAAATGTTGGCAACTAAACCAATTGGAAAACTTTGCCTTAAAGAGTTTACAAATACCGGTGCATTTCTTAGAAACGCGAAAAATTTACTGACGTGTAAAACATCCAGTAGTTGAAGATCGAGTCACTGTATTACTTCCAGCAATGATTTCTTATAACGTCGTACACTACACTTTGCATAATAATAAAAAACAAAACCTTTTCATTAGTACGATTGCCGTGAAATGTAAAAAGTAAGATTGATATGATAAGCATAGTTCGACATTAAGCGACCCAATATTGAATTGAAAGCGAAAGTAATAAAAATATTCACAGAGGAGAGCCACACAAATATTTGTCTTGTGTGGAAATCAAAACTCCCGACGCTGAAGTCAGTGGGAACATTGATCTACATCATTATCGTTCGTTTAAGCAAAGCATCCATACACGGTGTTATCATCAAGAAATTTTAAAACGAGAATTTTTGATGACAATGTTTTCATCAAAAATTCTCGTTTTAATATTACGCTATTAGTCTTTATGATATGCTATTCATATTGTAACTCGCACCCCCCCTTCATTGTGTATATATAATTATAAGTTATATATTTTTCCCCCATTATATGAATAAATCATATAACATCATTACGTGACCAGGATAAATTATTGATCTTTCTATAGGATCTTTCTAAAGGTAATAATTAGCCGTATAAAATATTATTGTGATCGTCATATTCGGTAGGACCGCATTTACGTTGTGTTTATTTAGTAACTTGATTCTTTTAGGTGGATCTTGGATAGATAAATATTCACTAGTTGTGGTATAAGCCAGAGATAATGCTAGATTGCTTTCTTATTAACTAATCCCGACTCGCTTGAGACGGGCTCAGAGTATATAGTATACTCCCTCTCACGCTTGTAAAGGGCTCACAATATAATTTTAAACTAATATCCCTTCTCTCTTGAAAAGGGCTCACATCAATTTTACATACCCGATACAAGTCAACAGCTCCCCCAGATTTTAGGGAAGGCACACGGCTCCATGAAAACACTCACCAACGCCGTGTGCGGTGAGCGCCAACCAACATATTGCGCCCCCCCCCCCCCCCCCCCCCCCCCCCCCCAGAAGAGGGACAAAAAGTTGGGGAAAGGACCGAAGTCCATTGCAAAGCTGTTTTACCAGCATAAAGAGGGCTTGGCCCCTTGGCAGTGCGTAAGCACAAACTTTGACCGAAGTCGCGCATGTCAATGCGTGTAAACGTCATACAAGCCGACGACAAATCCAGTCTTCGTGAATGTACGTCAATACGGTTTTGGGCATGTGTTAAAGATCAGGCACTCTTGCCCTATGATATAATAAGCCCTCCGTAAGCGCCACCACTTTTGCCAGACCGCCGCGACTGCAGACGTGATTGTTAGTGTTTTGGCATCACCACCATTAAAAGGTTAGCACGACATTTCGTCGCAGAGCGCGTAGCCCCAAGGGTATGGTTAAAACGTTGCACGGCATCGCCGCAGCCTTGAGAGGTTTTCTCCCGCCAGCTACCATCCACATGAGGTAACGCATATGCTCCACCAACCATTGAAATAGTCAGATATAGCCATAGTTGTGATTTTTATGTTTAGCCATCAGAAGGGTTTATAATTGGCAACATATAATTATTTGTCAGTGTCTCTGACGTTGAGTATAATGTATTTTCGATCAAGTTTGTCTCACCCACCAGCAAGTTGCCATTATTCGTTCGAACGGTGGGAACTTTACTGACATTCGTTAATAATGATAAAACGTATAAAGGAGGTCAGACAGTCTGCAGTTCCGTCATCAGGAACCCGACTTGGACAAATCTACTGAGATGTGCATCAAACCGAGACGCAGACTCGGCCATTATGAATAGCGTCGTCCCCCAAGCAAATGTCGCAAGACGCAATGTCACTAAATGTAACATGCATCAATACAACTATCGCAGGTCAACACGCCAACATACAGCCTATCCGCATACACAGCAGACATCACCACCTCGAACCTCCGTCAACCAGAATCATACGATGCAATGATATTAGGCGCAGATCACCCCGCAAATACCACAAGACGCATTACTGCATATAGCCGCACGCATCAATGTGACTATCGCGTAGGTGGCACACCCTCACACCACACCAATATAACTCCAATCAACTTCAGCTCCAAAGTTTAGAATATACTCGGAACACACGAAGTGTCCAAACATACTCTTTCACGATCCGAATGATAGTCGACGTATCATAGCGTAAACACTAAGACGCCAACCACCAACGGACCCCCACCCAAGCCAAGTAATAGCCAACGTATCATAGTGGAATACACTAAGACGCAAGCCACCACCAGACTCCCCAAAGTCAGATGATTAGTCGACGTATCATAGTGCAACACACTAAGACGCCAACTACCACCAAACTCTTACTATGCCGAATGACAGCCAACGTATCATAGTGATGGTCACTAAGACGCCAACTACCACCAGCTATCGATGATATGTCCACCACGGAAGACATATCCATTCATGGTTCCACGTTTACCGTAGACCATATCGTCGTACAGAAGTACCACGCAACTCCATAGTAATATGTCTTATAAAGTCCCAAGTCATTCATTGCTCTTCATTTTATTTATATATTCATTATTTTTTCTCTGAGCCTTCACATATTATTACTTTTATCCATTAGACCTTACTTCCATATGATATTGGTATGGGACGTTCATACAATGTACTTTGACTATAGTACTAAGAGTCGCGATCGACCTCTGTACTTACATATGTGCGGTCATACAAATGTGTCCCCGCACGGTACATAATACTTCCCTTAGAAATCACTAAGTATGGAATTGTATTTAATGGACATAATAGTGATCGTATCTTGCTATATTTTTAATAAATATCCTTTTTTGAGTATTTTAAGTGATTTTTAACTATTTTTTTATCAATTTTTGGTAATATCATTTTCTCATACTAACACTTATATTTCTTAAATTTAAGTATATATTATTAACTTTTATTGTGACTAAACGTTCTTAAATGTTTTACTTTCATCTTAATTGATCATTATTATGACTAATTAATAATAATATTTATTATTATTAATAGGTCGTTACAATATCATGCAAAATTAGTAAAAAAAAACATGTAATATACACTACAATTACTTTATTGAAACCGTACAATTAGAATGAATGTCTTGAAATAGAGAAAACACAAAGTTTTATAATCCAAGTTAACCTTACCTAATGACTAACTGGTACTGACGCTCGCTTCGTTAGTAAACTGGGAAAATTTTAATAATTCACTTCGTGTAACTAAGAATTTTGTGAAATATGATAATAATTATACGCTATCTCTGTCGTTTTTTGTGTTTCATCATGTTTATCGAGCCTTTTTATCATATGTATGTAAAAATAACAAAACGATGAATAGTACAAGGAGCGTGCCTCTTCACTCGTAAATACCGTCGGGAGTGAAGAATCAGACGCGAATTGTGGGGCCGAAGAAGGTTATTTTAATGAATATGCAAAGTCATGACTGAAACATTCACAATCTCTGGGCTGTGAATCAGAATACGATAAGTTTTAATTAAGCGCTATTTACTTTACAGTTTTCGATTCTAAAATTTATTGTAATGGAACAAACGTACCCTTAATGTAGAAAATAATAATTTTAAATGTTTGTGTGAATATAAATTTTGCTATATTAGCATAGGACTTTTTTCGAAATTTACATCAACATTTATTGTACCTTATTATCTATTATTGTTAAAAGTTGTTAACTTGGATGATTTATCCTGATTAAGCTTTTTAAAAGCGCTAGTTTAGCCAATAGCATATAGTTACCTGAAATCTGTTATCCGCGATCAATGATAATTTCTATTAAATGGAATTAAATAATAAATCTGATAATCGAGTTTACGTTTTTTGTAGTTGGAAACACCTAAAATGCCTCTGATGTTGTCGGTAGAGGCGTATGCTACAACATGATCACAAGCTGCATTTTAAATGTCAGTAATAAAAATATATATTTTATTAATGTATTATTTACATGTTACATTGCGAAATATTTCAAAGTTGGTTCCTTTTTCCAAGTTTAGAAGTTGAACCATGTGTGGCACACGTTGACTTTAAATTAAATGCTTCTAAATAATTTATCGTAAGAATTTTGGTCGCTCTAAATTATATTCATATAAATATACAATCAACTCGCGAAGAAATCTTCTTCACTCAATTTTTCTATTTCACAATTTCGAGATGGCCGCTGAACTCTTAGCAATCGTCAAATATGCACAAATTGGCTGAAGTAAGTTTATTAACGAAAACTTCATTATAGTAAGAATGTCGTGACAAACCAACATGAAGAAATGTGTTCTGAACATAATTTTATTCATCGGCTGCGAAACCCGTGCGTGAGAAATAAAGTCAACAGGTAGTTTGGCGTGATCAGAGACAGTTAACAAATTGTAGACACATCCTTACGTTTTAATTTATGGCGCAATCATTTAGGTCTGAGTGTCTTGCTCGTTAATTCGGCCTAAATTATCTTTCTATTTTGTTATTTAATGATTATATTACTGAGGCTATGTACGCTGGATTCTGAGATCTCCAAACGTAGTTGATACCATTAACACCGACTTCACTTACTTGACTTAAAGCAAATTAGTAGTGGGTGTTATTTGTACTTTTGGCTTTCTAAAACGTAGCCTACGTTGTTAATTTTACACCAAATTGTAACGTACTCAGCGCTTCGGGAAACAATCTTCCTTATAAAGTTGAGGCATCGTTTAATACTCGATATATATGAGTCATATTTCACTCTCGGCATGTATTCAGGTGACCTAACATTTGAGATTTGTATTCGCTTACAATAACGAACCCAACGTCGCCAGTGATGAATTTTGTAGGAAATAAGTAAAGAGTGCAATTTAATTGGTACGTTGTTTTAAAATACTATACATATCTATAAAAAAATTAAATGCAGTAAAGACGGCCTCGGTTAACTTTGTCATTAGGACGTGAAACAACTCATTAAGTACCGTGGTCAGGAACGATGGAAAGGGCTCGTAACTTCGGAAATTTTAAAATCAAATTAAAACTCGATAAAATACGTTAAATAGTTTCATTTCACCATACCAAAGGGAAAGTAATTTTGTCTTCGAAATTTTGTAGGAAACTGAAGGGAGTCTGATTGTAGTCATTGAATACTACAGCCCTTTTTATTTCGGTCAATTGATAACTTTAAAATATTTATATTAATATATTTTCATAATTATAATTTTTTTTATTTTTTTATTTTTTTGGAAAACATTGCCCTTACTTTAGGATAACTTTATCCTGTGTTGTAAGGACGAAGAAATTGAAGAACAATAAAAATTAATATAGTATACAACAATGGGCTTGGCCTAAGATAAAATATTCATTAAAAAGGAAAGCAGAAAAGTAAACCTGGTATAACTTTTAACGTATAAATTTAATATAGACGATACCGGGATAATCTCTTATTAGCTAGCTCAGGAATATTCGTACCGCCAATTTGTTGCGAGAGCCAACGCACTCTAATTCATCGATCACCGGATCTGCCTTCCGAACGTAATCGGATTATTGATTGTACTCAATGACGCAGAATATGTTTTAGAAAATAATAGTGTGTAAAATAATGGTGCTGCCACTAAGATATTTCAAATTACGATTCTTAAATACCGCGGCCACTATATTCCCTACAAGTTTATGTTTACCATTAACCTGCATACTAAAATTTGGTAGTAACTGACTAACACTTTGACGTGTGAAGAAATATTAAAAAAAAGATATTTAGGGAAGTTAATACGACTAATATGTCGAAGCATATAATAAGTTTATTGTAGTTGGTAAAGTTTAAATAGTGATAATCACATTATGGGAAATGATAACATATGCCACATGCGAATGTGCAAGAACGGAATCATTTAATTTGCATCGCTTCGTCAACTCTGTTCACATGGGACTGAGCATCGACTAGATAACGTCACAATATAAATGCAAACACCGGCGCAGCGTCCGCTAGCTGACAGCATAAACAAACCTCTTGACTTGCCTATAAAAAATTGACTTGAATTATTCAAAGACAGAAAGAAGGTTTGTGAAAATAGAGTTCATTATTACAGATTTATCTTCATTTCATGAGAAAAACGAAACATCTCTGTTGGTTTTTATATGCCATGTAAAAGTATAAATGTTAACAAAAAGTATGCAAATTGTAATCAACTTATACGGTTTGCATATTTTTTCTCTAACTAATTAGTTACAAGTGCATTCAAAAACTTGTTAGTTTTTGCGTTAATACGCAATACAAGGTAATCCTTGTTTTATGGAAAAGGAGGCAAACGTGCAGCCCGGTCTCGTAATGGTAAATGTTCACCGCCACCCATGGATACTCGCTACAGTATATTATGTCTACATTTTTTATGTGACAAAGTGCCAAATGAGCTGGCGGTTACCCTGATGTTAAGTGATAACCGTCGCCCATTGATATTTGCAATACCCGTAAGGTTGTAGATGCTTTGTCACCTTTCGATAAAGTCAAAGACACTCATCAGACGAAACGCAGAAGTATAACTCTCCTACTTCATGCCGTTTTTCTGTGAGGTCGTGGTACTAACCCGGATGGATCCACCCATTCGTGCAACAGCGAACACTGTTGCATGGCCACAGTTAAGTTTTATGCAGCATCGGCCCGGAAATCCTCCTGGCGAAAATTGATTCCACAGCTTGGTTGTGCGTGTCAGAAAATTGCGAGAATATGTATAACAAATTTATTACAAATATATATTATATGTAATAGCACCCTAAAATACTCAAACCAATATTTATATTAGGTCCCCGCCAGTGAGAATAACAGCGTCATATGCCACGTAGAATGCTGTTAGTCTCATTAATCTCACTTAGCTCCCGTGTTCCGGCTGCCGTCAGCTTTTCACGCTGCCGTGATCTCACTCGACACGTAGACGCGATAAGTGGCCGCTGCAAAGTGTCGCTACAATGCCATACATGTGTGGAGTCCTAATTAACCAACGTTTGATTAAGACGTAGCGCTTTAAAATGTATTGCTTTAATTTTTTCTTTCCATACTTTATTTTTTTATATCAAGTCACAAAGTGCACAATGGTACAAAACATAATTTGATAAATAATGATTTACTAAGGGTGAGTCGAGTAATTGATAGGATTTGGTACAGACGCTATCGTCAACTCCGAAGAATTAGCCATTTTTCTCACTTACCTGATCATTATAGGCTTAACTTCAACTCGTATAAGTACGGTTGCTAAGCTAATGATAAGTACGTTTGATGGCACATAAATGATAATAAAAGAGTTATGTACTTAGCAGTTTTTATCGACGGGGGAATAAAACTTTGTCATTGTCCGTGGTAAATAAAAAGATTATCTATGAACACGTTATGGTTTTAATATTCGCTCTAATGTGTAAGACCTACAGCGGGCGGACAAAGGCATTGATAGATGATACTGCAAGATAACCTTAACCCATCAGGACTAAACAATTGTGTATTGTTGTTAAACAATTGTTTCAATTTGGAAAATACTAAAATAGCCCAATTTTTAATTTTCATATAGGTACTTAAAAAGGCGCTTTTTTTCAATTAATTTAACATTTAAATAAGTCATTATTTTTGACCAAAATACACTTTTGCTTATTTGTATACCATAAATGGATAAATGCAAAATAAAAGTAATTTAATAAATGTATCAAAACTATGTTCTTTTAATCACAGACGGTATAAAAGGAAACCGAAACGGGAAGAATTATAGGATCTATCGCATTCCTAAATAAAAACCATATTAAAGCAACATATTGTATGAAGACAAGTTGATGGACTAAAGTCGGTTATTAAAGTTAAAATTCACCTATAAAGTGAGAAAACAGGTCTAAACCATTTTAATAGATAATCCCTAAATCAATCACGTTTATGGCACAACAATGTCTAAATTCCAATAAAAATTTAATTGGAAATTCAAAATTCAAATTTTAAAACGAAACCAGTGTGCATAATGCTGCTCAAAAACTATATACATATAAGTAAACTAACTAAAATGCGTTACAAACATAAAAAATATTTATAATTACAAAAAAAAATTAACTTATTTAACAAAAACATATATAATATTAAATAATTAAAGAATACGTATAAAAAATTTATCCGCTCCATAATTTTTACTTTCGCCGTGATAACATTATAAAGTTCTTTTTGTGAAATTATAATAAAGAATGGCAGTTTATATGAATAGATATTTTAAAAAAATTACATTTTTGTATTACAAAACAGTATATAAGACTTTAATAAAAGATCTCATACTACCTAACTCCATCCAGCGTCGTACGTGTGTCTAATGATGCTTTTACATCATTTTTCAAAATACTTTTACGCTTATTCACCTGGCAAAGAATAAAGAAGCGAGAAGAAAAATGAGCGAGATTAGCCCTCCTCAAAGTGAATGATGCTTCCGTTGCGGAAATGTAGAATTCCGTTAAATTATTCGAGTTTTATTTGTTATGTATTTGCTCACGTCACTCTATAGATTTTCAAATACATAAATAAGATTTGTGCGTTAGGACTTAAAATACGCATGTTAAATAACGAAATTAGTTTTTTAAAATGATGTAATTAATTTAGCTTACCGTAAATTTATCAAAATTGTTATGTAAATGTATAATAATTTATAAATATTGGTCATCGAGTCATTAAATAAATCGCAAGTGTAGCGAAGAATTATGCTCCATCAGTACAAAATTAAATGTAGCCGTCTGATTTCATCCAATAATTTAAATACAGGGTATCAAACGTAATTTTTTGTGCAGAATATCCTTTTGATGCATGTTTGATCATGTTGCTTGACATTCCGCGCACTCAATAAAAGCGGTTTGCTATGTCATTTATTATACGTAGAGCAAGTAAATGGGATAATTTGCCGATGTGTGTCTTTCTGTCCCAACATGACGTATCTTCTACGAACTAGTGTGCTGACCATCTAAGATGCGAAGCTACTTAACATCGGGGTGGGGTAGCAGTAAACACTAGGCGGTTTTTTGTAAAAAACAGTCTGGGGACTGCCGATGGAAGTGAAAACCAACTAAGTTAATAATTATTAACATATATTTTAACATAATAAAATAATTATTATGTTAAAATAAATGTTAATAATTATTTTTAGTTAGAAAATAGTTAATAATAATTAAAATAAATTCATTAAATTAAAAGCGTTCGGTGACGATGACGTGAGTTCCACAATATTTATTTATATATTTGACATTAGATGTTTACTTTTTGGCCAATTGAATCTCGTCTAAATTCTAATCAAATGTAGTCGAATCACGAACCAAGATCTGTCCAGGGAAGAAATGGGAATAGTCTGCATTCATGGTTTTAATATAGTATACGAGACAATAAAGTAAACAAGGAAGACGCGAGTAGGTAACAAACATAATTTTCTCAGTGGTTGGTCGTCTCTGTACTGTGTGACATTATTCTAGGCCTTTTAACCGGCTTTGGCTTATTGAAGTTAGTTCTTTATCAGTTTATGTACTTACTAATATGTACCTTGTGCCTGATTCACAAATAAACAATGGCACGGGATCGAGATAACATATTCGTTGGCTTTGAGCCAAGCGAGTTATTTAGACGATGACAAACTCGGGCTCTCGGCGCCTACTCCCGATGCTGGAACTAATGAGACAACCATTTAGCTCGTTCACATGGAAATTTTAATCGGTAGAACATTAAGAGCTTACTTTATAATTATATCGCCAAGAAGGGCTATTGGTGTATAGAAGATAATCCTTCTTGAAAAATGTTTTTAGGCTTATTGATACTTCGGTATTAAAATTTTATAACGTATCAACAAGGTATGATTATATAATAATCGTCAATCAAAGTATCCCTTTCTACTTGCGAACAGTCTCATAACCTCGTAGCTTAACTTTATATTTATATTGTAAACGCATCACCTACTGTAAGTAAAAAAATGACCATCTTTGTTTCCCAACGGTTATCGGTTCTACGAGCTATATGGCCGGCCAATTACCACTTCAACTTACCAACCTTCTGAGTTATGTCGAAGCTCCTTTGATCTTGAAATACCGAGCACAGCGCGCTCCTCGTCGACGACGTATTGGTCAGAATGGAATAAAATATTTTAATACTTCAATTTAACTGTATTTGAATTATCTAATTTATATATATTTACTGATATATTTACAATCCCATCGATAATATTCAGGACACTAACTTTTCTTAATCAACATTTTAAATGAATTGTTGTTCAAGTGGACGGAGAAGTGGCATAAAAGCCGTATGGGAGTGTCAACATCCAATCTAAAATCACTGTTTCGTTTTCAACGCACGGTTTATGGCGACCGATAAGGCGGCTTTTATTTGCATTTTCAATGTAAGGAAAGGAAGAAGGAAGAATTTCTGTGTCGCTTTTACTCTGCCTACGAAAAGACCAAAGCCACAAAACTCCGTTCAACGTTCAAGCAGCTCACTGCAGCTATTCAAGTTAGCACTGCAGCAAAACAATGGTTTGTGCAACGGCTCGATATCAAAATTTTATATTAAAGGCGTATTTCACTCGAATTTCTCTTGTTCGTACAAGGCTATCAATAAAGTTACTGCTGCAGGAGTTTGCTTATTTGTAATAAAGAATAATGTATTTCTAACATGTTAAATTACTTTTAAAAATATAATAATGCAATTAACACATACGAAAACATGAACTTTTGCTTTAAATATGTATTGAGATTATAGGAAAGTGTTTCACTCAACGAAAGTAGAAAAGCGCTTATCGCTTTATATGCTCAAAGCAAACTATGTGATACTGCCGAGTGGGTTGGCCTGCTTTGAAATATTAATTCTCGTCTAACTATTAATTCTCTTGCGCTCTTAGTGAAATAAAATTGCTTTATATATAAGCACTGTTTTTGTTAGACTTTAGATTAAGCATACTTATAATTTAATAGACTGTACATTAAAAATATACTTTTTTTAATACTAGAAAACAACAACATTCATCATAGTTTGTTAAAATATCTGTTTTCCAAATAGGGTTGATGTATAAGGCTGATGGTCCGTCGTAAAAGACTTAGCCACTAATAATTATCAACATGATTCGAGCGTGAACGACCCCGCCTAGGTTTTTTTTTAATATTAGAACGTTGAGTAATAGTCGCCGCTCAATGACATTTGCAACACCCGTAGCGTTGCCACCTTGTGTAATATTCTAAGGGCTGGCAACCTTCTGTAATACGTCAGGTGTTGTAGATTTCCTGTGCGGTGGTAGAGTAACATCAGTTCACTTGTCACACAAAAAAATAATTAAGGAACTATCACAGGGTTTTAGCGAAGTGTATTTTGCGGGCTAGCGTATTATATTTAATTGGAATGCATGGCAACTGGTCCGCGGCTGATTGGATTTATGGCTCAAAACGTGCGACCCGCTTAAAACTGAATATTTTAACAATATAATTTCAGCGACATAACATTTGCGATTGGAAGATAAATGAGGGTATTTACATGCGCTTTCCAATTAAACTAGGCTTACATAATTTCCTCCGAATTTGAAATATTTATCAGTTTTGTCATGGACTGCTGACTAAAATTAACTACTTTTAGTTGATTATTGGGGAAATGTAAATAACTTTAACTCCGGCGTAATTCAATTAAAATAAATTTTAAACGATAGAGAAAAATCACTAATGAATTTATCAACAAGCAGAATTCGGCGGTCGCTTATAGTTTTCGAGAAAAAAATATTTAAAACTTGTTATTTTTACTAAGAAATGCACCATTTTATTTATTTGACTTTTGATAAGATAAGTTATGTTATTCGCAAACGTAGCGAAATAAATGACTCAAGTTTAATAACTTTACATCAGTTTCAAGAAATTCTTCCAAGTTTCAAGTTTACTTTTACACTAAAACTCCTTTGCACTAAAAGCGAAAAAATGCTTATACGTATAATAAATATCGCAGAATAACTTTCCTTTCAATTCCGATCCGTCTTTCAACTGAGGAAGCAATAGGGATCTAATACATAGTGATGAGCTCCAGCATTTGAGATGAAGGGGCGGCACAGGTGAGCGCAGCAACGTTATTACCGTTTGGAAATAGAATTCCTCTGTAAAATACCGAGCTGTATGCACACGCATTATAATATAATAAGTAATAAGTCAGAAATATACACCTCTATGGTACGGATGTTTAAAGACTCTGTATTGAAGTTATGTAAAGAAAACTTTAAACGTGATTCTTTAGTGGCCGAGACTGTCGAAGGAGGTTGCGATTTATGGGTTACGGACGTCAACTACCGATTTGAAGTTGTGGATTTCAATCCAATGTCGTGCAGTACTAATTAATTTTAAAAGGGATGATGACAAAAGCTGACGTGCCGACCTGTTGATAATTTTTCACCGTGTCAGACTTAAAATCGTAAACGCTTGCCTTTATGTTATACCTTGAATCAATACAAAAAGCATAACACGATATTTTAGAAGTCCGTGAAATATGCGCTCAATAAATAATTTTATTGCATCTATAATTATGAGATATCAATTCACTCGGGCTATTTTCTGCAATTTGTAGTGAAAATTGGGATTTAGAGGGCGCCACGTGGCTTGAAAACTCTCGATGCTTTTAACGAAACGGCACGTATAAAAAGCTTTTACGTAATGTTTTATTATTTGATTTAGGGTTATGAAACGTCGACAACGTCATTCACGTTTCCAGCTGTGCTGTTGTTTAGTAAAATTATTTTCTAAATTTTTACGTTTCGAAAGACGTGACACAATAAAATCAATGTAAACACAATAGCAAGACCCGTGATAGTTCATAGTCTGCGAGCTCGCGTTAATCCAGTACACTCTAGTAGGCTAGTTCAAATTCCGGTGCTGGTATCAATTAAATTGTTAATTTTAAGTACTGACTTATCAAGTGCTCAACGGTGACATTAACATCGCGAGAAAACCTACATATTTTCCAAGTAATGTCAAAAAAGTATATTTCGAAGGTTTTCTGTGAGGTTTGCGGTACTTATCCTGATGGATTGCACATTCGTGCAACAGCGAACTCTGTTGCATGGCCCTACCACTGTTAAAATCACTTAACATCATGAGAACCGTCAGCCGGTTAACATAATGTTTAATGATGACTACCACCCACATCTGCAACACCCGTAGGTTTGCAAATTCTAATTAACGGGTATTTTAACTACATGTTTTAGGTTTTGCAGAAACTCGAAATAAATTTAAAAAAAAAGTAACATAATAAATTTACTCATCACTTGAATTAACACGTAAAGATAGCATTAATTAATTGTTAATGAAACGGAGAATGTATGTACCTCGCAGAATGTAGGGCCACGCAGCAGCCTCGGCTGTTGCACGAACGGGCAGGCTCGTCCGGGTAAGTACCACGACCTCACAGAAGACCGGCGTCAAGTGGGCGTATAATACTTTCGCGTTTCGTCTGGTGAGTGAGGTGGCTGGAGGTCAATTTTCAAAAGGTTATCAACGCATCTGCTACCCTCGTGTGTAGCTGATGTCCGTGGGCGGCAGCATTCACTTAACATCAGGTGAACCGTCTGTTCGCTCGGCAACTTTTCACATAAAAAAAAACTCCATATAAACACCACCAATGACATAACGTACCGAAAATTAAACGTACGCCAAAACGCTTTGGCACCAACGAACAACGCCGATGCTCGTGCCCTAGAATTAATCATAAATAATGCATGCTTCAGCTTTATTGCAGTAATATGCTTCAGATGATAAAACTCGAATACGCTTAAATCAAAAGTTATCGGTTACATAATTTCTTGATAGTGATAAAATTGTACAAGGTTCTGCAGAGGCTTTTTCCCGCGACTTTTATAACGGTTCTGTTTTAACCAACTCCCAATTGGGGTAGTGGACAGTAAACGTGTCTTTTGGACGTGTAGTGCGTGTGTAGTGTAGTGTGGTGTATTTTAGTGTAGTGGGTCGGATCATCTGTGAAAATTTCAACTGTCTAATTATAACGGTTCATGGGATACAGCCTGGTGATAAACAGCAGACAGACAGCGGACTCCTTGTAATAAGGTCCCATTTTACACTTTGGGTACGGATACGTAAAAATAATTAGAGGGAAGTAAATTGGTATATCTTACTTTAGTAAACTTTACTGCACTGCAGCATTTAGTCTGCATCCCAGTATGAATTATTGAAAATTAATGTTGTTCTATGATCAAAGTAAACAAGTATCTCTTTAAATACATACATAAAATTGAATCCTTGTAAACCCACTTTATGAGCATGTGTATCGCCACAATTATTCATAAGCGCTTAACTGTTGAACACATAACAAAACACGTCCAGTAGCCCATAATTAATGGCCAACCTAGTTACTGCCCGCGGAACAGTATTCCAATGCACGTAATTCCATGAAAATTCGCAGTTGGGCAGTAAATTCCAGAGTTCATTACCATAATTATTACTAATGGTTTAATCATTATTCTACGTTTAGACAAATGTTAAGTAATATAATATTTAGAAAAAAAAAATTATGCAAATGATTTTTGGCACATAGAGCGACACTAGAAGTTTTTCTCACACTAATTACACATTATAAAATTACACATGGTGGTAATAAAAATTTATTATTTATAATAGGACATAATATTTATTGGTATGAATAAAATCTTTAATTATGCGGGTTAAATTTTGTATAGACCATTCCGCCTAAGCAGTTTCAGTTCATTCCCGCAGTCTCCTGTAAGTTGGTGAAAACAGAGCTCTGGTGAAATCTTATCTTTCACTTATTGCTCGCACCTGGTTTGTAATAAACTTAAGATTTTAGGTAGCTCTGTAAGAAAAAATGATAAGGTTTGATGCTAGTATGCTATGTTATCCCATGCTGTATGTCTAAATCATGTGGGTAGTTAATAAATAGACATATACTTAGCAAATACAAATATATTAAATAACTGTATATAAATTCGCAGCGGCATTATCGTGTACGCGCGCCACATAAATCAGACGGCTTTGTGGATCGCGCAGCACGTAGCTTACTGGAACGACTTTTTCTACGGAGCGATACAACTTTGTCACTGTCCACGGACCTAGAAACCGCTTTTCTTTACATTCTTATATACTTTGTAGTTTTTTTGTTCTTATACTATCTTGGGGGAAAATAATTATGTTCGGTTCTTATCAACTTGAACCCTCTCGGTGGCCTCCCTTAGTACGATGGTAGGTCTCTTACGGAATCTCTTACGGAACGCTTCGGTACCCGTCCTGTACAATCACAAGCACGCCTCGCGTAAGAGTAAAAATTTCCCAATCCTCTCGCAGTTAAGTAATAAGCAAACTAGACCACTTCTTGGTGCGGTCCTAACCAGGGGATGACCATTCCACAACCAATTGTTTATGAAACCAGTTTCGCCTTGAAGTCCCGTTTTACGACAGGCAGGGGATACCTTAGCCCTATTCTTATAGCCTGAGACTACAAGGCTTACGGTGCCTGCGACTCTGGGCACGGTCTACCCTTTCACATTCCCGTTCCGCGATCTCCTTTCAGGCATAACCGCTTCGCAGAAGGAGACCAATGCCTTCAAAATGGTACTAGCTAATGTTTTATTTATTTGATTTTTTTGTTTGTTTAGATATGTTTCAACATGATCTAATGTTAACTTTACATTTGTTTTGAGATCGTTACTAACATATACGCGATGAGTGCTGACGCGTTGGTCACGTGTTTGTCCGCGAAGGCCACATTGAATTATGTTATCTTGTGTAAACTGTTTGTGTTGCCCGGCAGCCGCGTATTTATTTGTTCTGTTAAATGAGTACAAAACATGGTCAGTGTGAGCCTACGGTAAATATTGTTACATTTGAAACGTAACATGGCCAAAGTAAAATAAAGTAACAGCCGTTAAAACTATCCTACTGCTGGGCAAAGGCCTCCTCTCTGCAGAGGGTATCAGGGCATAGTCCACAACGCGACTCCACTGCGGATTGGCGGACTTCACATATCTTCAAAATAGTTTTTTTTCGTTATTATTTCGAAAAGTTAAGTTTTAAGTTCAGTAGTCAAGTAGTCAACTACTTTAAAGTTGTATGAATGACACGTAAACTCATTTGTATTAATAAATCAGACGTCACGGATTAAGATATGGTACCTATTGACTTTCTAATAATTTGGGTTGACGGGCTATCACATAGGGAATAAAGAGTTATGACACAAGAACAAACTTCCAAATTATCTAACAGACCATAAGCCTCCTCGAATATTAATATCACTTGTTCATTCTCCCCGAATCATAAGGGTATGAATACCCTACGCAGTTTATTACGAGATTATCCCGTAAATTTCGTATTTGAATGCTATATTATTTGTTCCTCGACTATAACGTTTTATTTTGCTTCACTATTCCCAATTATTCATTTTCTCTTTTCAGCAGGAAAATAGCAGTTGATTGATTGAGAACATTAGTGTGGCAGACATTGATTGCTTGTTTTTTTTTTTTTTCGGCTTTTACTTTCCGTTATCTTGATAATTCAATAACTTTAAAAATATTTTTTGACCTTTAAAACAAATGAAATGGTGTTATGTTTTTCTGAATGGAAGAAAGGATCGTATCTCGAAGAATCGATGACCGATGAGGAAGAAAGATTCTCGAGTGGCAGCCTCGTATTTGCCATTGTATCAAATGTGTGGGACGTCGATGGAATTTGATGGATGCTACTTGCACCATCACAGCACCCCTCACGAGCCCCATATTTATAATTATGTGTACGTACCTCACTTTCTCTACGCCACCATAAAGTGACAGGTATAAAATGCTGATGTATTAAGTCTTTATACAACGCGGTGTACGGAGATTAAATAAATAAATACAGTGATTACTGCGAGCGAGTTTATTTGAAAAGTATCTTTAAAATCACCATTAAAACGGTGTAAAACGAATGATATAATTATGGTTGCAAAATTATATTAAAATCTCTTTGCTAATTTCGGGGACGAGGAATTAATTTAAATGTAAACAACAATAGTAGCAGAATAATGCGTAATTTCAATCTACGGACTAAAACACTCGGAAGTTGAAAAACTCAGCAGTCCAAGCGACTAAAAGCGCTTTGGTGTTAATGGCCAATACGACGGTACACAAGTTACAACAATGCCTCAATCAGTAGCGAGTTATTGGTAAGGATTTAATAAAGGAATTAATTAAAGGGTCTAGAGAAAATAAGAAAGAGCTCCGAAATAAAATAGCCGTATACGTTTTGCTCTCAGTCAGGTAGTAAAGGAAAACTTTTCTACCGCTCAGTGAAAAATATTTTATTAGCGTATAGCAATCGCTAGCGGTATCCGCTGTAGTGCGTTCAAAAATAAATTGATTTTCGAGAGGCCTTTGTTCCGAAGCGCGTATCATCAACCTATGCCAGTTGCAATATACATTTTAATGCATTATTTTCATATGAAACGACGTTTTAAAGCGCCAATATCTGAACAGGTTTTTGAAATGGGTGAGTCAATGGACTTGATGTTTTTCTTCCAAAACCCTGAATAATTAACTGAGTAAAACAAACAGTAAAAATATTATTATGTAACTTATTATATATAACTTATTATCGAGCCGTGATTGGTAGGTCCGGGCGCTCGCCTTTAATTCAATATACTCGAGCAACCAGAGTTCGATCCCCGGTGCCGGCACCAATGAAGTTTTTAACTTTAAGTGCTGACTTATCACGTGCTCCGCGGTGAAGGAAAACATCGTGAGGAAACCTGCATATTTTCGAAATAATAAAAAAAAAAAAATATATATATTTCGAAAATATGTGAAGTCCGCCAATCCCCAGTGGGGCCGCGTGGTGGACTATGCCCTGATACCCTCTGTATAGAGGAGGCTTTTGCCCAGCAGTGGGACATGTATTGGCTGTTACTTTACTTTTACTTATTATACCGTATTGTCTTGGTACGGTTTTATCTCAAATTGTTCGATAAATGGGTCGTACCATTTGGTGTTTGTCATCACGTGGTGGATGAACAATATAGTTAGATACTATTTCTGCAATTTCTATCCACAGAACTTTACAAAATCACCGATTGCTCTCAAGGATCATTCGTGATACTATTGAAATTAAAAAACATCCAAATTTCAATAGAGAAGAGGGTTGGGTGCTACCAGCTTGGGATCCTATCATCAATAAAATTAAATCTAAGCGCAAGTTAACCACTACTGCAAGGCAAGACAATTAGGAGCTTCTGCGTAGATGAGAAACAAAATTAATAATTTAAAACCTAAAGGTAGCTCGGTATAACAATGACATTCACACGCCCAACGGGTTTCTAATTTCGAGAATTAAAATTAAATAAAAACTTAAAAAATTGCTTCATTTCAAGTAAAGGTCATCAATAACTAATTGCAATGTTGTATTTCAATATCGAAATTCTAAGAATTCCACGACAAACCATTTGCTGACGGAAGTTTTATTTAAAAAAATGTGTAGTAGATTATACTTACTAAACAAATATTCCTTACCATCATCGTCACCAGAAAGAGCCTTGTGATGATATTGTGGACTAGGAGGCAGTAGGTTAATGTAGCGAGCATGTTGCCATCATACTGCATTACATGGCGGTAACAAAGGATTTTAATTAAAAAAAAACTTAACACTACAGACGACAGCGGCCCTCCAAGTTTGATTCGCGCTCTCAGCAGTTAATGCGATTATAATAATCTATTCGATATTCGATATTCCGTGACACTGAGGACGTCTCTAGAGATGTAGCGGACCTCATAATAATTCAGTCACGTTCAGAATTTATTTATTAAATTTCATTTCACATATATATATACTAGCGGGCCCCGGCTTCGCACGGGTTTTTAACAAAAATTTTAAAATTGAAAATTATCATACACATAAAATATTCCGAATATTTCGTCTTTTGTGAATAATTTTATGAATTTCTTCATCTTTTAATGAAATACCCTTGAAATTACGTCATGAAGATCGAAAGACCCCTGACCAGATAATCGGGCTTGTCCCTCTATTTTAAAAGTTCGCGTCAAACAAAGTCATTTGAAAGAGGCTATTGTACTTTCGGATGTTGGTTAAAAATGTTCACATGGTGAATGATTTATTAAAAGATTTTTTATTGGCTGTGGCGGCTCCTCAATATTGGGGAGACTAACTTTTCCAGAAGCACAGCACATACCATTTGGTTCATCGACCCATTTTTAGGCAGAACAATGAGCAGATCTTATTCATGGCTTCGAGTTGAACAGAAGACTGTTGAGCATAATAAAAAAAGCTGATCTGTTATTGTGAGCTAAAACTCGATTACGAACTCTAGTCGTTGACATTTGTTGTCTTTCTCTCTAATCTCGTCAGCGTTGGAAACGCTCAGAGCTCGATTCCCTAGTGTGAATTTGTATATTTATATTATTTTGCTCTTCAAGCTACTGTAAACACTCTACTTGACTCTCTCCGTCTTGTAAGACGATTTTCAGTTTCCGGTAAGGATTCTTCATTACGACGTAATTTTGATGCCCTCGCTTGGGAACTTTTTCTAAAAAGATGAGATCTTGATCTTTGGGCATTTTAAAATGATGTTGAACAGGAATTACCACTAAAAATGTGTGAAGAAGTACTAAGTCAGTCACTAAGCTGTTTGGATAGTTAAATAATTTTAACAATATACTAACATTTTTAAACTTGTGTTATCTTTCGAATGGAATGTCCGAATTTAATCATTCGAAAAGTAATATAAAGCTATTGAAACAGTCTTTAATATGAAGTAATTTATTTTTATAAGGATTAATACCAAGATACAAATAAAGAGCCTTTTCTAGCGGCGGCATTTCAATCAAAATTTTAAAATAAAAAAACACTTATTGTGGTACAATTATAATAGTTAGACATATGCTCTCGCGACACTTTTTGGAAATAATGATGTATTCTGCAAATTCATGGTACATTATTTTATTCTATCATCAATAGTTTTCGCAGCGCACGCGATGTATTGAAGTCTTAGTAAGGATCCCTATTTTTTTTGAAAATATAATATAGCCTATATCAAGCGGGGATAATGTAGTTTCCCAACAGTGAAAGAATTTTTCAAATCGGTTCAGTAGTTTCGGAGCCTATTCAATACATACAAACAATCAAATCTTTCCTCTTTATAATATAGATATATATATATATATATAATTGAATAGTTAATAAATGAAATAATTGTATTAACTATTCAATGTTTTGAGAAATTTATTATAAGGGACTAAGTTTAATTTCTAGATTATTATTTCTTAGTTTATATTCTGTATTATTGAATTGTATGCTGAGAATTAATTGCTTGTCTTGGGATTTGACAATTTCATTTTTATTTGATTTCGTTTATTCTCATTACGAATTTTGCCTTAGCAAAATGATTTTTTTATGTTGTAAATGGTTTGTGCTCGTGAAAGAATTTTGATGTGATTTTTTTCTTGGTTTTACTATATTTTGGAGCTGGCTTCTTGAAGGTTCGTAAGTCGTATCTCTCCGGATACACCGCTGCTAATAACTGGTTCCAAGAAGTGATCCACACGAACAGCAAGTTAGCGGAAAATGACATGAAAATGCACAGTGGTAGAAAAGCAAATATCAAGAATTCAAGAATTTCGATAGTAATTTGGGGTTTTATGATGGTGAAATTGGCATTGATGGCATTCGGAATATAAACCTCAAAACATTGGTGTTTCTTGGCTAATCCTGGATTCCTTCCTCTGTATATTTTAAAAATTTACATTTTCTTTTCCGTCTTCTCACTCCCTGAAGCTGGAACTCCCTGAAGCAGATTTTTGCTGGCCGGTTTTGTGATTCTTAAGGTTTTTAATTTAAATACTGAAGACTGCTGGGTTCTTGTTACTTCCGGGTTTATTTTTATAATTATAAATTAAAATCGCTAAATTAACAATTGAACGCAAGGCAAGTGTCGACGCCTATATTCCGGATAATTTCATCAAATAGAAGACAGCTGCCAATCAAGGACACAACACAACAGGACGCTAATCAAGGGCTTGATTAACATCCCCCACACACGTACTACTAACGGGAACGAACCAATTATGCAGCGCCGTTATCATGCTAAATCTTGTTCGAGTTTTGATTGCCGCGCCGTTGGAAATTAATGCGAATAGAATTATCGAACTCCGTAAGTAAACTTCCAAATTTCTCTACTCAATTTAAGACCCTTACATGTATTTCTGGTAAATTAAAATTTTGAAAAAGAGGATGATATAAGATATTTTTCGGTATAAGAATCACGTAAAACGTTATGTAATAATTATATTATTTAATAGTGTTCTCCTTATTAATTCAGTTATTTATAAATAAACTAGTTGGGTCATAAGCTGTGCGCGTATTTATTGTGAAATATTTGACACCTGTTTGTTTTTACAGTAACTATTTATACACCAATAACAAATTACTAAAACATGAATTCTTATACTGACTAAGCTTAATCAAAATTACTCCCCACCTTCAAGCGGCCAGTCGTCTATAGCAGCACGAACGAGGTCAATATTAATATGGGTGGCTGCTTTGATCAAGGATGCTTGGAGTGACTCCAAATCAGGATGAGACTTTTCGTCCAAGTGGTGCCATATTTTATCATCCAACCTTCGGACCAAGGAGGGCCAACCTTCGTGCCTAATGAATTTGCCGCCAGACTGGAATATCCAGTGTCTGAACATGGTGTGAGAAAATGGTTCCGCAAGGACTGTATTTGTAACACAGCTGCATTCGTTGTTATGGCTTTCGCAAAAAACTATACCTCAGTTAATCCTGAATATGAGACTCCCAGCCAAACCATGAGTGGCAGTGAGAAATAACCTCACTTCTCCACTATTGTGGGTCTAGCTGTAGCTCTCCTCTAGGGTAAAAATTTCCATCCGAAAATAGAATTTCACGGTGCGCTTTCTAAAGATGTTTTTCTTTGATAAGCTCGAAGTCCTAAGTCAATATTGAAATCCATGCCTAGCCCATCTGAAGGGACTACAGTTTCCGCCTACGCATGGGATTTCTTTGGATTCGCGCCTTTTCCCACCTTTTCCCATATCTGAAGTCCTAACAGTGAGAGGGTGCCTGACTTAATAATAAATAATTGAATTTTTCAGTCTATTTTCAGTTTGTCTGCGGAAAATTCAATACATGTCATTGTAAAACTATTATGACCTGTTCAATGTTATGTAACTATGCATGGGAAAAGAAATTTAAATAACCAATTCAAAGTTACATCAAGTGATTTTGTGTCTCGCATCTCACATAATTATCACAATATATGAACTTTATTGGGATTTTCATTAATCTGTGGATAAAGGTATTAAGCAAGAATATCAAAACTAAAATTACATCATTAAACTTGAGACATTTATTTACGCTACGTTTGCCGCACCTGGATACGAATAACGTACCAAGTTTAACGAAAGTTTTAAGAATTATTAACGTGTTAATATTGGAATAATACAGTAGAAGATTACTGTATTGATCTTACAATATTAATTACTTTTAATTTTCGCTTAATATATATTTCTATTTATTTATTTATTTTTTTATTATATATACTATAAACTAGTATACTGATTGATGGCTTTTGTAATATTCATAAAGCTTCAGATTTCTCTTTTGATAATAGTTAAATATTCCTACCATAATTTTCCTAGATTTTCATTAGATCTTTATTATTTTATATAGCACAAAAGTTTAATACTGAAATATATTTTACATTATAATAAAATATACGATAATTAACGAAACTGTAAAAAGAAAAAGAAATGTAATGTTCCCTTTTAGACTTTATTTCGTTTTATAATAAGCAATTTTAATATGAGATGTAATAGTTTAGATTCATAGAGATTTTAGGGTGGTAAGGATGTCTACCGCTTAGTTTGGTATCTAGAGAGTTTGGACGTGTGAACCGGAATACCCAGGTTTGAATCCTGCCTAAGGCGAACAACAGTTTTATTTACTTGTCTTTATAGTTCTAAATTATTAAGTAATATATTTTCTTTCAGCTTTATTAAAAAAAAAAAAATAATAAATTAATAATGATGCATTGCAAACCATAATACATCATTATTAATTTATTATTCGTAAATTAGTGATGCTTTATAAAAAAAATATTTATTTATTACTACTTCTGATTCCGTTGTTTTCTATTTATAATCTATTATTAAAATAAGGCAAATATAATTTTTTAATTTCTTCCACAAAATCGTGGATTGTAATGCTTATAGACTATTTTATTATATTCTTAGTAGTCTTCATGAGTTACGGCATAAAGATTCCTCGTGTCCAAATTAATAATTTCTAAACCAAACGAAAGCGTATCTATTTAACATTTTTTTAGTGTGCGGATAGGAAATGCCTCGAGCAAACAGTTTCTTCCTTCCCTCCCTCCTTCCACTGACGCCTTATCGATTGTGCACACTGCGTCCATTCTATAAGCCATGTACACATACGTTGCAACTACAATAAATACTGAGATTAACTTTTTGATAAAAAAGCTGAATAAATAATAAACAACTGACGTAGCTCCTCTGTCGCCTTTAAATTGATTTTTCCTTTTTTATCTTAATAAAATATGCCCAAAACAACATGCATAAAATGCGGGGAATCATTTTTAAATTAATCCTGTTTTTGACCATAATAATATAATAGTTCATTATTTTATTGATTTCAGTTTAATTTTACGGCAGACTATAGCGAAAATTGACAACGGCGTCAAGGAAGTTGTTTTAACCAAAATAAGACATCTGAGTCGTTAAATGTACTTTCTCTTTCCCTAAAACGCAACATTGCGCCCTGAGTAGGTTTTTTTTTATGTGAAAAGTTGCCAAACGAGCAGACGGTTCACCTGATGTTAAGTGAATACCGGCGCCCATAAACATCTGCTACACCCGAGGGTTTGCAGATGCGTTGACACCCTTTTTGGAAATTGGGCTCCGGCTACCTCACTCACCAGACGAAACGCGAAAGTGTTTGTCATACTTCCACTTTACACCGGTCTTCTGTGAGTCGTGGTACTTACCCGGACAAGCCTGCCCATTCGTGCAACAGCCGAGGCTGCTGCGTGGCTCTACCACCGTTAAAACTTCCCAAAACGTCTCGCGCGTAATTGTTATAGCTCTCACATCCGGAGACCCCTGCGCCATTAATACATCACTTCATTCAATAATATTATGTGTTATTAATATTAATACTCTTTATTTTGGAACAATTTACTTTTTAGTAAACATTAAGGTAGCCAAAAGAAAAAGATGAATCGAAATCAAGAAAATTTATACGCATCTGCATCGATCGGTGCGAATAGCGTAAATATATAACTTGTCTAACACAATTAAAAGCAACAGTTAATAAGGTTTTTCAATCAGAATAACCAAGACAAATAAAACATTGTAATTACCATCATTTTATCAGTTCAGATCCATTTACGTTTCAGTTCCATGGAGAATAACCGGCATAACTCATATATTGACTGGACTTAGGGAAATCTCGTTTAACTACTTATTTCTGTAAAAACATCTTTCATGTATCAGAAATGAAATTAATGTTTTATTTTCTAAGCTAAGTTTTTTTGTTATTTATTTAATAAGATGGCATCGGCTGGCAGTTCACCTAATAATAAGTGATAACCCCCGCCCATGGACACTTGCAACACCCATAGTGTTGTAAGGCGTTGCCACCTTTTAATGAAGTGGGCAGTATACGAAACATAACATTTTTCCACCATTTTAGAACATTTAAATATGAAATTGTTAGACTTGGTTATATTAAATTATAGATATATATGCATGAAATTGTATTATATTGTGTGTGAATTCATGACAGATAATACTTTAAACGGCGTCTCTGCTGTGCATCCGGAACATCATTTAGTAGTGGATTCACAGTATTCCATTGTGAGTGATAATTTAAAACTATTGTCGTTGAAACAAATTAAAACCATTGCTAGATTAATTTACCTTTGTTGCATTATTTGATACAACAAAATAACTAAGTGCAAATCGTTCGTAGCTATACGGAACAAATTGTAATATATAATGTGTCTGGCTTCGATGGCACTGGTGTCAAGTGTGAACGAAAACTCATACCGCTAGTGGTGAATGCGTCTGTCTGTACCGGCTTGCTTACGTCGCAATACAAAGGCGCAGCCTCTTCTAATTGGCAACACAAACATAGAGTGACATTCGCCATTTTAAATGTATTTACATTTTTAAAAAATAATTCTAGAATTTCTAGAATTGTAAGCGCCATTATATTGACTCATCTTCCATATCTTTATAGTTGATCTAGATTTAGATATCGTAGACAACCGTTTTCGTTTATTTATGCAATTTAAAGAGAGAACCAACAGTAAGCATATTTGTAATATTATATTGTGATTACATAATTATTTATGTTGATGAATTATTCTGTTTAAATTTAAGAAAGATGTAAAAATTACAGATTGTAAAAAATATGCGAATATGTTCAAATATCTTTTCATATTTGTGGAGTAAGGGAATGTTTATAATTTGCTTGAATTTTCTATCAGAAATTGTATATGTTCAGATTTTTAAGATATATATTAACAGTATTTGGAATGTTGGCTGAAACAACATCAGAATAAATAGAAGTACAAAAAACATTTTAAATTAAGCTTTTTACGAGTATTATTTCACTTAATGTATTGTGATATTGAGATATTGAGATATTGAGATATTGAGATATTGAGATATACGAGTATGACAGTGCGAGTCGCCCTCAATTAGGTAATGAGGTAATATTAAATATTTACGATAGAGATATAGTTCCACATTGCTTAACATAAATATAAAAAAGGTATAAATACCAATCAAAAAGCAGAAAATTTCTTAGTTAAAACATTGTTACAGAGGCGTTCGTCTACGGTTCATTACTGCTGAGCACTTTTACTACTTGAGACTATTCAAAGTTACCTGAGTGGGATTTCGTTCCTGTTTTGCCATGCATGAAATTCAACCGTCTACGAGAGAACCGCCTCTCAGTTACAACGACTACAAATTTTACTGAACATTAGCGGGAACTTAGTTACAATATTTCCAAGTGAATACATTTCGCAAATGAATTGCATTAGTAGTATTAGGTAATAGTGTCTATTTGAATATCAATATTTATACAAGTATATATAGGTATATAGGCTCTCACATATTTTTTTTTTTCAGTGTCGTCAAATATGAAAGTATAATATACTATATTTATATAACTCGTAATAGTACTCTACACTGGTGCAGCCTAAGGTCAATCGTGTGGGGTTTCAAAAAGCAATACATTGCTTTAAATGCCCTAATTTCCTTCGTTTTTATAGAGGACTATAAAAGAGTAATATGATGGTTTGATTGTAAATTTGTGTAATGGTCGTTTCGGGGACCCATAAAACCGTGTCACAGATACAGTCCGGAGATCGTGATCACAGTTTGAGTACGGGACCCCGTCTCAATTACGATTACGTTATACGATTCCAGGGAAAATGTTTACATTGTGGATACATATTTTGATATAAAGATAGAAAACTGGCACTCTAGTTTGCAAATAGAAAATGCGTATATTGAGTCGTAATTACGAAGTTTATAAGACATCACCGTTTTGTCATGTAAAATGCCAAAGAAAATACAATTTTTTTGTTATCAATCATGCAAAAGTTCTGCACCAAACATTACTTTTTTAGTTTTTTACAAAAAGTTTTAAAATAACGAAAATATTTTTTTCCAACAAGTACCGAAAACGCGCCCACTGATACCGAACAAATACGAGGACGACGTTAAATTTTAATCATTGTTGTTTCGAGTTGATACAGTATTTAACTGTTAAGCAATTAAATTCTGTTATTATTGTCGTAATAAGTTTACCAGAATATCAAACCTTAGAAGTTACCGAATATGTTTCGTACCGAGCTGGGTGAATACTACAAAAACAATCAAACTATCTCAAAACCATAACGATAACATTCAGATAAAGTCAGCTGATATTTTGAAGCGAAATAATAAATTTCTATTGAGGTATAAATCGATTCAATTCTATTCAGTTATTGAGTATTATTATATTTCTGCATCATGTTAGGCACACGCATGCTCATAAACCATGCTAATCATCCAAGCTTGCACTGAAGTTGAACGTGAGCTTGCCGTAACTTCCATACAAAGAATTCCATACGGACGCCGTGATGACATACGAAGTTTAATAATTCTGTTTCAAAAGTTATTTAGTTTTTGTTTTCTATCACCATTTCTATCACCGAATAAATGAACTCTTTTCTTAGTATGGTTAATTTTTTTCTCATATTCTTTAATTAATGATGTCCAATCACCTACCTTCCTTTGATAATTTAAACCTTATCATGACCATCAATGATTATTAACTAAAAGTTTGTTGTACGACTGGACATCAGTGCTAAAAGAAACAAGTTACTCCCAAAGCGATACTTTCAAAGATTTTTTAAAAACATTTTGTGTGAAAACGTTACTGTGGCCGAGCTCTTGTGGATTTCTAGCATCTTGATATGTCAACAACAACGCTGCGCAATGAAACGGTACTTTTGATTTTGCTGCGGAACCATCCAATAGTATACGTTACGTAATAAATATTTACTAGTGGTCGCCCAGTGGTCAAAATTCGACCGCAATTAATTGTACACGATAGTGTGTGTAATGTTTTTTATTGATTTAATGTACTTTTTATGCATAATTTCAAAAAAATATTAGCATTCTGCACTCCTCTACAAATATATATATATTAAGATGGCTTTGGCTGGTCATGGTGCTTACCAGACGAAGAGAAGCAGTTGCTGGTTCAAAGAGATGACCCGCCGTTAAAGTGTTTCGTCTATGGATTGACTTGATCGAGGCCCTCACTTCTAAAAGTTTCCAACTTTGCTTATAATTGACTTAAAACTTAAAACATTTAAATCCGACAAAATTGAAAGGAAAATCGGTGCAAATGGAAATTTAACGTCTCATAGTAAATATAGTTTTTTTTTCTTCTGATTGTATAGGAAAACGAAGATATTTGGCGATAAAATATGTTTAAATTTTATCAGAAAAAATCTGTTCCACAGACGAAACGTTTCATGATTCAACCACATATTTTTATTCAATTTAAACCTGTGTTTTAAACCGATTACAGCGGACACAAATTTAAAATCTACATTAATTATCTACTTGAGCCACATCGTCGGCATACTGCCGTCGGACAACCATATAGATATACAGCGTGTCGTTACCATCGCGAAAATAAATGAACACGCATATAGGGGATAAGTTTTTAAAGTTGTATTAAACATTTAAATTCTTTAAACATCAATATTTACAGAGTTATTAAATTTTCCAAAACAAAGAATTTTAGAAACACCCTTACTTATAGAAGCGTAACGTAAAGTTCATCTGTAAAGGTCACAAAGCACATGAATGGGTTGAATGAATTTAAAAGAGACAAAACATAATGATCGAAGGAGAAGCTTGTAATACGACGCTGTGACGCGAGTTGTATAGGATGTTACAAATTTTGTATCTTTTATACTTAATTAGTTTGTTTGAAAAATATGTTTTTTTAATTATGGATTTTGTTTAACGTTAAAATTTTTTATGATTATTGGCAAGTAGCGTTAGACGTGTGTTCATTTATTGTCGCGATGGTAACGACACGCTGTATAAGATTTCCATGCCTGTGTCAATTTGAGTTGGGACTTTGTGCAGATAACTTCAGCATTTGAGTGTTACAACACATACCAGCGTATCAATTTGTTATGTTTCCTCACAGAATAAAGAATACAGGATTATTTTGCTGCGTACCGAACTTCGGAATTTTGGCAATCGCGTAAAGATAATGAATCTTGGCGATGTGCCTGAAGTTGCATCGTTAAACAATACGAAAAAAAATCGACTTGTCGAATAAAAAGCCACCCTAAGTATTTATTACTTACAGTTGATGTAGATATATACGAATAATGTTGATGACGGCTTAAAAATATTAAAATTAAGTCAACTCATCAAAAAGACGGTACGTTGATACTTTTAATTATTTATTCATTTATTGCAAAGAAACGCCAACGGAATAACATGTTGTTTTTTAATTAAATATAACAATAGTCTTAGGAACCAAGATGAATATGATTCCAATTACTGATAATTACAATATGTATATAAAGACAAATTTGTACGATAATGTAAAGTATTATAGGTTCGAGCTAGATAATATTTTTGTATATTGGTAATATTCTTAATTCCTTTTCCTTTATAGAATTACGAATCTCCATGAAAGCTTAGTACGGGATGGTACATATTCGGTAACGGCGATTAGAGGAAAATAACGCTCTACTTTTTTTATTTGCCATCAACTCCATAAAAATGTTTGATGGAACAAAAACCTGTAGTCTATAAATTGTTGGTCCAAGTCTGGGTGTACTTCGTGTTGAAGATTTTTCACGTCTGGAAAATTTCGTTTTGTTCCCTAGTGTGCAAGTCGTAAAAATAAACATTTGCGGACACATTACCACACTATGTGCTCTAATCCCAAATAAAGCAACGCTTGTTTTATGGGTACTAGAAAACTGATAAACATACTAAAACATACTTTTCTTTTGCAAATAAACACATATTATACAAAATATATAAACATACAGACACCGGAAAAACTATGTTCATCACACAATATATTTCCGGCAGCGGTGGTCGAACCCACACCCTCTGGCGCAAGAGGTAGGTTCACTACTCCCCGCGTCAATCGGGTCGTTAAAGAAAAAAGTGATAAAGCACTGCACCACTACAAAACTGTCTTTAGGTAAACTGAGTATGTTCAATGACCGATAAAAAAAAATTGTTGCCTGACAACTACTCTCTTTGCCTGTTTTTCACTAACATTCGTCAATTTTATAAATGGGTAAATCACCGCTGTGTATGTTTACAGTGAAATGTTTATTTCATGTTTTTTTTTAACATTGAAAACGGAAAAACAGCTCTTTTGAATGAGTCTGCCGACTGAAAGCATTCATCGCCCCTTATTCAACGGGCTTTCATACCAGTAAACATTTCAGCATCGGATTGGTTTTGCTCGGGAACATAAACACTTGTGATTATTCAAGAACAGTTCAAATTAATTAGTGTCTCTCAGTCGTAATACATATGTTTTAATACATTTATCACGAAAAACATTTTTGTGAATACAATATTTACAGTTTTTGTATATTAGCAAAATGAAATTAGTTACGTTCACTTTTCTTTAACGCCAACCAGTAGATATAACATGTTTCAAGGATAATTTTTTGTGACAAGACAGAGTATCTGGACTAATGAACAGATCCGTCTAGGTAAGTACAAGGACCTTCTGTGAGAAAACCGGCGTGAAGTTGAGGCGCTACACTTCTGCGTTTAGTCTGGTATGTAACCGGGCCCACTTTATTGAAAAGTGTCAACAGAGTGTTGCAAATGTTCATGGGTGGGTTACTAAGGTGAACCACAGCTCGATCCGTCTTAGGTAACTTATCATTCCAAGGATCCTTCGAATGTGGCAACTTTTTGAAATATTGAATTGACATTGTTTGTCATAATAGAAAAAAAAATACCCTGAACTGTATAACGTTTTATTTTCAAAATTGTTATTATCTTTTATACACAGTTTTATTGCCTTTAGAGAAGAAATCCGACGTCAATTTGCTATATTAATATGGTTTCAGGAAACAAAACTCCGTAAGAGGTTTGTCAAGGGTTCGGGCCCACTTTGTACTTTAAAGGTGTCAACGTCAGATATGTGTTTTTTTATTCTGTTTTTATATCTTTAGTTTGTACTATATAAGAATAAATCAAACATTACAAAAAGAAATCAATATGTAATGTGCGATATACTACTCGCAAAATATTTTAGTTCACAGATTAATGATTTTGACAATTGAAATGATTTATTGTATTTACACAAGCTAATGTATGTACACGATTAATTACCGGAAATATTGCCAAAATATTGTAGATTAAAATATTGTACGGATACGCATAAATATGTTGTATGGCGTCCTAAAGCCCTAAAACTGAAACCTATAAAATATTTCTTAAAAAGCGAGGTCAGATGTTACACAATGAGTAAGAGAAGAGTTAATATTGCGTCTGATTTAATAATGGAGTGATATTAATTTTGAATACTGTAAAAACTTGCATTTGATCCCTTTTCAATTTCATCTTGAGTGCAGTCTGGCAGTTAAGACGAAAAATATTCATAAAATCCAAAGTACATATTAGCAGCAAGCAAGCGAATTAGGAAATCGCTAATTGGATGCTTCATTATTCGAAAAATGACTAGCGTTTAATCACGCGATGCTTTGACTTTTTATAATTATGCATGTATTAAATGAAACGTCACCTTGCGTTCTAACGCTTCTTCAATATAGCACAGGCTTCCTCTGCCGCTGTCTACCCTTTTAATTGAAACTCAAAGCGCTCGCCGCGCCGCCTCAGCTCTGTAGGTTTAGCGGATTGGCGGTCTGCTGCGCCCAGCTGCGCGAGTGGAAATTGCTTCGCTTGCGGCGCTTTTGTTTTCCAGACGATAAGCAAACTCCTTCAGTCTTCATGCCACGTCTCCCACCTTTTAGCAATTTGTCATACTGAGCAAGCAAGATGAGGGCTATAAAGATTTTAATTTTCAATAGCAATGGTGACATCTCTCATTCGATTTATCGTTTTAATATATGAAATATTCGGAATTTTTTGTGTGCTGTAAAGAATATAACAATGGATGTGTCAAGCATTGCTTGACCAAATGTAGATAAAACACGTTGAGATTTTCGTCAGTGTAGTGTAATCAGTGATTAAAGAAAGCATCTAGGTGCGAATCCCGAACTCAACAAGATTCTTCATACAAACTTTTATCGGACAATATATACGCTTTTACAACAAAATCCCAGGAAACGTTCTAAATAAATCTGTTGCTAAATTCAAAAAAATTGTAAAGGAACGTTTGTGTAATAAGTAAGCTTCTATATTGCATAAAGATATTTGAATTCGAAAAAAAAAACTTTCCTGATATTATTAAAACGATTATATTTGCTTCTTTTTATTTCGTCATTTCATTGACTTATAATATTATATTTAATACTTAACATTTTTACCATAACAAATTTATCTAAGTTTTATAATTATGCACGACGCCTGGTTAACCGAGGATCATTAAAACGGTATCCCCTGGTATTCTGGTTACTATTAACGCATCAGTCACTACCTATACACAAGAATTAGTAAAAGCCATAGTAAGGTAATCACTTAGCATCAGGTGCTATTTTTCCAACTTCTTACATAAAAAAACCTAACAAAAGAATATGCGTCATTATATTATGTCAAGTACGGGTTAACTGCGGTAGGGCCACGCAACAGTTTTCGCTGTTGCACGAATGGGCAGGTCCGTCTGTAATACCTTACAGAAGACCAGCGTGAAGTGGAAGTGTTTTGCTTCTACGTTTCGTCCGGTGGAGTGGGGTAGCCGGGGCGCACTTTATGAGGTGGCAACGCATCTGCATACCGAAGGGCGTTGCAAATGTCGGCCGGCGGTAATCACTTAACATCAGTTGAAACGCCTGCTCTTTTGCCACAAAACAAAAAAGGGTACCTCGTTTTGTTACTACGCAGGTAAAACACACGACAGCGGCTCACGATTATTGTGTCATGATACCTTTTGTCTGTTAAGGCGGAAACAATAAACTTAAAACATTCACAGCACAACGCCGATACGGAAGAGGCTAAAAGAGTGTGTGTAGCGTTGCACCCTCCTCCCCTTGTGTATTTAATTATGCAAAATCATTTTTAAGACTCTCCTTCTTAAGCAAACTTATTAATAATGCCTACCGAATATATGCGCTGATTTGCGAAAATTTGAAAGTGGAAAGCGTTGTCACATGTTGGTTTACATAATTCATAACTGTTAGGAAATCTGTGTTTGATTACTACGACGAAGTTTATTTAATACCTTATTAGTACAGTGCTGGAGGAGCGCGCTTCTGTGCAATGTTTGAATTGGTTTGCAATTAGTACTAGTTTGGATCATACTCAAGCAACCATTCCAAGTCTGCTAGTCAACGTTTGCACTTGGTATGGTTTCTGTGGTAGTGGAAATTATTTTTTTAATTTTTTCTTTCAATCATTTAACCATTTCATTCGATACATTCTAATGATTAATTGTAGTTATTACATAATAAAAAATTCGTACAGTCAAACAAAGAACCTCCTTTTTTGAAGCCGGTTAAAAGGAGTAATGTCTCTGCGGTGTTATGGTGAAAACAGTTTGTATGGGGTGAGCTTGTTATAGGAGCAAATTGTTATTTAAAATATTCAGAATTTTAATTAAATGAAATATCATTCCCTAGTATGTAATGACTTACAATATAATCAAATAATAATAAGAGGTTTCTCTCCCTCTCACCCTAACCCTCGGCCGCTTGGTCTCCTCTGCCAAGGGCTTCCGTCTGGTTGGGTCCTATTTATGTATGTATTATATATAAATATTTATATGTACTGTTTTATTTTTATTTATAAACCCAACCAGACGAGAAAACAAATAAATATCCCCAAATAATAATAAAGTTTATTAAAGTTCAAAGTAACAATATACATTTGAATATAAGAATTTCCAATTATCAAATTAACAGAAACATTTGGACTGCAGCACTAGACCAAACAAGATGTAACTTGTGGTCCTCACTAGTGTGAGGTTAGTTGAGGAGGTGTTGAGTGACTAGGAACCCACATCAGGCATTAGTTTAATTCCCATACACGTCATTGTACTATATTCAAATTCAAATTCAAATTCAAATTCAAATCATTTATTCATCGAAATAAGAAATATACATTTCATTTATCGATAGACATTTTTTAAATCTACCACCGTTTCGTAATGAGGTTCCTCTAACGGAGAAGAAACAGGCGAAAGAAACTCCGTAGGTATCCTCTTTTTTTTTTACTCAACAAATACATAGTTATACAGTATATATTTTTTTTTTTAGAAATAGCTTAGGAGCGATCATCTCATTCCCAGGGGTTATTATCGTTAATGTATTCATTTATATTATAATAACCCTTTTTAAAAAGTTTTTCTTTAATAAATGTCTTAAACCTGTTAATAGATAGGCTTTGCACATTAACTGGGATTTTGTTGTAGAAGCGTATACACCATCCCATGAACGAGTTCCTGACTCTATGGAGTCTAGTAACTGGCGTTACAAGCTTGTCTTTGTTCCTAGTGTTTACATTATGTACATTTATAACAAAAATGCCAGCAACATTAGATATCTTTAATCCCGCAACATTAATCTTTACTTTTATACGCCTGCTAACTATTCGTTATTTTATTATTTGTAAAAGGATAAAGTATTACATTCCATTTATGATTTTTGATTATTTTAATTTATTGATCTTTATACTAATATATAATTATATTGTAATAATATTATATACTTTTCATTGTAATATGTCAGTTTAATTTATTTTGCAATCGGTTCAGTAGTATCGGTTCGGTATTTATTCAAATAGTAATTTCTCTAATTATTATTTTTTTTATTATTTTGTAAGTTATCAGATTATAAATACGAAACATTTTATAAGTTATTTAATAAAAACATATTCATTTGGTATCTCAGCGGGGGAAGGTGTGAAAATTCTTATATTAGTTTATAATAGATCGTCACTATCATTGATGACTTTGATGTATTATGATGGTGTTCCATATATTTTTGATACATTATGTGGGTATGTTTCTACAATGAAGACATTAAAGTCATACATTCTTATTTAAGTTTTATCATTAAATATTTTTTTAATTGGGTGCATTTCTAGTTACCTATGTTAAATTATTTCCGGTATTTTCTTTTATATCTTCAGCCAATTGAAAAACAAAATGTTATACTTTCAGCGGAATAGTGAGAAAAACCGAAAACTAATTTTTCACACCGTAAATGTTATTATATTAGGTGCGTGACTATAATACAGAGTTGTTTCGTCGCATTTCGCTATCGTTGTGTAGCTTGTAAAAGTCGTAGAAGCGGGCACCGCTACGGTTCGTTAGCGGCGTAGCAAATATTTAGCCAGCACAAATACGACCTCCCGTTCTCTCTCCGATTCGTTTATAAGCATATGAACTGATATAATATGAAAGCTACATCGTCATGATTTCTTGGATCACGCACACTTGGTATTTGGTCTATACCAACCATTAAATAGCCATTGTAGAAAAAAGGAACGAAAGTTTCTCGCCACTGCGCACTGTGGGAATCGAACCCACGTCTTTGGTATTCGCGCCGTGACGCTCTAGCCACTAAGCTAAACTGCTGATTGCCACACCGACGACATTGTCAACGTGCTTTATCAGAACTTTAAAATTTTAAATTAAATAGCCAGTTACCAAAGAATTAAAATTATAAGGTATAAAATTTTTAAGATTAGGCAACAATTAGGGTTATTTAGTACGCAACTTTTTAATAGATTGGACTCTCGGTTCATTGAAAAAAAGAATTACTATAAATACATGCTCTATTAAGCGTTTTCAATACCAACTACACCAAAACTAGCAAAAGCCAATGCGCGGAATAAAGTAAAGTAAACCGACCATTGTGTGGATTTGTAAACTTTATACTAAATATGACTTCAATACAAAAAATTACAATTAGCAGTTTCTTGGGCTCAGGGCGCTCGAGTAGACTGAATGACAAGACGAGTTAGAGTACCCCTAAATTGAGCAGATCTTATCCCGTAGCAGTAGATAATTTTACTTATAGAATACGAGTTAAACTAAGTCATTAACGTATATTTTACGTTATGTAAATGTTATGGATATTTTTGTATAAGTAAATAATATACTTTTAAGACATGTACTTTTTTGCACTCTGCTAATTCGTGTATTCAATCACATGACAACCTAAGTACCTTTGTCAATTTCAATATTATTACGAGATCGGTAACAGAATATACAATGAATCTTGAAAGCTAATGGAAAACCCTTGCTTCTTAAGCGTAAACATAATTCTCAGGACAGGAGGAGCATTGAATTTACATAATTTATGAGCATTCAGCCAAGGCGCACTTATTTGTACCAATAGTCTTCAGGGTCGGTCTGTCACCAGGCTGTATCTCATGGACGGTGATAGTAAGACAGTTGAAATAGCCACTATATCAACGAATACTAAAAAACAGTAAAAAACATTTACGTGGGGCTCCCATAGCACAGACATGATTTTTTTGATGAGTGATGAGCTGCAAAATATTGTATTTTACGGGTACCGAGATTTTTAGTAGTCAACTTGGCTTAACAAAGTCACCGCAACGTTGAAAGACGCTCAATATTCCAAGATTTTTTAAATAAATTTTAATACTTGCATTTAATCACTTGGTTGATTTTTTTTTCTGGCCAGCACTTGGCTGCCATCCCACCTGATGGAAAGTGGCGATGCAGCCGTTGATGATAAGCGTGCTAGTTCAATTTGGTAATTGTAAAGAAATCGTTTAAAGATCGTTGCCTTTTCTATTTAAAAATAATGTCATACACTAAGGGTAAGGCTGGAGAAAATGTAATGTTTACCCCATAAATCTTATCGTAACTGAAACAACGTGAAGCCTTTCAATATTCAAATTATCTCAAGTGATTTGAATTCAAATTATCGTCTGGGATGAAGTCCTTTGTTTGAAGATACACTTCTACACTACATTCATAATATTTACATATAAATATTGTGGATTGTTTTTGAATACTTTTTAACCAATATTTTGTTGGTATAACAAACTTGTAGCAGACATCGATACAAAAAAAAGTGTTCATTAATTTTATGCCGCTTTCCGAACCGGTGCGGTGGTAACTTATGAACGTATTAATTTTTATATAAAATTTTGACGTTTCATAACAACGCGCAAGCGTCTACGTGAATAAAGATATTTTGTATTTTCTTATTTCTTGTATTTTTATAAGTCGCTTTAAAAAATGTAAGTACGTGTTTTATTGCATATGTGTTGGTTTTATAAAATTTTACTTCTCAAAATCATTACTACACCAACTTTTAACTAAAAATTAATTTATACATATACAGTTGGAGTTTATAATTCGTTAGTGTTTATAATAGGTTACATAGTTTACATCGAATTGATAGTTCTGTGGCTTCTAATGTAGTGACTTTAATGTAAAAAATAAAAAAATAAACATTATCGATCTATCATCTTTTTAAAATAAAAAAGTAACATGTTTAAAGTAACACAAATCAGATATTAAGATGACATCATCGGCTGGTTACATATTTCTAAAAACGAAACATGAACGCGTTTAATTGTCCGTAATATTTTAATTGTACCGAGAAGCAAAGTACATAAAGCTAAATAAATACTCAGAGCCCACAACTTCTCTCGCTACGACTAGTTTTCCATGACAGTTATTTTTCTACTCGGAATCCAATCACAAGCAAACACCTCGTTTTCCGTCGCACAGCCACTGCTTTCCTTTTATTGCTTGCAATTTTCTTGCAGTTTTATTTCGTTTTTGGTCTGAATTGACATCGAAGATTTTTAAGGCGATTAATATCTGGATGTGTTCATCATTTATGACATAAAATAAAACACTGAAACAAATTTTTAGGGTTCCGTAAAAAGGTATAAAAAGCAACCCTTATAAGATCACTCTCTTGTTCATCTGTCTGTCCGTGTGTCACCGCCGAAGTCCACCCGTTCCTGAGAAAATCGGTGGTGATTATTTACCTATTTTATGATGGCGGCTTAAGGTGGTAGGTACAGAACCCTCGGCCTACTAGTTCTACTCGCACTTGAACGGTCTTTAACTGTCAAGATTATGTCCTATGACACATTGTTGTTACAAGGTACATTGTAGGCAGCGGAAACCATCCAAATTAAAAATTACCTATGTCAGAATGGGAGAAAATCACCTATTTTAAGTATGCAAAATTCAAGCATACTAAATGTATAGCGAATTACCGCCATGTACAGGACTTATAGTAATTAATAGTAATAGTAATCCGAATTAGTACGTTGTACGAAAACACTGATATTTGTTCTATTATCACTAAAATTTTTCAATTATCACTAAAATATTTGAGCTATCATTTACCTTTAATCATTCTAATTTCATAATATCATCATTCATTTTACCTTGTCCTACAAAATGTATTTTAGTTTGAATGAATTGATGATTACATCATTATTATGGACGATTCGACGTGGAGCGCCCGGTTGCTGTTTATTTTTCCAACTGAATAATTGTTCAGAGTGGAGAGGCAGATGAAAATTTAAATCATCTACTGTGTGCGTGTATTTTTAAAAATTATGTTCAATTTCTCGCAAATTGAATTACGACGCGACGGTATCTTGTAGATTAAATAATTAAATAAAGATCCTCTTCGAGCCCGTGCCATATTATTAATTGAATTCACGTGCCTCGGTCCTTTATATTTATTTACCTTTCTTCTTATTTTTCCTGCGTAAACCCAATAATCGACATTTTATCAAGACCATGGTAGAAATTTTTATATATCCTCTCTGCGTATTAATATAATGAAAGAATAAAATGTTCTAAATCTGCTATCTATTCATCAAATCAATTAAAATATACATCAAATACAATACTAGCCATATTGCCTTAGTGTCAAATCCAATTTTTTTTATGTGACAAGTTGCCAAGCGAGTAAGCGGTTCACTTAGTTAATAATTGCATATTTGCTATCCCGTGTCTCGTTACGTTCGTGGTATTTTGCGTTGAGTTGAGTTATCATATTCCTCCGTATTTACGTTACGAATTTCGATATATTACTTGTAAGTTTTAATTTTAAGTGAGCGATTGGACACTTGTTGTTGTTAAAAGTAAGTGTTTGGACATTATTGAAAGCTAAACGGTTGAAAATGTGAACCCCTGGTCGAGATCGGATAAACCGTCCACTCTCACGCAGGTGTATAAATTGTTCCCTGCAAGACCAATTGAAGGACTAGACGAACAATTGCTAGTCATTCTACGAACTTGGGTGCTGCCTACGATGGTAAGTTTTAATCGAGTTTTTTAAAAGATATGATTACTTATATACCACTAAACTGTTGACTATTTAGTAGTTTAGCGCGAATATATTAATATCTGTAGGATACTTATAAGCATTTACAATAGCTCCATAGTTTTCTTTTGTTGGTATAACTACCATAAGTGTATATTTATGTTTGGCAAATGTATTTACTATCCATTATCCAATGGACAATATATTAGGTACACAATTTTATAACAATTAAGGTTTAAAAACATACTCTAATATATTATTTCTTTTTCAGGTATCCTCTGATGACATTCTGTGTATTGAATGTTTTGTTTTGTTACAAGAGCAGATGATGTCAAACACAACTCCCTCAACATATGTTTTGGATGTAGCACCTCAATTGCAAGACATAGAACTCAGAGAGTTTCACAAAACTGCCCTCAAAGGAATTTTATCTTAAGATGGTCATGTAAGTGTTATTAAAACCTATTTAATATAATTAAAATAATTGTTGAATACATTATTTAATTTTTATTTATTCAATAATCATTTACTTAATTAAATATTTAATAGATTAATATTCTTGAATCAAAACTTATATTTAATTTATTTTTAGGGTCAGACATTTGGACAGAGTGTGTCATCCTTGTTGGGCAGCTGTAACAAGAAACAGCAATCATTGAAGTGAACTTGAGACCCCATTTTCAGATTTTACTGGATGTCAAGTTGATGATATATTTTCAAAACTAGAAAAAGCTACAGAGAGACTAATAGACTTTAATGACATAAACTCAATGGATCAACATTTATGCCATTATTGGTTGGGACTTAACGCTGAACAATTCAATGAACTATTAAACAGTACTCCAATGTTATATAATCATTTTGCAAACCCTTCTGTTGCTCTCAGTATATTTTTGGTCAAGCTCAGAACAGTTGACAGTAATGAAAGGCTATCAACTCTGTTTAGAATACCCAGATCCACTTTGGAATGAAAAATGAATATTGTTAGAATTTTTTTAAATTGCACAGCTAATTCCGAGATATTTAGAAATCAATCACATGACTGTCCAAAATGTTGCATCACGCAATAGGATTATACCAGAGGGATTTTTTGAGGATGCTTCAGTGGCTTTAAATATTACGCCTGCTAGTGTTATATGCGATAGTGCATATGTTAAGTCCAAAGCAACAGCAAATATTTATACCAAAAACAAACCTATAGCTTACATAAGTATAGCAATTTAGTAAAACCATTTTTATTTGTTTGCTGTGATGGGTACATTTTAGAGTGTGTAAGACCATATGAAGCAACACGAAATGATTCATCAATTATGAGTGCATTATTTCAAAACGAAAATTGTCCTATGCGCTCATTTTTTAAGCCAAATTATGTTTTCATTTTGGACAGGCTTTAGGGATGTGATATCAGAATTAGAACAATATAATTACAAGGCTCATATGCCTGAATCATTAAGGGAAAATGAAACCTAATTAACAGTTCACCGGACCAACAATGGAATCGAACCGGGGTTGTAGAGGTTGTGAATGGGAGAATCAAAACAAACTTTAAATTATTTCAAAAGGAATATTTTAATAGAGCGTCAAGCCACCTTATGATTGATTTTAAAATAGCTTTTTCTCTTTTGAATAAATTCCATCCCAAAATTAAAAATAGCCCCGATGCTGTAGAGTTTCTTAATATTGCTATGGCAAGATTAAATACAACTATTAGTTTGATTTAATATAATTTATCGGAATTTATTCAAAGAGAAAACATAAACAGAAGGCGTACGATTTTCCATAGCATTGACAGCAGTGCCACCCATCTCGATAATTTCCCAATATTATCTTTGCTTGATCTAAGATTTGCATTAGGATCTTACTAGCTAAAACAGGCACGATCCTATTATGTGGAGCATGTGCGAGCAAATGGCACTATACAGTATAGAGATAAGCAATGAATTAATAGAGCATTTGCCCTTAATATTAGGTCTTAACAATTATTTATTAAGGGGAAGAATTAAATCACGACATGTTAGCAACAGGACAACTTTACGTATTTATTAATAAGTAAAGATCAGAATAGGAAAAATTCTTTAGATAGTATAATTGCTTATTATTGCAGTTGCTAATTGGGAAATCGTACGAGTAGGGTGCTGCGCTCATACCATGTCACTGTTGTTGTATTTAAGCTGGGCGTTTTAATGATATAAGTGCCCAAGCTCATTTTCATATATTTTATGAAGAATAAATAATTGTTTATTTCTTGTTGTTTTTTTAATAAACCTGTTATATTATCAGAATCACTTTAAACTGCATCGAAACAACCTCCCATCATTAAGTTCATAAACCTACTAACGGTTGTAGAGCCACGAAACAGTCTTCGCTGTTACACGAATGGGCACGAAGATCTGGGGAAGTACCAAGAACCCACAGAAAACTGGAGTGAAGTGGAAGTGTTAGACTTCAACGTTTCGTCGGGTGAGTGAGTTAGCCGGGGCCCACATTAGAAGGTGGCAACGCATTTGCAACCCTATGGGTGCTACAATAATGTCAATGAGCTAAGGTTATCACTTAACATTAGGTAAACTGCCAGCTTGCTTGACAAATTCTCACATTAAAAAAACCTTACGAACTTATAATTCATTATTAATTTTCATGTAAAAGATTCCACGTTTTATAAGTACACACAAACATTTATTTGAATGAAGATATTTTGAATTCACAAACGTTTTGAATCCGTTATATCATATAGAGTTCAATTCGACATAACCTCAATTTTAGCAACATAAAAAGTAAGATTTTTTTTTAACCCGGGTGAATAAACAGAAATAGTTTGCAGAACATTAAAAGGTAATAATTTATCTACGAAATAGTATTAAAATCACAGTGACATAAGAATTTTTTTGAGGGGCCCAAAGCTCCTAAGAAAATGGGCAATGCCCTTTGGCTACGGCTACCTCTCTCCAGACTACCTCTTTCCGGCTACCAGACGAAACGCGAAAGTATTATACTTTCAACTTACCCGGACGAGTTACCCATTCGTGCAACAGCCGAGGCTGCTGCGTGGCCATAAATTCCAAATAGCGTAAACCACTATAATTCTAAATACTAGTATGACAAAAAGTTTGCCTTCATCGCGTGAATCTAACCCGCGTCTTGCCAGTCGTTTTGAGTACAAACCCAATGTATTTTATCTTCATTATTTATTCGCATTTTAAGCAATGTTTGGAGGATTTATTGTAACGTCCTAAAAATGTAAAACTTTTATTGAAAACGTAGTTATACGAACGATTTTGTGGTCCTCTACGTGAAGCGTAATAATTTTCTATATTATATATTTCACTTCAATTAACTGAATAATTTTAAGCAACTTTCGTTATGACTCCTTATCTTATGTAGTCGCTTTGCACAAATGGTGGACTAAAGAAAATTTGTAATTGCGTTAAATAATTTGGTTGAATAGATGATTGTTTAGTAAATGCTGAGATGCGGCTGAACAACATTTTACCTATATTCATGTAATATTCATACAAATATAGATTATCTATCTGTCTTAGAAATTTATTTTTCTTTTAATATATTTTGTATTTCTTTATTCATACGAGTATCAGACCTCTTTTTATTTTGGCCATCCTGTAAAAGTTCAGTCTTATCTAAGAACTCCATTTATCAAATTGAAATTAAAACAGCACGCGTAATTAATTTTTAAATAAATTAGACTGTCGGAAACAAGTTAATTATCCACGACAAATGCAAACCAACGTCTGCCGAATTATAAATACCTGACTGGAATTCAATGATGTTTATAAGTTATACCTAAGTTAATTATGTGTTCGTAGCCGATACGGCTAAGACATACCAATGAGCTGACGCTAACCTCCATCTTGATTATTACTCGTAAATACTGCTTTATACATTTCCCTTACCTTTAAATTGGCTTTCGATGACTTTGAATTAACTTAACATATTCTTTTCAATTCTAACGTAATGAGATAGAAATGGATAATGCGTTCACGTAATACATATTGTACAGATACAACGTTTCAAAATGTACATCTAATCATAAAGGTACATCTTGATTATTTTCACCGCGAGACGAAAGTGTTCGAGCCTCTCCTCGAAGGATTCATCAGCCTTAAAACGCTACAACGCGCTTTGAATGCTAACGAGCGAGCGGCATCTTCTGGTGCGTGATTATTTATCGCTCTCGCAACAGCGGCCGAGGAGCGGGCATATCTTAATTAAACTGCCCATTAACAAGAAAAGTATTCTCTAAATGTGTGCTCTTATGTGAGATATAACAAGCCGTGATAGCTCAGTGTCCTTTAATTCAATATACTCGAGCACCCCGAGTTCGATCCCGGTGCCGGCACCAATGAAATTGTTAATTTTAAGTGCCGTATGTCACCTGCTCAGCGGTGAAGGAAAAATCGTGAGGAGACCTTCATATTTTCGGAGTAATAATAAAAAAAATATTTCGAAGATATGTGAAGTCCGCCAATCCGCAGTGGGGCCGCGTGATGGACTATGCCCTGATACCCTCTGTACAGAGGAGGCCTTTGCCCAGCAGTGGGACATGTATAAGCTGATACTTTACTTTACTTATGTGTTCTTAATGTACAGTGTTTTTTCCTTTTTTACAAAGTTGCCTTCAGACCGCAAGGCAAAATATGCGAACGGCGCTTGCTGATAAACAATTCCATAATTTTTTGTACACTGTATATTTTCTTCGGGGATTTGTTATGTTAATGATGCATGTTCACAGTGCAATAAACTATGTGGCAATTTGCCTTAATCCGAATTGAAATACAATTGTCAAATTTTGCCATCAAGGTTTGACGTTTTGATGTTAGCTTCGCTAATTTATTATCATTGATTAACTTAGATAAATAGTTTCAAACCGATATAAATGACATACCTGTCCCTTATAGATACATAATTATAGGTTTATCTATAAGTAGCTTGATATGATCACTAACTAACGCTATAATATGTTGTCAGTCGAATATTGAGGAGCGGTGGTTATTACTTAACATTAGGTAAACCGCCAGTTCGTTTGCCACTTTGTCACATAAAAAAGCACGCGATTTTCTTTTAATGAATTGCGAAGATTCATTAAAAAAAATTCCATAAAGATTTGCGTTTAAAAAAAATGTCATCATCCAAGTAAGAAATAAAACTAATCAGCTTCAACGAATTCTAAACTGTGATAAGAAAAAGCAAGTCAATTAATAAGGGTTACTTGGAAATATGTTTTTGGATATTTTTAGGGCCGCAATGAACATGATCGTTTATGATCCGGAAAGTAATATCGGGGATCTTTATAAAGATTTCCAGATTCTTGCCGCGAGTACTCAAGTTTAATGAGGCTCTTAAATTACACAAATACGGTACGCCAAGATTCATCTTTTCATTAATGTTCCCCTTTTCAAAATCTTGTAATACATAATGTATTTTTTCATTAAAAATATCCCCGAGCAAAAGGTGAAGTATAATGGAAAGTACTTTTAAGGGAACACTGAGGAAGCCGATTTCATACCTACAAACATTAGTAGCGACTCGAAATCCGAATCAATATGTTGGCCGGTCGATTATCACAGCAGCTACGATCTAAAATTGTCTAAAACTTACTTTAGTTTCAGCCGAATTATTGCTTTGATGTCGTAAAGTTATTGAGTCACAAATGTGGCACAGTCTAGCCAGACCTCAAGAGCTACATAGTCTGTGGTAAAGTATGTAACACCTTCAATATTTTATTATCTTGCATGTTCAAATATCTAGGTCGTGATAATTGCGCTACTCACGAAAGGACAAATCAAAGTATTAACGTTTAATTTTCTCTGTAGTATTTTGCTACAAATTAAAATTTTATAAAAACATGGAGAAAATTGCACTGACCATAAATATGTAAATTGTTAAAAAAGTTACAGTTTCATATGTAAGTGGCTGTTCCGCTAAGTCAAACTAATCAGCTATCAAATGACTTTTCAAATGTTATTTGAGTTGCCAAAATTATTGTTAAACTCTCTGAATTGATCACAATGATCTTCTTAATGATCAGACCACCTACTCGCATGCCACCTTCTCAGATTATTTTTATTTTTTATTTTTGTGTAATTCAAGTATAAAAGATATAATAATAATCATACATATGGTACAGCGTATGTGATATCTCTAGCCGTGATTCATTATTGTATACTCCAAAAATGTACTAAAGAAACTCACGAGGGATTTCATTCCTACTTAACGATGCATGAAATCTACGTGTCTACGAGAGTCACGTCTCCCGGCTAAAGGACTATAAATTTTCCTTAACGTTAGCTAGAACTTTGCCCAAACTTTCCGACAACCAACGCAGGTTCTGTTAGCTAATGGCAATAATGGCCTGTCGATAACGTCTATTTGATAAAATCTTTATATGATTAATTTTATTTGTAGTGCTAGTCTCTGTTCTCAAGACGAAACTTAATTATATTAGTATGCATCACATACATTTATATGAAGTTTGTTTAATATATTAAATAACCCTTTTGAAAACAATGTTGGCTTCAGCACAAAGTGCGTTATACATTATCTATGCAAATACAATTGTCAAGAAAAAAGTTTTCTAACGAAAACATTGGCCGTAAACTACAGTTACGGCAGATATTTTAATCTTCTCTATGTTTGTAATACTTCCACAGGTGCGATGGACCTCTTCTATTGCATAAGCCCTCCATATCCATATTTTAACTTTCTGTCACTTTTAATTTTTCTTTTCTTAACTTCGTTGTTCTTCTTTTCACATCGACATTCACCATTAAACTCCTGTATAATGCGCTCAGTAGCCGTCTTTAGGAGCGAAGTTCGATCGTCTTTTTACGTAGAATGTTCTGGAAAACGAGCGTTAAATTAAATCTACGATACGTCAAATACGTCACCACTAATTACTAACCAAATCTATATTCTTATATATATTCCTAAACAGTGACAGATTTGTCCGTTGCTCGCCCTAGGCTCATTAAGAGAAAAGACTCGCTGGAAGGCACAAAAAATTAAACAAAGAAAGTTAGTACATGATATTATGGAGCCGACGTATGGTACCTACTTATCAGGCCCGCTTGATTTGTTATAATTTTCATGGAATATCGCCTACGCAAATAAGCGAAAGGCGAAAGGCAAGCAACGCTACTAAAAGACCCCACTAATTTGCAGCCCCCTACATTTGGCCCTAACCAAATCGCAAACCAATGAAGAAAACGCCAAATCAACTAATTCCTTATCCCTATGAACCGAGCAAACTATAATGTTACCTATCTAGAATATACAAAAATCTCAATTTGTAAGAAATAACTGTTTGCGATTGCATTATCTTAAAACTCCCATATCTCCCGTTTGATGGACCGATAGAGATGCAAACTAGGTCCTGCCCCCTTTGCTTAAGTAACAGTGAAAACTGTGAATCCGATAATAGTTTTCAAGTTTACAGCGCATGTTTCCTATAACACTTTTATGAAGAACAATGCCATCTAGTTTTTGCGTGGGAACTAATTCCTTATCTTTTTACTTAGCTTTTTTTTTACCGTGTTATGACACCAATCAGTTTTAAGGGCGCCGGCCGTGTACATCACTCGACGATAATGTTCCAGTGCAGTGTCGTTGGACGTACGCGTCACTTTCCTTGTCAAGTACAAGTACGAAGTGATTTTATTGTAAAGTAACAAAAACAAAGATATAGACATATATTTTTAAATCTCTTCCTTCTATAGACATAAAGTAAACTAACAGCCTATAAAAGGAACTGCTGGGAAAAAGGCCTCCACTGTACCGTGTCAGGGCATAGTCCACCACGCGACCCCACTGCGGTTTGATGGAGTTGACATATTATCTTCGAAATATTTTTATTGCTATTATTTCTAAGATATGCAGGTTTCCTCACGATGTTTTCCTTCACCGCGAGACGTGATAATTCAGCTGTTAAAATTAACAATTTAATTGGTGCCGTCACCGGGATCGAACTCAGGTTGCTCGAGTAAATTAAATTAAAGGCTAGCGACCGGACATTGAGCTATCACGTGAATGACAATGAAAGACATAGAATAAAGAGTTTTAAAACATGTATGTTCTAGATATTCCTAAGTTACTTCGATATCGAACCATTTTCAAGCGCAAATCCCATTATCTCCTATAAACTTATGCTCATACATTATGGAGAGTTAGTAATGCCTCGAAATTGCCTTCCATTTAATGCCTCTTCGATTCAAACGAAACGTGACGACATTCTCCCGTTACGTGTAGCAAATCTTTGGTTAATTAGTTTTGCGCTGAGGAATGAAATTCACGTCATGTGGTGTAGTTTCAATCAATGCTTACGTTAATTTTTCTATTACTTTCAAATCAAGTAGATCATTATCCTTTGATCTCACAGTTCTCGAGTCATTGCCTCGTTTAATCAAACGATCTTTCCGCAGATTTATTTGACCTATGTATTTGTTAAACCTTTGCTATTACAATTGCTGCGAATAAGGTTATAACGATAGCGTTTCATGGCAAAATTTACATTTCGACGGGATGAGCTATAAACCAAAGTAACGGGACACGTAATGATCGGCGTCTATATCGATCCTCCGAAAAAACATTCGTAACAAATCGCTCACATTAGCCACCATGAAGCTTGTTCTAACTATTCATGAATAATGTACTCCATATTGCATTGTGATTTCGCAAATTGTTGTAATGTTTCCAAAATAGGGATGTAATATACAAAATCGTTAAGATAAATATTTAATTACTATGGTATCCATTGTTCTTTAGTGCTTTGTTCAAATCCCTGGTGGCAGACGGAGAGACAGACAGACAGCGAAGTATTGGTAATAGGGACCCTATTACCATGGATTGAACAAGATGAATATAGTTTTGTCGGCTCTTTGCTTTGAAAAAAAGAGATTACCTAAAGGCTTGGTATGAAAAGTAAATACCAAACTTGAACGAAATTCAATTCCATAAAATGATTAATAATAGTTTATACTAAACGTATCGGTCAAACAAAAATTAAAACATTGGTAGCATAAATATTCTCAGGATCTTGTTACAATTTTTCTTACTTGAAATTAATTTTTATGTATTCTTGAGGGCTATAGATGTTAAAATTTATTAATCGAAGTAATTAAATAGACAAAAAAAGCGGGATGGTAACTAACAATATAAAACATTTAATTAAATTTTAATTAAAAATATTATCGTATTTATGCAACTACACAATATGACTAATTTCTAAAAAAAAAAAAACAGACCAGAGGATATCGCCAATTTATAAACAGAGTAATCGATTCAAAACATTTTCATTAACAAAAAGAAAACAAATATAATGTAAACGAACATCTAGATTGGGCCCTAAAACCGTGAGTAGAAAGACTAAAGAATAATCAGTGTAGTGTGTGAACTTGTAATAATTTCGTAAACTTATTCTATAGACTTAGAGCAATCAGTGTAGTGTGGACTTGTAAAAATTTCGTAAACTTATTCTATAGACTTAGAAAAATTGGTGTAATTTTCTACTTGTAAAAATTTTGCAAATTTATCATATAGACTTAGAATAATCAGTGTACTGTGGACTTGTAAAAAATTTTGTAAATAGTTATTTAACAGCAAGAATGGAAGCGTTGGATAAGTTGGAGAAAGCTTTCAACAAGAATCATCTTGAAATAATTGCAAATACCGACGAACAGTTTGAAGAGCTTAAATATTTCCAAGAAGACTGGCAAGATGATTTTCAAGAATCTTATATACAATATAAAGCCCTGCTGAATGAGTATCTGGCATTCACTAATCCTAGACCACAAATGATTGACACAAATGAGAGTACCTCAACTAATCTTAAAGTCAATAGTCCAGAGGTGCAGTTACCTAGAATTCAACTACCCACTTTCTCAGGAAAATATACCGAGTGGCAATCATTTTATGATATGTTTATTTCATTAATACATGAAAACCAAACACTCTCGTCGGTTCAAAAACTGCACTACTTAAAATCGAGTTTGTCTGGAGAACCGGAAGTGCTTTTAAGAAACTTTCCTACTACAGCGGCTAATTACAAAGAGGCATGGGAACAATTAACTAGGCGCTACAACAACAAGAGATATAACTGTAATGCAATCATGAAGGCGTTGTTTGGGCAGAAAACAATACAAAACGAATATGCAAGTGCCATCAGACAATTACTTGACACAACGACTTCTTGCCTAAAAGCCCTGAACAATCTTAATATTAAAACGGAACAATGGGATGCAATTATAATTTATTTAGTAGTTTCAAAGTTGGATCCAGAGTCACACAAACAATGGGAAAATTTTATAAGCTCTACAACTGATGATTTACCTCAATGGTCTCAACTAGTACAATTTTTAGAAACCAGATTTAGAAGTTTGGAGATGCTCGATACCAGTAAACAACCAATGAGTAATAAGATTAATGCACAATCCAAGAGTTTAAAAGCTAAAGCGTTTCATTCAGCTGTGAACGTGAAACAGAGCTCATCTGAGCAGATCTGCGCTTTGTGTAATGGCTCACATTACATATATCACTGTGCTCAATTCAAAAGGGAACCAGTACTTGAAAGACAAAATATTGTACAAACAAAAAGGCTTTGTTTCAATTGTCTTGCGCCCACACATCCAGTATACAAATGTCATCAAAATACAACATGCCGCAAATGCAGTAAAAAACATCACACTTTACTTCATTTCGAGAAAGAAGAGAAGGAAGCATACAATACATCTAGGCAAAATACGTCAACTACGAGCGGTTCTCAACAAGGCGTCAATCAAACTACCTCACCAGCCAACGAAACAACTGTTTTTACTCATTTTTCGAGAGGAGATCTGAATACACATAGTGTGTTGTTAGCTACAGCTGTTGTAAAATCTATGTCCAGGAATGGGTCCTATGCTATTAGAGCATTGCTTGACCAAGGATCGCAAGCTTCTTTTATTAGCGAAAATACTGTACAGTTGTTAGGTCTTAAGCGTATAAACGTTAATGGTAGGGTGTCAGGTTTGGGAGACGGTCATATGATAATAAAACATTCGGTTTGTGTTGAAGTCGAATCACGCCATAATCCTGGAAAAATTATACGCGTTAATGCATATGTATTAAGATCGCTAACATCATTATTACCAACTCATGAGTTACGAATACCCGATTGGCTAGAGCTGAAAACTTTACCCCTTGCTGATCCTGAATTCGCTTCACCAGGAAAGAATGATTTGTTATTAGGTGCTGATGATGTATACGGTGAAGTATTGCTAAGTGGAATCAAAAGGAGCCCTTCTGGGAATATTTTAGCTCAAAATACATTATTTGGGTGGATTTTATCTGGAAAGGTTTCGCAAGATTTGGATAGCGAAAACATTATAACATTACATGTTCAAGTAAGAGAAGATGAGTTATTGAAAAGATTTTGGGAGATAGAAAACGAGCCTAATAGCATTGAGAAAAAATTTACAGAAGAAGAGAACCTATGTGAAACATTTTACAAGGAAACCACTTCAAGGCGTGAAGATGGAAGGTTTATAGTGAGATTGCCTTTTAAAACACTCGATCCACAGTGTCAATATGGTCGTTCAGTAGACATTGCCATTAACAAGTTATATTCGTTAGAGCGAAGATTGAGTAAAATTCCGTCACTTTATCAAGAATATAATAAAGTTTTAGAAGAATATACATCCTTGAATCATATGAAGCTGGTTAATAATGATGATGTTAAAAATCCTAAAGCTGTATACTTGCCACATCATGCAGTGGTGAGAGAAGATAAAGAGACAACAAAGGTCCGAGTGGTGTTTAATGCGTCAAGTAAAGGTGTAAATGACGTGTCTCTTAACGATGATCTTCTTAAAGGCCCTAAACTCCAACAGGATTTGCGTCACCTTTTAATAAGATGGCGCATACATCCTATTGGTATCGTCGCAGACCTGGTGAAGATGTACCGGCAGGTGTATGTCCATGAAGATGACACAGACTTTCAAAGGATTTTGTGGAGAGCTAAACCTGAGTTACCAATTCAACATCATAAATTACTTACATTGACATTTGGCACCGCTTGTGCGCCTTATCTTGCTGTAAAAACCTTACAAACACTGGCAGAACTTGAAAAGGATAAATATCCATTAGCAGCGGAGATTACGCAAAGAGATTACTACGTTGACGATTTAATGACGGGTTGTGAAACCGAGAGAGATGCATTACACATATACGAAGAAATGTGTAAACTGATGAGAGCGGGTGGATTCGAGTTGCAAAAATGGAGTAGCAATAGCCAAGGCTTTTTGAATCACATAGAGAAACACAAGTTGAATGCCGAACAATCTGTTATAATTAAGGTTGACAATATGATGAAAGTGTTAGGAATTTGTTGGAATAGGTGTACAGATAACTTTGAATACTTGTTAAATCTTACTGATCCTGAAGGGCCTATAACCAAGAGAAAAGTTTTGTCGGATATTGCAAGACTGTATGACCCCATCGGGTGGATAGCTCCTATCGTGATTACGGCCAAGGTGTTTATCCAGAGATTGTGGAAAGAATGCCTTGACTGGGACAATGAATTGCCTACAAATCTGCTGTCTGAGTGGTTAGAATACCGACGCGAGTTGACGAACGTTAAGGATATATCAATACCCCGGTGGTTGTGTTCAACTAAGGAGTCTAAACTGGAACTCCACGCATTCTCAGATGCATCAAGTGTGGCCTATGCGGCTGCAGTTTATCTTAGAGTAGTAGACGAGAACAAGCATATACACGTAAGGCTTGTCACTGCCAAAACTAAAGTAGCACCCATAGAAAAGGAAGTGTCTATACCGCGCTTGGAGCTATGCGGGGCCACACTAGCTGCAAAACTATTAAATGAAATTTCGCAGGTATTGAGCATACCTAATAAGGATTTATATGCCTGGACAGACTCAAATGTGGTATTGGCGTGGCTACGAGGACCTGTGAATCGATGGGCTACTTATGTAAGTAATAGAGTATCACATATTCTAACTATTATGAATTTTGAGCAATGGGGATACGTGTCAACTAAAACTAATCCCGCTGACTGCGCATCGAGGGGTCTAAGAGCGATAGATTTAAATAAACATGAAATATGGTGGACTGGTCCTAAATGGTTATCCAAACCAGTAATATCTCTTAGGAAGCCTGAGGTTATTGAAACTCATGAAGAAGAACGAATAAAATCGTTTTTCGTCGAAACCAAGACATATCCTGACTATGTGTGGATGAAATTTTCAAATCTTACAAAACTCTTAAAGGTGATTTCGTTCTGTCGCAGGTTTCTTAAAACACGGTTACCATTAAATGAAAGGAAAGAGTTTCCTAAATTTATTACAGTTGACGAGATGAACCAAACTCTACAATTATGTATCAAACAAGCTCAAGAACGTGATTTCGCAGAAGAAATACAACTTGTGAAGACAAAAGGCTCTGTCTCAAATAGGAGCGTGCTATACACTCTTTATCCATTTTTAGACAAAAATGGCATTTTAAGAGTAGGTGGACGCCTAAGCCAAGCTAATGTGAGTTACGATCAAAAACATCCAATAATTTTACCTGCTAAGAATCACCTTAGCCAGGTAATAGTTGATGATGCTCACAAAAGAACGCTTCACGGCGGTCCGCAATTGATGTTGAATTTTTTAAGGTCTAAATATTGGATAGTAAGAGTTCGTGAAATGGTTAAAAAGTGTTACAGGAATTGCGTCATTTGTTTAAGACATTCTAAAGCAGCAGCCACGCAGTTGATGGGTCAGATTCCGGAAGTCAGATTAAAACCAAGTAGACCTTTTAAAAGTGCAGGTGTCGATTACGCAGGTCCCATTAATATCCGGTTTTCTCCAGGACGAGGAGCAAAATCTTACAAGGGATATATATGCTTGTTCGTCTGTATGGTGACTCGCGCCATCCATTTAGAAGCGGTAACTGACTTAACGGCTAAAGGTTTCATAGCTGCATTTAGGAGATTTGTTGCACGTCGAGGTCATTGCCAAGATCTCTACAGTGATAATGGTACCAACTTTGTTGGAGCTGACGCAATGTTACGTAAAATGTTTGACAATGCCAAATCTAACCTACCTGATGAAATAAGAGAATTACTGATATTAGAGTCAACAAAGTGGCATTTCATACCACCGAGTGCTCCTAATTTTGGAGGAATATGGGAAGCAGGCGTACGGTGTGCTAAGGCTCATTTGAAACGGGTAATAGGGAACAGTACTTTAACCTACGAAGAAATTTCTACAGTGCTAGTACAAATTGAGGCATGTTTAAATTCCCGACCATTGAGTGTTCTTAGTGATAATCCGAATGACCCTCTCCCATTGACACCTGGTCATTTCTTAATAGGAGAACCATTGTTAAATATTAATGATGTAGATTACTCTGATGAATGTGTTATTGGTTTAGACAGATGGAAATTTACTCAAAAAATGGTTAACTCATTTTGGAAAAGATGGTCAAAAGAATATTTAAGTAATTTAAATCAGAGAATGAAATGGTGTACTAAAAAGCGTGAAATTGATATCGGAGATGTCGTAGTATTAAGAGAGGATAACATTCCACCTGCTCGATGGATTCTAGGAAAAGTTATAGTTAAGCACGCCGGACCAGACAATGTGACTAGAGTCGTAACTGTAAAATGTAAGGGAGGATTTCTTAAGCGCCCTGTGAGTAAACTTTGCGTCTTAACAAAATCATAGAAGGTCAAATCACATTGTCACGGTGGGCGGTTTATGTTGTGTCATTATTTACTATTTTTTTTTTCTTGTTAACTTTTGTATTTTTTATATTTTTTACCGTTTTCACATGTTTACTATTTTATTTTCCATTATATTCTTACCTTAGGTAAAATTATCCTTGTGTAAGTTGTTGTAAAGGACAAGTCCTTGGTGGGCGGAATGAGTAAAATTATACACATATGTAGTTGCATTTGCTTGCCGACAGACGTCGCTGTTCATAATTAAAGCGTGCTGTTGTTTGTTCTCTGGCGGCGTATATGCGTTATTACAAGGGTGTGTAAGTTGAGTTCAAAATCGAGTAAATATACGAGTTGTGTTAACGTGCAAGTGTTTCATTCTTAACAAGATAAATTTTAGAGTGCGAATGGAGCTTCTCGTATTTACATGGCGAGTGACTTAACCGCAACCTGTTTCAAAGGCAACTGAAATACAATTGCAGCCTATTTGTTGCTACGAATGACTAAGGATTGTGGAGCGATGATAAATGCACCGCATTTTGCAAGCAAATGGTGTTGGCGTTTGTAACAGTCACCACCTTTAAGTGATTTGGGCGGAAAGAACCTGAATAATAAATTACAGTAAAATAATAGATTGTGGATATAACAAACATTTTGGAAAACAAACTGCTGCAGTCAAGTAATACTTTGAAATATGAAAGTGCTTCCGTTTTCCAATAAGATGACATATTTCTAAAGCGATTAAGGGCTGAAAAGAATTCCAACATAAGTAAAAAAAAGTAAAGTTACAGCCTATACAGGTTTCCTCATGATGTTTTCCTTCACCGCTGAGCACGTGATAAGTCAGCACTTAAAGTTAAAAAACTTCATTGGTGCCGGCACCGGGGATCGAACTCAGATTTCTCGAGTATATTGAATTAAAGGCGAGCGCCCGGACACTGACCTATCACGGCTCTTTTTTGCCCAACGTAAGCGTTTCTGTTAATTTTTAAATTTTTTTCCGCTCACTATTTTATTAAATATTGTCCCATACATGTAGTACGCTTTTGTCGTATTATTTTAATCTAGGGACGAAGACTTCTCTAACAAGCTTTTTCCACTTGCTTATTTGAAGCTCCCCATGTTTGTAAATGGCGAAAAGGGTTTAAAAGGCCTTTTACATTTTATAATGAAGTGGCCCAGTCACCAGTTTTCGTTGTGTATTATATTAGTGCGATAAAAAACACTGGTTCAAAAACAAAGGTTTCAGTAATTCAAAAGCTTAAAAATATTAATAGTAAAAAATCCATAAACCAGTTTCATTAAACATTTAAAAAGGTAAAAACCATCAATATAATTCAAATAAAAAAAAATCGCAATCGTATCCACTTGAAAAAGTTATTTACAAACTCAACTAGGCGCCAAAGAAACTTTGAAAGTGCTTCATTAACGGCAACTCTCGGGATTCGGTTTTGAGCAAATTTTACGAGTTGATTTGAGAACAGCTAAGCAAGTTGTTGATTCGGAGCGTATGAAACAGGACAAGACCAGAAGTCGAATTAGTTGTATAATATCGCCAAGGAACTGTTGAAATAAAGTGTATTACTGCTGGTAGGTAACGGTGGTACCTTACGAACCTATATGCATAATTTTTTATGTAAAAATTTGACGATACATAAGAACGCGCAAGCGTCTATTTGAATAAAGATTTTTGATTGATTGATAAGAGAAGATGCTACAGATGTTGAAAAAACAGCAAAAAAAACCGCATTATCACTTAACATCAGGTGGACTGCCAGCTCGATTGCCGCTTTCTCATTAAAAAAAATTGCAATCTAGAGCCGCAGCTTTGACATTGGCGACAGAATATCCTCTGTTATGTTCAAATATGACAAGGTTTATCTTAAAAAACATAAATTAAATATATTGGTAACTCTGAATTTAATTCCAGTGAGATAAGGTGTATTGCATGGAATTAAGCAACGGAACACAATTTCGTGGGCCTAATGATTAATAACAATAGGTAGAAACGTAAGTCCCTTGTAATTGAATCATGATTTTGAATAACGGAGTCCCACAGACCGAGTGAAGGCAGTCGTAAATTCTGTCTGTACTCGTGTACTTGCCAAGTGTACGCTTTCAACTGGAACATTAATTGTGTATCGTTTAACCAGAAATTATTTTAGCGGTAAACGAATTAGCAATCGTCTATACATAATAACCGCGGCTTCATGTGGACGAACTTAGTGTTGCAGATACATTGACAAGTTTTGAAATTGGGGCTCCACTTACTTGTATTACTAAATTAGCAATTACGTAATTTCTATTTGTGTGAGCGTAATTTAGTATTTTATTTTTTATTAGCAGAAGTCGATACTACGGTAAGAAAGACTAGACCTAACTTTGAATTTGATTTTGAAAAATAACAATAACACGGACTAAATAGTTTGCAACAGACGTTGAGTTCATTGACGATGATGCTGTGACTATGAATTATTGTTAAGAGACCGAAGGATTAAGATATTTTTCTACAGTCTTTAAAATTTTGTGTTTCTCATATGAACAAAAACCTACGGTGCTGCGAGTAGCACTGGAAATAAAATAAATCATAAGTCATTTAAATTTTAAATACACTTTAAAACCGCCTATGAACATTTGCAACATCAAAATACTAAATAATTTAGCTGTGGACAGCACAGTTTTAAAAATAAAGCTATTGCCTGTACCGTAGAAAGAGTCCAGGAAAAACACTATCACATATTGTAGACTTTTTTACGAGCAAATTTCATGCAAACGAATCCACAACCCACGGGACCAAAATTAGCTTGGCAATTAGCCGAATGATCAAAACATAAATCACCAGTTTCAATTGAAATAAATGAGAATTAATTACAAATAGATACAAGTGTTACAGCTTGAATAATATTTATTATTACTGTTATATATGCATTGAAAACATAAGGCACTATAGTCCTTAATGTTGTTTAAACATTCAAATTTACTTTATCATTGAATACTTGGCTAGTTTCAAATTAGCATGATTAAATTTAATCCTTAATTAAAAGTTTATTAACGATGTGTACAGTAAATGGGCACTGTAATTGAATTGGATAAATACCAATACAATTAGCGTTGTCCGCTGTTTTTGTAACCGTTTCGTGCAGTTTCTGTTAAAGTAAACCAATTAAGTGTTCTTATTTTGAATAATATTTCATGGAGAGCTAACGAAGCAATTTTTAATGAAATGCTAGATTGTATCTTAAATTAATTTAAAATTATTAGAAATTAATTTTAAGGTAACTCACACGCCATAAATTATGACATTTTAAATGTAAAAATACTATATTATTTCTAATCGCCTACCTAAAAAATTTGAAATAAGAAGATAAAAGATGTGATTTTCAAGACGGAAGTGATTAAAAGACAGATCAAGTGCAATTAATCTTGTAGTTTTAATTAGTTATGGTCTTCCAATTTCAATTTTTCCTCTATATTTCGTCCATTACTTTGAAAACCATACAGTAAGGATATTCCTTGAGAACTCATAAATCAAAGATCCCATAGTATTTACAACCTTTAAAAGATCGGAGAAGCCATAACTGCGCTACCACTGCGCCCTTGTGGTAGGAGCAGACTCTCTTCTTGAAGGTCCCTAACTCGTATCTGTCCAGAAATACCACTGGGGACCGGTGCTTCCATAAAATAGGGCAAAAAATGGCGTGAGAAACGCTCAGTGTTTGATACCCAACCATCCAGATAGTATTGATGGTAATTGGCTTGACGACTTGTGTGATGGTGAACATTAGTGATGGTAACGGTGCCTATGCATCATCACTCAGCTGTATTTGTTTTCAACCAGTGTAAAAGTCCCATTGAAATCGGCACCAGTTTTGGTGTGAGTTTTGTACGTAAATATTTTATCAATAAGATGGATCTAAAAAAGCCCCACCGACACCCTTAAAAGATCCCAACGGTATTCAGAATAATTCCCGCCACTTGGCGCGCCGGGCCTTAGATCTCGAACGAGACTCCTTTTATTTTTGCTCTTGTTTTATTTATGAACCTTTGAGTAATGTCGTGCTTTGAAAAATAGTTCCATTTCACCTTCTCAGTATAAAACCAGGGTTCAAGTATGTTATGCTCCGTTCCTACTTAAATTACGTGGATATATATAAATACAATTAATTTAATAAAATAAAAAAATCCATAAATGTACATTTCAGATAGACATTTAAGGAAAAGGTACTGGATATATATAACCTATGCATAAAATCAATGCTATTTTTCAGAAGCTTTAATCTTCACAAATCAATTTCATTTGTCGTAACTCAGTGAAAAATAATAAAGACATGAAACACGATGAGTGTTGTGTAAGATAATATTCCAAAATATAATGTTATAACATATACCGGTCAAGATTAGTTGTAATGAGCTCAGCGGCTCTTATTGTACGCCCGAAATGGGCAAACTGTTGACACAAAAAATAATGTAATATGTAACACCTTATTGTACACAGTTAAGACAATAAATGATTATCTTATCTTATCTTATCTTATCTTAGCGGATATGACTTGTGCTGCTAACTGTTTTACAAACATTGGCCTGTGATGACTGTAACATAATTCCGTAATATAAAAAAAAAACATTTATAACGGTTCTTTTAAAAAAATCAACTTACTTTCTCACGTTTAATTCCCGACATTTCGAATACATTAAGAGTCTAGTCTATCGCCAAAATGTGTGACACAAAAAATGTTTTACGTTAATTGAAGAGTAACATTTCAGGTGAACTGCTAATGAAAAACGTGAAACGTGAACTGCCTGTGAAATGTTGTCAGGTTGTTTTTATGGAGAAAAGGGGTGAACGAGGTATGTCATCCATGTGCTTACAATATGTGTAGAGTGCGAGGGTGACATCTGCGGCTGTCGACTGTATTTTTTGTTCACTGTGTGATCTAGTAGGCATGAGACATGCACGGACAACTAACGCATAAGTACTACGGGTGACCAAAAATTCTGTAAATTATCCGATGTGTCAGAAAAGTTTAATTAAGTTTTAATTAAACGCGTCACAATTTATATTTTGTTAATGTTTTAATAATTACTCCGTTTTAAGAAAATAAGTTTCAATTTTTATTAAGTTCAAGTGTGGGTGGAATCAACTTACTCGCCGGAGCCTCGCGGCCGCTCTATTTGCGATGAAGCGAACTAATTGGCAATTCTCGATCGAGGCTCGCTATCGCCGGCTACGTTTAAATCATTTTAAAGGTACAGATTATTAATCATTTTAGGTACAGATTATTAAATTTTCTCTTTGAGGTTTTAGGAAAACTTACAGAGTGTTGTCCGGGCCAGTCTAATTTATTATATAATAGAATATATAATAGAAGTATGATCATCCGGGCTGGGGTACCGGCGTGGTTGTCGAATATATCTACCACATTACTGACCAAGTTTAATTTTTTGGAGATTCGGGATATAAAACTTTGTATGATGTAGAAAATCTTTTTGATGTGAGCACTGCGTTTTCTGCTACGGGATAGTAGAACTCGGCTCTGTCCATAATCCCCATCTATTGATCACGGTCATATTGATCACGGTGATCAACAAGTTTTCTTTAAAAATTAAAGTTTTAATTACGAAAACTGAACAATTCATCTGACTTATTCTTGAAACAAAAATAAATGAAGACTGAATCACATATTTCCTTAAGAAAAGAAATATTATAAAACACAAAATGTAAATATCGCGTGTACAAGACAAATGCGTAATAAGAGTAAACGACACGATGATCATGAAAGGTCCATTCATTCCGCGGTAACATAAGCTTCAGTGCGCAGACAGTGACGAGATAATTACTGAACTGAGCTATGTTGAACAAATGGCGTAGTCTGTGGATATAGTAAACTATAATATAACGTCTCATCTCTATTGCCCGCTAACACACCATCTCGTATCGGAGCCAACAGAGCGGCACTCTTAATGAACATTTTCCCTTCAGACCCTTGCATTGTTATGGATCGGTGTATTTCTGTGCACACTAGTGAGTAAAAATTTATAATAATAATAATGCATACATACAACAATAACATTAGAACGCAGGCTGTTTGAATAACAGGTAAAAGGGGGCATCGCAACATAGGCGAGTAATTAATTTCACAGTCTTTTACATGCTGATTATTTATTATTTTTTACTGGATCATCACATTATTGGATGCTTTGACAGTATAATCAGGTGCCTGGATATAATAGCCGGGGCTCTATGTAACCGGGACTGTTTTGTTTTCGCCAGTTGACTTTTCCTAAGCTTTTACACCAACCTAGTGTCCTTAAAGGTGACACGCGTGTGACGCAGCGACGCTTTGTATATGAAAATTGAAAACCTGCAGTAGTTATACAACGTATAAATCGGGTTAAGTGATGCATCTGTTTAAAAAAAAGCGGTGCACTATAGCTAGTGGGAATGCAATCAAACAGTTCTTTTATATCAGTGTGAAACTAAAGCTAGCAAACATGTTTTCACTTTTTCGCAATGCTGTTGACTTGAAAAATACGCCGCACGAGCGGTGCTGCATTTCCCGCTCAAAATATTCGCCGCATTTATGTCGCGCAATGGTTCCACGGCTGAAAAGCGTTAACATTCTTCATGTGTCTCTTTATACACCGATGTAGGTGTATATTATGAATCTCTCATGTTTTTGATCACATGTACGACTATCGTTCGTCATGAAGTTTGTTTTACCCACACAATAACAATTATTATAAAAACTATGTATATTAAAAAGCGTAAAAACTTAATCTGAGTTATTTTTTCAAAAATTATCATAACATATTGAATAATAATAAAATACTATTATAATAATATAAGAGTTCTAACGATTTTACCTTGATCCCAATATTTTAACTATTACTGAACGTGAATATTAACAACTATTATAACGACAAGCAGCACTAGTGGTTATATAACCGTCTGGGAACGCAGCCGAAGTCCAAGTGACCACTGCTCCATGCGGCCATGTGTTCCTTGGCTCGGGTAGATAAAGTCATATCCGGTATACAGTGTTGCCAGCGCCAACATTCGGCCGTCCTGCATCACGCCTTCGTCCTCGAATGGCGTTGTAGTCTGGTACAAGTAACCTTCATAAAATTAACACCATACCCTGTGGCCCTTACACTGTGGCTTATCCTTAACTGGGATGCATATCGCCACGTTCAAAACACTTACCCTGTGGCTTATCCCTCACAACTGGGATGCATATCGCCACGTTCAGAACACCTTACCCTGTAGCTTATCCCTCACAACTGGTATGCATATCGCCACGTTCAGAACACCTTTCCCTGTGCCTTATCCCTCACAACTGGGATGCATATCGCCACGTTCAGAACACCTTACCCTAAGGCTTATCCCTCACAACTGGGATGCATATCGCCACGTTCAGAACACCTTACCCTGTGGCTTATCCCTCACAACTGGGATGCATATCGCCACGTTCAGAACACCTTACCCTGAGGCTTATCCCTCACAACCGGAATGCATATCGCCACGTTCAGAACACCTTACCCTGTGGCTTATCCCTCACAACTGGGATGCATATCGCCACGTTCAAAACACCTTACCCTGTGGCTTATCCCTCACAACCGGAATGCATATCGCCACGTTCAGAACACCTTACCCTGTAGCTTATCCTTCACAACTGGGATGCATATCGCCACGTTCAGAACACCTTACCCTGTGGCTTATCCCTCACAACTGGGATGCATATCGCCACTTTCAGAACACCTTACCCTGTAGCTTATCCCTCACAACTGGTATGCATATCGCCACGTTCAGAACACCTTTCCCTGTGGCTTATCCCTCACAACTGGGATGCATATCGCCACGTTCAGAACACCTTCCTAAGGCTTATCCCTCACAACTGGGATGCATATCGCCACGTTCAGAACACCTTCCCTGTGGCTTATCCCTCACAACTGGGATGCATATCGCCACGTTCAGAACACCTTACCCTGAGGCTTATCCCTCACAACCGGAATGCATATCGCCACGTTCAGAACACCTTACCCTGTGGCTTATCCCTCACAACTGGGATGCATATCGCCACGTTCAGAACACCTTACCCTGTGGCTTATCCCTCACAACCGGAATGCATATCGCCACGTTCAGAACACCTTACCCTGTAGCTTATCCCTCACAACTGGGATGCATATCGCCACGTTCAGAACACCTTACCCTGTGGCTTATCCCTCACAACTGGTATGCATATCGCCACGTTCAGAACACCTTACCCTGTGGTTTATCCCTCACAACTGGGATGCATATCGCCACGTTCAGAACACCTTACCCTAAGGCTTATCCCTCACAACTGGGATGCATATCGCCACGTTCAGAACACCTTTCCCTGTGGCTTATCCCTCACAACTGGGATGCATATCGCCACGTTCAGAACACCTTACCCTGAGGCTTATCCCTCACAACCGGAATGCATATCGCCACGTTCAGAACACCTTACCCTGTGGCTTATCCCTCACAACTGGGATGCATATCGCCACGTTCAGAACACCTTACCCTGTGGCTTATCCCTCACAACCGGGATGCATATCGCCACGTTCAGAACACCTTACCCTGTAGCTTATCCCTCACAACTGGGATGCATATCGCCACGTTCAGAACACCTTACCCTGTGGCTTATCCCTCACAACTGGGATGCATATCGCCACGTTCAGAACACCTTACCCTGTGGTTTATCCCTCACAACTGGGATGCATATCGCCACGTTCAGAACACCTTACCCTGTGGCTTATCCCTCACAACTGGGATGCATATCGCCACGTTCAGAACACCTTACCCTGTGGCTTATCCCTTACAACTGGGATGCATATCGCCACGTTCAGAACACCTTACCCTGTGGCTTATCCCTTACAACTGGGATGCATATCGCCACGTTCAGAACACCTTACCCTGTGGCTTATCCCTCACAACTGGGATGCATATCGCCACGTTCAGAACACCTTACCCTGTGGCTTATCCCTCACAACTGGGATGCATATCGCCACGTTCAGAACACCTTACGAACACCTTAAGTACGAGTGAAAGTGTTTACAATGGATATCCATAGCCAGTTCATGCCTTAAATTTTCCAACTACTAAAATGCTCGGTAGCTTAACCGGGTAAAACAGTTGTGTATCGCTATTTAACATTTTTTCAAATATGTTAAGTAATTAATTAACTGGAAGGTACTCACCAAAACTTTCGTTACATTTAACTAAAAGATTTTATCACCATTACGTATAGTAGGTATAAAACACACCGTTTTATTTTACGAGGGTAGGTACCCAAGGAGAAAATATGTCGCCAATTGTTTGAACAGCCAAGCACGAGTTTACGTATTGAATCCCACTTCTGATATAAGAGTTCTAACGATTTCACCTTGATCCTAATATTTTAACTATTACTGAACGTGAATATTAACAACTATTATAACGACAAGCAGCACTAGTGGTTATATAACCGTCCAAAGACAAGTGACCACTGCTCCATGCGACCATGTGTCCCTTGGCTCGGGTAGATAACGTCATATCCGGTATACAGTGTTGCCAGCGCCAACAATAACTACTAATTCTATTATTTCCCAATAGTTCACTCACCTTAAGCATACATCATTATGTAAAATAATACAATACTGGCAATAACTTATGTAAATTGTCAAGAAATTGTCGAAAACTTTTCGGTACTGTGGGAATCGAACCTAACTGAAGCTCCCGATGTGATTCGATCCGATTGAAGATTGGAATATCGTCGAAAGCTTTTCGACAGTTTATCGACCAAAAATTCACATTTTAATTTTCATCTTGCGTTCTGAGAATAGTGCTGAATAACAGTAGGTAATCACAAATTTTTGTGAAGAAATATCGACGTAAAAAGGTTTCCCACGTCAAAAACATTTAACATTTTTTACCTCAAAGCATCTAAACGCTAGTTACTTGCAAGAGTGATAATGAATAGAAAATCCTTTGAGTTTACAGATTAAGTTATAACAGTGTGTTTTATCGCGACCTCATTGCTCACGATCTGGTAAGCTCATTGAATTTATTACTGGCATCGCAGTAACGACGATGTTAATGCAAATAAATTCATTTCCATAACAGGTTCCGCATACATTGGACTAAATATTATGAATCGCATAATATAACCTGTGTATTATTTACTCAATTTATTTATTTCTATTATTAAATAAATTACCAAGAGTATTGCAGTATTCTTTAAAATCCATTTTCATGTGCGAAGAGTTAGTTTGTATATTTAATTTCTGATTAAACAAAGCCTACATTTACAAATGTTGAAAGACAACTTTAAGTTCATCATTATCATCATCATTTCAGCTTGTTTGAGTCCACTGCTGAACATAAGCCTCTGCCACGTAGATACGTTCCTGAGCCACCTGCATCCATCGACTTCCCACACATTTGCACTGGTCGTCACTCCATCTAGTAAGGGTTCGTCCTACACTGCGATGGCCAGTACGTAGCTGCCACTCGAGAACCTTTCTTCCCCAACGGTTATCGGTTCTAAGAGCTATATGGCCGGCCCATCGCCACTTCAGCTTAATAATCTTCTGAGCTATGACTGTTACCTTGGTTCTATTGCGGATGTCTTCGTTACGAACTCTATGACGCAGAGAAATACCGAGCATATCCCGCGCCATAGCTCTTAGAGCTTCCTTATACGGCCAGCAGTGAAGGACCACGTCTCGGTTCCGTAGGTCGTCACTGGTAACACACACTGATTGAAGACTTTTGTCTTCAAACATTGAGGGATATTAGACAATTAGATAGACAATTAGATATGATACAATTTGATATGCCGAACGCCGCCCATACGAGTTGGATTAGCCGTTTGATCTCTACGTCGAAATTGGACTTACCTAACCGGACCAACCGTCTTGGGTAAACGTACTCGTGAACAACTTAATTAACTTTTAGTTAATTCGATGTAATTAATATTACTTATCATCCCACTTTAACATTAATTTTGTTTCTTTTTTAATGTTGGCAATTGCCTTATGTAACAAATAGGTTATGGCAAGATTTGATGGCTCGGTTGGCTTTCTTCAGTGAATGTTATTATTTTCATTGCATACAGACCTGAATTTTAATTCAGATTGCTCTGCATCTAAGTGTTGTTCTTATGCAAGTTGTGTTTTTAGAAATTTATGGTTTTTTATAGTGCTAATCTCTGCACTTAAGATTAAACATTAAAATTTGTAAAAAAAAGTACGAAAAGATTGTCGCCGCTGTGGAATTCGAACCCACTTAACGGCTGATTGCCACACCGATGAAAATCTTAAGGTCTTTTATCTACATTATTTTTTAGCATTTGAAGCATCCATTGTTATATCCTTTCCAGCATACAAACAATTTCGAATATCGTTTTACATCGTTGTACATCGTTGAGACTGACTCAATAAAAAAAATAAAAATAGAGAATCATGGTATTACCAATTAAAACCTTAACTGCATTACAGCTATAAAAGGATTGAACATCAGTTTTATTTGCGAAACGTATTTTCATGTTCAACGATTTTTGCATACGCGAATTCCTGAACGTGCAAAGTGCCGAACATTGTAGACTGAATTCGAAACAAAATAAAAAAGCTACATTGGGAGTAAATATGACGGTTTTTCCGTATTTCATTCATTAATATAAAGATAAATTTTTAACAAAAAATCAAATGGTGTCGTGGGATACCAGGTAGGAACGAAGTTCCTTCGGCTAATGTAGAATCGACACAAATTGCAAAAAAATCGTGCTCAATTTTATGTTGGTTTTCTTGATTTTTCTCTTAAATTTTGCTGATTAGTTTTTATTTAAGTACAAGAAAGTATTTAGGAAATTCAGTATTTTAGGAAATAATAAATTCTAAAATGATGTGGTGTCGTGGGACACCAGGTAGGAACGAAGTTCCTTCGGCTAATGTAGAATCGACACAAATTGCAAAAAAAATCGTGCTCAATTTTATGTAGGTTTTCTTGATTTTTCTCTTAAATTTTGCTGCTGCTTAGTTTTTATTTAAGTACAAGAAAGTATTTAGGAAATTCAGTATTTTAGGAAATAATAAATTACTTAAAATAAAAAAACATCGTAATTCAAATTATCAACTAAAATAACAATACACTACTCGCTTGTGTATGCGACTGTCGCGCCTGCGCACGTCTCATTTAACGGTTTTATTCCCCGCACTTTTTTCCACGGATTTTTTCTTACGGTTTTACTATCACATTTTTTTCAGTTCGGTCGCGCAGGAAAATCCCTATCCCCTCCAAGCTTGCCGTAAGGAACTTCGTTCCAAAAAAAACGACTTCAATCCGGAAATTAATAAAAAACATTGTTAATACCTATAAAATTTGAGGATTGCCCTCGATTTCTTGTGATTCTTCCATCATCTGATCTGGGTTTGCTTATCATGGTACCACCCTTGGGATATCTCCTTTCCACCAAAAAAAGAGTAAAATCAAAATCGGTCTATAAACAACGAAGTTATCCGCGAACACACATAAAAAAATATATATTGTTAGAAGTGAATTAGGTCGAGGGTAGGAGTGTGGCGGCTGACACTATATAAGCGCTGAGCATAAGGGGCTCCTCGCTTGTCTGGTGCCAGCCGTCGTACGAGGTAGACGTAAGACTATGAATTTACTTATATTGTTCTCTTTTATTTCTATTGTTGTGTTTTGGATCACGAGATCTATGTGTTCTTTTTTTTAAAACTTAACCTGCTACTGATTCCTAAAATGTTAGAAGTGAATTAGGTCGAGGGTAGGAGTGTGGCGGCTGACACTATATAAGCGCTGAGCAAAAGGGGCTCCTCGCTTGTTTGGTGCCAGCCGTCGTACGAGGTAGACGTAAGACTTTGAATTTACTTATATTGTTCTCTTTTATTTCTATTGTTGTGTTTTGGATCACGAGATCTATGTGTTTTTTTTTTTTTAAACTTAACCTGCTACTGATTCCTAAAATGTTAGAAGTGAATTAGGTCGAGGGTAGGAGTGTGGCGGCTGACACTATATAAGCGCTGAGCAAAAGGGGCTCCTCGCTTGTCTGGTGCCAGCCGTCGTACGAGGTAGACGTAAGACTATGAATTTACTTATATTGTTCTCTTTTATTTCTATTGTTGTATTTTGGATCACGAGATCTGTTTTTTTTTTTTAAACTTAACTTGCTTCTGATTCTTAAAAATATATTGTTAGAAGATAGGCACACTGCGACGGCCTATAAACGGAGCGGCGCTCGCCGTGTCAAGAGACGTGGTACCGGCTGCTCTCTGCCAAGCAGAAAGAAAGGCTACAGGCGCAGCAGAACATCACCCTGCGTGTGATCGTGGGGGCGCGCCGTTTCGTCCGGAACGACGTGATAGCGCAAAATTTAAAAATAGAATCCTTATCCGATTTCATAACCCGCCTTTCGCGGAATATGTTCGACCGCGCGGATAACGGTCCACATTTACATTTGAACAATTTGGCCCCGCTTCACGCTCGCCCACCGGACGATCGACCGCTCCCACGAGATCTGCTGGGGACTCAGGCTACCCCTACCACTCAATCCTAGCCCACGTAGTTAGGTCCCATACCTATCCCGTTCCCTAAACCCCGTAGGTAAAGTCCTCTCCGTACCCTACGTAGTTTAGTAAGTATCTATTAACATTTCTGCCCACTAACACCGCAACCGCGGTAAGGGATGAGCTTTCTTTTTACAGAAGGAGTCAGCACCGGTTAGCCTTCTGCTAACCGAGATACAGCCCGATCAATGGGGATGGTCCCCGAGGATCACTACGTGTCGGGTCACTTCAACCCGAACCCACTTACGGTGTGTCAAGAGACTTTCTCATCAGCCGTTGTAGAGTTCGGAAGCTCTACCCGAATTAATAACTATTGTCTCGGTTACTTAGAATTGTAGTGAAACTTCTGTTACGTTTGGCCTACTGGCCAATAAGTTCTTTTTAAAATCAATCATCGTTTCTATTTCCTAACAATATATATATATATGGGCGAATTGAGAAACCTCCTTCTTTTGAAGTCGGTTGAAAAGGCTTAAAGCATGAGATTCTGACTATTATTTCTGGATGTTAATTTTTATCTTTCTAATGTACAGCCGTGATAGCTCATTGTCCGGGCGCTTGCTTTTAATTATATATACTCTAGCAACCTGAGTTCGATCCCCGGTGCCGGCACCAATGAAATTGTTAATTTTAAGTGCTGACTTATCACGTGTTCAGTGGTAACGGAAAACATCGTGAGGAAACCTGCATATTTTCGAAAAATAACAAAAAAATATATTTGACCAATATATTTTTTTGTGTGGGGCCACGTGGTGGAGCCCTGATACTTTCTGTAATGAGGAGCATTTGCCCAGCAGTGGGGCATTATAGGTTGTTACTTTACTTTATTTTTTTTTCTAATTCATTGAATGGTGTTTTAATTTTCGTACTAATGCTTAAGTTTTATTCGGCAGGCAGAATTTAATTGTATGAAAAAGAAAAGGTGCACTTAGAGTTTATTTTATTCTTATTCCATTTTCAAAATAACTGAAATTCCTATAATTAACATTTTTATTTACTATGGTTCAAGGGGTGAAACATAGCATACTTGCTAAGACACAAAGTAGCATGCAAAACTAAGATTTTCATTTTTACAGCTTCTTTGTTTTAAAAATAACAATTTCCCCCTATCAGTATTAGTATCCCCCTATTGTCCAAAATAAATTTTGGCACATAAACTCGGTCCGCGCTTGAAACAAATGCACAGCAGCAGCAAACATGTTAATAAGTAAAAACGTTTAAAAAAAACGACCGCATCACGTGGGATCGATCCCCACTACTGGAAAAATATTTTGTGATGAACATACCTACTGTTTTTCCAGTGTCTGGGTGTTTATATACTTATTTACAAAAGAAAAGTATGTTTAAGAGTCATCTAGTAGTTATTTTTTCTTTTCATCAAAACATAAATTAAATGCTAAAGCAAAAAAATCAATAGGTACATATGGTAATAGGTATGCCTGTATTCATTCTACAAATATACGTAGTGGATTTACGTTCAATTATCCAACGCTTAGCAAGGTAGTGTATTACTTTCGGATTATAGATAATATCTAATAAGGCTGATGTTCTGTACATACATGCCCAAAGTAAACATTATACCGGAGATAATAAGTTTGAAATTTGTTTCATTATCTTCTAATGAATACTGTGTTTAGTCGTTGTGATATAAATTAGTTAGTTTTGATAAGCTCTTGTTCATTATTATTTTACGATATTTTGTTAATTCTCTGTAAGGCAGGAAACAGAGGATCCGCACAAATATCTAGAACCTTGTTACACCTTCATGTACGTTAAATATCGTACCTTACATGACTCTCAGAAAGCCATGTCCATAGATTAACTCTACATTATTTTTTATTTCACCACTTAAGCATTTTTATCGCTTGGGTATAAAATCTGCTTGACTTGAAATGTGTCGATTAACCGTTGAATCTACGACTTCGGTGAAATTGAGAAATCAGTAGTACTAGCCAGATGAACATGATTTTTACAACCGACTTTGAAAAAAGAAGGTACTCAATTCGGTTCTGTTTTTTTTATGTTTGTTACTTCAGAACTCCGTCGTATGATAACCGATTTTAAAAATTATCTTTGCATTCAGTTCGGTTTAGCAAGGAAGAATCAATATAAAATTTCCAGTAAAAATGTATGATCCAATACAATTTCGCTGTACTCATAACATCAAATGGATAACATTATCTAGAATTTGATATTGCGTTCTGTGCTCTACGACAGATTCAGAAATATTTATCACGTAAGCTTTGTGAAATCATAATAATATACAATTTTGAAATTAAATTTCAAATACTCACATTTTCCGATAGTCACATAATGAACAAGTTATTTTTTTATTTTATATTAATATTAACTTCAAGTCAACTGGAGCATTTCGTTGATTTACGCTGTACCGAAACAAACAATACAAAGACAAACAAACAGTACAAAGATAAAGTTATCTTGCACGAAATGGTTCTTCACAATATTAACACATTAAACACTGATAGAGCCAGCACCCATATATTTGAGGCATACGATATAATAACTTTTGATACGTTACGTAATGTCATAACTCACTTGCACATATATATATATATATATATATATATATTTATATATATATATATATTTATATACATATATATTCTATTATAATACGTTACGTAATGTCATAACTCACTTGCACATATATATATATATATATATATATATATATATATATATATATATATATTTATATACATATATATTCTATTATATAAACTCTTCTCATTTCCATTCACACTCACCTGGCAAACTTAGAGTACGAATGTTATGAGACAACACTAAAGATATAGGAGGTAATATAAGTTTTAAAATGACATTAATTACAACCAACTTATTTTTTTTGTTATTTTTAAACATAGGATAGAATTATCCTGTGTTGTAAGGACATAAACAAACATAAATTTCACGTGGACAAACACCCAGATGCGAAACAACTATCTGTGGGTCACACAAATAGTTGTCCCGTGTGGGGATCGAACCCACGGCCCCGACGCTGAAGTCAATACCTTGGCTACTGCGCCACGGAGTAATCCCTCTTTTGATTAAGTTTTAGAGAAACCTAATAAAAAAATCACATCTTTAAAAGGGGATATTGATAAACTGTGTGTTATACTAGCGTTGTTAGCGCGTTATGCTTGTGTGTGGAGGGAGAAGTAAATATGTACGAACACACGTACATACATAGCGAAGTTGCAGTTTAGGATCGTTAAGTGCACATGCAGCAAGTGAGTGAGCGTCTTTGCTCAATATTGACGTGTACTGTGACCTCCTTCGGTGAAGTAACATTGATGCCAGCACATCTACCATTGTAAACGAAGTTTTGCTGCCAAAATACATTTAAATCAATTTGCTCTGTCAATGAATAGATATATATTTCGTGAATTTAAAAGGTACCTTAATTTAATAACATTTAATAGACTATAACAACATTGGTTATTTCTCAATTCTCAATTTGTTAGTTCATAAAGTTCTTTATTTTGTTTGAATTAAACGAACTTAGGGATTCGCGGTTTGTTTTTAATTTTTATTTACTTTCTGCCCTCTTCTCACAGTCACTTCTCAATACTTTCCAGCTTCTTTGCTCTTTCCAGTTTTGTTCAGGACAAAAGCTGCTGTCTTCTATTTTCTTCGCACTCAACATTGTTCTAGCTGCTTCGACGAATGTTCTATTTTCCCTCTCAGTTTTTCAATTAAGTTATGCACAGCTGCTGGGCTGTACACATTACACAGCGCGAAGAAAAAGTTCCCTTTATTTCTTTGTTTACAAATTTTAATCCGTTGTCGCTTCTAAATGTTTTCACAGTGCTTCCAATTAATATTTTCCGTCTCATTCAAAAAGTCTTCAATGCCACTCTTTACCACGTATTCATTTTTACACAAAGTAGATTGTTCTATGAAATTTAAATTGTTTATAGTGCTAATCTTTGCACTTAAGATTGAACATTAAAATATGTAGAAAAAGTGCGAAAAGATTGTCGCCGCTGTGGGAATCGAACCCACGTCTCTTCGGCATTCGCGGCCTGACGCTCTAGCCACTGAGCTAAACGGCTGATTACCACACCGACGAAAATCTTAACGGATTCTTCTACATTGTTTTCTTAGCATTTGAAGCAATGCTTGGCGCCATCTATTGTTATATCCTTTCCAGCATACAAACAACTTCAAATATCGTTTTACAACGATAATTCGAACGAGAGATGTCGCCATTTGAAATTTTTTTTAAGAAATTTAAATTGTTTATAGTGCTAATCTTTGCACTTAAGATTGAACATTAAAATATGTAGAAAAAGTGCGAAAAGATTGTCGCCGCTGTGGGAATCGAACCCACGTCTTCGGCATTTCGCGGCCTGACGCTCTAGCCACTGAGCTAAACGGCTGATTACCACACCGACGAAAATCTTAACGGATTCTTCTACATTGTTTTCTTAGCATTTGAAGCAATGCTTGGCGCCATCTATTGTTATATCCTTTCCAGCATACAAACAACTTCAAATATCGTTTTACAACGATAATTCGAACGAGAGATGTCGCCATTGCTTTTTAAGAAATTTAAATTGTTTATAGTGCTAATCTTTGCACTTAAGATTGAACATTAAAATATGTAGAAAAAGTGCGAAAAGATTGTCGCCGCTGTGGGAATCGAACCCACGTCTTCGGCATTCGCGGCCTGACGCTCTAGCCACTGAGCTAAACGGCTGATTACCACACCGACGAAAATCTTAACGGATTCTTCTACATTGTTTTCTTAGCATTTGAAGCAATGCTTGGCGCCATCTATTGTTATATCCTTTCCAGCATACAAACAACTTCAAATATCGTTTTAAACGATAATTCGAACGAGAGATGTCGCCATTGCTTTTTAAGAAATTTAAATTGTTTATAGTGCTAATCTTTGCACTTAAGATTGAACATTAAAATATGTAGAAAAAGTGCGAAAAGATTGTCGCCGCTGTGGGAATCGAACCCACGTCTTCGGCATTCGCGGCCTGACGCTCTAGCCACTGAGCTAAACGGCTGATTACCACACCGACGAAAATCTTAACGGATTCTTCTACATTTTTTTTTTAGCATTTGAAGCCAATGCTTGGCGCCATCTATTGTTATATCCTTTCCAGCATACAAACAACTTCAAATATCGTTTTACAACGATAATTCGAACGAGAGATGTCGCCATTGCTTTTTAAGAAATTTAAATTGTTTATAGTGCTAATCTTTGCACTTAAGATTGAACATTAAAATATGTAGAAAAAAGTGCGAAAAGATTGTCGCCGCTGTGGGAATCGAACCCACGTCTTCGGCATTCGCGGCCTGACGCTCTAGCCACTGAGCTAAACGGCTGATTACCACACCGACGAAAATCTTAACGGATTCTTCTACATTGTTTTCTTAGCATTTGAAGCAATGCTTGGCGCCATCTATTGTTTATATCCTTTCCAGCATACAAACAACTTGAATATCGTTTTACAACGATAATTCGAACGAGAGAGATGTCGCCATTGCTTTTTAAGAAATTTAAATTGTTTATAGTGCTAATCTTTGCACTTAAGATTGAACATTAAAATATGTAGAAAAAGTGCGAAAAGATTGTCGCCGCTGTGGGAATCGAACCCACGTCTTCGGCATTCGCGGCCTGACGCTCTAGCCACTGAGCTAAACGGCTGATTACCACACCGACGAAAATCTTAACGGATTCTTCTACATTGTTTTCTTAGCATTTGAAGCAATGCTTGGCGCCATCTATTGTTATATCCTTTCCAGCATACAAACAACTTTCAAATATCGTTTTACAACGATAATTCGAACGAGAGATGTCGCCATTGCTTTTTAAGAAATTTAAATTGTTTTTATAGTGCTAATCTTTGCACTTAAGATTGAACATTAAAATATGTAGAAAAAGTGCGAAAAGATTGTCGCCGCTGTGGGAATCGAACCCACGTCTTCGGCATTCGCGGCCTGACGCTCTAGCCACTGAGCTAAACGGCTGATTACCACACCGACGAAAATCTTAACGGATTCTTCTACATTGTTTTTTCTTAGCATTTGAAGCAATGCTTGGCGCCATCTATTGTTATATCCTTTCCAGCATACAAACAACTTCAAATATCGTTTTACAACCGAACGAGTAGATGGCGCCATTGCTTTTTTAGAAATTTAAATTGTTTATAGTGCTAATCTTTGCACTTAAGATTGAACATTAAAATATGTAGAAAAAGTGCGAAAAGATTGTCGCCGCTGTGGGAATCGAACCCACGTCTTCGGCATTCGCGGCCTGACGCTCTAGCCACTGAGCTAAACGGCTGATTACCACACCGACGAAAATCTTAACGGATTCTTCTACATTGTTTTCTTAGCATTTGAAGCAATGCTTTGGCGCCATCTATTGTTATATCCTTTCCAGCATACAAACAACTTCAAATATCGTTTTACAACGATAATTCGAACGAGAGATGTCGCCATTGCTTTTTAAGAAATTTAAATTGTTTATAGTGCTAATCTTTGCACTTAAGATTGAACATTAAAATATGTAGAAAAAGTGCGAAAAGATTGTCGCCGCTGTGGGAATCGAACCCACGTCTTCGGCATTCGCGGCCTGACGCTCTAGCCACTGAGCTAAAAGGCTGATTACCACACCGACGAAAATCTTAACGGATTCTTCTACATTGTTTTCTTAGCATTTGAAGCAATGCTTGGCGCCATCTATTGTTATATCCTTTCCAGCATACAAACAACTTCAAATATCGTTTTTACAACGATAATTCGAACGAGAGATGTCGCCATTGCTTTTTAAGAAATTAAATTGTTTATAGTGCTAATCTTTGCACTTAAGATTGAACATTAAAATATGTAGAAAAAGTGCGAAAAGATTGTCGCCGCTGTGGGAATCGAACCCACGTCTTCGGCATTCGCGGCCTGACGCTCTAGCCACTGAGCTAAACGGCTGATACCACACCGACGAAAATCTTAACGGATTCTTCTACATTGTTTTCTTAGCATTTGAAAACAATGCTTGGCGCCATCTATTGTTATATCCTTTCCAGCATACCAACAACTTCGAATATCGTTTTACAACGATAATTCGACGGAGAAATGTCGCCATTGCTTTTTAAGAAATTTAAATTGTTTATAGTGCTAATCTTTGCACTTAAGATTGAACATTAAAATATGTAGAAAAAGTGCGAAAAGATTGTCGCCGCTGTGGGAATCGAACCCACGTCTTCGGCATTCGCGGCCTGACGCTCTAGCCACTGAGCTAAACGGCTGATTACCACACCGACGAAAATCTTAACGGATTCTTCTACATTGTTTTCTTAGCATTTGAAGCAATGCTTGGCGCCATCTATTGTTATATCCTTTCCAGCATACAAACAACTTCAAATATCCTTTTTTACAACGATAATTCGAACGAGAGATGTCGCCATTGCTTTTTAAGAAATTTAAATTGTTTATAGTGCTAATCTTTGCACTTAAGATTGAACATTAAAATATGTAGAAAAAGTGCGAAAAGATTGTCGCCGCTGTGGGAATCGAACCCACGTCTTCGGCATTCGCGGCCTGACGCTCTAGCCACTGAGCTAAACGGCTGATTACCACACCGACGAAAATCTTAACGGATTCTTCTACATTGTTTTCTTAGCATTTGAAGCAATGCTTGGCGCCATCTATTGTTTATCCTTTCTAGCATACAAACAACTTCGAATATCGTTTTACAACGATAATTCGAACGAGAGATGTCGCCATTGCTTTTAAGAAATTTAAATTGTTTATAGTGCTAATCTTTGCACTTAAGATTGAACATTAAAATATGTAGAAAAAGTGCGAAAAGATTGTCGCCGCTGTGGGAATCGAACCCACGTCTTCGGCATTCGCGGCCTGACGCTCTAGCCACTGAGCTAAACGGCTGATTACCACACCGACGAAAATCTTAACGGATTCTTCTACATTGTTTTCTTAGCATTTGAAGCAATGCTTGGCGCCATCTATTGTTATATCCTTTCCAGCATACAAACAACTTCAAATATCGTTTTACAACGATAATTCGAACGAGAGATGTCGCCATTGCTTTTTAAGAAATTTAAATTGTTTATAGTGCTAATCTTTGCACTTAAGATTGAACATTAAAATATGTAGAAAAAGTGCGAAAAGATTGTCGCCGCTGTGGGAATCGAACCCACGTCTTCGGCATTCGCGGCCTGACGCTCTAGCCACTGAGCTAAACGGCTGATTACCACACCGACGAAAATCTTAACGGATTCTTCTACATTGTTTTCTTAGCATTTGAAGCAATGCTTGGCGCCATCTATTGTTATATCCTTTCCAGCATACAAACAACTTCAAATATCGTTAATACATATTTTAATGTTCAATCTTAAGTGCAAAGATGTAGCACTATAAACAATTTAAATTTCTTAAAAAGCAATGGCGACATCTCTCGTTCGAATTATCGTTGTAAAACGATATTTGAAGTTGTTTGTATGCTGGAAAGGATATAACAATAGATGGCGCCAAGCATTGCTTCAAATGCTAAGAAAACAATGTAGAAGAATCCGTTAAGATTTTCGTCGGTGTGGTAATCAGCCGTTTAGCTCAGTGGCTAGAGCGTCAGGCCGCGAATGCCGAAGACGTGGGTTCGATTCCCACAGCGGCGACAATCTTTTCGCACTTTTTCTACATATTTTAAGATTGTTCTATGGTTGGAAAAGTCATAATTCAGTATCAGAAACTACTTTTCTCCGCCAACTGATGTATCTTCCGTTGCGTTGTGCCGCACGTATTCGCATGGTTTTCATTGCACGATTTTGAAGTAACAATCTGGCTGACACTCGGTACACGAAACGGTAAACGATATATCTATCCCTTCAAACAAGAATTAAAACGAAGTCTGTTTCACATCTATACTTTTTTTTTAAAAGTCTATGTGATTGAAATGTGCTAATTTCTCTTGCTCGAAGAATTTAAAATTTAATTTCAACATTAGAAATAAGTCCTCGCGTATTCCAAATATCCATGAAGGTACTTATTTATTGGTTGACCCGCTCACTCGTGCCCGCATCCCCTTTTAAAAATTACTCTATAATTAATATTTTTTAAATGAAACTATCATATTTTTTTATAATAGTTTTACTTCACTACTACATACGTCATTTGCCGAAAATATTTTTAAATCCGAAACATTTTACTTTTACTTAATTTTAACGAACTATGATGACTTAATTGTATTATTTGAACACTGGCGTAATTTCATGTTGGTTTTAAAGAATACAACAGCAAGACTCTCGTTCGAATTATCGTTGTAAAACGATATTCGAAATTGTTTGTATGCTGGAAACGATATAACAATAGAAGCGCCAAGCATTGCTTCAAATGCTAAATAACAATGTAGAAACAAGGCGTTAAGATTTTCGTCGCTGTGGCTATCAGCCGTTTAGCTCAGTGGCTAGAGCGTCAGGCCGCGAATGCCGAAGACGTGGGTTCGATTCCCACAGCGGCGACAATCTTTTCGTACTTTTTCTACATGTTTTAATGTTCAATCTTAAGTGCAGAGATTAGCACTATAAAACACCTTAAAATTTAAAATACATTGTGGCAAAAATACATCTATTGGCGCGCATTTTTTTATTATTAGTTTTTTTATGTGTAAAGTTGCCAAGAGAGCAGACGGTTCACCTGATGTTAAGTGAATACCGCCGCCCATAGACATCTGCTAAACCCGAGGGTTGCAGATGCGTCGACAACCTTTTGAAAATTGAGAATAAAAATGTCGCGACTGCAGAAGACGAACAGCGTAGACGCCACGACTCTCGACCCCCTTTATTTGTTGCCTGCATATTCCGACTACAGCATTTTTACAGTATTAAGCAAAACGTAACGTTTTTAAATATTTTCTTCGCATGTTAATTGAGTTTGATGAATTTTTATTTTTATTTTATTTTTGATTTTAGGAGATTCCGACGGCTATCGCAGGCCAGGAATCGTTGCAATAAAGTTGGGATTGCTAACAATAAAGAAACTGAGAATGCTTGCTGAAGTATATTCAAAGCTTACTACTTTTATAGACTTGGAAATAATATAGCGTGAAGATAGAGCGTAATATGTAACAATCAATAGAGAAGCGGATGGGAGGAGGCGGGAAGAAACTGTCTGCTTGCGGAGCATTTCTTGAAATGAAGCACACGAAAATAACTAAAACGAGAAATGCTTTCGTTTCCTATGCCAGCCGAGTGGCGATTACGTTATATATGTATAATTACATATAAGTTAAACATATGGTAACGAATGAGACAAACAGTATATGGAAACGAATACTGAGAACATATTCAAAACGGAAAGATATTCGGTATGATCTGGGAATGATTTTCAGTAGCGTTTTAATTATTGAAATATTAATCATTTTTTATCACAGTTTTAATATATTTCAAAAAAACATTTTAGCTATATTTCATTCATACTATTGATTCAACTTTTTAATACCTTTGCTACTGAATATTATAACGTATTATAAAGTAAAATTACTTTAACCATTTCTTTAGAGTTGAACACGAAAATGGTAATAATAATTAACGAAACGAATCATAGGAAAACCCACAAATAAGAAAAACATTTATGTAACTTAATACCATTTCCAATTTATTTCAAGGTTATTTAATCGATCTTACTCTTATATAACAGTTATAAGAAGAACAAATTGATGCCAAGTGATCACGCGTACTATTAGTAGTACTTCTGTATCAGCCACCCACGAACAATCATAATACCATAGACGCTGGCAACCACTGATAGTCTGGGTGGGCTGCGAAGAATTTTACTCATCGGACGAAAAAAATAAATACTTTTACACCAGGCAGATCTCCACTAATGCGAGCCCCATTTAAGCCGAAGCCCCATTTTATTAAATCAGAAGCAGTTGTGCAAGCCGTTGTTACTCTACCAAAAACTAAATATATTTATTCAGCACTACACTCATTAATTGATAGTCAAAATACTACCACTCAGCGGGCTACATTTTTTTTACATTTTTTGACATACATGGTGTGACATAAAACTATATTAAAAACAATATAAAAATTCCGACTGAAAGAGTCTGGAGTGATTAATTTATTACCAGTGTGTTTTAATTTCAATAATCATTAATATTATAACAGCCTTTAACACACAAACGTTCATTTACTACTTATTTAAATTTAGCTATTGATAAATTTTGAACGTTCTGGGATTTTTAGGTTGTTTTAGAAACGTATAAATTGTTATTATTTACATATTCTACGCAGTCTATTTGTGGGTAGGATATACATAGGACCTGTGTATAACATAAATGTTTTATATATAAAACTCATAACAAACCGTTTATTTACCGTGTACAAACCTAAAAATTTAACAAGCTTCTCAGTTAAAGTCTCGCGCGTTTAACCGAACTTTGTTAACTTAAAACTTCTTGTTAAGTTTTATTCTACGTCGGAACGTTTTGAATAAAATCGACCAAATGAAAACATCAAAAAATTTCTTCATGGAAATACAAACAAAGTTGAAGTTGTTTCGTTGGGTTCTATGTTGGTGTAAATTTTTACTTTAAATATTTGAAAGATCATGATGGGACTCCTTAGAAATCAAGGATGTTTATACAAAGTGTAACTCATATATAATTCCGATTTAAAGTCATGTCGTAATGGGTCTAGGTGAAAAAAACAAAGTTGATGTATACGGCGTACCTTTAGCTGGTCGTATTAATTAATCTCAAAATACTAACTGAAAAACCTTTTTTTTTTATGTGAAAAGTTGCCAAACGAGCAGACGGTTCACCTGATGGTAAGTGAATACCGCCGCCCATGGACATCTGCCACACCCGAGGATTACAGATGCGTTGACAACATTTTGAAAATTGGGCTCCGGCTACCTCACTCACCAGACGAAACGCGAAAGTATTTGTCATACTTCCACTTTACGCCGGTCTTCTGTAAGGTCGTGGTACTTACCCGGACGGGACTGCACATTCGTGCAACAGCCGAGGCTGCATGTCCCTACCACCGCAAAAGTATTTCAGTTTTTATTTCTCAACCTTAAGTTGCCTTGGCTCTCAAAACTTTCAATAATAAAAATCGCTCACTAAATTTCCCTTCGATCCCGAGACGTCCTTTGAACGAGGAAGTAAAGGCGTTCTAATACATAGTGATGAGCTCCAACCTTTAATATGAAGAAGCGGCGTAGATGATCGTTGCGTAGTTACTATCGTCGGAAATCTAATTCCTTTGGAATACAACGCGTCGGTACGTTAATGCGACATATGGACTAGAGTACAGAAGTAATATCATTATTATTAGTATTATCATCAATTGTGACAGTTTGGTGCCCTAATGGCTGGGGCCATCCGTTCGAGCTTGAGTTTAATTTAATGGATAACAAAGTAGTAGAAGCCGGTGATACAACCCAGCATTATCATAGTATCGCTAATCCCCTTTGCGCGGTGTTCTTATCATAGGATTTTAGATCTATCTTATCTATATTGCTTGGGGCTGTTCTTAGGGTTTCGTACCCACAGGGAAAAACGGGACCTATTACTAAGACTCCGCTGTCTGTTTGTTCCTCTGTCACCAGGCTGTATCTCATGAACCGTGATAGTTACACAGTTGAAATTTTCACAGATGATATAAAAAACGGAATAAAAAAAATATTAAAGTTGGGCTGCGACACAACAGACATGATCTTTTTACCGTTTTTATAAATAATGGTACGGAAACCTCCGTGAGCAAGTCCGACTCGCACTTGGCCGGTTTTTTACATGTTTTCAGGCTGCAGGCTTACTTGATCTGCTATATTTAGTACCGTTGGGATTTCGTTTGCTCTATTTGTTATAAGACTTGACGACGAGATCGTGCAGAGGGACATTATACTTATACTGTACAGACAGATACTTGTACAGAAATGTTAAAAATCTTCTTCAACGGCATGTAATATCACATATTATGTGAGAATAGTAGAACAATAGTAGCGTATTGACCAAGTAAAACCAGCCGAGAAAACTTCTTAGAAAATAGATTTCAGTACGTGAACTCTTACATGTGAAATATATTTTGCATTAAAACGCCTTTTCTCATACTTCGCAGCTACTTAATTAGTGTTTTTTCGATCTTTAAATATGAAAGTGATAATAAATTCCTCAACTCAGCATTATGCTGCGCCGGAAATCAAGGCCCCAACACAAAGCGTTGATTTTCAGTGCTCGCACCCAGGGAAATGCCATGACCTCACAGAAGAGCGGCGTGAAGTGGAAGTTCTGTAGTTCGGCATTTCGTCTGGTGAGTGGTGTAATCAGGTGGTGACCTCAGCTGTTGCAGATGATGGTTATCACCATAACCATCATCTGCAACAGCTGAGTCACCTGATAAGTGTATCATCAGGTGAACTGCCTGCTCACTTGCCATTTCCATATTAAATTCCACATTGGCATTCCACATTAAGAAGACACAAATTACTCTGACGTTCCGTTGGTGAATTTCCATCTATATGTTATATTTTCGGAAAACAAATAAGTACAATATTGATTTCAAGATCCCATTTCCTTTTGTCAATATAGTACGCTGCTCGGGCTTTCATCCAATTTACAGTTCCCCAGTGATCGGCGACCGTAATAAAATCTTCTCTCAACTCAGATGTAGGTAGTTTCTGGCCGTTGTTAATGGTACCCCAAGTTTTTTTCACCTCGAAAAATAAACTTTTATTTAAATACAAGCTCACCAATTTCTTGCCAAATGTGAACAAACATAACTAGTGACATTGATTGAAACTTGCTTTTTCACAAAAGTAAAGGTGGTGAATCTGTACCATAAGTAATAGTAATAAGTTGGACTTAACACTGCTTAATGGTTGTGCTGTTTTATCTGTGCTAGGGCCTTCTGCTGTTGCATGAATAGGAAGGTTTGCCCGGGAAAATACCACGGCCTCTCGTACGACCGGCGTTATGTAGAAGTGTTGCACTTCCTCTCAATCAAAATACAAACACTCGATTCAACAATCTTACACAGTTCCTTGCGCAGTTGCCAAAGTATTGGCTTCAGCATCGAGGGTCGATTCTCACACGGAACAACTATTTGTGTGATTCACAGATAATAGTTTCCCATTTGGGTGTTTGTCCACGTAAAATTTAAGTTTGTAAAACCTTTCAATACAGGATAATTTTATCTTAAGTAAGGGCAATGTTTAAAAACAAAAGATGAATGATAATAAAGGACCTCCAACCATCCGAAACTACTCGGTACATACGTCGTGAGCTCAGCCGTCTTATTATTTTATCGAATATTTCTTTTTACAAGTTACTCGTATTTTTTGTATTCATTTATTTACTTATTTAATAGATATCAATACAGAATACAAGAATAATAAATAATGAAAGAAAACATAAAATGGTTAAGAACAAAAATAAAAAATGTGTGCGTGTACTAGCGTACACTCGTAATAAGTGAAACTTTTTTATGACGTTATTTTTCAATAAATAATTTACTATCTGCAACTTTACAGAAATTGGTTAAATAAAGTTAAATTAGATAAAGTTTAATAAAAGGCTTTTATTATCATAGACATAAATACAAATTCTACAATTATTTCATTTTAGCTTTGTATAATATTTAGTTTCTTATTTGTAATACATAGGTGGCGTTAGTAATAAATTAAAACACACTATGGTTTGACCGTTGTAATTAGTATGAGGGTCCGCAAAAATTGTTGATTAAAAAACTTGCAACGTGAACCTTGTTTATTTCAATTAACCTCACGGACCCAAAATACAACCGTTTTGAATTTGTACATGGTCCTTCGTTGCCGAATAGTCAGCCAGTGAGTAGTAGGCAGACATTCGACTCGCACGCGAGTGTTGTGAGTGAAGTTTTTTGTTGTTGTTGTGTGGAAAACCGAACTTGCGGACGTTGGATCGACGTCGCAACCGCAAGTTCCAGGAGCTGATCGAGGTTTCGAAGAGCATTGTGTCTTCGGTGGAAGGCGCAGTCAGGTCACGGTGCCTGCCTTTGGAGAAGAGGAAGTCGACACAGTGTCGTGCTCTGAAGTATTAAAGCTAGCACTGTCATTACTACAAAGATTATTATTGAATTTCATAAATTGTAATAGAATTATTACTATCATTGATGTCGTTATTTTATATTTGTGTTATTGATGGCTTATGGTAACTGAAATACGAAATATATTGTTTACATTTTAGAATTAGAATTAAAATAAACCCTTTGATTTTGCTGATCACTTTAATATAACATATATATATATATATTGCTATGAACATATAAAGGAACTAACGCCATCTAGCGTCAACTATTAAAACCACTAAAGAATAAAGTCGACATAAAACCCCCTATTCAACACTAGATGGCGTTAGAGGAACATTTTAAGATAAAAAAAAAGATGGCGCGTAACGGAAAAATGTTACACTAAATTTTTTTCCAACCCCGATAAAGAAGTTTCACTTCAATAATTGTGTACTGTAACAACAACGATAATTAATACGTCTACATTGGGATAAACGGGACGGAAAAGCTTGTGAAACGGTTAAACTACGGTCATCAGTAGCGTCCAAAGAGATTTCGGACAGGGTATGCACTAAAAAACTTATTTGTAAAGATGTATTTAAGAATACTGTGTACATAAATGTAGTATAGAATTGTGAATAGTAAATTGGAATCATTAATTGGTGTTACCAAGATCGCGAACATTCTTTGAAGAATTTCTGAATAATCAGAATTGTAATGAAGAAACCTGCACGGTCTTATCCTAATAAAGAAATATTAACGATTAATGTTCATTTAGAACTAAGAGTGAAAGTACATTTTTTATCCCCATAACGGCATAGAAAATCATCGGTATGTTGACATTAAAACTTAATATTACTATATTTATATGTTAGTATGTTATTTTTATATTTATATGTTTTGTAGTATTATTTATTACATATTATTTTATAGTATAATACATTTTATAATTTTGGTTACTTCTTTTTTTTCTTAATTTATTTTATCTTATATTTAGAGTTTAGAGTATAAGTATATCTGGTTTTACGCACCTACCTATCATAATTTGTATATTGTTCTAATGTTATGTCAGGGTTTGCTGGAAGAAAACTCTTTTTAGGGTTAAGCTCGCCTTTGTACACTATTTGTTTTTTTGTAATTAAATTTTTCTGTTATACTCTGTGTACAATAAAAAATAATAATAATAATAGAATATCATCTCATTACGGTGTTACAAGAAGAATAAGCAGAGTTGTTCAGACATTACTGAAATAAAACTACGCTCGTTTTACGGCTGTACATTACAATAGAACTCTTTGAAGGATTAAAGTCTACCTGAATCAGAAATATTGATAGAGTTATTTTATTTTTTTGAAAGAAGAAAAAGCAATATATAACTTATACTTTGCATGAGAAATAGAAAAACATTTTTATATCAGCGGAATACATTTGAAGTAAATAATATTAGTAAATAATCACGTGGATGCAATTATGACGTTGTAGCCATTGGCAATCACAAGTAAACGTGCTTTGCTGCAATTCACCGAACGCCACGGGAATAATCATGAAACTGCTAACTAATGTCAAGAAAAAAATAAACATTGCAAAAGTTTTTCCTCTCTTATTGTATGTCTTTGCCAAACATGACGTTTCATAAATAAAGCAATTAGAAATTTCAAATATTTTTTCCGGAAATGATCGAATTTTAGGATGCCCAAATATCGATAATATTTAAAATGACATTGTTTACATATTTCTACGTTTACTTGTGTTGTTTAAAATCATAACTCTGTTTCTGTATTTTTCCAATGCCAGGGCGTTTACGTGGGCCAAACTGAAAGTCTATAATAAAAAATCATAAACGGCCCAATGCTCCGTTCCTCTTTTCTTTTCGTTCGTACATCTTCGCATTCGAGATTACGTCGAAAAGGCCGTAAAAGAGACCCCTTTCGACCCTCTTCGACATATTTTAATATTTCGAAAATATGTAGGTTTTTTCACCGCCGAGCAGGTTACAAGTGAGCACTTAATTATCAATTTCATTGTTGCCGGCACGGGAATTTGAACTCTGGTTGCTCGAGAATTTTGAATTAAAAGCGAGTGAGAGATACTGAGCTATCACGGATTCTTACGAGGTATTAATTATATAATTACAGTATCAGTATCTTATATACTAAATAGTTAATTAGAAACTATTTCGGAGTTCGTGCTGTGCTGTTAATTGAATTCACGAGCCTTATTTCCGTTAAATTAACTTATCTATTCTTTTAGTCCTTCCGTACATAAACTCCGCTGCCGTCAGTTACCCGAGGTCACCCTTTTAATTTCCTCTTTGTAGGATAATGTGATAACAGATTTTACCCGTGTATTTAAAAGCCCGAGATATTTTAATTTTTCCTACCAATTCATATATATTTCACTCTGTTGCATATCAGTTTTAGAACTGTGATACTTTATTTCTCTCAATATATTCTACATCCAGTATGGTTATTATTAAAGACTGTAGGTTGGTCGGCCAAAATAAAGTAGTGAGGATAGCGTAAACAACTTTATATATTAATTAGACTACTTCCTACTTATTAGGACAAAGTAACGTCCTATACAAAGGATAAGAGTGTTCTACCCTATCAATGAAATATTATGCGCTTATATACAAAATATAATGAGTCATCACAACTACATTACAAATCAATGCACTTATTAAATTACTAATACAGTTAATAACATTGACCTATTAAATTATAAATTATTATTAAGCATAGTTTATTATATAATATTATACCAGATATGGTTCAATGTTCATTAAGTATAATTGTTATTGCTCGTATATTAAGCAGTGTTGCCAGTGGATTGTAACATTATATATATTTTTTCAGAAAAATTCGTTTCCGTCCACCGTTCAGATCGAAATACCAAATTGCAATTACCTTTGAAAGACACACGTCTATTACACTTGGATCCCAGCTCTTGTAACGACCTATTAATAATAATAAATATTATTATTAATTAGTCATAATAAAGATCAATTAAGATGAAAATAAAACGTTTAAGAACGTTTAATCACAATAAAAGTTAATAATATATACTTAAATTAAAGAAATATAAGTATGAGAAAATGATATTACCAAAAATTGATAAAAAATAGTTAAAATCACTTAAAATACTCAAAAAAGGATATTTATTAAAAATATAGCAAGATACGATCACTATTATGTCCATTAAATACAATTCCATACTTAGTGATTTCTAAGGGAAGTAATATGTACCGTGCGGGGACACATTTGTATGACCGCACATATGTAAGTACAGAGGTCGATCGCGACTCTTAGTACTATAGTCAAAGTACATTGTATGAACGTCCCATACCAATATCATATGGAAGTAAGGTCTAATGAATAAAAGTGATAATATGTGAAGGCTCAGAGAAAATATAATAAATATATAAATATAATGAAGAGCAATGAATGACTTGGGACTTTATAAGACATATTACTATGGAGTTGCGTGGTACTTCTGTACGACGATATGGTCTACGGTAAACGTGGAACCATGAATGGATATGTCTTCAGTGGTGGACATATCATCGATAGCTGGTGGTAGTTGGCGTCTTAGTGACCATCACTATGATACGTTGACTGTCATTCGGCATAGTAAGAGTTTGGTGGTAGTTGGCGTCTTAGTGTGTTGCACTATGATACGTCGACTGATCATCTGACTTTGGGAAGTCTGGTGGTGGCTTGCGTCTTAGTGTATTCCACTATGATACGTTGGCTATTACTTGGCTTGGGTGGGGGTCCGTTGGTGGTTTGCGTCTTAGTGTTTACGCTATGATACGTCGACTATCATTCGGATCGTGAAAGAGTATGTTTGGACACTTCGTGTGTTCCGAGTATATTCTAAACTTTGGAGCCGAAGTTGATTGGAGTTATATTGTGTGTGGTGTGAGGGTGTGCCACCTACGCGATAGTCACATTGATGCATGCGGCTATATGCAGTAGTGCGTTTTGTGGTATTTGCGGGGTGATCTGCGCCTAATATCATTGCATCGTATGATTCTGGTTGACGGAGGTTCGAGATGATGATGTCTGCTGTGTATGCGGATAGGCTGTATGTTGGCGTGTTGACCTGCGATAGTTGTATTGATGCATGTTGCATTTGGTGACATTGCGTCTTGCGACATTTGCTTGGGAGACGACGCTATTCATAATGGCCGAGTCTGCGTCTCGGTTTGATGCACATCTCAGTAGATTTGTCCAAGTCGGGTTCCTGATGACGGAACTGCAGACTGTCTGACCTCCTTTATACGTTTTATCATTATTAACGAATCTCAGTAAAGTTCCCACCGTTCGAACGAATAATGGCAACTTGCTGGTGGGTGAGACAAACTTGATCGAAAATACATTATACTCAACGTCAGAGACACTGACAAATAATTATATGTTGCCAATTATAAACCCTTCTGATGGCTAAACATAAAAATCACAACTATGGCTATATCTGACTATTTCAATGGTTGGTGGAGCATATGCGTTTACCTCATGTGGATGGTAGCTGGCGGGAGAAAACCTCTCAAGGCTGCGGCGATGCCGTGCAACGGTTTTTAACCATACCCTTGGGGCTACGCGCTCTGCGACGAAATGTCGTGCTAACCTTTTTAATGGTGGTGATGCCAAAACACTAACAATTACGTCTGCAGTCGCGGCGATCTGGCAAAAGTGGTGGCGCTTACGGAGGGCTTATTATATCATAGGGCCAGAGTGCCTGATCTTTAACACATGCCCAAAACCGTATTGACGTACATTCACGAAGACTGGATTTGTCGTCGGCTTGTATGACGTTTACACGCACTGACATGCGCGACTTCGGTCAAAGTTTGTGCTTACGCACTGCCAAGGGGCCAAGCCCTCTTTATGCTGGTAAAAACAGCTTTGCAATGGACTTCGGTCCTTTCCCCAACTTTTTGTCCCTCTTCTGGGGGGGGGGGGGGGGGCGCAATATGTTGGTTGGCGCTCACCGCACACGGCGTTGGTGAGTGTTTTCATGGAGCCGTGTGCCTTCCCTACATTTTTTTTAAATGTGGGGGAGCTGTTGACTTGTATCGGGTATGTAAAATTGATGTGAGCCCTTTTCAAGAGAGAAGGGATATTAATTTAAAATTATATTGTGAGCCCTTTACAAGCGTGAGAGGGGAGTATACTATATACTCTGAGCCCGTCTCAAGCGAGTCGGGGTTAGTTAATAAGAAAGCAATCTGACATTATCTCTGGCTTATACCACAACTAGTGAATATTTATCTATCCAAGATCCACCTAAAAGAATCAAGTTACTAAATAAACACAACGTAAATGCGGTCCTACCGAATATGACGATCACAATAATATTTTATACGGCTAATTATTACCTTTAGAAAGATCCTTTAGAAAGATCAATAATTCATCCTGGTCACGTAATGATGTTATATGATTTATTCATATAACGGGGGAAAAAAATATATAAGTTATAATTATATATACACAATAAAGGGGGGGTGCGAGTTACACTCTGTAACATTCGCAATATGAAAACGAGTAGATATTATTTTAAAGAATAATTGTGTAAAAATTATTTTTTTACACAATTATTCTTGAGTAGGCAGTGTCGATCGAGTGATTTGTGTCGTTAGGGTCGTGGGTGGAACTCCACAGATTTTTGTTTGTTAAGGATTTTTTCTTTTTTAGAAGTTTTAATGCGTATTTACTTTGTACACAGTACGAGGAAAAGCCTTACCCTTCACGCGCTTGGGAAAACCAGTTCGTTAGAGCCTTGAAAGAATTAGATATCTTACCGTGAATCATTCGCTATTATTCCCTTTTCACTAATGAGGTTCGTTTGGACAAATATCAATCATAACTGTACGCTAAAAGGAATGTGTTTAATGAGGATTCGCAACCTCATGCCGCTCTCACCAACGAACCTTGTGAGCTCGTTACATTTATTCTTGCCATAACAGTGATGCTAAAGTAAATTTATTGATTACGCTGACACTTAACTATTGTGCACCGTCCATTTAGACTGCATCTGGGCTTAGTAGTTAATTTAACTTTATATCAGTGCCTCAATGCGAGTTTATAGTTTATTCAAGAAATAATTTTAACGGAAACTTAGCCATATTGCAGGCGTTTGCGAATCGATGTTATTACCAATATCCATGGACTAACGACAAGCCGGTGGGTACATATTTTTATATTTCTGTCTTTCTGTCTGAATGTTACGCCTTCAGCCTATTATACGCAGACGTAGTCGCGGGCAGCAGCTAATTAACAATATATTATAATAGCTTTTAACTCATAACTGAGCGTCTGAGTATGTTTTGCTATGGCTCTATTGAACTAGTGAATAATTAATTTGTTTTATGTGAGCCGTTGAACTGTGTGTTCTCGTTATATCAGAAGGATTATCTAGGGTTCTACGTGTCATATAGCGTTGAGTCGCGGTATGCCACTGCCTGTAATGTGTCAGATAGCATACCGACAGCAGTACATAAGTGATTAATGCTGCCCACCACATACGTCCACAAATAACACAAGTAATTAAGCGAACTTTTTAATAAATTCATCAAAACAACACCATACATAATGGCTTCTTATAATGTGGAACAAAACAGTTGTGGACACTTACGCACGGTTTCTGAAACAATGATCATCGTAGAGATTAACTAATCAGCTGTCAAATGGCTTTTCAAATGTCATTTGAGTTGCCAAAAGGATGGTTCAACTACTTGAATTGAGTATTCTGATCGATTTTCCTTCACCGCTGAGCACGTCAGCACTTGAAATTAACAATTTCATTGCTGCCGGCACCGAGGATCGACTCAAGTTGCTCGAGTATATTGAATTAAAGACGAGCCCCCGCTCACTGAGATATCGCGGCTCTTAATCACAATGTCCGAAGTTGGGGAGGCATGTGTACTGCTCTTATTATTTCTATTTCTATTGATACTAGGATATCAGAGTAACAAGAATGATAACGACATTATAGGTTAATCCACATACGAGTATATATTTATTCAAAAGTCTGAACAGAAATAATGCACGTGTGTGTATTGTATGAGAATAATCGTCGCGATAATCCCAAAAAATGTTTTAATCTTGTGCAATAACTTTTTTAAACTAAAAATTAAAGCTAAACCGCATTTCGTTCAGAAGAGCTTAGCTCGGCTAATTCCATTTCGGAGTAATGCGACTGTAACACGAATCGTTGCGGCCCACGGTACAGAGACCAGTGTATCATGTATAGTCCAATTAATTTGTTAGCTAGAGTTTGGACGGACTAGTTCACGCCATGCGGCGAGCTAATTGGATCTTGTTTACTTGTGTTTATACATACTTTGGAACAGCAGTATATCTTGATATAAAAAGTAAATGCACTAAACAAGGAAAATAATAAAATGGGAATATAAATATACAGCGTGTCTTTACAATCGCGACAATAAATGAACACACACATAGAGGATAACTTTTTAAAATTGTATTAAACATTTACATTCTTTAAAGATCAATATTTACAGAGTTATACAATTTTCTAAAACAAAGAATTTTAGAACACCCTTACGTATAAAACTGTAACGTATAGTTCATTTGTAAAGGTCATAAAACATATGAATGGGTTGAATGAATTTAAAGGAGACAAAACATACTGTTAGAAGGAGAGGCTTGTAATGCGACGCTGTGGCAACGAATGAAAAAGTCTCTGAATGTATGAATCAGTCAGTTGTAGTTGTATGGGATGTTACAAATTTTATTTCTTTTTTACTTAATTAGTTTGTTTGAAAAATATATTTTTTTAATTATGGATATTTTTAACGTTAATATTTTTTTATTATTATTGGCAAGTAGCGTTAGACGTGTGTTCTTTTATTGTCGCGACGGTAACGACACGCTATCATATAAATAAATGGGACAAATAGTTAAAGTGACGAATTGGAATTATGAAATGAAATTTTCAACCTGAATTCGACCTTATAAATTTAGTCTATAAAGAATAACAAATAAACTGTTCACGGCTAAATAAAATAAAGTAAAAGTAAAGTTGTTAATCCTTAAGAATGGCAAGGTTGATTAAAAGTTTTCGCAAAAAATAATTTATTCCGTTCACTACGCAAATAATTATTCAACATAATAATCCTCGGATCGTACATAAATATTTAATTTTAACATGGAAATCTAATAACTGAGAAAGGAATCAATTTTATAAAGCATTCCCACTCAATTTAATAAAGTAGGTTCGATATGGACGCTGATAGAAAACGAAAAGCGTTGACTATTTTAAAAGATACATTTTGTACAAAGACTCACAGAATAAAATATACAAATAATAATTAAAACATTTTGTAAAAATAAATAAGTACATAAATGAAATTACAGCCTATTATCTTTATAAGTATGCATAATTCTTCTTTTTAATTCTCCGTTTTACTGATTTTAATGAAATTTTTGTGAGTCTTCAGATCGATTCGAGAATGGTTTAAATTCAAAATCCGATACACTGCACTTTTTTCTTATTCATAAGTTGTGGGATTTAAGCGTGTCGGAGCGACTGTTAGATCCACTTGTATACATGTATGTATGTCCCACTGCTGTGATCAAGTCATGATAGCTCAGTATCTCGTTCTCATCTCATCGCTTTAATGTTTACAATCATATAAATTAATTCAGTACTTAAATTTATTTCTTTTAACTTGTCACTTGCAAATGGCGACGTCACATTGTATTAGATGTTTCATCTTCTTCTATTATATAAAGAGGAAAGATTTGATTGTTTGTATGTATTGAATAGGTTCTGAAACTACTGAACCGATTTAAAAAATTCTTTCACTGTTGAGAAGCTACATTATCCCCGGTTGACATAGGCTATATTATATTTTCAAAAAAATTAGGGATCCTTACTAAAAATCCAATAATGTTACTCAAGGTGTATAAAAATTACCTAGAATATTCTTCACATCGCGTGCGCTGCGAAAACTATTGATGATAGAATAAAATAATGTACTACGACTTTGCAGAATACATTATTATTTACAAAAAGTGTCGGGACAGCATATGTCTAACTATTATAGTTATGCCACAATAAGTGTTCTTTTATTTTAAAATTTTGATTGAAATACTGCCGCTAGAAAAGGCTATTTATTTGTATCTTGGTATTAATCATTATAAAAATAAATTACTTCTTATTTAAGACTGTTTCAATATCTTTATATAACTTTTTGAATTATCAAATTCGGACATTCCGTTCGAAAGATATCACAAGTTTAAAAATGTTAGTATATTGTTAATTATTAAAATTATTTAACTAACCAAACTCAGTGACTGACTTAGTACTTCTTATAATTCTTCAATCACATTTTTAGTGGTAATTTCTGTTCAAACTCATTTTAAAATGCCCAAAGATCAAGATCTCATCTTTCTAGAAATAGTTCCCAGGCGTAGGCATCAAAAATACGTCGTAATGAGGAATCTTTACCGGAAACTGAAATTAGTCTTATAAATCGGAGAGAGTCAAGTAGAGTGTTTACAGTAGCTTGAAGAGCAAAATAATATAAATATACAAATTCACACTAGGGAATCGAGCTCTGAGCGTTTCCAACGCCGACGAGATTAGAGAGAAAGACAACAAATGTCAACGACTAGAGTTCGTAATCGAGTTTTAGCTCACAAAAACAGATCAGCTTTTTTTATTATGCTCAACAGTCTTCTGTCCAACTCGAAGCCATGAATAAGATCTGCTCAGTGTTCTGCCTAAAAATGGGTCGATGAACCAAATGGTATGTGCTGTGCTTCTGGAAAAGTTAGTCTCCCTAATATTGAGGAGCCGCTACAGCCAAAAAAAAATCTTTTAATAAATCATTCACCATCTGAACATTTTTAACCAACATCCGAAAGTACAATAGCCTCTTTCAAATGACTTTGTTTGACGCGAACTTTTAAAATAGAGGGACAAGTATACAAGTCATCATCATCTTCCTGCCCCTATCCCACCTAGGTAGGGTGGGAACAACATGAATCATGTTGTACGCGGTTTTGGCCATATTTTTACAACCAGCCGCCTGCCTGACGTTAAACCTCCTTGGGAAACAAACACCCAGATCAAATTTCAACTGTGTAACTATCACGGTTCATGAGATACAGCCTGTTGACAGAGGGACAAACAGACAGCGGAGTCTTAGTAATAGGGTCCCATTTTACCCTTAGGGTACCGAACCATAAAATGGCCCCAGAAGTATAGTGCTGCACGGTAGACACGGCCAACTGAAAAGGTTAGACCGATAGAGTAACACCGATTGCATGATCCACTACAATATCCCTATAATAATCTACGTAATGGGAGAAGACGGTTATTATTTGACTATTCCTCAGCAAGATACAGTGCGTAACAAAACTGTGACATGCATGCAATTGTATTCATTTAGGTTGATGGTTAGAGCTACCTGTTTTAAGCCATTGCATTATTACTTATTAGGGTTCCGTACCCAAAGTGTAAAACGGCACCCTATAACTAGACTCCGCTGTCCGTCTGTATGTCCATATGTCACCTGGTTGTATCACATGAATCGTGATAGTTAGACAGTTAAAAGTTTCACAAACGATGTATTTCTGTTGCCGCTATAACAACAAACACTAAAAAACAAAAAAAATATAAATAAGTGGGGCTCCCATAAAACAGACATGATTTTTTTGCCGTTTTTATAGATAATGTTGATAGTAGTAGTGTTTTTGACAATATGGAAGTAACTCCTATACTTCCATATTGCATAAAGATATTAAAACATGTTTTTTTTAAATGGTGATAGAGTGGCAAACGAGATGGCGGTTCACCTGATGTTAAGTAATAATCGCCGCCCATGGACATTTGTAACACTTGTGGGGTTGCAAATGAGTTGCCATCTTTAAATAAAGTGGGCCCCGGCTACCTCTCTCACCAGCGAAACGTAGAAGTATAACACTTCTATTTTACGCCGGTCTTCTGTGAGGTCGGTACGGAACCCATCGTGTGCGAGTTTGACTCGCACTTGGCCGGTTTTTATTCAATACATTGTCGATATGATGGCAAAAAGATATCATAAAGATTGAATTACATATGATGTCGTAATCACCAGAGACTGAGGGCTGGTGAAACATTCATCTTAGAGACGCTTTAAAGTCAAGACATGGCTCATCAAATATCGGTCAACAAAAAAACCAAAGATTAGATGATTTATGTCTGAAGCTATGGGAGACCAGACTTATTTGTCAATTTTACGTGTAACCCCGAATGTCCCGTAATTAAAGCGGAACCATTATCTGGTCAGCGGTCTTTCGATCTTCATGACGTAATGTTAAGGGTATTTCATTAAAAGATGAAGAAATTTATAAAATTATTCACAAAAGACGAAATATTCGGAATATTTTATGTGTATGATAATTTTCAGTTTTAAAATTTTTGTTAAATACCCGCGCGAAGGCGGGGCGGGCCGCTAGTCATATATATATAGCTAAATATAAAATCAAAGAATCAGAAAGTTGCATCTGTATATAACCTATCTAACATAAGGTTGTTCGTTATAAAGTGAGTTGTTCGCTGGGAGAAAATATGTTACAATAACATGACGTAACGAAGGCGTTGTTGTGAATGCCAAAACACTTTGGCAAACAGCGCCATAGCTTGAATGTAATGCAAACGTAGAATAACAAAGTGTCAGCCTGTATGCGTCTTACTATGTAGCTTGTTATAATATGTCTATGAAAATGAGACAACTGAAAATGAGATTATTATATTGTAAATTTTTTCGGCTCTGAGGTTTTAAATTTTCGTCCTCCGTGATAAGCGCCCGACGCTCTAGCCACTGAAGTAACAAAGAGAAAACACACAGAAGTCTAGCCACTGGGGTACCAAACAGGCACAATAGAAATTTTCTTAAGGTAATGAAATTGAATTGAACGGCGTCTACTTCCGGCATCTCGCCTAGACGCTTTAATGACTAAGCTAAGCTGCTGACAATATGAACTTATTTCAACAAACGAAAACACAAGGATGGCTTATATCATGAATTCTGTTATGTCGGCTACCTTTTTATTTATTTATATTTTTTTGGAGAGAGATAAATTTAGGAAAACGAAACCTGATTTTTGTAATGAACTCATAAATGATTAATAACTAATTGTATGTTATATTTTATAAAATGTTTATAGTATAGTGGATTGGTGATACTTCTGTGTTTCGTCTGGTGAGTGAGGTAGCCGAGTACCACTTTATTAAAAGATGGCAACGCATTTGCATCCCTACGGGTGTTGAGACTGGGCGGCGGTTATTACTTAACATCGGGTGACACCTTCTCACATAAAAAATACAAAATACAATATAAAAAAATTAAGTTCTAAAGTTCCGAGGGATTTGGTTCTTATATAACAAAGCGTGGAATCTAAGCGTCTTCGAGAGGAGACTCTCTCGTCAATTAAGACTATAAATTTTCCTTAACGTTAGCTTAAACTTCGCCCGCACTTTCGAACTGAACATGCTGGAAACTCGCTGTATTACTGATAATAATGGCTCATCAATAACCAATATAAACTGATAACATTAATATTCTCCTACTTGTTTAAGTTTCAGGCTAAATTATCTTAAGTCGCTGTTAGTTGTAACATGTCGTAGCTAGTAACAAACTAAGCAACGCTTGTACTACGGGTACTAAATAACTGATAAACATAATTTTCTTTTGTAAATAAATACATTTATAAATATAGTAACACTCCGACACTGAATTAAGAAGGCTGCGGCCGGAGGATGCAAAAAATGCGAAGTTAAACTTAAAACTACTTATATTATAATATAAAAATTACAAGCTAAATGCATTTCTAAGCGAGGTGACAGTTGCTCGAAGTGTGAGACGCTCGCTGCGATGCTTCGGACGGTCCCGCTGTCCAAAACCTGTGTTGCGCAACCACTTCGTATCCGTGGGATTGCGGGCGACGGCACGTAGCACGGAATAAGAAATCCCTTGAGAATGGAATGTCGTAGCTGGGTGGTTACAGTGTAGGCGATTTCCAGGATGTGTAATCGTGTAACAACTAGAAAAACACTATGTTCATCATACAATAATTTTGCTATGTATTAAAATGTGTTTTGCTAACGTAATAAATAAAAACAGCAAACTTTCGGACCAAACATTTTTAAACAACAATGTTTCATTTCAAATGGTTATAAGCATATTTCCTTTTCATTCCTCACAATTTGCTCTGTTATTAATGACATCTTTCGTCCCTTGCAAGTTCTTCTATCCACTTACAACCCTATTCATTCGTGTTGGAAATACTCGTTTAAGAGATCGAAATGAAATATCACATTGAATCATTCAAGATTATTCTACGTAACCGTATACTTTCCCTGAAAGAATCTCTAAAGGCATTTTTCACTATTACTTTCCCGAAGAACACATTTCTCATCACCTCACCCCAAAACCTTACACCTTTTTAGCCTTTTGTTGCGTCCAATGATTAAGTGTCGATTTTTCGACTACTTCTCTTAGATAAATTCATGCGTTTGTTTTCATATCTTTCTTTAAAACCTACAAACTCATACAAAAGTATTAAAATGTAAGTGATTATGATTATTTTTTATCAATTTATTTTTAAGGAAACCCTTGAGCATATCGTGACTATGGCTCAAAGCAGAATGTAATTACATCAAGTCTTCAAATAGATGTGACTCAGTGGCGCACGGCGTTGGGAGTCGTGGGTTCGATTCCCACTCGGGACAACTACTTGCGTAACCCACAGATAGTTGTTTCGAATCTGGGTGTTTGTTCGTGTGAAACTTATACGTATACGTAAAACGTCCTTAGAGCACTGGATAATATTATACTAAAAAAAAGCAGAGATATTACATAAAAGTGACATAGTTACATATAGTTATGATTGGAGTAAATACAGATTTTCCAGTAAAATAGTAAATGAAATTTTGATTATTTACTGGATTCAAAAATGAGGCAATCGAAAATTAAACAAGCAAATAGGTATTAAAATGCCATATGTCCCCGTAGGTAGTGTTCGTAAGTCACTTTTTCTATCAAAATATTTATTTACACAAACAAGGATGCACCGATACGATTACCGTATTCGATACCGATTCGAAACATACATCATAATTAGTTATGACATAAATAATCATTCTTTTTTATTACTCTGAGGAGGTTTTACAGCAGCCATAAATCATGAGATAAAATGTTGCATTTTGAAAAACGTTCATCGAACCGTATGCCAACGGCATACTAGTATAGCTTGTCTCGTGTGACAAATTATAAACGTTATTAAATGCATTGCAAAATCCTGCCTATTTAACTTACACTCTGAATTATATACCCCTTTTAAACAAGAGCTAATGAAATTCATGAAAGTTCATGAATCTTTAATGTTGTTATATAAATATATGCTTCCTATTTTTTTTTTAGTTTTTCTTTAATCGTTTTATAATGCTGTTTAAGTACTTATTGCTCGGTGTATGCAGTGTCCGTCTATAATTGAAATTGCATGTTCTTTACCCGAGGTCATATTATTCTTGGTATGCTATTTATAAAAACATGTAATTTTATAGACAGACCTTAATAAATAAATAAATGCCAATTCTGGAGTATTTTAATATTTTATTAGAATATTTTTTTAATTTCACACCCGAATTTATATTGTACTGTCTGACATACTTTATAATTAATAACTTAGCATTAACGTTAAGGAAAATCATAATTGATTGCGATGTAAACGTAGATTGATTGTTCTCGACCGAAGGAATAAAAGAAAGGATATTAAGGTTGCAAATAAGCAGTCGTCGTTAATGGGCGATAAACGTCCAGAGAGGAATTCGCTATAAATTTAGATTAGGCAATCCGATCGATCGTGCTTCGTTTCGCACTTCTACGTTTCTTATTTTGATGTTTTGTATATAAAAGTTTTTTTTTTTTATTTTGTGCATATGGACAGTTTGCGAGCGAATAGGTGGTTCACCTGATGTCAAGTGTGTACCGCCTTCGATATGCAACGACACCATCTTTGCTTACTTTAAAACAAAGGCCCTGGTAACCTCACTCACCAGAATTATCCCAAAAATTTCGCTTTACGGACCTAATTAATCATTATTAATTATTGTTTATTTTAATAAGCTATTTTTGGAAGTATTATTATCTTTAACATGAGTTACAAACTAAACGCCTCGTCTCTCAACTGGTTATGTGAATCTTTATTAAGGGAGTGGCCAATTTAAGGGGGTATATAACAAAGCAGTAACTACTTATAGCAAAGCGTGGCATTTTAAAAAAAAGACATATTTCGAAATCAATGTGAGGGAACGACTTGGTTGAAGATCTTGTCCTAATCTCCAAATTCGAACCTGCAAGCTCTCTGGTATTGCGAATGTCTATGGCGACAGAGATTAATAATTAAAAACTTAGCTCTACGTATAGACGTATTGGAACGACGTCTTTAATAAGTATATTAATTCCACACATTTTACACTCGTAATAGAAATATCCTGCTAAATTAAAACGTAATCTATCATGATAAATGGTTATGTTATGTTATCACTATCATCAAGTACACATTAATGTCCCCCACCGAGTCTTTCTGTCTGTCTGTTCGCGATAAACTCACAAACTACCGTTAGCTTTACTTTTTTTTATCGAGCGAAGTAGGTAGAAATATAAATACTTTTACCAAATCACCGTAGTTTAGTTTGCACAACAATAACACTGGTTACTTATTTTCACTGTAACGACTTAATCTGTGATACCGATTGGGCAGCACTTGTATACTTCTTGTTGATAGCCGAAGAAGACTACGAAATGCTTCTTACAGCTTAATTTATACCTCATAGAATGACACTTCTTTTAGTGTTGCCAACAACCTCAAGGAGTAACTTCCGTTAGTGTTGCCAACACTACTGCATTTCATACTTTTTTCACCAATGTATAGAGTGGTTTTCGAGTTTTTGTGTACATTGGCTAAAATATTATTACATTTTTTTGGAGGTGTCGGAAAATAATAAGCCGTCTGGTAGCTTTCAACGAAAACCCCTAGAGATATAACAAAATGCTGTGTGGTGGAATTGTGTATCCTATATAGGTCTACAAAAAAGTCAGTGATGTCATATTGCTCCTAAGGATAACATACCATATTCATATTTTAAAAAGTGGGCCATTATAACGCGGTAATTGGAAAGCTATTAACGCAAATACAGTATTAAAACTTTAGCATTTTAAATAAGTTAGAGACTAAGCATTTTGTGCACATTATTTTACTCTTTTACACCTTATAATTTAAACCAAAATCTACGCAAAAAAATACGGATGCGAGAATAAAACTCAAGCACCTCGCTTTCCTTGATGCAATCGCCGACCCTACCCCCGCACCGACTTGCCTACTATTTATCCCTGGAATAGGTTCCCATGGGTTGCGGGAACTGAATCAAAATTTCATGATTACTATTGGTCGCGATAACCGACATGCACGTGGGCGAAACCGCGAGCATCAGCTAGTGGTAAACTAAATAAGGTAGGCTTGGAGACAAGAGAGTAATAATAGTGTCCGGAATTGCTCGGAAGGTAACACAGGCTCTGCAGTTTTCATACAAATATCCTCTTAAAATCGTAAAATATTTTAATACTAATACACATTTTAATAATTTAAAAAAAGTGTTTTTAAATTTATTAAACTGCATAGAGAATTAATGACAATATAATCTACGTACGATGTACGAAATCGTACTTTTGAAATGTTGAATTTCCAATATTGCCTCCGCTTTCTGAAGCCTTGATAGCTCAGTCGGTAGAGCATTGGACTTTTAATCCAAGGGTCCAGGGTTCAAGTCCCTGTCTAGGCGGGATTTTCCATTTTTATTGCATAACAAATATTTACTACATTAAAAAGAAATCACTCATTTTGTTGTAAAATATTATTCAAACATTTTCAAGTGTAAGTTTTTAATAGATACAGCTCGAAATATATGCCTCTAATAACTGCTTTCGGCGTCTGAGAAAATCTGTATGAGAGTTTCTTAATTATTTATGATGGAATTAAATGAAATTAGTTCGACCAAACAACTTCCTTGGCATATACAGCTGTAAAAACCATGTTTATCGACAACGCGGTTTCTTTGTTATACTAGTATAAATAAATATATTTCGGATACATTTCTTGAACAACGTTCTCTAGTCCCAAAGTAGGCAACGCTTGTACTATGGGTACAAGATAACTGATAATCATACTTAAAACTACTTTTCTTTTATAAATTAATACATATTATACATATATAAACATTCAAGCACTGAAAAACACTACACCATAGTGAGGAACGAACCCATACCCTCTGGCGCAAGGGACAGGTTTACTATTCCCCACGCCAAACGCGTCGCCTGAGCTCTGAGAGACAGTTCAATCTGAGTTTGACCATTCGAGTGTTCTAAACAAGTGTCACCAATTAAAACATGTAGAAAACCTTTCATACTTTTTCTACATATTTTAATATTCAATCTTAAGTGCAGAGATTAGCACTATAAAAAAGTTTAAAAAATGTCACCAAGCAAAATATGTAATAGGTTTTAAAGTACTGACGATTGGAAACAAAAAAAAGTTTTGATTGGCTGTGAATCGTAAATTCAAATTAATTATGTTTTAAAAACATGATATTCTTTTAACGATCAGTCTTTTGCTATTATGTTTTTATGGAATATGAACTACGTCGTGGCAACAACGCGGCACAAACGAACGCAATTAGTTAGTTATCAAGTCATTATAAGGATTAAAAAAACATAAACATCGAATTTTGTAAATCTATCTAATACCTTTAAACAAGCAATACTTGTATACGCACATATATATGTGTGTGTGTGTGTGTGTGTGTGTGTGTATATATATACTAGCGGCCCGGCTTCGCACGGGTAACAATACTTTTAACAAAAAATTTTAAAATTAAAAATTATCATACACACACATAAACCCTCCGATTGTTTCGTCTGTGGTGAATAATTTTATGAATTTCTTAATCTTTTAATGAAATACCTTTGAAATTACGTCATGAAGATCGAAAGATCGCTGACCAGATATTGGTTCCGCTTTAATTACGGGACATTCGGGGTTACACGTAAAAGTGACAAATAAGTCTGGTCTCCCATAGCTTCAGACATAAATCATCACATCTTTGATTTTTTTGTTGACCGATATTTGATGAGCCAATGTCTTGATTTAAAGCGTCTCTAAGATGAATGTTTCACCAGCCTTCAATCTATGCTGATTACGACATCATATGTAATTCAATCTTTCTGATATCTTTTGCCATCATATCGACAATGTATTGAATAAAAACCGGCCAAGTTAGAGTCGGATTCGCACACGAAGAGCAGACCGACCTCCCTCACAGAAACCGTACCGACCTCACAGAAAACCGGGGTAAAATAGAATTGTTATACTTTTACGTTTCGTCTGGTGAGAGAGGTAGCCGGGGCCCACTTTATTTGAAGATGGCAACTCATTTGCAACCCTATAGGTTATTACTTAACATCAGGTGAACCGCCAGCTCATTTGCCACTCTATCACATTAAAAAAAATCATGTTTTAATATCTTTATTCAATATAGAAGTATTGCACTTAAATATTGACAAAAAACACTACTACTGTGAACATTATCTATAAAACCGGCAAAAAAATCATGTCTGTTTTATGGGAGCCCCTCTTATTTACAATGTTTGTTTTTTAGTATTTGTTGTTATAACGGCAACAAATGACAACGAAATACATCGTTTGTGAAAATTTCAACTGTCTAACTATCACGGTTTATGAGATACAGCCTGGTGACATATGAACAGACATACGGACATACAGACGGACAGCGGAGTCGTAGTAATAGGGTGCCGTTTTACCCTTTGGGTACGGAACCCTAATAAGTCCCAGTAATAATGTAATGGATTAAGACAGGTAGCTCTAACCATCAACCTAAATGCATAAAATTGCATGCATGTCACAGTTATTTTACACACAGTACCTTGCTTAGGAATAGTCAAATATTAACCGTTTTCTCCTATTACGACTATTAAGAGATATTTTAGTGGATCATACAATCGGTGTAACTCAGAGACCCTTTTAAGTTGGCCGTATCTACCGTGCAACAGTATATCTCTAGGGCCTTTTTAGGGTTCCGTACCCAAATGGTAAAACGGGACCCTATTACTAAGACCCTTTTACGGTGGTAGAGCCTCGCAGCAGCCTCGGCTGTTGCACGAATGGGCAGGCTCGTCCGGGTAAGTACCACGACCTTACAGAAGATCGGCGTAAAGTGGAAGTATGACAAATACTTTCGCGTTTCGTCTGGTGAGTGAGGTAGCCGGAGCCCAATTTCCAAAAAGGTTGTCAACGCATTTGCAAACCCTCTGGTGTAGCAGATGTCTATGGGCGGCGGTATTCACTTAACATCAGGTGAACCGTCTGCTCGTTTGGCAACTTTTCACATAAAAAAAAGAAAAAAAAGACTCCGCTGTCCGTTTGTCCCTTTGTCAACAGGCTGGATCTCATGAACCATGATAGTTACACGGTTGAAATTTGATCTGGGTATTTGTTTCTCAAGGAGGGTTGACGTCAAGCAGGCGGCTGGTTGTAAAAATATAGCCAAAACCGCTTACAACATGATTCATGTTGTGCCGACCCCACCTAGATGGGATAGGGGCAGGAGGATAATGACAACTTGTATACTTGTCCCTCTAATTTAAAAGTTCACGCTAAACGAAATCATTTGCACTTTCGAATTTTGGTTAAAAATGTCCAGATTATTATTCGTCAAAAGATTTTTTATTGGCAGTGGTGGCTCCTCAATATGGGGGAGACTAACTTTTCCAGAAGCACAGCACATACCATTTGGTTCATCGACCCATTTTTTGGCAGAACACTTAGTTGAGCTTAATGCTTAATGCATTAAAGCTGATCTGTTACTGTGAGCTAAAAGTCGATTACGAACTCTAATCTTTGACGTTTGTCGTCTTTCCCTCTAATCTCGTAGGCGTTGGGAACGCTCAGAACTCGACTCCCTAGTGTGAATTTGTATATTTATATTATTATGTTCTTCAAGCCGCTGCAAACACTTGACTCTCTCCGATTTATAAGACTTATTTCAGTTTCCGGTAAAGATTCCTCACGACGTATTTTTGATGCCTACGCCTGGGAACTATTTCTAGAAAGATGAGATCTTTAAAATGATAAAAAAAATTAAACTGCCTTTGTATTTAATAAATTGCTAACTATCGAACAGGAATTACCAGTATAAATGTGATTGAAAAATAATAAGAACTACTAAGTCAGTCACTAAGCTGTTTGGATAGTTAAATTCCAATATACTAACATTTTTAAACTTGCGATATCTCTCTAATGGAATGTCCGAATTTAATAATTCAAAAAGCTGTATAAATATATTGAAACAGTCTTAAATATGAAGTAATTTATTTTTATAAGGATTAATACCAAGATACAAATAAAGAGCCTTTTCTAGCGGTGACATTTCAATCAAAATTTTAAAATAAAAGAACACTTATTGTGGCATAACTATCATAGGTAGACATATGCGACACTTTTTGTAAATAATGATGGGCTCTGCAAAGTCGTAGTACATTATTTTATTCTATCATCAATAGTTTTCGCAGCGCACGCGATGTAATGAATATTCTAGGTAATTTCTGTACACCTTGAGTAATATTATTGGAGTTTTAGTAAGGATCCCTAATTTTTTTGAAAATATAATATAGCCTTTGTCAAGCAGGGATAATGTAGCTTCTCAACAGTGAAAGAATTTTTCAAATCGGTTTAGTAGTTTCGGAGCCTATTCAATACATACAAACAATCAAATCTTTCCTCTTTATGTAATAGATATATGTGCGTAGATTTGGGGGCGATATATCATTCGAATATGACGGTAGTTTTTTTAATTTCCAAAATACACGATTTACGAAAAAAAAACGGCCAAAGCTCGGTCCTCCAGGTACTTTTGATTAAAACACCGAAGAGTTTATTTGCTAGAATCATTTTATTAGTGCCAAAACACCATAGCTATTGCGCTTAAATTTTAAAACGAAACACCGCTTGTCGTTCTACGCTCCTCATTAAGGGCAAATTAGCCAACAAGTCCAAACAGCGCTGTCTAACAACCCAATTAAAGCATGACTACGCCCGAAGTACGACGCTATTAATACGGACTCTACTCTTCATTAGTTGGATTACAGTCAAGAGTCAGAATAAATAAATTAATAATTTCTGTTCGGTCGTGATGCCTCCTACACAGATAAAAGATTAATTCTGTATTTTCTCATCATCAACTTGTAAAGAATTTATAAAGCACGTCTAGATGTAAAAATCCGCGTTCTGGTATAAGATTTTTCTGTCATTTGGTATTGATTTCTACAATAATAACATGATTTAAATATCATTTCAATACACACACTTTATATTTTATCTGTGGTAGTGTCAAACAGTAACTTCTGCTGTTTCGCGAATGGGTAGACACGACAGGAAAAGTACCGCAGCCCCACCAAACTGGGGTCAATAGGCAGTTTCATATTTTCGTGTTTTATGTAGTAATTAAGCTAAAAGAGGCCTACTTTATTAAAAGTTGGCAACGCTTTGCAACCCCACAGGCGCTGTCCATGCCCGTGGGCAGCTACACTGTCTGACTCGTGATCACAAAACAGAATGAATAAAACCTAATACCGTCATGAAAACACGAGAAACCATTAGGATAAATATTGGTAATACTAGTGTTTATTGCGTTGTTACACGTGACATCACTAGTGCGGATTCTATGAATTTATTATGGACCGTCCAGTCATGAGTTACCAGTTACGAGTCTATCCAACTAGTGAATTATTTGTTTGTTTCGAATTAACTCTTGACCTACATTATCTCTAGTTATATTATACTGGTATACATGCACTTGTCGGCACCAATGAAAACGTTAATTCAATTTTAAGCGCTGACTTATCACGACGACAATCGTCGGTTAAGGAAAACTTCGTGACAAAACCTGCATGTATTCGATATAAAAGCAAAAAAAAATTCTAAGATATGTGAAGCCTGCCAATACGCTTGGTGGACTATGTCCTAATACCCTCTGTCCGGAGGTCTTTGCCCAGCATTGGGACTTATATAGACCAATTTTGTTGTGAATGACATGAATGGGCAGTTGATGATGTATTCATTTAATTCACTTTTATAGCAAACCCTAATTAAACTCTTAATAAGTAACAGGTCATAGGAAACGACTATCAGGTCATATACCACGGCATAGACAATAAAAGAAACGGGGTGGCAATCATCTTGGATAAAAACTTTCAGAGCCGCATAGTAAACATCACGCGAAAGAGCGACCGTCTGATTGCTGTTAAACTGGCACTGGATGGACAAATAATTAACATTATTTCTGTATACGCACCATAGACAGGTTGCGCAGAGTCAGAAAAAGCTAAATTCTGGGAGGAACTGGACGATCTAATACACGATATACCTTTAAATGAACGCAAGATAATAGGTGGAGATCTGAATGGCCATGTAGGAGCGAGGAGCAGTAGCTATCAAGCAGTACATGGTGGTTTTGGACTAGGTGAGGCAAATAAACAGGGAGAAGATATTTTGGAGTTTGCAGCCCAACACGCTTTAACCCTGATAAATACAAACTTTCAGAAAAAATAAGAACACCTTATCACGTATAAATGTGCAGGACGAGTATCACAAATAGACTTCATTATCTCAGACCGGGCTGTTAAACAAAAGTTCAAGGACTGCAAAGTAATCTCTGGCGAGTCTCTAACTTCACAACATCGCATACTCGTAGCCGTGTACGCTCTGTCCAAACCTATGAAAACTGTGGTGGACCGAACACCGCGTACTAAGTGGAAAGATCTGGATAGCTATAAGGGCGAACAACTAATGGGTGCAATTAAGGAATATCTAGACACTGATATTGGAATAAATTACGATAACGCTGAAGATATGTGGTCTAAGTTTGAAACGCATTGCAGAACTCGAGCTGTAGAAATTCTGGGAGTCTCCAAAGGATCCCCTGGAAATGGAAAGGACCCTAACTGGTGGAATAATGAGGTGAAAGAGTCCTTGGCAAACAAAAAAGATCTCTTTAAGAAATGGCAAAGTTCACAGTTGGATGAGGACAAAAACCGCTACAAAGAAGCGAAGAAAAAAGCAATGTGTGGCTATAGCAAGGGCAAGTAGTAAGCAAGCCTTCTACGATAAATTGGAAAATGCTAAAACTGCTGATGAAATACTGAAAGTGGCAAAATTAAAAAACAGAGCCACTACGGACATAAAGACAAACAAGTACATTAAAAATAAAGACCAAAAACTATTAACAGACAACGCGCAATTTATGGAGAGGTGGTATGAATACTACGAAAAACTACTGAATGAAGAATTCCCAAATGAAGACCCTACACCCTGCAAACCTACATTCGTACCAATACCCAAAGTAGATATGCCTGAGGTCCAACACGCAGTAGCCAAAATGAAAAACCGAAAAGCTACAGGCCCAGATGAGATACCAGCGGATCTATGGAAAGGTATTGGACCAATAGCGGTAGTGTGGCTAACCAAGCTTTTTAACATCATTATAACTTCTAAGCGCATCCCAGACTCATGGCGTCAAAGTTATTTACTACCGTTCTATAAAAACAAGGGCGATGTAGTGCAGTGTGAAAATTACAGAGGTATCAAATTGACCTCACATACTTTTAAAATATGGGAACGAATCATTAGTAAAAGGCTCACTGACATTTCTGTAACATCTCCAAATCAGTTTGGTTTTACTGCATCCAGATCAACAACTGACGCCATTCAAGCGATTAGAATCCTGATGGAAAAACATAAAATGAATAACAAAGACCTACATCTGGCATTCATTGACCTAGAAAAAGCCTTTGACCGAGTTCCACGTAAGCTAGTGTGGCAAGCTCTTCGCGCCCAAAAAGTGCCAGAGTACTATATTGAGCTTATTAAGGACATGTACAACAGTGTCAACACGAGAGTCCGAAGCCTAGCCGGCGTGAGTAAAGCCTTTTAGGTCAAAGTGGGTCTCCATCAAGGATCTGTTCTTAGCCCTCTACTATTTAATCTTGTGATGGATTACCTCACAAAGGATATACCTTCCACATTGTCATGGACTATGCTATAAGCGGATGACATTGTTCTAGCTGCTGATACCGCAAGCCATTTGCAGGAAACTCTAAATATGTGGACAAATGCTCTTGAAAAGTACGGCCTGAGGGTGAGTAGGAGTAAAACAGAGTATCTGAAATGCCCTTTCAGCGGAAACGTGGGAACTGATTCTATTTGTGTTGGGACAACACCTATTCGCACAGTGGATAAATTCAAATACTTAGGATCTGTGCTTACAGCAGATGCAAACGTTGATGCAGACGTGGCCCATAGAATCAGTGCCGCGTGGTTGAAATGGCGATCACTTACAGGAGTATTATGTGATCCACGTATTCCCATAAAAACTAAGGGCAAAGTCTATAAAACTGCAGTACTTCTCGCGTTATTGTATGGTTCCGAATGTTGGACAACAAAGAAGGCGCATGAGCAAAAGGTCCATACCAACGAAATGAAGATGCTAAGATGGGCCGGAGGTGTGACTCGGCTTGACAAAGTCCGTAATGAATATATACGTGGCAGCTTTAGGGTCGCACCAATCACAGACAAAATGACAGAAAATCGCCTAAGATGGTATGGAGACATTAAAAGACGCAGTGAAGATCACGTAGTACAATTAGCCCTAAATCTGCCCGAATCAAAGAGAGGCAGAGGCCGCCCGCCAATGACTTGGTGGTCCACTATTGCAAGAGACCTCAAGAAAGCCCAATTGCCTGAAGCGACAACCCAAGACCGTTTGTCTTGGCGCAAGAAAGTGAGGAGACCCGACCAAATAACGGGATCAGGGACGGAAGAAGAAGAAGAAGAATAAGTAACAGGTCACCTCCAATTGAAAACAATATTTTTTTAATATAAATATAAAATCAAGGAGAAAAAATAAAATTTTACAATAAACCACAAGATAAATTCGATTATGTATTGAAACATTTATTATAATGAAATGGAGCTTATCTGAAAATTAATGTCATTAAATTTAATAAAATAAATAAAGGTAATTTTTTATTTAATTAATTTTATAATAATATTCAAGTGCTCTTTGCTAAACTGAGAATTACTCATGTAATACGGTATTCACATACACTATATAGCGTGGGCTTATTTCGAATAATCTGCCATTTAGTGATTTAGTACAAAGCAATCAGATTATAAATGAGCCAGTCAGTCTGATTAGTGCATGGAGATTAACGTACACAAAACTATCGAAACAAACATCAACATATTGAAACTAACATTAAGAGAAAACAAGCTCAAATTGTTTAGATTATATTATAACTTAATGACTTACAGATTATTATTACACTATTGCCATACGGATACAGAAAAAATAAGCTTACAAGACATTTCTCTGAGATAGGCAATTATCACATTTTCGCACTTTTTCTACATATTTTAATGTTCAATCTTAAGTGCAAAGATTAGCACTATAAACAATTTAAATTTCTACATTTTACTGAGTCAAATGCAAACATTACTAAACTACATTATTAATTTTTGACTAACAATGGTTGAAGAGTCGTGTTAAAAATGTATAATTTTACGTACGAATTATGTACATCTGCTACGGTTGAACCTGTGAGACGGTCAGAAGACAAGTGAAAGATCCCAGAGCTCTAATAAGAATAAAACAGGTCAAGAACTTTCTAACGTTTATCAAATAGTGTCGGAAGTTTTATAATTACTGTATACCGTATAGTTCCTTGGTTTATATCTATATAACTTTAACGAAGCTCCACAATTAGGTATGATATGATTGATGTGGATCAGTCTCGTGGTTAAAACGCAATTACGATCTTATTACTTCTTCTGGATTACCACTATTCACTATCGATTGGGTTAACAGGTCATTAACTTTATTACGTTTATCAATTAATTTTGGAACTTTGTATAATTATATTGTAAAGTAACAGCCTATAAATGTCCCACTGCAGGGCAAAGGCCTCCTCTGTACAGAGGGTATCAGGGCATAGGCCACCACGCGACCCCACTGCGGATTGGCGGACTTCACATATTTTTGAAATATTTTTTTGTTATTATTTCGAAAATATGCAGGTTTCCTCACGATGTTTTCCTTCAGCGACGAGCACGTGATAAGTCAGCACTTAAAATTAACAATTTCATTGGTGCTGGCACCGGGAATCGAACTCAGATTGCTCGAGTAAATTGAATTAAAGGCGAGCGCCCGGACACTGAGCTATCACGGCTCTAATTATATTGTATGGTTCCTTAATTTATCTCTATTTATATAAAAATTAATCGCTGTATGTGTTGCTAAGCTCAAATCTCTAAAACAACTGAACCGATTTCGCTTATTCTTTTTTTATAATGCTTCTTGAAGTGCGAGGATAGTTCTTACGGAGAGAAAAATTTAAAAAACTGCCTGAAAAGGTCTAAAAACATCACTTTTCTATATTCCCGTACAAAAGATTCGTAATAATTCTTAATCAAATAAAGTCAATTTGAACTTTAATACCAAACCATAATGTTTAAGTGTTAGTGGAGGGGTTCCGGGAAGGCAAAACAAGTGAGTGACTGTGGTAAAATGTCACTTGAAATGTAAACGTCTCTTTGCTGTGCATCACTACATAGTATAAAACAAAGTCGTCCCGCTGTTAGTCTGTCCCCATGTATGCTTAGATCTTTAAAACCACTCAACAGATCTTAATGCGGTTTTTTTTTACTAGATATAGTGATTCAAGAGGAAGGTCCATATGTATAATACATTACACCTGTGCGAAGCCGGGGCAGGTCGCTAGTATCTTTATAATTTTAACGAAGGTCCAGACGTAGGCAAGAGATGCTTTATGTGAATCTTTATTGTGGTTAGTTCGCAAATACGCTCTTATTACTTCTTCTGGATAGGTTCCACCATCGATCGGGATCTAAGTCGATGTTCTAACTTCTATCTGAGGGACTCTTGGATCATGTCATGTCCGACCTTGTTCCGGTTCACTAGTTTAGATCTGTATACGCAAAACTTCATTTTACCTTCATTTGGCAAATTCATCAATGAAGAGGAGAGTCTGGTCTACGGTATGGAGACTTGGATTCTCACCAACAGCTTCCATGAATCCTAATGAATAGAAATGAGCAATATATAGAGTGAATCAAGCGGAAGGTTCATAATAAGTATGTAGTATGAATACATATTATAGTAGAGTAAAACCGAGAAATTCAATATCTACATTGCGCCGTGCAAAGTCAAGGTGGGTCGCTAGTAAATAAAGATAATAAATATTTCAGGGCACATTTTATATTCTCACAACGTTCCCTGGTGCCCAACTACTACTGCTTGTACTATGTAATATACATTCTCAAATATATAAACACCCCGAAACTGTAAAAATACTATGTTCATCACACAATATTTTTTCAGTAGTGGTGTGCGAACCTACTACGCCAATCGGGTCAACACACATTGAATAATTTATTAATATTTGGATATAAAAAGTCATATAAAAAGAATTCAGCTTTGATATCTCTGGAATATCCATAGTACTCGTTTCAGTGCAGAGCCATTATGTTTTATGCATAAAACGGTGCTACGTTTGAAAAATTATTCAGTAAAAATATTTCCAATTTGTTCCCAAGTCAGCTGCCTTCTTTCTCTATTGCTTGCTTTAGAAAGACTTTTCCTTTGTCATTGCTTAAAGGGTTTCTCTAAAAGTTGAGAGTTTTGAGTATGATAATATAAAATAAATATTTTATAAACCCGCTGTATTTAATTTACCTTTTTATTTCTATACTTTTCTTTTACATTGGGTAACGTTTAAAAGTATTATTGCTGATCCTGACATAAAAAAATTATTACTTACTTTTCCAACTTCTTTAATTTCGGCGATTGCAATAATAATTTTGTATATATAATGTACAATGGTCTAATTATTTATATACGTTTTAAAGATAAGACTTAAACTAAGCTGATAACAACGGGGAAACAGCACGTGTGTAATAATCGGATTATCGGTATTGTTCAAGAAGGCTGAACGAACATAAATAGATTCTTTTCTCAAAGGAAATAACTACAAACGTGCTATGTGGTTAGTGGTTAAAAAGGTATGCTTGGCTAAAAATTTTGTTAAGATGAGCTTGTAAATTTTTTTATAAAAACAGCGCTCGAGTCAGACTCGCGTACAGATGGGAATCGAGGTATTATAATCAATCAATCAATCAAATATCTTTATTCAAATAGACGCTTGCGCATTCTTATGAATCGTCAAATTTTACATCAAAAATTATATATACATGTAGGTTCGTAACCGGTTCGTAAAGCAGTTTCTATTGAGAAGAGACCGGCAAGAAACTCAACAGCTCAACTCAACTTGCTCTTTTTCAAAAATATCAGTTTACGAAAAAACAAAGGTACAAAGCAGTTTCTGTAATAAGTAATATAAAATAATTATAAATAATAGTTATTTATTGTTTTTATAATTCTTTGTATAATTAAAGTTTTAAAATTCAAAATTTTCATTTCAAGAATAAAAATAAAAAGCTTTGGAAACGAATCGTTTACCAACATTTTCGAAAAGATAAATCAACAAATTAAAATCATCAAGGTTCGTTAAATGCGCCAGATTTTAACTGAGCTGGGTGCATTTTAGATGCGTTGAGAGAAAATTAACAGTAAATAACGGACGAAAGATTTTAAGCAGGCTTAGTACCTTAAAACAATTTAGAAAAAAATGTCTTAAATAAAAATAATTCTTAAATGAATCTAAAAAGGATTGCAAAAATAATTAAAAATGAAAAAAGTTTTATAACATTGTTAATTTAATTTCGTTATGATGAGGATATTAATTCAACAGTCTCGCAAAATTCGCCAAGAACAGTCTCCTCTCACATCCTCATTAGCTTCGTTTTTGCGGCAACTTTTATAAAAACAAAAGTGATGGTTATATCACTTCCACTTTTCAATAATACAGTTCCATCGATGTAACCATAATTGCCAATGAAGCTAATCTAGCCTAAAATAAAACACAAACATCTTCAAAGCCATCAATTGATGAACAATATCGATCGGGCATTATTAGCATTAGGTAATGGAGGAGTCGCTTAGATGAATTCAGTTCGAAAGTTTGGGCAATGTTCTAGCTAAAGTTGAGGAGAATTTATAACCTTCGTAGCTGAGAGACGTGACTCTCGTAGATGCTCGAATTTCATGCATCGTTGAACAGGAACGAAATCTCTGGCACTCAAAACAGTTCCCGGGCAATGAATCGTAACCCAAGTTTTTTACCCCTTTTATGTACACTACAAAAATATTAGTAAATGAATTAAGTAATGTTTTTAATTATTGCATTACTTACATTTTCGGTTAAATGCACCGTCTAACTATGAGAATGTTCAACCATCTTTCCTTGCATCAAAGTCAAGGTCAAAGTCAAAGTATATTTATTCAATATAGGCCTAACTTAAGCTCTTACTGAACGTCAACAAAAAATCTACCACCGGTTCACTAAACTAGACTGGACACTGCATAAAACTCATATTAAACTCCGAGCTAGTATCGTTCGCATAAACAGTCGATCATAGCCGTGAGATTGGCTAACGTTGACATATCATCTTGTGACTAAATTGAGTGACGTCTAGGTGAAATTATGCGGACATTTTTCATTGGACACATGTCACACTGGAAATTACTGTACAGGTGTACTGTGAAGAATTGTATATGATGGTAGGTGCTGTTTAGACGAGGCAATTAACCATGGCTCAGCGAAAGAAACTTAAAATTTATTTTACAACGGTATTAAAATATTCTATACTTACTAGATAGCTAAAGTTTAGCTAGATATTCTATATAGCCATAAGTAAGTATAATATAAGATAGTAAAGAAAAAAATCATTGTTTCAAAAAAAAAAATCCGTTATACTGTAATAACATTTTGCTATCAATATGTCATGTAGTTTTTTCTCAAATAAATTTGTGTTTCATTCTTAAAATTCGTTCGGGGCCTGCTACACATTTTTGTGGCAATTCAGTACACTCTTGCTTCGTTTTCGAGTCTTAGTTTTCGATAAACATAGTTTATAAATGTTACGTCGTGTGCTTCGCTCGACGTGTTTTTCGCATGTTTGGGCTGTTGGTTAGAGCCATGTTATTTTTCACAAATATTTTTAAAGAACTTTCAAAGATGTATAACAATGGCATGGTTAATACTTTATATTCTATACAAAATTATTTCGATCTCTTGTGTTGCACTAACAGATTTTTAGAGCGTTGCTAGATGAGTATCTATATATGTTGTTTTTCTTCCTGTAATTTTCCTACAATATGATGCCATAACTAAGATGCGGTTCTATATTTTATATAAAAAGTAGTTAAGAACGATTCAATATTTAGGGTATTAGTCAATTTCCTTAATATATAGGCCACTTTACGCGTTTTGTTACACACTATATCTAATTAATTCCATGTTATATGCTGTTGATAGTCAAGCATAGAAATTTTGACTACTTCATCAACATTTTTGGTTTCTACTGAGCATTAATTTAGAGACCAATCTATAAAAATGGAAACATTATTACCATAAGCTCAGAAAGTCATTGACCCCTGGCTGCTTCTGATTTTTGTACCTAAATAAGTTTGTATAACTGCATAAAAAAAATAACAAAAAGAACAAGACCGCAGAGTTTCTTGCCGGTTCTTCTCTATGCAGGTCCAGTTTAGTGAACCGGTGGTAGATTATTTGTTAACGTTCAATAAGAGCTTAAGTTAATCCTATATTGAATAACGATACTTTGACTTTGATTTTGAACACAAATAGCGTTTAGGTTGTTGTGCACTTGGCGAATTACTAGCGCCAGTGGCACAGCATGACGCTAAGCCATATGACACGTGGAGAGACGGATAATCCTCTTGATATATCACCAGAGAGCACGAAGCTCAATGGTTTATATGAAACAAATAATTCACTAGTTTAAAAGAGCCGTATTACTCCATGTCTAGTCCGTCGATTAAAGTTTGACGATATATATGTATTAATAAAGAATTCAAGTATTAAATATGCCACATACTGTTAATTCAAACTATTAAATTTTTTGATCAGTCGTCATGCTGGATTATTCGGAACCTGTATTTTGAGGATTATTCTGTTATCTAATTAATGAAATACAATAAATGATATCAATTAAAAGTTTTTATAGTGCTAATCCCTGCACTTAAGATTAAACATTAAAACTTGTAGAAAAAATACGAAAAGATTGTCGCCGCTGTGGGATTCGAACCCACGTCTTCGCCATTCGTGGTCTGACGCGTGTGTTTGTATGCTGGAAAGGATATAACATTAGATGCAACAAGCACTGCTTCAAATGCTAAACAACAATGTAGATAAAAGACGTTAAGATTTTCGTCGGTGTGGCAATCAGCATTTTGGCTTAGTGGCTTAAGCGTAATACCATTTTTAAGAATATCAAGAACTAACTATTCACGATTTCCTCGTAATTCCTAAGCGATTACATTTAATCGTAATCGTGCGGCCAACAAAAGAGTTATCTTTCAAGCTCTATGGTTAAGAAAATCTATTCAGCGCGGAAATGCAGCATTGCTAATGCTCTAGGCACTAATCTATGGGCTTTGTTCATAAGCAAAATTTTATTTATTAAGTGTTACGAAATACTATATTTAATGTTTTATGTAAATGCAACTAAACATCTGTCTTTTTAATATAGATTAAACGTAGATATGTGCAATGCGTCGTATAATATTCTTGAATATTCAATCTCTAATAAAAAAACGCGTGTGTACTTATGTATGCACGTAAAAAGTTATATTTCTTTACCGTAACAAAAGAAAATAACTAAAAACTTTATCCCCTGTGCCGTTAGTCTTTGTATCGGAGAGGGACATTAAATGCAATTGATAACGGTTTAATTAAATAACTTGGAATTATAAATATAGAAGTGTAGCTTCAAATGTCTAAGACAAAATCATAGCATGAAACTATACAAACGATTATCTGCTATTTCTACTATATTATGAGAGTGGAGCTTGCTGCAAGATTGTGAATATTTTTTGCGAGCTTACATTAAAAGCTTTTGCTCCCGGAAACGCAAAAATACATCAACGATTTGTAATAAATCATTTTCTACGTAATGTGTCAATCGCAGAATCAGTTGAGAGCAAGTCCTTTGCAATAAATTGCTATGTCCAGACTAGCTGCAAGTGCTTGCAGCTAGTCTGGACATAGCAAAGGCCTTTGATCGGGTATGGCACAAAGCGCTTCTAAAGCTGCCTATGGGCTTCCCGAGAAATTATGCAATTGGATCATCAGCTTTTTGGCAGATCGGAGCATCAATCACAGCTAGTATCGGAATACTTGGCGTTGAAATCTCGAGCAACGTCCAGTTCCGCGGTCAATTGGAAGGTAAGGCCAAATTGAACTTACCTTCCAATGTGCAAACTTGGTGTGCTCAGCAAGGCGAGACAGTACTTCAAGGCGGCTCAACGCCTAAACCTATAAGGCGCAAATTCGGCCCCACACTACTAGGAGTACTGTTCTCATCTCTGGGCGGGAGTCCCTCATAACCAGCATCTTCCATTTGACCACATTCAACGTAGGGCGGCTAGGGTTATCGACGATCAAAGTCTGTCCGATGTTTGGATTGATCCCGGCGGCTGAATTCCACCATCGGACATCGCGCCAGAACCAAAAATCCACACACCATCCACATCCACACCACCTCGATGTCCAGCGTTCCACAACAGCGCGATTTTCAAGACATTTCTTGCCTCGCACAACCCTGTGGTAATCACAAAAAAAAAGAATTTCCAAATGACTGGTACCATATTATGGAGTTAATAGAGCACCGCGTAATCACAAAAATATACAGTAAGACATATACATACACCTAAACAGGAAGATAAAGACAATGAAAAAAGGTAATTTATTTACTAAGACGAAAACAAAGTAAGTTTACATTAAAAGTTTCGATGTCAAACACTTTAACACACAAAAACTACCTCCGAAATTTTATGAGACGCTACAGAAACTCAAACCTGAAGAAGGCACAAAAAGATGATCGCAACCACTTCAACTTCGCCAATATGTCAAAGTTTGTCTTTTAAGAATATGTTAAATTAAGTGATGACTTGTTACCACTAATTTTACAGTGTTTTAGTTTGGCTCGACTCAATAAGACTGAAATTGGCACACAACTTATCGCGCAAATTCAAATAAATTTAGTTGAATTAAATTATACCTTTATAACTTATATTTACAAATGATTTATTATAATTATTAATGCATCAGTATGGAAGTAACCAAAATAAGAATTTTTCCTATTTATGAATTTATAAGATAAATTCAATATTATGAAAAAATCCATAAGTGTTGCGTTTTCATTAACCATTTTATATTTAATATTTCATTAAGATACATTTTTATTTTTATTATACAGCGTGTCTTTACCACCGCGACAATAAAAGAACATGCGTCTAACGCTACTTGCCAGTAATCATAAAAAAATAATAAAGTTAAAAAATCCATAATTAAAAAAATATATTTTTCAAACCAACTAATTAAGTAAAAAAGAAACAAAATTTGAAGTGAAGAAACATCCTATGCAACTACAACTGTGTAATTCATACATTCAGAGACTTTTTCCTTCATTGCTACAGCGCCGCATTACAAGCCTCTCCTTCTAACAATATGTTTTGTCTCCTTTAAATTCATTCAACCTATTCATATGCTTTGTGACCTTTACAAATGAACGTTACATTAAAGTTTTATACGTAAGGATGTTCTAAAATTCTTTTTTTTTTAGAAAATTCGATAACTCGGTAAATATTGATTTATAAAGAATATAAATCTTTAATACAATTTTAAAAAGTTATCCTCTATATGTTCATTTATTTTCGCGATGGTAAAGACACGCTGTATATACATTTGTATTTATATGAGTTAGAAAGTCTTACTGCCTAAATAAGCTTGATGAGAGCTAATAAACGTTTATAGAGCCCTATTTCTATTTTATTCGCCATTTAATGATAGACTGTAATGTATGGGGTCGTGGCTGGAGCCAATAAAGTCTAGCCGTCTAAGTTATGACTTATGAAACTCATTTAACCGAAGTTCAGTTTCTTCAAACCTGTTTACAGTGTAAGAGAGAATATTAAATATCATCGTTTTCCTAACCAACAATGACCATCTGCAATAATTCTCTAATCTAAAATAGTTTGCACTATTTTAAATATTTATAGTGCTAATCTGTGCATTTAAGAATCAACATTAAAATTTGTAGAAAAAGTACGAAAAGATTGTACAAAAAAGTATTCAAAATAAATAAAACATAATTGCACAATATCGAAGATATAGCAAAGCCATTGAAGAACAGATTGACTACTTACTCTTACTACATTATTTGTACGTTGAAGTGTAACAAATTGTTAAATATTCATCGAAACATTGAATAAACACACATCATCAAAATGACTAATAATCATGATAATAACCTCTGTAACTTCCATACTCACTGAATAATCATTGCGCATTATCATATCATTCGACAGTAATTATGTTGCTCATTAATTATGGGAACGTGATCTTGTTTTGCCATATATTTAACTGTAAGGGCCACGTTAATAATTCTCATAAGCTTTCAGAGTGATACGAGGAATATAAATGAATTTTCATTTTGAAATTCTAATGTTATAAAAGCCCTAAATATTTGCATGTTTTTTTTCGTCAGTCTTCAATCACAATCTATAAGGAGAGTAACTTTTGTACATGTTTTTTTGTCATTTGTTCCAATTGTCTCTATTAATAATTGTGTGTAAAGCCTTATGAATATATAATAGACGGGATTTGTTAAATAGACACCTATAAAAGTAACGTTACGTAGTGTAATTGATGTGATGCTCAATTCTGAGAATAGTACCAAGTGCTCTTTATGATAGGATTTAATTTACAATTTCTTTTCTTGCAGAATATTTACATACAAAAGTTTACGTTAAACTATTACCGTGGAGGAGGCCTTTGCCGATTGGCAAACAGACCTACAAAAAATAATTAAGTATTAGATAGTTATTAGAATATGTAGAAGTAATTAAGATCAGTTTATCTACAAAATATATACGTGTGTGTATGTGTACATATATATATATATATATATAGATGTATCCATGTTTTTTTTTTGTTCTTAATACTTTGTAATAGATACTAAGTTGGTCTGAATAAAGGGCTTTATTATTATTTGGGGGGATATTCATTTGTTTTCTCGTCTGGTTGGGTTTATAAATAAAAATAAAAGTATAGATATATATTGCATATATAAAATAAATAAAATGGATAAAAATAAACATATATATATATAAATATTTTATATAATACATATATAAATAGGACCCAACCAGACGGAAGCCCTCGGCAGGGGAGACCAAACGGCCGAGGGTTAGGGCGAAAGGGAGAGAAACCGGCGGACGATGCGGGCGGTATCGAGGAGCACCGCCTTCTGCATTTGAGCTTGGAGCGATCCGTCCCGGAGTCCCAGTCGCCTCAGATGTTTAGAGAGGCTGACTGGGATTAACCCATTGGCAGAAACGACTATCGGGATAATTTCGGTCGGCATACCACCCCACATGTCGGTCACCTCGTGAGCCAGGTCCAGATACTTTGTCTTCTTATCTGTTTCAGCTTTCACGAGGTTTTCGTCACATGGAATGGTAATGTCGACCAAAAATACCCGCGACTGTGCCCGGTCCATCACCACGATATCAGGTTTGTTCGCGACAATCGTCCTGTCCGTGATGATGGGCCGGTCCCAATAGAGCCTGGCGCGGCCATTTTCGAGCACGGCTTCCGGATAGTACTTGTAGTACGGCAGTTTTCGATCCACGAGGCCGTATTTCAGAGCAAGCTCCTGGTGTAGGATTCTGGCTACTAGGTTGTGTCTATGTAGATACTCAGAGTTAGAAAGCATGGAACAACCGGAGATAACATGCCGAAGCGACTCCCCGGGATGGCTACAAGCTCGACAGATTTTTTATTTTTTTATTTTATTTTATTATGTATGGAAAACTTACAGCTAACATATAACTATTAACATATAAATAAATAGAAAAGAGATAGCCATTTACAAGTTCTCGCAAATAGATCAAGGAGTAATAACATGAGGTAGGTAGAGATTAATTAAACATTACAACAGATAGAGAACAAAGAGAAGTATAACAAAAGAAGTATAACAATAATAAATATTACACTAAATTATACATAAAAAAAGCAAAATAAACACCATAAAACTTAAGTGGAGAAATATTTGTTGGCTAATAGTTTCTTGAGCTGAGAATCGCTGGTAAAGTATAAATCAATGTCTACATTACGTAGTATGTTATTAAAAGATTTGCAAGACCGTATCATGAAAGAATTTCGGCGATAATTGCTATTGACCAATGGTATAGAAAGGAGATATTGGTTACGCACGTTACGAGTGTGAACCCGAAGTTCTACTTTGCTTAACAGTTCTGGGCAATCAATGGTACCCTTGGCTATTTTAGAAAGGAAGGATATGTCCGCAATTTTTTCTCCGCTCGTACAAGGGAAGAGTATGGAATTTGATACATCGACTATTATAGTTAGGAATGTATTGTTTTGTTCTGAACTGTAAAAAGCGCAAAAATCGTTTTTGAATCCGCTCAATTCTGTCAATATATACATTATATTGTGGGTTCCAAATTTGGGAGGCATATTCCAAATGGCTACGGACAAAGGTACAGTATAGAATTTTAAATGTTTTTATGTTCTTGAAGTCGGTTGCAATCCTTAACATAAAACCCAGCGCTTTATTAGCTTTCATGATAATATAATCAATATGGGCATCGAACAGCAATTTAGAGTCGAAAATAATACCCAAATCTCTAATCGTATTCGTTCTGGTAATAGACGAATTAAGTAGCTTATAATCATAAATTATTGGCTCGGCTTTACGCGTGTATGAACAAATAAAGCATTTATCTATGTTCAGTTCAAGTTTGTTTATAGCACAATAAGATTCAAGATTATTTAAATCAGCTTGAAGAGTAGCACAACATGCAGGGTCTGAAATTGGGCACAATATTTTCATATCATCAGCATAAAGAATTATTTTGGAAAACTTAAAACTTGAACTGATGTCATTGATAAAGATTAAGAAGAGTAATGGTCCCAATAAGGACCCTTGTGGGACGCCAGAAGGAATTTGTATTGATGAGGAATTATAACCATTGAGAACGACTGTCTGATTACGATTTTGAATATAGGATGTGAACCATCGAAACAAATCGCCCCTAATACCCACCGCAAAAAGTTTGCGTAAAAGGAGGACATGATCAATCCTGTCAAATGCTTTACTGTAATCAGTGTATACAATGTCAACCTGTCCTGTCTTAGACATATATGTAGTTAAGTAGTCAGAGCAAACGACCAAATTCGATATTGTTGATCTGTTTCTCAAAAAGCCATGCTGGTGTTCACTAAATATATGACGAAGACATGGATATACCTGATTGTATATTATCTTTTCAAGCGTCTTTGCAAATAAACAGAGTTTGGATATAGGGCGATAATTTTGTATTTCATTTTTGGGTCCTTTTTTATGAACAGGAGTTATAAGGGCATTTTTCCAAATTTTGGGGACTATACCTTCACTTACAGAACGGCGGTAAAGTATGCTCAAGGGAATAGATAAGGATTCAGCGCAACGAACTATAAAAACAGCTGGAATTCCATCTAAGCCCGCTGACTTATTCACATCTATAGCTTTTAACAGTTTTAGTACTTCTGGCTCATGAATTTCTATATGGGTAATGTTTACGGGAGATTCGTTTTCTGTCACATCACTAAAATCAATATAGTCAGTAGAGTTTGTTTCCAGAAAATTAGAGTTGAAAAATTGACTGAACATTTCACAAATATCTTCGCCATTTCCTGAAGAGTTCTGTCCATATTGCATATTTGAAGGAAACAAGTTTGAGGGTTTTTTATGTTTAACATATTTCCAAAAAGCTTTTGGAGACTTACTTATATTATTTTCCGTAATTTTAATGTAGTTGTTTAACATTGTTTCTTCGAGGATTTTAGCGCGGTCTCGTAACATAAGAAACGAGTCAAGATCCGATGTATTGCCGTATTTCTTATATTTTGTGTGATACTTATGTTTTTCTTTTAGCATTTTAATTAACGAAGCTTTATACCAGGGGGGAAATTTGGAAGAAGATCTTTTTAATGTTCTTGGAACGTACATATTACGAGTAGCCTCTAGTTTATTATAAAAAAAAAGATAAAGCATCATCTACTGTTCCCATCCTTAGGCAATTTAACCAATCTGTACTATTAAGTTCTTGTGTTATTACGTTGTAGTCAGCCAAGTGATAAAGGAACTTGATTCTAGGGAGCACAGGTAGTTCACGGTACTGAACAAAGTCAACGTATATACATAATGCTACGTGATGAGGATCTTCCGGAATTAGTGGGTCTAAACATTTATGGACAGTCACGTCTTTATTACATAAAATTAAATCTAGAATTCTATTATTACAATTAGGATGGCGATTATATTGATATAAAGAACATACGTTTAGAGTATCAATGAACTCCGATTGAACAAAACCTTGGATATTCGTAGCTAATAATGATTGCCCCTCCGTTGCAGGTCGCCAAGCTATATTCGGCAAATTAAAATCACCAACTACAAGGAAATCATCTGCTAAATTATTTAAGATTAAATTATTTAAGGTGCTATAAAAATTTATTAACTGAGTCGATAATGAATTGCCTAAGTTTTGATGACATATATAGGCAACACAAATATTAAGCTTATTGCAGTTATTAGAGGTACAGCGTTTGAGAGTTAAAGTTAACCAAATATCCTCAGCCGACGAGCACCAGTTGCCACGCTCTTCCACTACTAGGTCACGACGGGCTGCTATAAGAACACCGCCTCCTAAGCTCTGGCTCCTATATGCATAGTTACGGTCGCGTCTCCATACGAAATAACGATCGTCGAACAGTTCACTGTCGCTGAAATCGCTATTAAGCCACGTTTCCGTAAAACAAATTATGTCATAATTATTTGCAATAACTTGTCTATATAAAAATGGCACCTTTGTCCGTAAGCCACGGACGTTTTGATAATATATGTTAAAGGTAATAATAAAAAATATTAGTACAGAAGCGGTCAAATACAAAAATAATAAAACAAGACAGTGAAATGTTGCGCAAAGACTTATAAATGTATAAGTATTTATGTAAATAGTAAGTAGACAAATTTATGCCGTAAACCAAATTAAATGTTATATTGATAATGGATGCATTTGCATTTACTTGTCCGTATAAGTAGCATATTATACAAGCAATTAGCAATGATGTTGATCTGATAACAAAACAATAACAGTGCGTAAAAATAATAATACAAATATACCCAGAACTATGAAGCATTTTTTGCCGAGTAATCAGAGTATTATAATATAATATAGTGATAATCCATAATAATATAAGTATTATATGAGAACAGGGTATATAAATAGAAATAAATATCTCAAAATATTGTTTCGAATGTGAGCAAAATCGATCAACAAGTTCACTATTAATACAATGAGCGAAATATAAGCAATTAAGTCGGGTAGTTAGAACGCGAGCGGTCGCCAAGCAATTAGTATGAAGCGAGTAGATACATAATGCGTAAACAATACCAGCGTTTCTCAACCTTTGGACGTAGTTAACCCAATTAAGCAATAGCCATATTATTAGTTTATTTTCTTTAAATCCGCTTCCGATTTGATGATATGTATCGGAGATGTTGAATTTTTCCGTACAAATATTTTGCAGTTTTTGACCCAAATAAAGGAAAAATTCCGTTCCTTGGCTAAGACCTTAGCTTTATTCAGTAATATTTTATTTTCCAGAGTAAGATGGTCATTGACAAAAATTCTGTTGTTGCCGTGGAGGCCTATATCTACTGGCGACAGGGATTTACATTTTCTTGCAGCTGATACAAAGTTATCCTTCAAATAGCGATTATGTACGGATAAAATAATATTTTTGTTTTGTTTGTTATTACGTGAAGGGACTCTGGCTATATAATTAATCTGATTATTACTTATGTTACAATTGATTTTTGTGGATATTTTAGAGATTATTGTATAAAGGTTTTCTGAATTAGTAGTCGGTATTCCTTTGATTTCAATATTGTTTAGTCTGGATCGTTGTTCTCCTTCACCCAATGCAGCTTCCAGGGTTTGTATCCTTTGTGCAAGTCGGGAAATATCCTCCTCGGTTCCTTTCAAAACTTCGATATCATGTTCTATCTCGGTCAATCTGTGAGACAGTGCATCGACTGATGCGTGGACATGGTTCAGCGAAGTCTTGATATCCGACATCTCACCCTTTAGCGACTTCATGTCCGCCAAGTCCGCTTGAATAGCCTTTACAGCATCCAGAATTCTTGGTAAAGATGCCATTTGCTCTGAGAGCGCACGCAACTCGGCACGAACAGTATTGAGATCGCCAGCAGCAGAGAGACCGATTCCCGAGCAAGGTTTCCCTGAGACAGGACTTGAGGTTACACTGTTTTTACATGTTGAACACTTCCACGTTGTCTTCCTGTCACCGAGCTTTCGATAGCCAATCTCGGTTATACCAGCACAAGGAAAGTCATAATGCTTTAGGCATAGGGAACACTGTACGCCATCCCTAGCTTCGATTCCACAACGTTGGCAAGTGAACATAGCGGAAGTTAATTTATTATGAAAAACGCTACGTATTAAAAATGAGACCAAAAAGTTTGAGAAACGCGCCCGATTAACAAAGGGACAACAAGTGCGGAACAATTAGGAGTATGTGTGATCAGGTTGGTGTCTACCCACTGACTGACTGAGATGTCGACGGTGCCATCCTTTAGGATGTATCTCCTATAGTTGTTCGTCTTAATAACCTGATCCTGAATCGCACAGACAATACCTTCGGTTTCCCCAAAGAGGTCACCGAAACGTAGCCAGTTAAGGGAGGCAACAGTATCTACGAAAGGCTCGTGTAGAGCCTTGTAGAACCTCCCGTGGAGCTCTTTCTCCTTCCATACAGCCTCTCGGTCGGAAAAACTCAGTACTTACGGGTCCTGCCATTGCTCGTTGGCTAAGGATAGAGGGGTAAGTCCTTTATCACAACTAATAACGTCCGTGTAGATTGACTCATCCGATCTCGCCAGAAAGTAGTTATGGAGGCTGCACACCTCGCGATTGTGCATGGTGAGGGCGCTTAAAAAGCCCCTCCCGCCATGCTTCCGCGGAAGGTACAGCCTCATCACTGACGATCTCGGTTGATGCATTCTGTGGGACGTCATTGTTGTGCGGACTTTTCGGTCCAGGGCGTTGAGCTCAGTTTGAGTCCACCTGAGTATGCCAAAGGTATACATGAGGGCTGGCATGACCCAGCCGTTAAAAGCACGTGCCTTGTTCACGCCTGACAAATGGCTATTAAACACCTTTGTCAGGCGTGCAAAAAACTATTATTATTATTATTATAAACTATTACCGTTCTTATGAATCTGTACAACATACCCTGTACAGTTTTTTTTATGTGTCGGCCAAAGCGATTAGGCGTTACACCTAATGTAAAAAGAAAACCACCGCTTAAGATCTACAATAACTGACGGATTACAAATGCCTTGGCAACTTTTAAATTAAGTAGGCCCCCGTTACTTCACTCATCAGACGAAATGCGAAATTATGACACTCCTACTATCTATCTATCTATCATATGTCGTGTTATGGAAGGGAAACACTGCTCAGACTACACAATACGCATCATCAATCTTGTCGCCGCTCTAAACTGCTTAACGCCCTAGTAATAATGGCCATTATGCTAATTAATTGCATCATTTACCTCGCACTTAACTCGGAGTTTAAGACATTAACAATTTAAATTCCATATCTCGCGAAAATGGGATGGTTCTTCTTAGAATAGCGAAGGCTGAATTTTTTGGTGTTTTAAAATTTTAGAGGCATTTTTGTCATGAGAGCTAATGAAATATTAATATTATGACAGGAGGCTTTCGCGTTATACTAGATTTATATGTATAGAGACATATAAATTATTTATGTTAATCGTTAAAAGTGATTTAATTTATTTGTAAAGGTCCTGTCTAACTATGCGTCGACATCTGTTGTTGTTCGTAGACAAGGCAGGTGGTGCCTAGCAGTTTCCGCCAGGAGTTCCTGTCTTCAGTCTGTTGGAGAGCAGTACTAATAGACAGGTTGAATATGGTCTAGATCTGATCGTACCAGCTATGTGGCGCTATACATAGATCTTTTACCCTCTACTCTGCCTAACATAATACTTTTACGAGATTTTCTCTTCTGGCCCTCTTCTGGCAACGTGATCAAAGTAGTTGATTATTTACCAGTAACACATTGTTGATAATCGTATGATCTTCTTTTTGCCGTCCATGGGATGTGAGGCTTGTGACTACACCACATTTTGAAGGCGTCAATCTTTTTCCTGTTATTCGTGAATCTTGGGAAGGGAGAGCTTAGTCCATGATAGTAGAGTCGGTAACTGCCTAAGGAGGCCTCCGCCCACGAAGCCAACGACGCTTGCCCACTTGTCTTGACGTACACACACAAGAGCACATAACGATCCTGAATTTTGTCCATAGTACAAACAAGCAGCGGTCTCATTTTGTTGTATTTATAAACACGTAAAGTCAGGAGTATGCGTCGAATATTATTTATTTTGTATTACTAAACGGCTTAGCTTCTCCAAACGGATGGGGATCGCACTTAATCTCCGTACTTTAGATGGAATATACTCAAAATAATAAATAATTAATACTTAAAATAATTAATAGTTTAGAGGCAGATCTTAGCTGAGCTGGTATTTATTTGAAAAAACTAATAAGAGGTTATTACTCTAGTGTAACTTCATGATCTATTGTTTATCACATTCTTGGAAAAACGTGATATGTATGGCTTAAATCAGTGAACTTATCACATAACGACACATCCCATAAAACGCCTACACAGCAATCACTCAGCTAGAACATTCGATTCCCAAGATATTTGCTTATTCGATGCTACGTGCTTTTACCGTAGCTCTACGGGAACGAAGTGGTTCCGCTACGAAGTTGTCGGGTACTGGTACCGTTGGAAGTATTCTTCTTAAGTACATTCTTGTCTCACATTGCGAGCAATTGTTGCGTCTTAGACTTTTATTAGATTGTAATTTTCATATAATAAAAAATAACATGTTAAAAATTAATGATTAAGACACCGTGGTATATATAGATTAGACTTATATCAAATATATGTTTTTATTTTACCAATTCAATAAACATGAACCTATTTTATATCATTGACTCCAAGGAGATTTTATGCTATTCTTAAAACTGAATGTATTGTTGTATAAAAAAAATGACGTGTTGTAAACATTGTCATCTAATTAAAAGTCAAGCGAGCTGGCGGGTCACCTGTTGTAAAGTGACCACCCGGACATCTGCAACACCTGTAGAGTTGTAGATGCGTTGCCACCTTCTAAGAAAGTCGGGTTATTTCCCCGGACGAGCTTGCCTATTCGCACAACAGCAAAGACTGCGTAGCCCCACGAGCTAGTAAGGCTAGTAAGTGACAAGCGCGGCGCGACCCAAACATGGTGGATCGTATCAAGCTCGCAAGCTCTGGCTAGCCCACGAGTTCTGAATTCAATAAAGCTTTATAAGTCTACGGAATGATGCGAAAGCATCAACAAAAGTTTGATAAAAAACAATGCCTATAATAAAATTTAATAATTTTTAAATTCGGTGAATGTGTTTTACAAGAATATAAATAATCTATTAACTTGAATCAAGTCGGAACCTTTTGTTTTCTTATATACAAATCAGTGCGGAATAATTTTAAAGCTTCTAATGGAGTCCTTCTAGGACAAGGTATTGTAATTAACAAGTCGGCAGCGTTTAGCTCACAGGTAAATGTACCGCGACCCAGATTAATTTAACTTAGCGGTTGCTTCGGGAAGTTTGCCAACTGGGAGTCGCAAACATTGTGGCAAAGGAAAGTGTCGTTACGACTTAGCTCGGACTTTATTTGTAATTAAGGCCAAAGTTTTAATTTTATTCGTCATTTAAATAATTATATATAATACGTAATCCATTGACCATCTTCTTAGATTATTAACGTTTTACGACCACGTCTTGTCAGAACAGAGAGTTTGTAATTAGTTACTGTATCTATCAATAACATAAATGTGTTTATACTTTATACGAAACGGGTGGAGTGTTGCTATTTCTTATTCAGGACTCTATATTTATCCACAGCGTCATCTAGTCCCAATCTAAGAAAAGCTTGGACTATGGGTGATAGACATCCTTAATAGTACTTTTTTATATACCTCAATAAAAATTGTAGTCATATAAACATATATCCAAATACTAGAAAAACGCCATTTTCTTCACACAAAAAATGTATAAAGAACTTCTGGGAGGCGTCGTGTATTCAATATTTCTTAAGGTGGGTGGTACACCAAAATAGTTTGAGAAACACTGCTTTAAATGGAGACTGATCGACTTTGCGTCGCGGGCAAAGGTAACGTTGTAGTTTATCCAAAATATTGAAGATTGCGATCAAAGCAAACAAACTGTTCATCATTTTAAGTATCTGTCATTAATTAGTCTGATGAAATTATGTTAAAACTTATCGGTAACAATGCAGACACAAAAAAAAACTCATGAAAAAGTAAAGAGAAGAAATAGCAAAAAAACAGGGAAGCAGCGGCGAGGCAGAGAGCGAATTGTTATCTTATGGCGATTGTGTTACCAGAAAAACTGATATTCGAGGGTAAATAACTATTCTTGTGGACGGAGCTCCATAAACCGTTCACAAAGCTCGTGAGAGATTCATCGACAGCTTTAAAGGGAACTCTATAAGCTATTAAATGCTTAAAATCACTTTTTATAAAATCTCTATCAAAGAACGTTTTGATATTTTACTTTTTAATTTTACAATGTAGCAAAAAACCGATGGGGTTGCAGATGCGTTGCCATCTTTTAATAAAGTGGGCCCCGGCTACCTCACTCACCAGACGAAACACAGAAGTTTCAAACTTTCACTTCACGCCGGCCTTCTGTGAGGTCGTGGTACTTACCTGGACGGACCGGCCCATTCGTGCAACAGCGATGGTTAATAAAATAAAGAAATAAAAATAGATATAATAATGCGAACTTTCTTTCTGAACTGAAATCTGTGAAGTACCTTTACTTATTATTTCTTGCTTCTTCACTTCCCATTAACTGTACTGTAAAATTCTGTAGACATTTTTATATGATAAAGTCCCACTATTTATGCATGCAACAAAGAACTTTTTATAAACATGGGTCGAACAAATAGTTGTCCCGCGTGGGAATCGAACCCACATGCTAACTGAGACATGAATTCGTCAGAACCTTTGTATCGTTAAACTTTAGCGTCCATTTCCAGCTTACACTATTGTTGGTGAAAATTGCACGAGTGTTGACTCTAAGTTTCGTACCTTAGTGTTAAACTAACGTTTACTTAAACAACCAAATGGCCGGCGGGTATGGCGGGTAAGCTCATGAATTATGTAAATAGCTACAGTGCGCCGTGCCTTGAGAATTTCGCTTGACCGTTACCAGGAAGGGTTTTCCGTTAGCCATTTCGATTCCTAGTTTATTTCGATTTCAATTGTTCACATTTTCATTAAAATGACGGTTGAGAACACAACAAACAACGGTATATACCTACATAAATTATAAAGCATTTCTGTATTCAAGTGCCGGCACCAATAAAATTGTTAATTTTAACCTGCATATTTTCGAAATAATAACAAAAGAAAATACTTCGAAGTCGACCAATCCGCAGTGGAGCCGCGTGGTGGACTGTGCCAGATACGGAGGCCTTTGCACAACAGTGGGACATGTGAAGGCTGTTGTTACATTACTTTTTTATTTAATCTTACTAAATATTGTGTATATACGTACTACTTAAATACTACTTAATATAATCTGTATCAAAGCAGCTTTAACTTTTCACTGTCAGATTATTTAGTGATCGCAATAATTATTAGCCTTTGTGATTAGTTACATATTAAGTTTTTCGATCATAAAATCTTTTTAGTTCATTTGCTCATACACAAATATTAGTATTTTTGGTGCCTCAATATTAGCTACGCGGCCAACCAACCCTAGCAGCGCCCATTTTAACGACATATTATTACAAACAGTAACGACATATTATACAAATAGGTATAATTTTCGAACTCACTACTAAAGTTTAGATGTTTACTTATGTACCATGTTTTTGTAATCGGAGCTTCTTAAACGCATCAACACATTTCGATGTGATGATTTAGTATAATAGTCGGGATCGAACCCTCACCTTCTGATATAGACATAGACATAGAGACCCTGTCTCTATATATATATATCTATATTATAAAGAGGAAAGATTTGATTGTTTGTATGTATTGAATAGGCTCCGAAACTACTGAACCGATTTGAAAAATTCTTTCACTGTTGGGAAACTACATTATCCCCGCTTGATATAGGCTATATTATATTTTCAAAAAAATAGGGATCCTTACTAAGACTTCAATAATGTAACCCAAAGTGTACAAAAATTACCTAAAATTTTCTTTACATCGCGTGCGCTGCGAAAACTATTGATGATAGAATAAAATAATGTACTATGAATTTGCAGAACACATCATTATTTCCAAAAAGTGTCGCGAGAGCATATGTCTAACTATTATAATTATACCACAATAAGTGTTTTTTTATTTTAAAATTTTGATTGAAATGCCGCCGCTAGAAAAGGCTCTTTATTTGTATCTTGGTATTAATCCTTATAAAAATAAATTACTTCATATTGAAGACTGTTTCAATAGCTTTATATTACTTTTAAATGACTTCGAATGATTAAATTCGGACATTCCATTCGAAAGATAACACAAGTTTAAAAATGTTAGTATATTGTTAATTGTTAAAATTATTTAACTATCCAAACTGCTTAGTGACTGACTTAGTACTTCTTCACACATTTTTAGTGGAAATTCCTGTTCAACATCATTTTAAAATGCCCAAAGATCAAGATCTCATCTTATTAGAAAAAGTTCCCAAGCGAGGGCATCAAAAATACGTCGTAATGAAGGATCTTTACCGGAAACTGAAAATCATCTTCCAAGACGGAGAGAGTCAAGTAGAGTGTTTGCAGTAGCTTGAAGAGCAAAATAATATAAATATACAAATTCACACTAGGGAATCGAGCTCTGAGCGTTTCCAACGCCGACGAGATTAGAGAGAAAGACAACAAATGTCAACGACTAGAGTTCGTAATCGAGTTTTAGCTCACAGTAACAGATCAGCTTTTTTTATTATGCTCAAGAGTCTTCTGTCCAACTCGAAGCCATGAATAAGATCTGCTCATTGTTCTGCCTAAAAATGGGTCGATGAACCAAATGGTATGTGCTGTGCTTCTGGAAAAATTAGTCTCCCCAATATTGAGGAGCCGCTACAGCCAATAAAAATCTTTTAATAAATCATTCACCATCTGAACATTTTTAACCAACATACGAAAGTACAATAGCCTCTTTCAAATGACTTTGTTTGACGTGAACTTTTAAAACAGAGGGACAAGTATACAAGTCATCATCATCTTCCTGCCCCTATCCCACCTAGGTAGGGTCGGAACAACATGAATCATGTTGTACGCGGTTTTGGCCATATTTTTACAACCAGCCGCCTGCCTGACGTTAAACCTCCTTGGGAAACAAACACCCAGATCAAATTTCAACTGTGTAACTATCACGGTTCATGAGATACAGCCTGTTGACAGAGGGACAAACAGACAGCGGAGTCTTAGTAATAGGGTCCCGTTTTACAGTTTGGGTACGGCATCCTAAAAAGGCTCCAGAGATATAGTGTTTCACGGAAGACACGGCCAACTTAAAAGAGTCTCTGAGTTATACCGATTGTATGATCCAATAAAAATATCCCTTAATAGTCGTAATAGGAGAAGACGGTTATTATTTGACTATTGCTCAGCAAGGTACTGTGCGTAACAAAACTGTGACAAGCATGCAATTGTATTCATTTAGGTTGATGGTTAGAGCTACCTGTTTTAAGCCATTGCATTATTACTGGGACTTATTAGGGTTCCGTACCCAAAGGGTAAAACAGCACCCTATTACTAAGACTCCGCTGTCCGTCTGTATATGTCACCAGGTTGTATCACATGCATCGTGCTAGTTAGACAGTTGAAAGTTTCACAAACGATATATTTCTGTTGCCGCTATAACAACAAATACTAAAAAACAAAAAAAATATAAATAAGTGAGACTCCCATAAAACAGACATGATTTTTTTGCCGTTTTTATAGATAATGATGACAGTAGTAGTGTTTTTGACAATATGAAAGTAACTCCTATACTTCCATATTGAATAAAGATATTAAAACATGAGTGATAGAGTGGCAAACGAGATGGCGGTTCACCTGATGTTAAGTAATAACCGCCGCCCATGGACATTTGTAACACTTGTGGGGTTGCAAATGAGTTGCCATCTTTAAATAAAGTGGGCCCCGGCTACCTCTCTCACCAGACGAAACGTAGAAGTATAACACTTCTATTTTACGCCGGTCTTCTGTGAGGTCGGTACGGAACCCATCGTGTGCGAGTTTGACTCGCACTTGGCCGATTTTTATTCAATACATTGTCGATATGATTCCAAAAAGATATCATAAAGATTGAATTACATATGATGTCGTAATCACCAGAGACTGGGGGTTGGTGAAACATTCATCTTAGAGACGCTTTAAATCAAGACATTGGCTCATCAAATATCGGTCAACAAAAAAACCAAAGATGTGATGATTTATGTCTGAAGCTATGGGAGACCAGACTTATTTGTCACTTTTACGTGTAACACCGAATGTCTCGTAATTAAAGCGGAACCATTATCTGGTCAGCGGTCTTTCGATCTTCATGACGTAATATCAAGGGTATTTCATTAAAAGATGAAGAAATTCATAAAATTATACACAAAAGACGAAATATTCGGAATATTTTATGTGTATGATAATTTTCAGTTTTAAAATTTTTGTTAAATACCCGTGCGAAGCCGGGGCGGGCCGCTAGTATTATATATAGAGACAGGGTCACTATCCATTACGCCCATTGTTACGTCAATTATAATAAATTATTAACAAATAACTAAATAGCGTTAATTAAACAATTATCTCAATGCCCAGTAACGTTCGAAAGCGGTCGTATTCAATTTAGGAATCATGCATCCTGCCGCATTATTTACCATGGACTCGCACAGTGAGAGCGCTGCGTTCAATTCGTCAAACAAACAAAACACGCGTGTCCCGTTAACATACGCGGTGTACATAAAATAACTCAATTGTATATCGGCACCCGTTTTCAACATGTCTGCTTCAGTGATCACCTCGAAGTAAATTTTGGCGAAAATAGATGAAATTTAACAATGAGGCTTCTAATCATTGCAACTTATTACAACAACAAATTTAGCATTGAGGTTTTTTCACCAGAAATTTCGATATACTAACTTCCTGCCAAAAGACTTTTAGTATACATTATATGCAATTGAAAATACGTCCATTTTAACAGTTTTTTTAGCACAACCTTGTTAAGACCTCGATATTTACTTACAATACTTTTATTTGATAAAAATGTTTTAGTGGAAATATTAAAAGAAAAAATATATCGTATAATAAAAAGCGTACGTATCCTACTGTTGTTAAGCCTACGATATTAACTCCAAACACACATCCTCCTCTGACCCCGAATGCCACGAAACGTTGGGCAATAAGAAGAACTAGCAATAAGAAGAAGAATTAAAAGAAAAGAAGCGTTAAAATTATTTAAATGTAAGATGTCTTATGTGTAGTTAGTTTCGTTATACACATTTTGCTCTTGTGTGTTCTAATAACTTCTATTTCGACCAAGAAGCATTTTCCCTTTCTATGAATTTGGCGCGTGACCAGTACATTTGTAGCACGGTGTGATAAGTTACGAGCTGTAATAAAAATTTACTTCTCCCTTAACGCATTATCGTACACGTGATCCAAAGCGTTATTGCGATCTACTTTTATGACAAAAACTATGTGTTTGGAATAGTAAATAATACTGAATATAAAAATATTTAGAGAATATTTTAATTGGTTTATTATGTCGTAAAATATATCGTTATCTATGATATTTTTTTCATTTTTTAGTACTTATACAAAGTAAAGATGAAACTTAAAATGTTGTCTTTCTTTAGAAAAATGGACAGAAACTTTCGGCGCTGCAAGATTCAAACCTGTGTCTTAAAGGTAATGTGTCCATTCGCTTACCAACTAACATAAGCGACCCGCGATCCTTCGATAATTTGCGATGCTATATAAATAAAGAAATATCCAGATTTTAAAAGAGAACGTGGTCAGATTCTACCACCGTGCACCGGCTTAGGAATCTGTTATCAATAAAATTTAATCCAAAACCGACTAATTCATATCTTCAAAAGACAGCATTTGCTGCGTGGGATAAACTTGATAAATAAGAGCCCGCATTACAGTGACACCAAGACGTCCAACGTCTCAAACCATCCTAATGGATGACTATGATCCATGAATCGCGGTCGCGAATATAAGCGGTTTCTTATAATTGTTAATGTAGTTGTCAGTGCCCCTTTGGAGGAACTTTTAACACAATAGTTTTGCTTTATGGTTCTTAGGCTCAGCTTCATATCTCCCATTTCCATCGTGACCACGTCAGCTAATGCTCTTATGCAGTTAATATATAAAGAATTTGGTATGTGGCGAATGAGAAAGATGTATTGCTCTATCAACAAAAGCGAATTAGATAATTTTGCCATTTATTTATGAGCCATCTTGTCCAAGGTTCGTCGTATGGGATTTATCGTTTTTGTTAAGCTTATTATTATTTATACCTTTTTCAGATTCTTGCTTGCTGACACATGAATTTCCGCGAAGTTAACGCCAATGGCAACTGATTATTATTTGAAAATCTAAGAATCTTTATAAGATGTAAGCAATCGTAAAAAGGACATACCAGATTTACCCACCAAAACACTTATGTCTTAATGATATTAATCTCTCTTTTACTTTTGTCTTTTTTTTATGTGAAAAGTTGCCAAGCGAGCAGACGGTTCAGCTGATGTTAAGTGAATACCGCTGCCCATGGACATCTGCTACACCCGAGAGTTCCAGATCCGTTGACAACCTTTTGAAAATTTGGCTCCGGCCACCTCAGTCAGTGAGGTCGTGGTACTTACCCGGACGAGCCTGCCCATTCGTGCATCAGCCGTGGCTCCTGCGTGGTCCTACCACCGTATCACTCAAGTTGTAATTTAGAATTTGTAAAATGAAAAAGTGGTTGTTTGTAAGTAAAAACTCTAGACTGCGCCAAGCATTGCTTAAAGTGCAATAAAAACAAAGTAGATACATTTCGTAGGTGTGAAGATATGAGGTTAGCTCATATCTTCACACCTACGTCAGGCGCGTATCCAGGAAGACGCAGGTCATTTTTCTACCAATTTTATGATTATTATTAATTGTAACTGCGATGCTCATGACTCAACTCTGGCCGCTACTAAAAAGACTAAGAAGACATAAAATGTTTTATTTTGTATTGGTAAATAATAATTTTAATATAACTAATGAATCAAAGTATTTTGATATGTGATGATAGGGATTTTTTTTATTTGAGTTATAAATTACGTTACATAATTATCATCATCTTCATGCCCTTAAATCGTTGTAAGCGATTTTGGCTGTTTTTACGACTGGTCGCCTGCCTGACATCAACCCTCCTTGGGAAAAAATAAAGATTAACAAAAAAATATAAAATACGTTACATTAGCAACATTTTATGCCACAACTCTGGAATTCTGTTCCCCAGTGCTTTGCGACTGCAACAGCATTGTGCTGAGGAACAACGCCGCAGCAGTTGAAACTCTGAAATCAGCACTTTTCCCTTGCCTTAAACGCGCTTTTTAACGAAGCCAGGGCCTCTGGGAGCGATGAATGAACGTTCCCAGTTAATCTTTTTTTTATTCCACTGTCAGTAACTGTGTGCTATTGAATTTATAATGCACATTCCCGTTTATATGCTTACCAACAAATCAAAATCAATTTGTGTGGAGTGAATGAAAAAAGTAGCAGACTGAGGGGGAGGCCTATGTTCAGCAGTGGACTCAAACTGGCTGAAATGATGATGATGATGATGAATGAAAAAAACAACTGGTGAAATTCCATTTTAGTAATTTTGAACAACAGTGCTGTCCCTAAGAAATTACTGCATATCGGCTTTGAGTGGCAGGCTAGTATTAATAATCGCAGTGTAAGACAACTTGATGGAGTGACGACTAGTGCAAGTGTGCGGGAAGTCGATGGGTGCAGGTGGCTCAGGATGGTGCTTCGTGGCAGTCTGTTGGGAAGGCTTATGTTGAGCAATGGACGCCGTCTCTCTCAGGCTGAAATGATGATGATAATTCGGCTTACGTTTGACTCATGATCCCTGGCTGAATTGGCATCTATCAGCCTGTTCGGGTCGGTACGGCGAAACTAGACAATAGACATAACCCAATCAGCACAAGTTGCAAGTTTATTCTTACCTCCCGGCTCGTCTTAATCTCACTCTGTATTTTTCCAAACCTATATATACATTCAAATTAAACGCCTGGCTTTGCCGACCCTCGTTCTCCAGAGGGATCTGTAAAAGCCTCCAAAAAGATCAAAAGCCATTTAAAAATCATGAAAAATTATCAAGAAAAAAGGCCGTAAAAAGTGCATTAAATATATTTAGAATTAAACATTTGACCTTTCAGAGATATTATTGATCGTTAATCGTCATCGTCCACAATGTTGCAGCGAAGTACACAACAAATTACTAAATCACAAGCTAGACTGTAGTCTTTTCAACCCCATTAATATTATTCTTGATTAAGGTCCTGCTTTCGAGCAGATTTCCCCCTGTTTAATGATGCATGAGGCTTTGAGATCTACGACGGTCACGTTTACAAATTAGTAAGAGAGAAGGGAATTATTCCTGAATGAAAACCAAAAGTTTGTTCGAAATTCAGAATTTAAATGTACTAAGGGAACCCATTATTAGAGATGTTGACGTCAATCGCATATGCAACAAATAGTACACGACTCCGAAGTATAAAATTTTGATTTTTAAATTTAAGCCACAAAACAGTTTTTTTTTTTTAAATATCAAATAAATATTATTTACGTTTAACATTTCAAAACATGAGGCATCTGGTCAAACTGGTCAGATTAGCACCCGGTTCCTGATCATCGTAGAAATTAACGATCAGCAGTCAAAGGGTTTTTCAAATGTCATTTGAGTTGACAAAAGGTTAAACTCTCTGAATTCATCAGAATGATCTTCTTAATGATCAGAATAATCATTTCAAAGAATTTAACCACCCTTTTAACAAAATTTCAGAAATCGAGTGTGAGTTTATTTTCCCTAATGTTATTATTTTGATTATTAAGGTAGGTTTGATAACAATTAAAAGCATCCTATTGTTTTTCCGAAATGACTTTGTATTAGTTAAAAGAAAGTTGTTTTTGTAGAAATTTTTTGTCTTGATAAATTTTTATTACTTTCACCTTAAATGTTTTATTAATGTAATCCTATTGTCTTTAACATAAAGCTTACATATAATTAAATACTGAAACGAATTTTATGCATAATTTAATTGCGTGCAATCCATCGTCATTTTTAACGTGTATGTTTTTGCTTCTTCAATGGCAGAGATTAAAACGATAGTTTAATATTTGTAGTATATAATTCAAAGAAAAGCCTTGGAATATATGTGCTTTGAAAACATTGAACTTACTTATATTTTAATCCAATGGTCTAAAAGCGAGGGAGGCATTAAATAAGTACATAAGTTTCATTTTAAATTGAGAACTTTCAATGTGTTGTTTTTGAATGTTGCATAAAATGAGTACTCAATCTAACAATGGGATTAATGGATGGGTTGAGGACATGTTAAAGCAACAACCTTGAAGTTAACATAAAGTACAATTTTGAACTAACGACCCTAATTGTTTTCGACGGCGCAGCATGACATACAAATTAAGCCGCTTCTATTCCATCGATTAGTGCAATCAATAAATTGTTCAACAAGGCAAATAGGTTTCCTGAATTTGCTCTAGCACCGAGAGTGGGCACCGATCAGCCGCTCTGTATTCATCTAAACAACTCAGATGGCATAATGCCAACACATACGCCCACTCGCTCCCGTAATGTAGTTTGTTTATCCGGAAGTCAAACGGCCATATTCCTTCGGTGTTTCTTAGTAGATTCGCGCAAATATTTATTACAATACGTAATCTCTCAATCTCGCCCCCTGGCCGCTCGGGGCTGACAACGAAATGGCTCTTTCTTCTATTAAAAGAAAAATAATTGTTATCAAAAATAATTCATTCGATATTGTTGTAAATATTTCTGATGTTCCAAACTCAGTATTACTACTAAACATAACGTATTCCTGTGACAAGGCACCATTCGGATAAGTCCTCCTATTTTTTTTAGGATTAAAACTAACAAAGTCTAAATGTTTCTTGTGAGATGAGTCCGTCGCGACTAAATCTTTACCGACTAAATTTTTACATAATTCTTAAAACAGAAAGCGAAAAGACGAAATGACGAATGATGATCGGCACAGTGGCTAGTGAGTGACCCTGCCTCTTGAATCCTGAAATAAATAAATACTGAAATACTCAACAAGACAACTATCAACACAGTTTATGCAAATATTCTATACATTTAGCAGTCACAGCAAAGTGTGGTTGTGAGTCGTTAAAGTATCTGACAAGCAGGACACTGACTTATGCGTCTTCATAATTTTTTTGCACTGCAAATCAAGCAAAACCTAAGTTGAAACGACGCTTTTCTTGCTCGGCAATGTTTGTACCTCCCACTTTACGAACTTCCCGCAACCGCTAAGTCACATTAATTCAGGTAGCGGTAAATTTACCCGTGACCTAAGCGTTGGCAACTTACTAAGAATAATTTACCTTAAACAGTTTACTTTTACCGGTGCATTTACGCTTAAATCTTACTGGTGTGTACCGAATCATACCAAATTCATCTCAATTAAAATATTGACACTGGCGTTATTCCTCTAAGTACCGGCGTACAATTATTATTGCCGTTACGTTACATAAATTGCAAAGATAGAATAAATAATATAAAGGAACCGTATTTTAAATACATTATTTGAATTACCACTGTATTTATATATTCTTGACTCTTGTGCCTTTCTTCTTGTTATAAGTTCCCTCACTGCTGAGGATCGTGACTCATTTTCAATTGGTTAACGAGCTGTCTCCATCGGTTTCGCTCCGTCACCTGGTGGAGTGCGGCGCTTATGAGCATATCAAGGATTTCAGAAATTTGATCCACCCACCGTTTAGGATTACGGCCTCTAGGTCTTTTAACCTCTATTTTCCCCGTCACCATCAAACGCTCAAGGTTGTCTGCTCCTCTGCGTGCAATATGACCAAAGTCTCGCACTATCAGCTATAATGTGCTTAATACCTAATGTATTAATTAAAGCGTATAAGTTAAAAATTCCAACAGTATCAGTAGTAATAGCGTATCTGTAGTAAATGGAGCTGTGTCTAGCTTTTGAATTTATACATGCTATGATTTTTTTAAGACAATAAGGTTCAAGTATCTCCCGTGTACCCCCACGTTAATAAATTCTATTCGATTTGAACATATCACCCGACTTTGATACGAAGTTTGCGAAATACAGTCACTTAATCTCCGTTTATTTTTATCGTTGTATGTGTTTATTTAGCTTTTTTATTGTTTGTATCACTTCAATAATTATTGACGAAAATACATACATATTAAGTGCAGTACTTCAAGTTTATTAACGAGCACTTTATTAGAGCAGCAATCCCGTGACAATTCATCATAAAGAAATGTGGTCACGACATATTTTTTTCATTCGCTGCGAAATCAGTGGGAAATAATGCCGAACAGGTAGTTCTCGTGCTCGAAGGCAGTTAACAAATATCAGACACTTCCTTAACTTAAGTTTTAATGTAAGGTTGACGTTTGGGGCTGGCGTGTACTTTTGATTAACGGCGGACTTTATTCAAAATGTATAAAAATTCTGGTGAGATTAATTATAGCCCGTGTCGAGGCTCCCTCGGGAGCCCCCGAGCTTAGTCATCATAACGCGTAACCGAGGTTCAGGCTAGGCGCCCCGAGCGCCAAGCCACCTCAAGTCCGGTGGATCTGTAAAGACCCCTAAGGCCAACAGTGGAGGATCCTACCAAATAAATGTTATGTAAATTTTATTGCAAGAAACTGAAAGCAGTGCTATCAGATCATTGAATAGAACGATTAATTTTAAAAGGTTTTGGCCAAAGATTTTTATTGCGCAAGATCAAATAGTTTTTAAGGAAAGCGGTAAATATAAAAGTTGTAAAAATTGTAACGAATAAATTAAACATAGATGATACCGGGATAATCTCTCATTAGCTAGCTGCCAGGAATATTCGTACCGCCAATTTGTTGCGAGAGCTTACGCACTCTAATTCATCAATCACCGGATCTAACTTCCGAAAGTAATCGGATTATTGATTGTACTCAATGACGCAGAATATGCTTTAGTAAATAAGTTTAAAAATTCATTTTGTTTTCAAAATAACGCCAACCCCATCTACAATATAAACTTAGGCTTAGAGGTAGCATCTAGCCAGTAATATGAGATATGGGAGTGGCTTAAGAATAATTATTGTCGGATAAAAGTGTGTAAAAATTACAACTGGTATCTTAATGAAATTTATAATCGGTGATGGAAGCTAGAAGACAATAAAAATAAATTTTCTCTATTATCATATAATTGATACGGGATTCATCATAAAATTAGTTATGGTTGCGTCCTGACTATGTATTACTGTTTGATTCCAGAAATTTATGACATTAATAAACCTGGTAATCACGAGATTATAACAATACAATGATTTAATGTTCTTCTGAAATATTAACCACTTTTATTCTTCTAGTAGATGTCTCAAAAAAGAAATACATATGGGAAGATATTCTCATTACATTTTTATGAATTTCGTTATTTATTTGCGTAGCTCTAAACATTTATAAATAGTAAATATTTTAGTAGAGCCAAGTGAAGTACGAATAAATACTTAAATAAAAAACTATTTCAGTAAAACGAGTTCATATACTTGCTATTGAAATTCTCTTTCAGGTAAATTTCCTATGTTATGTATTCAGAGTTGTCGTCCAATATTATTAAAAAATGTTGTTTACTTTGTGTTTACAAGTAGAAATATTTATTTTGATTAATTCTCCTTTGGTATCCTGCAACAAATTAAAAACGTGAGTTACTTTTTACATTATTTGAATTATATTTCTACAAAAGTAATGGCGGATTTCTTTTGTCTTAAGTTACAAAATTGTTTTTTCTTTTGTTACGTTTCTCTATTTACAATTATATTTTTGGTGATAAACGAAAGTGTCCCTAATTTTAAAATTTACTTTAACTGATATAAGAAATTGAGGTTTACATTTAGCCATTTTATATAAGCCGTAATTCCAGAAATAACTAACATCAATTCACGAAGAAATTAAAGGTTTGTAAAAAACCAATCAAATTTAAAGCATTTTTCTCAGTCATAAGTTCAATTTCGATCGTACATGCTCTTTGATATATCAATATTTGACTCAGTAATATTATAATATTACTGAGTCAAATAAAACTTCGTTTAACTACTTACTGATTTCACTTTTATTTTATTACTAGCGGCCTGCCCCGGCTTCGCACGGGTATTTAATAAAATATTTAAAGGTAAAAATTATTATACACACACAAAACCTTTCGAATATTTCGGCTTTGGGGAATAATTTTATGAATTTCTTCATCTTTTAATGAAATACCCTTGAAATTACGTCACGTAAAAGTGACAAATAAGTCTGGTCTCTCATAGCTTCGGAAATAAATCATCGCATCTTTGGTATTTTTGTTGACCGATGTCTGATGATCCGATGTTTGATGAGCCAATGTCTTGATTTAAAGCTTCTCTAAGATGAATGTTTCACCAGCCCTTAGTCTCTGGTGATTACGACATAATATGTAATTCAATCTTTTTGCCATCATATCGACAATGTATTGAATAAAAACCAGCGAGTCGGACTCGCACACGAAGGGTTCCGTACCGACCTCACAGAAGACCGGCGTAAATGGAAGTGTTATAACTTCTACGTTTCGTCTGGTGAGAGGTAGCGGGGGCTCACTTTATTTAAAGATGGCAACTCATTTGCAACCCTACAGGTGTTGCAATTGTCCATGGGCGGCGGCTATTACTTAACACCAGGTGAACCACCAGCTCATTTGCCACTCTATCACATTAAAAAAATCGTGTTTTAATATCTTTATTCAATATAGAAGTATTACACTAACATATTGTCAAAACACTACTACTGTCAACATTACATTACATATACAACATTATGGTGCACTTTCGCATATCCTTACTGGTTCACCACAAATAATATGGTATTAAATGCCAAAAAAACTAAATGTATTCTTTTTACTCTTCCTAGTGTGAGAAGGCAAAGTTTTAGTTTATTATTAAATAACGTATCCCTCAATCCTGTTGAGTCTGCAGTTTTCTTGGGGATTACAGTAGATTCAAAGCTTCAGTGGAGTCCCCATCTATCATCTCTTGCGAGTAGGCTAAGCTCCGCTGTTTTTGCTATTAGGAAGGTTAGACAGCTATCAGACATCGACACTGCCAGACTTGTTTACTTTAGTTATTTTCACAGCATCTTATCGTACGGCATTTTGTTGTGGGGTAGTGCATCTGATATAAATTCAATATTCATTCTTCAAAAAAGAGCTGTCCGAGCAATCTATAACATCGGAGCCCGGGATACACTCAGAGATATTTTTAAAGATATTAATATACTCACTGTTGCGTCCCAATATATTTATTGTAATATCTTGTACGTTAGACATAATCTTAATTGTTATCTAAAGAATAGTGACAGACATAAATTAAATAATAGAAATAAGGACAAATTAATTACACTATTGTTTCGTCTAAAAAAATTAAATAGATCGTTCATGGAGCAAAGTGCGCGCATGTATAATAAAATCCCACAATCGGTATTAAGTCTGCCACTAGATGAATTTAAACGCAAAATTAAACACGAACTTATGGCTAAGGCATATTATACCATTGCGGAATATCTTGACGACGCCAATGAGTGGGGTTAATGCTGTTGATACTCACGTAGGCTAAAATGACATACTTGTTCTATTATAACACATATTGTAAACTAATCGTTTTAAAAAAGAGCAACTGTTGAGTTTCTTGCCGGTTTCTTCTCAACAGAAACTGCTTTCGAACCGGTGGTAACTTACGAACGTATTAACTTTTATGACATGTCATATTTTTGACATGTCATAAGAACGCGCAAGCGTCTATGTGAATAAATATATTTTGAATTTGGTTTTGATTTTAATTATCTGTTTTATGGGAGCGCTACTTATTTATATATTTTTTTGTTTTTTGGTATTTTTTGTTATAGCGGCAACAACTGAAAATTCATCGTTTGTGAAAATTTCAACTGTCTAACTATCAAGATTCATGAGATACAGCCTGGTGACATATGGACAGACATACGGCCATATAGACGGACAGCGGAGTCGTAGTAATAGGGTGCCACTTTGGGTACGGAACACTACTAAGTCCCAGTAATAATGCAATGGATTAAAATAGGTAGCTCTAACCATCAACCTAAATGCATACAATTGCATGCTTGTCACAGTTTTGTTACGCACAGTACCTTGCTGAGCAATAGTCAAATAATAACCGTCTTCTCCTATTACGACTATTAAGGGATATTTTTATTGGATCATACAATCGGTATAACTCAGAGACCCTTTTAAGTTGGCCGTGTCTTCTGTGAAACACTATATCTCTGGAGCCTTTTTAGGATGCCGTACCCAAACTGTAAAACGGGACCCTTTTACTAAGACTCCGCTGTCTGTTTGTCCCTTTGTCAACAGGCTGTATCCCATAAACCATGATAGTTACACAGTTGAAAGTTAATCTGGGTATTTGTTTCCCAAGGAGGGTTGACGTCAAGCAGGCGGCTGGTTGTAAAAATATAGGCAAAACCACTTACAACATAATTCATGTTATGCCGACCCCACCTAGGCGGGATAGGGGCAGGAAGATGATGATGACTTGTATACTTGTCCCTCTATTTTAAAAGTTCGCGTCAAACAAAGTCATTTGAAAGAGGCTATTGTACTTTCGGATGTTGGTTAAAAATGTTCAGATGGTGAATGATTTATTAAAAGATTTTTTATTGGCTGTGGCGGCTCCTCAATATTGGGGAGTCTAACTTTTCCAGAAGCACAGCACATACCATTTGGTTCATCGACCCATTTTTGGCAGAACACTTAGATCAGATCTTATTCGTGGCTACGATTTGGACGGAAGACTGTTGAGCAAAATGCATGAAAGCTGATCTGTTACTGTGAGCTAAAACTCGATTACGAACTCTAGTCGTTGACGTTTGTTATCTTTCTCTCTAATCTCGTGTACGTTGGGAACGCTCAGCTTATGACGTATTTTTAATGTTCTCGCCTGGGAGCTATTTCTAGAAATATGAGATCTTGATCTTTTGGGCATTTTAAAATGATTAAAAATTAAACTTCCTTGGTATTTAATAATTTGCTAACTGTTGAACAGGAATTACCAGTATAAATGTGATTGAAGAATTATAAGAACTACTAAGTCAGTCATATAATATAGCCTATGTCAAGCAGGGATAATGTAGCTTCTCAACAGTGAAAGAATTTTTCAAATCGGTTTAGTAGTTTCGGAGCCTATTCAATACATACAAACAATCAAATCTTTCCTCTTTATATAATAAGAATACCACAAAATGAAAAGAGCATGAAGAATAAAAAAGTTAAGTTAAAGTATCACCCTATGCATGTCTCACTACTGGGCAAAGGCCTCCTGTGTACAAAGCGTATTAGGTCATATAAAAAAAAATGCAGGTCTCCTCACAATGTTTTATTCACCGCTGAGCACGTGGTGATTCATCACTTAAAGTTAAAAACTTCATTGGTGCCGGCACCGGCGATCGAACTCAGGTTGCTCGACTATATTGAATTAAAACTAGCGGCTGACCTGAGCTATGACATAATTATATTATGTGCGAACGTCCAATAACGGAAGCATTAGTTGTGCATTGTCTCGAACAACTCTGTCCATTCGGAGCTCGGTACACCGGCTAGGCAACGTCACAATATAAATGCAAACACCGGTGCAGCATCCGCTTGGGCATAAACAGCAGTCTCACATCTATGTAATATATTGACTTGATTTATTCAAAGACCTTAAGTTTGAAAATACCACGATCAATTTTGTAAAGATATGTTGTACACATATGCTCGACTTTGTATGCGATGTAATAATGTCATTTGAGGACAATTAAACCAATTGGTATATTTTTTTTTTCTATACAGAAATACGGCATTTGGTCAGGATTTAACATATTTTGATATTTTACATAATTTTTATTCTAAACTTAGGTTATTTAAAAAATATAAGATAATAAGACCACAGAGTTTATTGTCGGTTGTTCTCTGGATAGGTCTCATTCAGTTAACCGGTGGTTTTTTTTGACGTTCAATCAAAGCTGAAAATAAGCCTATATTGAATAAATAAATTTTGATTTTGATTCCCCTGTTCATGCCTTGATACCCTCTGTATAGACGATGCCTTTGGTCAACAGTGGGATGTATAGACTGTATATTATTTTTTTATGCGAAAAGTTGTCAAACGAGCAGACGGTTCACCTGATGTTAAGTGAATACCGCCGCCCATGGATATCTGCTACACTCGAGGGTTACAGATGCGTTGACAACCTTTTGAAAATTGGGCTCCGGCTACCTCACTCACCAGACGAAACGCGAAAATATTTGTCATACTTCCACTTTACGCCGGTCTTCTGTGAGGTCGTGGTACTTACCCGGACGGGCCTACCCATTCGTGCAACAGCCGAGGCTGCTGCGTGGCCCTACCACCGTAGAAAGAAGAAAATATTATATCGTTAGTTATATAATTATTAAAACAATTTGATTATTTGTGTATGTCTTAGGAGTTGATCAATACCTTAGGAAATACCTTTCTCTGAATAAATAAGTATCTACGAGTACATACAAAGTCGTGTTAGTTTTCCATCATTTGACTCTAAACGCTACTTATACGACACTTTTCTAAATTATGGTTAAATTCAGATTTCTGAATATTACTTATTTATTCAATTTGACGTCATCTGCCTACTTTTCATTACATATTGTCAATTTGTATGTATAATAAACTTATTTCAAATGATTTTAATTTAAGTGTCCTTACATACTCTAGACAATATTTGTATTAGAGACTCGTGCATCATCATCATCATTTCAGCCTGTTTGAGTCCACTGCTGAACATAGGCCTCCCCCACAAACTGCCATGAAGCACGATCCTGAGCCTCCTGCATCCATCGACTTCCCGCACATTTGCACAGGTCGTCACTCCATCTAGTGGGGGTCGTCCTACACTGCGATGGCCAGTACGAGGCTGCCACTCGAGAACCTTTCTTCCCCAACGGTTATCGGTTCTATATTCTATCTCTAGCTATATGGCCGCCCCATCGCCACTTCAGCTTGCTAATCCTCTGAGCTATGTCGGTTATCTTTGTTCTACTGCGGATGTCTTCGTTACGAACTCTATCACGCAGAGAAATACCGAGCATAGCCCGCTCCATAGCTCGCTGAGCGACTTTGAGCTTCCTCATACGGCCAGCAGTGAAGGACCACGTCTCGGTTCCGTAGGTCATCACTGGCAACACACATTGATTGAAGACTTTAGTCTTCAAACATTGAGGTATATTCGACGAGAATATTTGCCGAAGTTTCCCGAACGCTGCCCATCCGAGTTGGATTCGCCGATTGACCTCTGCGTCGAAGTTGGACTTACCTAGCCGGACTAACTGTCCTAGGTAAACATACTCGTCAACAACTTCGAGCTCAGTGCTCCCTACGACAACCAGTATAGGCGTGACATGGACATTAGACATGATCTTCGTCTTGTCCATGTTCATCTTAAGGCCCACCCGTTGGGAGACACTATTGAGGTCATTGAGCATAGCACCCAGGTCTTCCAGCGATTCTGCCATGATGACTATATCGTCGGCAAATCAAAGGTGGGTGATGTATTCGCCATTGATGTTAATACCTCGTCCTTTCCAGTCCAGAAGCCTGAAAACGCAGCGGTGAAGAGTTTCGGGGATATGACATCACCCTGTCTTACACCCTTCTGCAGTTGGATAGGTTTTGTACTACTGGACTGTACTTGGACGGACATCGTAGCCTTGTTATACAAACACTGCAGCACTTCGATATACCGACAGTCAATTTGGCACCGCTGAAGAGCCTGGAGTACCGCCTAAATTTCGACAGAATCGAAGGCTTTCTCATAGTCCACATACGCTAGGCACAAAGGCAGATTATACTCTTCGGTCTTCTGTATAATCTGCCGCAAGGTATGTATGTGGTCTATGGTACTGAAGCCTTTTCGGAATCCGGCTTGTTCGGGAGGCTGGAAGTCGTCGAGTCTGGAAGCGAGACGATTCAAGATGACTCTTGAGAACAGCACATAGACGCGGCTCAGAAGGGATATCGGTCTATAGTTCTTCAAGAGAGCGTTATCGCCTTTCTTGAAGAACAGCACCACCACACTTCTGCTCCACGCTTCTGGTGTAGCACCACCCTGAAGGACGGAATTAAAGAGCCTCTGAAGGACCACAAGTACCGGTTCTCCACCCGCTTTCAGAAGCTCTGCTGTAATTCCGTCCTCTCCCGATGCCTTGCCATTCTTAAGATGGTCAAGAGCCATTCTAATCTCGCCAGACTGACGTCCAGGATATTCTCGGAATAGTGTCGGATAAGCTTTGCTCTTGGGTCGTTACTCACACATGTGTGTGGCTCCAACGACGATGTGTACAGCTGTCCATAGAACCTCTCAATCTCACTCAAAACCTCTGGTCTACTGGAGATGATAGCTCCGCTGTCAGTCTTCAACTTAGTCAGTTGGCTTTGTCCGATAGCCAGATCTCTGGCGAAGACTTTTGAGCCTAGGTTCCGCTCTATAGCTCCCTCAATACGGGCTGTATTGAAGTTCGCCGCATGTATTTGGAGATCTGCCTATTAAGCCGCCTGTAGTCTGACATGTCAGTTAAAGACTGCAGCCGCATCTCACGTCTTTTTCCCAAGAGGTTAAGAGTGTGATCGGAGAGTTTTTGTGTTCTATTTGTCCGACTCGTGCATACCATGAAGTTAATCATACTGTCATAAATCTCACTCAGTTCTCGTTTCCTGGCTGCCGCCAACTTTTCACACTGCAGTGGACGTACACTCGACACCTACACGCGATAATTGGCTTCTGCAAAGTGTCGCCACTACGGGTTACATTTGTTTATTCATTAATTAACCAACGTTTGATTAAGATGGTGCGCATTAAAACGTATTTATTTTCTATTTTCAGACATTTAACGTTTAACGCCCAATTAAAATAGTGGTTTGTACAATTATTTAATATGAGAGACGTTAATAGATGGCACTGCGATATTTGACCCTGAACTGTGAATCATCAGGACAAAGCAAATAAGTAATGTAATTTGAAAATTCTAATAAATTACACACTGCGAACATAAATTGACAGTTCAGTTATAAAAGCACAGAAGGTAGATTATGTATGTACACGGTAGAATATGTCTGTCTATGTTCTATACGTAACTCCGTTCTGATTTCATGCACTCTTCTCTCTCCAATTTATTCTTCCGTGGAATACGCCACCTCCTCTGGAAATAAGGATGGCTAAGAGCCGCTACGAATTTAAAAGATAAGCTCGCGAAAAGCTGTTGGCAGAATTAGTCCACTATTATGTTTAAGAGTACTTACATACCTATATGTTAATATATTAATGTATGTTGATTTCTTATTTTTACGCAAATATTATACATTGTTAAATGACCAAACTATTTTACGGATTTTATTATGTTAATTAGCTCATGGTCACGGCACAGACTGAGTTGTTACACGTGTTCATTTTTATCATCTGCTTGGGATCCCATAATTCATAAAATTAAAGCCAAGCTCAAGATGACTGCTAGATCTCAAGATAACATTAGCTCCTTTTTCGTCGATCGGAATAAAAAAAAGAAAGCTTTCTTCTAGGCTATCTTTGATATCAACAATCAAGGTAAAAATTTAAATTGTTTATAGTGCTAATCTTTGCACTTATGATTGAGAAAAAGTGCGAAAAGATTGTCGCCGATGTGTTGTTTTCTACATATTTTAATGTTCAATCTTAAGTGCAGTGATTAGCACTATAAACAATTTAAATTTCTAAAAAAAGCAATGGCGACATCTCTCGTTCGAATTATCGTTGTAAAACGATATTCGAAATTGTTTGTATGCTGGAAAGGATATAACAATAGATGGCGCCAAGCATTGCTTCAAATGCTTTAGCCGTTTAGCTCAGTGGCTAGAGCGTCAGGCCGCGAATGCCGAAGACGTGGGTTCGATTCCCACAGCGGCGACAATCTTTTCGCACTTTTTCTACATATTTTAATGTTCAATCTTAAGTGCAAAGATTAGCACTATAAACAATTTAAATTTCTAAAAAAAGCAATGGCGACATCTCTCGTTCGAATTATCGTTGTAAAACGATATTCGAAATTGTTTGTATGCTGGAAAGGATATAACAATAGATGGCGCCAAGCATTGCTTCAAATGCTTTAGCCGTTTAGCTCAGTGGCTAGAGCGCCAGGCCGCGAATGCCGAAGACGTGGGTTCGATTCCCACAGCGGCGACAATCTTTTCGCACTTTTTCTACATATTTTAATCAAGGTAAAATTTAAACTAAACTAATTCGTTTACTTAAATTTTAACTTGACTTGCGATAAGAAATATTATTATTAAATTTATTAATAAATATACTTTCAATAATTGCACTACGGTTGAGTTTAAAATTATTTTTGATGGCTTTGTAGGCAAAATGCCTAGGCACCGCGCTTTTGCATCGATTTCGTAGTTTCGTAACGAGCATTCATGCGAGTTACACATAATTGTTCCAATACTGGATGTTGTCCAGGAACGGAACAATTAAAACCAATGTACGTCGACGTTTCCACGTACATATTGTATAGTATTCACTATTTATGACTATTCGACCTTCTTCTAGTCTTTTAATTCAAAATAACTCTTTTTCCACTACTAAAAATGCTTATTTGATTACCATTCTGATCTTTGGAAATTTTTGTGCGATACCCTGTGTCATTGTTCTAGTTTACACCTAATATATATATATATATATATATATATATATATATAATAGTATATGATACTACTTCTTCTTGTTCTTAAAAGCCACGTTTACCGTCAAAGGGACTTTGGTGGCAATTTTTTGGGTTCTAACTGCGTCATAACCATACGCGATAAAAGCGCATTAATGAGCATTAATTCCATTCCCCAGGTTACACTAAGATGATAATTACACAAAACATCAACTTAAACAAACCTATACAACCATATGCCTCACTGCTAGCCAAAGACTTCTTTTTTTAAGGATTTGATGGAATAGCTCCATTGCATATTTTGTGCTTACGTCAAATATTTTTTATAATAACAGACGCAAAATAATAATAATTTATGAAGCATGAATAGAAAATGCGGAAGCTAAATATTTGAATATGGAGCAATCAGAAACTAGTGCCATAGAAAAACTAGGACGTAAAATTTTACATAATATCTCTTTGAATTTGCAAATGGAGCGATGTTCTGATAAACAAACGCTTACTTTTAACTAGCTATTTTGTGCAAGCGTGAAGTATAATTGGTGAATTATCAATTGCTTTTCGTGTGATAAACAAACAATTTATACTCTATATTTGAAATAATCTCATCTTCAATATAACATTTATTCAAATGAATAAATACAGAGGATGGATAGAATAGATAAGGGATCGTTGTTAAAATTGAAAACCCTATCTGATTGTGAAATTTCACCGTAAGTGCTTACATAATTCATGAGCGCCGCCGAATCCTCTGGCCTTACTTGCGCTGCTTGGTGGTTTAAGTAAATGATAGCTTAGCAATGGCACTGACGTCCGAAACTTAGTCAATAGTTGTTGGCTGTTTTGAAGGTTACAAGATAAACTTTTACTGAATAAAAGTTTTTAATCCACAGGCTTGAAGAACGCAAAACAGCGTACCTATTTATTGTGTAAATACGCCGTTTTCGCGTTCTTAGCGATCCTGAATACATCTGCTTAACCTTTTCGTGTTATGTTGTGTGTTTGGTGAAACCAATGCATATATATATAGCAGCAATCGCGGTTGATTTGCTGTCATGTTTTTAAGAGTTCCGTTGCCTATCTCCGAAGCTCGCATCTGATCTATATAATATATAATATAAAAATAAATTATAAAATATCACATTTATATAAAATTAATTATGAGAATAAACCCTTTTCAAACAAAAAAATAATCTTGCAAATCCGTCGTATATAATGGAGTTACGCCCGAACAAACATGAAAAAATATATAAACATCTCATTGATAACCTCCACCTTTTTGAAGGCAGTTAAAAACTTATATCTAAACATGTCCATCACAATTTTACTATTCCGCTTTATTACGAGCCTTTTAATGGTTTTTACTGTGGTTGGAACACTCAACAGCTTCAGCTGTTGCACGATTGGGCTGACTCGTCCTGGTAAGTACCACAGCCACACAGAAAAGGTGGGTGTGTACTTTAGCGTTTCGTTTGGTGAGTGAGACAACAGCATCTGCAAGCCCTCAAATGTAGTAATCGTTGTTTTCACTTTACATCAGGTGAACCACGAGCAAGTTTGACAATTTTTCACATAAACAGAGAGAACGCTTTGTTTTAGTTCACGTAATGCGTGTATTGTGCATGACTCTCGAGACAGCAGACTATCTCATGTGAAGGAGATAATTGTTGGCAATATGCCAAGCAAGTTATTTAGACGTTTACAAACGCGGACACTCGGCGCCCATCCTCAGTACTCATTGCTTATATATGTTGGTAACGTATAGGCTTTTGCACCGGGAGTTGCCGGTAGTGGGTTCGATTCTCACACAAAACCAGTCAATCAACCAATCAAAAATCTTTATTCCAATAGACGCTTGCGCGTTCTTATGAATCGTCAAATTTTACATAAAAAATTATATATATAGGTTCGTAAGGTACCACCGGTTCGGAAAGCAGTTTCTGTTGAGAAGAGACCGGCAAGAAACTCAACAGTTGCTCTTTTTTTCAAAAATATCAGTTTACAATATAAAATACCGGTATAACAGTCTTATTCTACCCTACGTGAGTAACAGTAGTAACTCCACACATCAGCGTCGTCGAGATATTCCGCAATAGTGTAATATGCTTTAACCATAAGTTGACTTTTGATTTTACGTTTAAATCTATCAAGCGGCAGACTTAATATCGACCTGACCATTCGTGCAACTGTGAAGACTGTTGTGCTGTGTGGCTAGAGCCGATATTATTCACAACGTGATTCACATAATGCACCCAGTCCACCTATGTGGGATAAGGGTTACCAGTATATTCCGTAGGAAGGTGGCCTCCGAAGATGTTTTAAATGGTACTTAATTTATATCGAGCGGTGAGCGAATGGTCACTTGACTTTGCATGCATCGGGTGGACGTCTAAGAATGCGTTCCGTACTACTTGATAGCTAGGTTTATCTTTGTTGATGAAGTATTGCAACATTGATTTTACTCTCCGAATAAACACCAATAGTAATAATAAGTTTATTTCATTGAATACTGGACGAAACGACTGGAAGATTGGAGGCAGCGTTCGGGAAACTTCGGCAAATCTTCTCATCGAATATACCTCAATGTTTAAAGACTAAAGTCTTCAATCAATGTGTGTTGCCAGTGATGACCTACGGAACCGAGACGTGGTCCTTCACTGCTGGCCGTATGAGGAAGCTCAAAGTCGCTCAGCGAGCTATGGCGCGGGATATGCTCGGTATTTCTCTGCGTGATAGAGTCCGTAACGAAGACATCCGCAGTAGAACTAAGATAACCGACATAGCTCAGAGGATAAGCCAGCTGAAGTGGCGGTGGGCCGGCCTAATAGCTCGTAGAACCGATAACCGTTGGGGAAGAAAGGTTCTCGAGTGGCAGCCTCGTACTGGCCATCGCAGTGTATGACGGCCCCCCACTAGATGGAGTGACGACCTGTGCAAATGTGCGGGAAGTCGATGGATGCAGGTGGCTCAGGATCGTACTTCATGGCAGTCTATGGGGGAGGCCTATGTTCAGCAGTGGACTCAAACAGGCTGAAATGATGATGATTGAATATTTGATTCCATTTCATGTTCAATGATCGAAGTCACCTAAAATAAAGATAAGCAATAAATGTCCAGGTGACTACGCAATAGCTGATAATATAATTTAAAACTAGTAAATAAAGAAAGAAAGAAAAGTTAATAAAGTCTAAGTTTACGAGTAGTGTTGGGAGGTGAACGAGCGTTTCATTTCACGTGTTGTAATAACATTACCCGCAATACTTCCATATATGAGAAAACGGTTCTTTAACCGAATTATCTTTTTAATGACGGCATCGCATCTATGTCCGACAAATATATTAGGTGTGCTCCTGTGCTCTTTATGATGTGTGGATGTTCGATTCCCAAGGAGGTTTGATTTGATGCGACTGGGTGCTAAGAACCTAGAAAATGTCACTAAACACGTTATAGATCAAGGACAAAAGGATAATGAAACGTAATACAGAAAAAATTATTTTTTTAAGTTATTTTTACTTTGTATATTGGTAATAAAATTGGAATATATGGCGATTTGTACGCGGCTGATTGGATTCACGGCTCACACGCGCGACCCGCTTCAAAGTGAATAATTTAATTTCACTGACTTAACATTTGTGATTGAAAGTTAAATCGGCGCATTATATAAAAGCCTTCGTAGGCCTCCTAATTAAAATTTGGCTTACGAAATGTTTCTGAATAAATTGTAATAAAGTGTTGTGAGTTGTGAATGACTACTTGTTAACTATTAGGCTTATGAGTTGCTTTGTTTTTAACGGTTTTAGGAACGAGTGTCCACATCGATAAGTTCATGTTTCGAGTGACGACATAACTCTTCAACACGACTTAAGAGTAACGAAATAATAAACATAACATAATAAACCAATGAGTGACGACACAACAGAGTAGAATTTTGATCATTACAACTAAGACTGCTTGCGCAAGTGTACTTACAATATCCATTTGAACATATATTACCAGTCAAAATCAGCTTACAGTCTATACGTCTGGCAACAGGATCGTTTAAAGCCTATCCTTGGAGAGAGCATATGGAGTATATCAGTATCCAGTTTTGACCACGGACTCTTTCACCAAAAGTTTATGTTTGTCAATTCAGCGTTAAGCCGTGTGGAGGCTAAGTTTCAATGGTATCAAATTTCAACTTTCAATTTGTTTCGTGCTGACTTTTGTGTTTATCCGTGCGACGGCAGATTAAATTACGTTTTTTATTTTGTGTAGATTGTCTTTTGAAGCTACCGCGTGCGAGGAAAATTAAATTAAAAATACGACAACTTTCGCTGTTTTACGTATTACGTAAGTAATGATGACTCCGATGACTCCGTGGCACAGTTTTCAAGGTATTGGTTCAGGCGTCGGGGGTTGTGGGTTCGATACCCGCTCGGGACAATCATTTTTGAGACCCACAGATAATTGTTTCGGATCTGGGTGTTTGTCCACGTGAAATTGATGTGTGTAAAACGTCCTTTCAACACAGGATCATTTTATCCTACAGTAAGCGCATTGTCTTTTTTGTTAAAAGAAAGAAAGTAGTAGTGCATTTACACAAACAACGAATTTAATCGTACTATACATTATATACTTCATCATTAACCTTGAAACAATGATACGTAAATTTATTTGTATTACAGTATTACTTAGTATACAGCGGATAAGATAAAATTGGCTTTCGAATAATTTGGAATGACAGGCTATCACATAAAAGATAACGAGTTATAACAAAAGAACAAACTTTCCAAATTATCCAACGCACAATAAACCTCCTCGAATATGATTGCGTCGCTCCCAGAAATCATATCGATACTACTCTACGCAGTTAAATACGTGAATTATCCCATAATCTTCGCATTTGACCTCTAGATTATTTCTTCGTCGGCGATAACGTTTAATTTTATTTCATAGTTCCAAATAACTAGTTTATTTATTGTTTATTAGTTTTAATTAAAAATTACTTATTTTCTCTATTTATTGGGCAAATTAGCGTATCAAAATTAATGAATAATAAATAATAATAATTCAATTTAATCATTCAAAGTAAGTAATAAAGTCACATTGTTTTTTTTTATTTTATTTGTAAATGGTTTACTCAATAAAACCACAATAGTCTTTAATCATAACTATATACGCAAAATAATTTTAATGGCGGCGACAAGATTTTTTCTTTTGCCAGAGGATGGCGAGCGAGCTACTGGTTTGCCAGATATTAATAATAATAAATATTTCATATAATAACTATTTCAGGACACATTCTACACAACGTTTTCTGGTTCTAAACTAAGCAACTCTTGTACTATGTATACTAGATAACGGATAAACATACTTAAACATATTTTTCTTTTGTAAATAAATAAATATTACAAATATACAAACACCCAGACACTGGAAAAACACTATGTTCATCACACAATATTTTACCAGTAGTGGGGAACCATCCCACACCCTCTGGCGCAAGAGGCAGCGTCACTACCCGCAACGCCCATTGGGTCGTCAAATATGAAAAATATTAAGCTATAACCGCCACCTATCGGCACCCAAAACACCGCTGGAATTGCGGATGGGAAAAATTCCACTTCCCGCCGGCCCTTTTGACGCCTCAATACTTACCAGTTTTTCATTCATTCATGCAACAGCAAATGCTGCGGCGTGGCCCTGCCATATCATTAATTTAAAGACACGAGTAATAATATTGTTTGTATTGGTATAACCGATTTTTATTGTGAGAGTGGCAAACGAGCGGGCGGTACATCTGATGTTGAGTGATACCCGCCGCCCATGGACATTTGCAACACCGGCAGGGTTACAAATGCGTCGCCACCTTTAAATAAGGTGGGCCTCGGCTACCTCAGTCACCAGACGAAACGCAGTAGTGTAACACTTCTACTTTACGCCGGTCTTTTGTGAGGTCGTGGTACTTACCCGGACGGACCTGCCCATTGGTGCAACAGTGACCCGTTGTGTGGTCCTACCACACTGTATATGATACTAGCTATATATTATATATTATATATAGTATAATAGCTATATATTATACTAGCTGCTGCCCGCGACTACGTCTGCGTAGAATAGGCTGAAGGCGTTTTCCGTTTTTAACGTTGAATTTCCGTACTTTTCCAACCGACATGATAGCTATTTATCACCACTTTACTATTTATACTTAATTATTCTAAAGTTTGAAGTGCGCCTAATATATTCCTGCACATTTATTCACACGAGCACAGAATAACCGTGTGTTTTATGATTTACCTCGTCGCCACTGCTAAATAAAAGAGGTGTACCGATCGACAGCGTATATTCAACTGTTGCATCATCTTATTACAGTCGTCGAGGGATTAGTTTACAATTTACCCTCTAATATAAATTACAAATACGTAACATAATTGCGTGAAAGAGTAACAAACATACAAACTTTCGCTTTTATATTATTAGTAAGAATATTAAAAAGGAATAGGATATATATATATATATATATATATATATATATATATATATTACCGCCTTTATTAACTAACAAACAAAGTAAACATTTATACAGTCACTGGCGACCCGCCCCGGCTTCGCACGGGTGCAATGTATTATACATGTAAACCTTCCTCTTGAATTACCCTATCTAGTAAAATAAACCGCATCAAGATCCGTTGCGTAGTTTTAAATATCTAAGCATACATAGGGACAGACAGACAGCGGGACGACTTTGTTTTATACTATGTAGTGAAGTATTTTGATTTTCACGTCGTCAATTTGTACTCATCAAAATTACTTTTGTCAGAATAAGATAAAACAAAAAAGTTAATTCATATGAAAGGATACCGTTAAGGTAGAGGGACGTGATAGAAATATTAAATCTTTATATCATTATTCAGTGGTGCTTCGGTCGTTTATTATACGGAGCGAACCTTAATACAATCAGAAAAAAACATTTATGTTTATTGTTATGAGAGAGACCTCTAATAAAGCTTATCGTGCTCGTATAAAAGATTATTAAAATGTACAAAATATAAAAGCCATTACTGTGCCCTTTTTGCTGCTTGAGATAAAATTTACGTGTGAATTTTTACAAAACTGTTTCACATCATGCTATTTTCTGTTATAACTTAAAATATTTTTATAACTACATGACATACATTAAATGTTACATAAAGATCAGTAAATTTAACTTTACTTTGATGTAAATTACGAATAAAAAATTTGCATCAGTTGCAAGGCATGGGGCTTCATTATTAAATGCCAATCCAAGTCTATCCTAGCTTTTTTGCTGACCGAAATTTATCTCGCGTTAAATTCATTTTGAGGTGTAACCAGACCTTTGGAATTGTCACCAATTCGCAAAAAGAAAAGGCAAATGAATGCAATATATCACATTAGGTTACCAAAGAGTTCTACATTCAAAATTAAAAAAATGTTTTAATCGACAATGTTTCTAACCGGCCACTTCTAAATACTTTCAGTGTGACCTGGTATCGTTTGCTGCCATCATCGCAGGCCGGAAAATATCCACTGTTCAGGGAAGGTGCCCCTTAGGATGACGAGCAGTACTTTACCATTTGCACCGTCCACCTAATCGAAGGCCCACCGACGCTAAGTTCAGTTTAATTTTGATGTAATTGTAGACGCGTTAGTGATAGACCAAGGTGACGCTACGTGTCGCTAACCAAGTATTTGAGTAACGGCTTCACCGGGACATTTTGCTGACGGCAGCCAATTATCCAGCGCCGTCGTTATACTAATTCTCCCTCAGGTTTTCATTCGCCCCTCGTAGTTAATGCAATTAGAAACATCTAATTCGATATTCCGTAGCACTGAACACGTCCATGGAAGTGTAGAATACTTCGTAATTCTGAATTTCTTTCGTTACCTTTTTCATTATGCGTTCAGAAAAGGAATGTAAGAGTTTGGCGAAGTCTGTTTAAAACAGAAAAGCGGTAACAAAATTTTATAGGCTTTTACCAAGCTGCTGCGTTTACGATAGACGGTTACATCACTACTGACCATCAGGTGCGATGGCAGTCAAGCGCTGGTAATCCCTTACAACAAAAAGAAAATTGTAAATTAGTTCAAGAGTTAATATGTATGTATTACTGAAATTACGGTTGTAATTTATTATTTAAAATATTTTTATACGAGAACTTTTAATTTATCCACTTTTTTGAATTTTTAGCGACGTACCTAAGGTTGTCGGCTGCTGAGCACTTCGTTAGAGAGTATGGGCGATATTCAGAAGATGTAGGCTTGAATCCCGCAGTGCTGAAAATATTTATTGAGAAATTATGTAAAAAAAATAGTACATAGGAAAAAGTATATATGTGATTTTTCCTTCATTAGCCTTGTAAGCGATTCCTAAGATATAGTTACCATGGACGCTCGAGTTTGCTCGGCTGTAGCTACTTACGTCCGGGATTATTCCTAATTTATTTTCAAACATTGCCCTTATTTTAGGATAAAATTATCCTGTGTTGTAAGGACGTGTTACAAACATAAATTTCACGCGGAAAAACATCTAAATGCAAAACAACTGTGGGTCACTCAAATAGTTGTCCCGTGTGGGAATCGAACCCACGACACCCGACGCCGAAGCCAATACCTGGATTAAGAATTGAATTAAAGGCAAGTTTGTAATCTCCGATGTTCCGATTAGTTTCATACAATAGAAGACATGTGTTTAAACGTTAACTAATGTTTGCGAACGGCCGACGTTACGCAACACGACGCTAATCAAGCACTTGATAAACATCCCCCGCGCGATACCGTTGACGGGAATGAACCAATTATGCAGCACCGTTGTTATGCTAAATCTTGCCGGTCTTGATTCTCGCGCCTTAGGAAATTAATCCAAGTAAGTTGTCGAACTTCATAATTAAAACTCGACCAATGACGGCCAATAGGCGTAGTGAATAGTGACCCTTTCTCTTGCGCCAGAGGTTGTGGGTTTGATCCCCACTACTGGAAAAATGATGCACATAGTGCTTTCTAGTGTCTGGGTATTTAGATATATTTATATTGTATTTTATTTTATGTGAAAAGTGGTAAACGAGGTGGCAGTTCACCTGATGTTAAGTATTAACCGCCGCCCATAGACATTTGCAACACCCGTAGGGTTGCAAATGCGTTGTCACCTTTAAATAAAGTGGGCCCCGGCTATCTCACTCACCAGACGAAACGCAGTAGTGTAACACTTCTACTTCACACCGGTGTTCTGTGAGGTCGTGGTACTTACCCGGACGGGCCTGCCCATTCGTGCAACAGCGAAGACTGTTGCATGGCCCTACCACACTCTCATCTCGCATTTATCTAGAAAAGAAACGTACGTTTATGTATGTTTATAATAATAATGCTAAATGCTAATGCTAGCTTCGCTTATTGCTTAGTTTGGGACTAGATAAGGTTGAGCAAAAATATGTCCTGTTACATTTATAATTTTACTTTTATGTAAGAAGATGGAAAGCGACCTGGTATTTCACTTGATGTTAAGTGACAACCGCCTCCCACGCATTTCCCTCAGTGCTTTCGGCAAAGCCCCCAACAGGCTATTGCATGATCTACCTTATTGATTTAACTAGAAGAATCTGCCCATTCGTGCATATTCTTCCGGGTAAGTACCATGAACTCACAGAAGACCGGCATTTCGTCTGCTAGGTGAGGTATCAAGAGCCTACTTTATTAAAAGTTGGCATTGCATCGCCCTACGGTTGTTGCAAATGTCAATGGTCCGCACTTATCACTTAACATCAAGTGAACCGATAGCTCACATAAAAAACCTAGATTATGCAATATTATCGGAAGAACCTATTAAAGTAACGTATGGTCGTGTTTAGTGCGCCGTACTCGCCAGTCCTCTTTATTTTGATTGCGGTCAAACAAGATGGCCTTCTGGTGTTATCTGATGAATCCTGGAGTTTCGTTTAAAATAAGGGTGTCTGACACACAAAGTTCAATAATATTGGTTTGATTCCAGTTAGAATAACATAATCAAGACCTTAATAATCGATTGCGCCGTCAGGGGAATTAAAAGAAAAATACTGTAACTGTACATATTACTTTTTTCGTATAAGAATAACAATAAATAACTAAACTTAAACTAAGTCTACACCCGTTCGATGCTAGAAACGAATAACAAATGTTTTAGCGCTATAAATATGCGAAACAAAAGCTAAGTCGCTTGCCTTCCCTTTTAACAGAGCTTTGCTGTTGTCTCGCAAATCCGGTGCACCAGCGATATTTTCGGCCACATATATAGCACAAATTAATGTTTCACACCGGAATTGCGCTAACATTCTTCGCTTTGACCATAGCTTTTTGTCGCAGCTTTTTCGGGTTTTAGACCAACTATTTTTTTGAGCTATTGCACATGTACTCGTTTTTTATAACGAATCATGTACTTGTTGGTAACTACCACAAAATAAAGTAAAGTACCAGCCTATATTTATTGCTGGGCCAAGTCCTCCTCCGTACAGAGGGTACTAGGGCAACTATCGCCATACAAATATATACCGTGATAGTTCAGTGTCCGGGCGCTCGTCTTTAATTTAATATACTCGAGCAACCCAAGTTCGATCCCCGGTACCGGCAAAAATTTAATTGTTAATTTTAAGTGCTGACTTATCACGTGCTCAGCGGTGAAGGATAACATCGCGAGGAAACCGGCATATTTTCGAAATAATAACAAAAAGAATATTTCGAATATATGTGAAGTCCGCCAATCCGCAGTGGGGCCGCGTGGTGGACTATGTCCTAATACCCTCTGTACAGAGGAGGCATTTGACCAGCAGTTGAATATGTATAGACTGTTACTTTAATTTTTTTTTTATTGTATACAGACTTCGTTTATTTACTTAGTAATATTAGAAACCTATTATATATATTTTTTTTGTATTTTTAATTTTTTAAAAAAACATTGCTCTTACTTTAGGATAACATTATCCTGTGTTATAGGGACATTTTACAAACATAAATTTCACGCGGACAAACACCCAGATGCGAAACAACTATCTGTGGGTCACACAAATAGTTGTCCCGTGTGGGAATCGAACCCACGACACCCGACGCCGAAGCCAATACCTTGGCAACTGCGCCGCGTAGTCATCAACATATTATTAACAAAGGACGTTTTCCAATCAACAAGTTGTCAGCGTTTGGGTTGCGGGTCCATGTACCGTCCTGACTTAATTCAACTTTGCTGTTTCCGGAAGTTTGTCAGCTCCCCGCTGACAAATTTCCCGTAACCAAGCCCAGATACACACATTTCGGGAGACGTAAATTATCCTCTCATATAAGTTCGGACTGGAACGGTACTTATTAATGTATCGTTTTTATTGTATCCGTTGGCCTAAAATTTGCTGATAACAAAAATCACGTGTAATGTCCACCATCATATCTTTTTGGAACTTTATTAAATATTTCTTAATATTTACTTACTACTACGAGTTATGGAATATTGGCTTCTTGTGCCGATGCCATGGCGAACCCAAAAAAAAGGTTTTTTTAGGGTTCCGTACCCAAAGGTTAGGGTTCGGGACCCTATTAGTAACACTCCGCTGTTTGTGTATCTATCCGTTTGTCCGTCTCTCACCAAGCTCATGAACCATGATAGACATTTGAAATTTTGTTGCCGCTATAACATCAACTACTAAAACAGTACACTCCCATACATATTAAAACATGATTTTTTGTTTGAACTTTTTATAGATTACGGTACGGAACCATTCGTGCACGAGTCTGACTCACACTTGGCCGGTTTTTTATATTTCACCATATCAGCATAATATATTTTCCAATGACGGGAGTAGCGGCGAGGCGAGTTCTCTTATATTACTCTCCTGCATCGATCTGCCTACAGCAACGGTACGAGGAAGTTGACCGCACTAGAAAATTCTGTATTCCTACATACATACATTAATTTGATTAAAAGTTGTAACAATATACCCTATAATCATTATCATAAACTGTGTTTTTAACTATCGTGCCGCTCCTTTAGTGTTGCCAACAAGAATGGCAGTGCATATTTTTTTTACATATTAATATCCTATGATCAAATATTTTTAAAAAATTTATCAAATTTTTTAAAACTAACAGTAACATACATTTATTTTGAGCAACAAGAAGTATTTGCAAAATACGTGTACTCTGATGCTAATCAACAACAAGGCAAATTTCAATTTATTACAGAACAGACAAATCAACAATCAGTCTCGATTAAAGCAAATACACTTGATTCAATAAAATAGCACTGTCATGTACCAAAGAGAGTGTGAGAGAGAGAGAAAAGAATGAGTGTTTCTACTCAATCTTGGTTGTAAAAAAATAAGTAAAAGTCATTTTACGAAATTTTTACTTACTCTTACTTAATAATTTAAAAGCATGCGTACTTTAGATGCTTAATTCAAAAGACTGTATATAAAGAGGCTTCTTAAATGATGAAAAGAGCGTCCAAATGGTAGTCAGTACGTCGTTAAATGGTTGCCACTCCATTCCAAGTTCTCTGAGAATCACGAATCTTCATTAAAATATTAAAAGTAAAATATATGAATGTTATGAAAGCATGCCATTGCGAATATTTAGATCTGTATGTTTTTAACTAGAAATTATTTAAACATATCAGCGGGAATCATTTACGTCATTCGTTTAGATTTAGAAATTTACAATTCAAAATAAGTAGGAAAAAAATGTCACCGTTTTCGAGATTATGAGATTTTTGTACATAGGTTACACGACCATAGGAAATTGTGCATGGGTTCGGCTAAAATTGCATGTCTGAGATATCGCACTGGATTATTTGGCTCTGCTTGTCTTGCAAATATTTAAGTATAACATTTCTTAGGAGGAACACAATTTGATTGGCTTATTTTGCTACTATTTTTTTACATAATAAATAAAACTACTTTACGGATTTTATTGCGTTTTTTATATTTTGATTTAAATTCCCGACGTTTCGAACACTTTCCAGCGTTCATGGTCACGCAGGACAGACTAAGTTGTTATACGTCTTCAATAAAAAAAGAAAAAAATAAAATCCGTAAAGTAATTTCATATGTATAATGTTGTAATGTAATGTAATTTTTTAATATGTATAATGTTCGCGTAAAATCAAGAAAACTATTTTTTTACTTAAGATCTTAACAATTCGAAGTTTTTTAACGACACTGCAATTAAGTCCGGCTAAATTAAAACACCGTTCAACACCGTATACCCGAAGTTAGTCATATATCGTTATAAAATAATGATTTAATGTAAACAGCGGACATTGGAATTTAAAGCTAATCAAAAGCTTAATAAATCCAATACCAACTATAATATTTTATGCGTTGTAACATAAATTCTTTGCTGTTATTACTTTTCTCTTGAGCAATAAATAGGTTTGCGCGAACTATGGACTAAATGAGCTTTCCTCGGTTATAAAGATAAAAAGCGCCGTACGTTATGAGCCGAAGCCATGACCCCACACAATTTATTCTCAGATAAATCATAGTTATAACATAAAGGGCGATATAAAGATGTTGCCTCTCATCGATCTTATTCGGGCATTCGGGCACTATACAGGGAAGCTTTTTTAAGTGTATCCATTTTTTTATGATAAATATTCAAAATCACGCGTAATTAATTAAATACATTCATTTGAATTTATCTCAAATAGTGCGTGCATTCATAACTAACACGCACACAAGTTCGTTTCAAAACTATACGACGCATTTATGAATGACTACCGCAATGTCAATACGTTCTGTTTTTTTTAGGGAAATAGAATGGTAATTTTTTGGAAAAAAAAGTTTGTTTTTATTTCAATAAACGATTATACTAACGCGTCTGAACCTCCTGTGTGAATTTGGGCACCTATAGAATAGCCACCCCGTATACTATATGTAAATAAATATTGCCCGAATAATATAAATAATCATTTATTCAATATGTTTTAATTCGTTTGCCTTATATGTTTACAAACTAGTTTCGACAAAAGATATGGTTGAGACGTAAGTAAAACTAGTGCAAAACTGAATCAACGGGACATTTCGGAATCAATATGGAACTATTGCAGTATTTTTCAGTGATACAGAAATATAAGACGTTTTCTTAGTCAAAATTCAAAGTCAAAGTCAAATCATCATCTCAGTCCGTTTGAGTCCGCTGCTGACTAAAAACCACAGATTGCCACGAAACAAGTGAAATGAAAAATGAATTAATCTCGTCTGTGTCTCTAATACAACTGACAACCACATAGATGCACTTTTTCTTTATTTTTTTTAAATATATAGCGTTTTAACAGGGATAAAAGCTGTAAAGAAATCACTTTCAAAGAATCTTTTTGTTTTATAATTTCTTTAGGTGTGAGTAGTAGCTTGGCTGTTCTTAAACGTGACTTGTGACTGTTAGTCAAAAATATGATTTACAATAATCATATTTTTATACAATGTATTATGTTTCCTAATTTCTTATTGAAGTAAAGTTACTAACTTTATTAGATCCCTGAAACATTTACACCTTAGATTTATAACTGTACTCGTGACCCGCCCCGGTTACCTTACGAGTTTTTCCTAGAACCCAACTCGAGACAGAGGATACTCAGATTATTTGATAAAAGTCTGTCAATCAAAAATGATGTATGAACACTATGGAGCGGCACTCATTGAATTCCTTTGAATTCTTGATAATTATTCTCATGTATTGGCTAACAGGAAAGCATTAAATTATGAGCGATGTGCCTAGTGACGCGTTAGCAGCGATATGCGTACGTGACGAAGTGTAATTGATTGAAACCCTCAATTTAATATCGCACCATGACGTCGAGTTGCCACCGCTCACGATTGATCACTTTAATGTATGATCCATTTCAATTTAATTGATTTCAATCATTTAATTTTTTTAAAAAAACATTATTCATATAAAAAGTTTGTGTGACAAATGTATTCATATAAAAAGAAGTGCCCCGTCCAAAAGGATTCCTTAAAACCACCCGAACAATTTTACTGCGAAAAAGTAAAAAGTCTCCGCAAACGAGCAGACGCGTTTAGCAACTTTTCACATAAAAAAACCTGCCTCCTGTTCCTCGATCACCACTACTGGAAAAATATTGTGTGATGAACATAGTGTTTTTCTCAGATCTTGGTGTTTACTTACATATGAATACTATGTATGTATTTACAAAAGAAAAGTATGTTTAAGTAAGTTCATCATTTTTCTATCTTTTCTAGTACCTATAATAAAAGCGTTGCTTAGTTTGGGACTATAGAACGTTGTTTACTAAAATATTTATTTATTAATACTATTATCTATTGATTTAATGCCAACTAACTAAATTTCGCCACCAACTTCTCGTTAGTGTACGGTGGCTAAATTTTCGATTTTCAAGTGCCTGCAAGGATACAGCTAAGTTTGCGTTATAAATCTCTCTTGAATAAACTAAGTATAAATCCTTCTTATAATCACCAATTCTTGATATGTATAGAAAATTATCCATGAATTTAGAAGAGTCAGCAGTTAATTATGATATATAAAGAAATTATGATACTAAATATTGAGATAGAAAGCCTCGCATTGAAGCACTGATGTAAAGTTCAATTAAATACGTAGGCCAGAGGCAGTCTAAACGGGCGGTTCATAATAATTAACTGTTAGCGAAATGAATTTATTCGCATTAACATCGCTGTTATGGCAGAAATAAATTTAACGACCTCCCCAGGTTCGTTCACGCGAGAAGCAATGAGGTTGCGAAACCTTATTAAGCACCTTACTTAAAACTCACAGCTACGATTGATATTTCTCCGAGCGAATCTCGTTATTGAAAAGCAGAAGTTGCGGCGTGGATCCTAAAGGCCCATTTACACGATGTCATTTTATTGAACATACAAGAACAATAATTGAATGCAATAAATTGCGCGCAATAATTGTTTAGACCATTTGTTGTTTAGACCATGCAACTCATTTATTACTTCAATTCAATTGTATACAACAGGCAAGAAACTGGCACCATGTAAATGGGCCTTTACGGTACAATTGCTAATGCTATCAAGGTTTAAACGAGCCGATTTTCGCAATCAAGTCTAAGGCTTTCTTCGTACCCTATATACTAGTTAAATGCAGTGTTAAATAAGCGCGTTAAGCGCTTTAAAGCGCAACTGTGAAGGTCGACCACGACCTGTTGTTGGGTTGATTCACTCGATCAACACAAGATCAACACTGCCTACTCTAATTTTTTTCACATTTTTTCTGTAACATAATATCTACTTGTTTTTATATCACGAATGTTCCCGAACTGGGATTCAAGTGAAATACAGGGTAATTTCAATTTGGCATTTCGCTGTGGACGGTGGAATGAAATAAATTTATGTATAGGGTGCAGTGGGGTAATTCCGACATAAATTTGTATGACATCACTAAGGGTCCAGTTTTCGATTAATTATTGAAAGTAGTTATATATCTAAGACCATAATTGTTTTATATCTGTTTGCGTTACGAAAATAACTGTGTTTAATATTTATTCAATTCTTAAAATGCAATTAGGGTTATGGATTAGAGCATTGGAAATATTAAGCTAATATTCTTTTCGTAAAAGGGATAATTACGAACTATCATGGGTAATTCTGAAGTATTTCAAAAGTTGTATTTATTGAACTCTGGCCACAAAGTTCATATTACTTTTTCAATCGTAATTATGTGTTACACAAAATATACGCAATATTGTCCATAGAAACATTAGAAATTTAAATTGTTTATAGTGCTAATCTTTGAACTTAAGATTGAACATTAAAATATGTAGAAAAAGTGCGAAACGATTGTCGCCGCTGTGGGAATCGAACCCACGTCTTCGGCATTCGCAGCCTGACGCTCTAGCCACTGAGCTAAACGGCTGATTGCCACACCGACGAAAATCTTAACGTATTCTTCTACATTGTTTTCTTAGCATTTGGAGCAATGCTTGGCGCCATCTATTGTTATATCATTTCCAGCATACAAACAATTTCGAATATCGTTTTACAACGACAATTCGAACGAGAGATGTCGCCATTGCTTTTTTTAGAAATTTAAATTGTTTATAGTGCTAATCTTTGCACTTAAGATTGAACATTAAAATATGTAGAAAAAAGTGCGAAAAGATTGTCGCCGCTGTGGGAATCGAACCCACGTCTTCGGCATTCGCGGCCTGACGCTCTAGCCACTGAGCTAAACGGCTGATTGCCACACCGACGAAAATCTTAACGTATTCTTCTACATTGTTTTCTTAGCATTTGGAGCAATGCTTGGCGCCATCTATTGTTTAATCATTTCAGCATACAAACAATTTCGAATATCGTTTTACAACGACAATTCGAACGAGAGATGTCGCCATTGCTTTTTTTAGAAATTTAAATTGTTTATAGTGCTAATCTTTGCACTTAAGATTGAACATTAAAATATGTAGAAAAAGTGCGAAAAGATTGTCGCCACTGTGGGAATCGAACCCACGTCTTCGGCATTCGCGGCCTGACGCTCTAGCCACTGAGCTAAACGGCTGATTGCCACACCGACGAAAATCTTAACGTATTCTTCTACATATTTTAACATAGAAACATTAATCTAATTTATTACAGCTTTATTATTTCGTAATTACCCCTGAAAGTGTGTGTGGTTTCTCAAACTTTAAGTTACAATTGTAGGAAACTTTTTGTTAAGCAGTTTTGTCCACTTATTTTGTATATATTGTTGTGTATTCCAATACTTTGTATTATTTAGTAAATAATACAAAGTATTGGAAAAACCAACATAAATAAGGACGAGGAAGATCAAAGAAAGTAATATATATTTATTTAATTTATAATCTTTTTCTTCAAGATACTTTCCAGCAAATCGAAATATTCTGCAATGATGAATAGATCTGTCATTTTCTTCTTACAAATTCTACCGGCTGTACTTTTTTAAAAGACAATTTATGTCGTTTCCGGAAGTTAATTAACCAGGGATATTATTCTTAAATGGTGTCGGAGTATTGTTTACCTGCACATATTCAGCGACATCTTCCATAGTTTAATTGTTCTGCTAATTTATTTTCTTCTATAGGTATGACGGTAGGTATTCTTGCATTAAACCTGACTGTTGCTTTATTTCTCTTAACGTTTTCATGAAGAGTCGTCAAGGGGATTTTATATACTTGAGCTGTAGTATATTAAGTTAGTTCTCCCTTTATAACTTTTTCGTTCGCCTGAGCCAAATCTTCTGAAGTGTATTTTTTAATTTTCTTTCTTATATAATTTCGGGACATGATAGATATGTAAAACAAATTTGTTAATAATGCAAATACTTAAAAAAAGTTTGAGAACCACTGTTAATTACTATGTGAAAGCTAAATGGGGTTATAAGGAAAATATAATATATCGGAATAAACCCGGAAGGGTATTTCCGAAAAAAAAAATTAATAACAATTAGAATGTTATGTTCCTCGTACATAAACGCAAAATACGATAATCTATGGTTAAAAGGAAAACTTGTTCATGTAACTTACCAAAATTGCGAAATAAATTTATTGGGGTTATTATGAATCGCTAAAAATGACGCGAAAAACCCTTGTCCAAGAAAACTTGCTGTCACACACATAATATTGTCACTAGCGACTTGCTACGACTGAGACGGCGTGGTTATTAAATATTCTGTCTAGCCTAACGTTGCTAGTAGGGAAATACAATTATAATTAATAGAAATTTAACGATTTCGGAATATACCCGTTTTCGGAATTGCCCCACTGCACCCTACCTTATTTTATCTTTCGGTTAAAATACGTGTACATAACCTTATAGGATGTAGCAAATGTTTTGAGAAATAAAGTATCGCAGTTCTAAAACTGATATGGAACCGACTAAAATATACAGCGTGTCTTTACCATCGCGACAATAAATGAACGCACATATAGAGCATAACTTTTTAAAATTGTATTAAACATTTACATTCTTCAAACATCAATATTTACCGAGTTATTAAATTTTCCAAAACAAACAATTTTAGAACACCCTTACGTATAAAACTGTAACCGTAAAGTTCATTTGTAAAGGTCACATAGCATATGAATGGGTTGAATAAATTTAAAAGAGACAAAACATACTGTTAGAAGGAGAGGCTTGTAATGCGACGCTGTGGCGCGAGTTGTATAGGATGTTACAAATTTTGTTTCTTTTTTACTTAATTAGTTTGTTTGAAAAATATTTTTTTTTTAATTATGGATTTTGTTTAACGTTAATATTTTTTTCTGATTATTGGTAAGTAGCGTTAGAAGTTTGTTCATTTATTGTCGCGATGGTAACGACACGCTGTATATGTATCGATAGGAAAAATGAAAATAACGCCGACTTTTAAATCCACGGGTAAAATAAATTTGTTATCACATTATTCTTACAAAGAGGAAATTAAAAGGGTGACCTCGGAGAACTGACGGTAGCAGGGTTTACGTACGGATGAATAAAAAGAAGAGATAAGTTAATTTAACGGAAATAAGGCTCCGCACTGCAGGCACGTGAATTCAATTAAAAGCACGGCGCGGACCCGAATAGAATGTCTATTTAATTATTTTGTATATAAGATGCCGTTACATCGTAATTATATAAATAATACCCCGTAAGTGATTTAATAGCTCAACGTGATGGCGCTCGTTTCAAAATTCTCGAGCAACCTGATTTCAAACCCCTGTGGCGGCTCCAATGAAATTGATAAGTGCTAACTTATCACATACTCGGCTGTGAAGGGAAACATCCAAAGTAAACTAGCAAATTTTCGAAAAAAAAAACAAAATATTTCGAATATGCGTGAATTTTGCAAATCCGCTGTGGGGTCGCATTTGCCTTAATACTGTCTGTATGGAGGAGATCTTCCTCCATCATTGGGATAAATATAGTTGCTCTACTTTATTTTTTTAAACCGAAATCAAATTAAATTGAGTACATTGTTTCAGAAACATTACAAACAATTATGTTTATAATTATCGCTACTTAATTCTCGATGGGTCAACGTATCAGTTTTTCTAACTACGTCACCGCAAAGTTTAGCAGTTAAAGTATCAATGGTTAAGATAATTTAAAGTTAATGAACATGTGGTCCTGTTTACGATTAAAAGAGAGTTTCCTAATTTAGATATCAATATCAGAACTTCATGGCATTAAAATTAATTAATAAAACAAGCAACAAAATGGATGTTTATAGAGAATGAAGCTTAAAATCGTAAGGTATAAAAAAGTTGTTAGCGGGATGTTTCCTCTTCGCGATTGAATTCTGAGCGGAAAAACAACTTCCGGGGAAGGCTAGTCGCCGCCATCAGAGCCGTTGCTTGTTTACTTAGTTCGTACACTGCTACTGTTTGCGAGAGGAAAGTTGTAACATCACTATTTTTCTGTTGTTAAATTAACTGCCACTACGTTTTATTTGAAAATAATAAAGTAACGTTTAGATACACGTATCATTTGTGTTTTTACTAACGCATGTTCAAAAAATTCATCAACATCATGTAAATTAAAGTTACACAGTCATTGGAATGTAAACAATGGTAGAGAAAGCAAAAAAATTAAATATTAAAAAATGAAATTTTTTATTAGTGAATATAAATTACATTGAAAATAAGCTCAATGCCGGAACAATATGGAAAATAACAAAACCTAAAGCGTAGTAATAGGTCAAAATTAAAGGGAACCTGACAGAATTTTCAAATATCAAAAAAAGATTTTACATGCCTTTCCTAAAATTAATTCAATACATCACTCATCAAACATTTAGGATAACGTAGATACGTCTTTTTGGTCCTAAAACAATCCTTACTAATATTATAAAGGCGAAAGTTTGTATGTATGGATGGATGTTTGTTACTCTTTCACACTAATACTACTGAATGGATTTTAATGAAACTTTACAATAATATAGTTTATACATCATAATAAGACATAGGCTATAATTTATATAGATATTTAATGTATATCTGTCTTTCTGTCTGAATGTTACGCCTTCAGCCTATTTTACGCAGACGTAATCGCGGGCAGCAGCTAGTATATAATAAGCGTAAAGCATTTCTCAAAGTTCCGGCCCACTATATCTCTTGACACACGGCTTTATCTCAGACGGTGGATAAAACTCTAACCACAAGAAGTGCCTTTATATATTGGAAACGTAAGCTTTTTCATGTTTTCGAAAGCGATACACGAGATATAACAATACTCCTATTAATTTGAAGTTGGATATAAAGATGATGTTTGTTTTATGTTTTGTGTGAAAAGTTGCCAAACGAGCAGACGGTTCACCTGATGGTAAGTGACTACCGCCGCCCTTGGACATCTGCTACACCCGAGGGTGTGCAGATGCATTGAAAACCTTTTGAAAATTGGGCTCCAGTTACCTCACTCACCAGACAAAACGCATTATACTTCCACTTTACGCTGGTCTTCTGTGAGGTCGTGGTACTTACCCGGGCGTGCCTGCCCATTCGTGCAACAGCCGAGGCTGCTGCGTGGCCCTACCACCGTAAGAATAAGATAATGCTTATTTAGTCGAGAGTTTAATGCTTATTTAGTATAATATTCATGGACAATTTTTTAATCGTAAAATCATACGGTTTATTGATCTAATATTTACAAGATTAAATCTATCTAAAATTACATGTTATCTATTAAACCTAATCCACGCGACATAGTGCCAGGAACGCTAGCTGCATTTCCTCGCTGAATAGTTATGCTCTTAACCTTTGAACGAGGAACATAAACGTAGGACATAAACTTTTAAAAAAAATTGATATGCGAGGACCCCACAGACCTAAAATTTCAACAGCAAATGGCAAATACATTATCTAAGCATAAATACTCGTATTTGCGCCATTTACCTACTTCAGCTGCCTGGACAATTTTAAATGGATAATGGACAATTGTTAAATTTAAAAATACGTGAGCCGTGATTCAAGCATTTACAAAAGATAACTATTGGTAGTCATCATTATTATTCATAGAGGTGAATGGTAATAATATTTTTTCAAATTTACATAAACATTTTGTAATTATCAAACATTACTAAATGGGCATAACTCTATATGCAGATGAAACGAGTTGATTTTACTTGTACGAGAAAATCGAGTTAACTATTGATAACTAAATACCAATTAATTTAATAATACAACGCAATATATAATATATATAGTAAAAGAAAAAAAAATATAGAGATCTTATTTCAGATCATTTAACGTGAAGACGTTACGTATCTGAAGATCAGTAACAAAGAGAAACAATGAGATATGTAGGTACAGATTTATTACAAATAGCGAATAAAAAAAATCTTTAAACTATTACCAGACCCCAAAAACACGTCAAACAGCATGACTCAAAGCTAGAACAACATAGAAGTTACCAAATTCCGAGTAAATTACGGGACGAGAGGTATTAGGAGCGAAGAAGCTAAAATATGCACTAACTTACCTAACTCAAGAAATTCAACAAGCTTAGTCGATGTAGTACAAATTTTTAGCAAAAACAAGTTATACTTTCAAAGAAGTACGTACTTACTTTTGTACATAAATACAATCATTGTTATGTTAATTTAAAAATATTTTAATGTTTTATGCTTGTAGCTTGCTTGTAATTATAACCTAAATAATATCGTACTCTCCCGTAGTGGTACTTTTTATGAGAAAACGTATAGTTCTTAAACCCCAATATTTCTACAACCTCTAATTATTCTCAAACTAAATCTTGTCATAGTTTTTTTTTTTTCAATAAAAAATGCGTGAAAGTCACATTTCTATATTTTTATATTTCTTCCTGAATGAAGAATTATAAACTTAAGCCTAGTACGTTGTTATTCTTTTTAAGTGTACTCTTATATTTTGTCAATAAACACATGCTGTAGATATTAAAGAAAGTGTCATCAGGCACACGCTACATAAGTCCTCTGTCAAAATGTAAAGGCCCTAAAGTAGTAGAAGAGATTTTTTTCACCTAATCTTTAGTGATAGCCGCCGCCCAGGGACATTAGCAACGGCCGAAGCTATTGCGTGGTCCTACTACAGTAAATATATAAAAACTGAGACACTTGAAAAACACTGAAACCTGTTCAAAGACAATTACGCACATTGTGTTTGCAGCGTCGTTACACACAAACCTTTTCTACTCATTTTCGCATGATAAATTATTTTCACACTTCAGGACATCATTTCTCACACACTAACCACTGCATTCCTTGCAAAGTTTCTTACAATCCTACAAATTCTTCTTTATTAATTTGTATAATTAAGCCTCTATGGTCTTCTGTTATACGCCATTTTCACTTGAATAACATGATTCACGTGTGCTTCTTTTAATTATTTAATGAGATAAATTTTAAAAGTAATGAATAAACACAATTAACCCGTTCTTGTTCTTACCAGTAAATATCTTAAGCCATACAATACTAGTGAATGTAGAAATATGTAAGCAATGTCATTTTAATTATCATCGATATCTGGCCATCCTAAAATTCAATTCTTTAAAATCCGGAAAAACTATTTCATATTTAAAATTTCAAAATCACCGTGTATAGCTTTATTTATTAGGTTTTCTTTTATTTAAAGAGAATGTAGCAGTGGTAAACTTTTGCAACGCTTATTTTATTCTAGGCATTACTACTCGGTTTCTTGCTTATTCTCGTGGCATTTGATGTGAATTTTAGCAGCGCACGTTTACTCGTGATTGCCAATGCCTTCGACCGGGTTTCCGACCAAGTTATGATTGCATCCGGAAACGTGACATTTCGATAAAACTTTTCATTTAACATTTTACTGAAATTATTAACTTCATATGTAATCGCTGATACAAGCAATGTTTCTGAATTTTTCATGCAAAGTGGAAGTTGTTTATTACGTTTTATTGTTTAAATAGAAAGAAGATTCGGTTAGAATTTAATGATCCAAAGTGTTCTTCTGTAACTATAGCCGTAAAACGAACGTTTACTATTTTAGTAATTTCTAAATTCACTAATTCACACAAGAAAGTATATCAATTATTATTAAAAGTATTATCATTAACACTTCTACATTATACCTGTCGTATATCGTGGTATTTTTCTTATTCATGCAACAACAATAGGTTGTTCATGGGACTACCACAAATAGAGAACCTATTCCTATTACTTACTCTACAGATTCTATTAATTTTGTTAATAAGTAAGTATCGTAATATTAAAAAATTGTATGCTATATAAACGCGTCATAAACGTAACGCGTTTCCGCTGCATTGTCGTCGTCCAGAACGAGAAGAACACCTTTGCTGCCTTGTTCAAGGACGTCGTGGGACCTAAAGGAAATTTAGTATGCGATATTTATTAATGAACGTTTTAAGAGCAAGGGTAACTTATTTCAGTTGTAAAATAAAAACTGAAATATTTGTAGGTGTTTTAATCTGTGGTTTGAATGAATATATAACGATTAATACGACCAAACGTAGGATGTATACATTAACAGTGTTTTTTCTTCCATCCAATATAACATTTATTTGTGGAATCATATTTGGGTTACACTTTATATAGCCATCCTTCTCATGAGTCACATCATCGTCGTTAAAATATTTAGAGTAAAAAGTTATACCAACATCGAACTCGACGAAACAACTTCAAATTTGTTTGCCATTTCCATGGCGAAATTTTGAGATGTTTTCCTTTGGTAGATTTTATTCTTGAAACGTTCCGAGGTTGCATAAAACTTTTCAAGAAGTTTCATGAGTTAAACAAGTTCTTTTAAATGCGCGAGATTTAAACTGAGCAGCTTGTTAATTTTTTAGGTTTGTTGCCGTTAGTAATCTACAGCGCATTTAAATAGTTTGCTATGTTGTTTTGTTTACACGTAATATACATAAGGAAGAATAACAACTGCTTATATAACAGCTCCTGCTCATCGATTAGTCCAGCTTTACCGGGGTTCGCCTTACAGAATACTGGCCTGGTGTAGAACCATTAATTTTATACTTTTGTGTTTCGACCGGCGAGTGAAATAACTGGAAGTCTACACTTTTTGTTGCCGCTTCTAGATTTAATGAGTGTCCGGGGATGTTCAAACCTTCTATCCATCGGTAGATTAACGAACGAAACGAAATCATTCAAAACGAAAAGCGAATCAATTAATATAATATTATGTGCAACTGCTGTACAAAAGCCTCCTTCGTTATTATTTGAACTCCTCAGGTTATTAGCAGATAGTCCACCAAGAGACCCCACCGCGTCTTGGCGGACTTCATTATTATTATTTCGAAAATATGGTTTGTTCCCACATTGTTCTCCTTAACTGCCGAACATTTGATAATACAGCGCTTAAAATTGTAATTAATAATTGAAAACTGGGTTAGAATTAAGGCTCGATCTGGAGCTTTGATTACTCAGTGTTCGGACGCTCAATTTTAATTAATTGGTGTAGATTTTATTTTAATACATTACGTTTAACACATTTGCAAAGTCTAGAGCTTTACGCTATCGCATTTTGCTCGCCAATATCTAGAAAGTGCTCTTAAGTTCGTTAAATTATTGTACACTGCGTTAAGGCGACCCCTTAACTTAACAACTGTAATATCACATGAGCCACAAAACAATCGAAATGTTCCCGAGGCACGATTGTACAGCTTCAATTTTAATAATACAAACTGTACAGTCCCTTATAATAATTTTAGCTTTTTTTTTTTTTTTTTTTTTTTTTTTTTTTTATGTGAAAAGTTGCCAAACGAGCAGACGGTTCACCTGATGGTAAGTGAATACCGCCACCCATGGACATCTGCTACACCCGAGGGTTACAGGATGCGTTGACAACCTTTTGAAAATTGGGCTCCGGCTACCTCACTCACCAGACGAAACGCGAAAGTATTTGTCATACTTCCACTTTACGCTGGTCTTCTGCGAGGTCGTGGTACTTACCCGGACGGGCCTGCCCATTCGTGCCACAGCCGAGGCTGTTGCGAGGCCCTACCACCGAGCTTGTCATTGCGGTGGGAATTTTGTACCTTGTAATATTTTGAATGGTAGACATAATCTTAATTATTATCTAAAGAATAATGACAGACATAAAGTAAATACTAGGAATAAGGACAAACTAACTACGCCATCGTTTCGTCTACAAAAAGTATAATAGGTCGTTCACGGAGCGCTTGTATAATAAAATTCCTCAGTCGATAGCCACTTGATCAATTTAGACGCAAAATTAAAAGAAAAATTTATGTAAACTTTCAACGTTTCATGAGAACGCGCGAGCGTCCATGTGAATAAAGATAGTTTTAATTTGAATTTGAATATCGCACCGCACATTTGTGAAGTTACGTACATACATAGGGTGGATTCCACAAAACCAAGACGTAACTATTATCCACAAAGATGAGGATTATCTATAGCAGGATTATCTTTGTATATCGTACCTTTAAAGCAGTGTTAACACAGTACTGACTAGGAAGCAGATAAGAACACATTGTGTTATGAGTTTATGAGGCTACGGACAAGTATGGATATGTGCCTTAACTGCAGTCGATTTCGGTGTCAAGCAACCGCATTACCAGAGTTTGTTTAGGGCCTAAATTATAAAGTTTATTCTTCTTGCGAAGTTGAATTCTAAGTATTATTACGGTTATGAAATACCGTAAAAATATATATTTTGGAATAGACCAAAACTGCTGTAAGAAAACGTTTATTATTTAAGTTAAACGCTACAGAACATCATCCCTACATCAAACCGAACATCATTATTTTTGCATACATTTTTGGTATTCATTCCCATATACTGTTGGTATCATTCGTTCCCGTATGAGTTCAACTCATACATATGCATGTATTAACGTAAACGTCCCCTCCGCAAATAGCAAAGCAAGCGAAAGCATTTCTCTTATGAGTTGTTTCGTGTATCAAAGTAATGCTACGCAAGCAGACAGTTCTCCCTGCCCCCTCTCGTCCGTTTCTCTATTGATTGTTACATACTGTCCCTCTCCAGGAAATTTATGTTATAGCATACAACTACAAAGACTGATGAATTTAAGAAACCTTTGGATCGCCGTAATTGATTTAAGATACATAAAAATTTGGAGTAAAGTAATTAAAAAATGGAGTTTCATTAATTTTAATGGGAGCAAATTTCAAATTTGTTTCTGAGCAAAGTTTTAATAGCCTATACAATGTTATTTTCATTTACAAATTCACTAAGCAAAATTCCTGGACAGTTTAAATTGGTTCAAACACCATATTGGCAGCAAGACGTCGTTCACGATAGTGGATGTGTTGGCAACATTGTCTCTTCACCGTAGGAGGTCGCTGTGGAGCCGGTGATATTAAGCAAACACGCTCACTCGTCTTGCGGCAGGTGCACGCAACGATCATGCACTGTGGCTTCACTATTTCTTACACACTCACTATACTTATGTATGCCGCTACATATTTAGTGGTTTTAGGGTTCCCAAAGAGTAAAACGGGACCTTATTACCAAGATTTCACTGTCGGTCTCTATGTCTGTCTGTCTGTCACCAGGCTGTATATCATGAACCGTTGTAGTTAGACAGTTGAAATGTTCACAGATGAGAAAAAACCAAATAGAAAAATATTTAAGTGGGGCTCCCATACAATAGACATGATTTTTTTTGCAGTTTTTATAAATAATGGTACGGAACCCTTCGTGCGCGGGTCTGACTCGAACTTGGCCGGTTTTTATATTCACCCTCTACTCACTTGCATTTATTATTTATGCTAGTCAGCCAGACAGTATACTAATCTCTCATTTTGGAAATGTGATTTTTTTAAAACTGCCACCATTTCTCTAATTTAGACTTTAAACTCTGCGGTCTAGATATCCTTCTTTTTAAAATTATATGTACAAATTTGTAAAGTGAAAAATCGGCAGCAGCCAAGGGACTTGCAAATGCAGAGTGAAAGTCTACACATTCTTGTCCTCAAAATATTTTTCGACTTTATAATAGGCCCTTTCCATTAGAGTAGCTTTCACAAAATGTTTAAAATCGTGAGAACGTTTTTAGATACACTCGTATACAGTATTACGTTCATTTAAGGATTTAAGGGGCGTTTGAGACATCATATTACAGATATGAGAAAAAGATCCCTCATCTATGTTTTGTAAGCTAACAATAAGCTTTTCGTAGTGAGTTGGCGATAATGATCGGTCATTTGACCAACGACAAATTGTGGCAAATTGCAATATAAGAGACATTATTGATTTTTGAAGTCTCATTTTGATTTACGAAGTTTAATTGTTTGTTGTAAGACCAGGTTCTGCTGTTATAGGAGTATCGCAGCCTCACAAAAGACCGGCGTGAACAGCAAGCAATACACGCTCGCGTTGCGTCCGGTGAGTGACGTAATCGAAACTCAGTTTTGGAAAGATTGTCAACGCATCCATTACCTTAGATGTCTTTGATGTCCATGAGCGACGGTAATCACTTAACATTTAATTAAACTTTAATGAAACACTTAACAAGCTGAATTGTTGGACGTGTGAGCGAGCTGGTGTTTGCCAACATTGTGGTCATATTTTTTTTTATCAATTTGCTGTATACTATTTCAAACTATCCTTAACTAAAATACATTTAGACTTTAGGTATTGTAATACGGATGTGTTTTATAATATTTTAGAAAGATTAAAAAAAGAAAGTGGATAAAACGTAAACGTTGAAATTATACAATTGAATTGTCCCATTGGACTAACCCGCATTACGTGAAATAGCTGCGATGAATACAAAGCATTTGAAAAATACATTCCATCTTACGATGGTTCAAATTCCATCCAACTTGCTTCTTAACCATGACCATAAATCTATAAGTGCAAGGATTCGAAAGAAAACGTCACAGTGACGATCAACCATATTTCTAGTGAGTCCCACCTCATTATTCTCCCGCACGATTAGGCAGAATTGTTTAAAAGACCTTCAATAATCTTGTTATATAATTATACGTAATGAATTAAACAAAAGAGGAACAGCTGCTAAAAACACTATCTTTAATCATTTCACCTTCTGCCCTTCGTTTTACCTTGTTTAACCGCCATATATTGTCGCCTTTGAGCTTGGCATTTTGAAAACGAGTACACTTTCGCAACTTTTATTCAAATACGGCTTATTTCTAGAATTGACACCATTAACATATACTTGTACATTGCGTTCACTTGATGCAATGTCAAAAATAATATGTTAAGTTTGTGTTACGTTATACTTTAACAGAATTGAGTTTTGAAGTAAGCAATACTGGAAATCCTCAAAATCAGCATACTGTACTAAATAATGAAGTAATCACTTTTAACTATTTTACCTATACTAGGTTTTTTATCTTAACCACAAAGTTTTATTTTAATCACAAAAGTAAGCTCTGTCTAGGAACTGCTTTAGGTCCAGAAGTCTTCTCAGAGGGACTGATGGGTTTTCTATAAATGTAATCATTATGTAAGAAAAGAAAATTTTAAGCACACAATTATAAAAATTAAAATCACTAATATACAGGAAGATTTTTTGAGAAGTGCCCAAATTTTATAGGAGGTTCAGACTTGGTAGTATAATCGTTCATTGAAATAAAAAACAAAGCTTTTTTTCCAAAAAAAAAATGCCATTCTATTTCCTAAGGAAACAAAGTGATGACAATGCGGTAGTCATTCATAAATACCTAAATTTTACTGTGCACGAACATGTGTCCGTGTTAGTTATGAATAATCGCGCGTAAAATAAATGAGTTGTGTATAAATCACGCATTTTTGAGATAAATTAAAATGAATGTAATTAATTACTTAAGAGTGATTTTAAATATATTATCATTTTATATATAACATCATTTATGTCTAGTATTTAATTTAAAAAATGGATACACTTAGAAAAGCCACCCTGTGTATGTATATATGAAGAATAAATTAATATTGTGAAAAATTTCATGCAACCTAACTTTATTTATGCGCGTTTTTTGAAAATTCATGGAAAGTTTATTCCTTGGTTCTGTGTAATTTAACTTATTAGAATTTTATTAGGTTAACATATTAATATTAATACAACATAACAAAATCACCTGTTTGTTTTTTGACGAATGACAAATATAATAATTTTTATTTAAGTTTATTTGATCTGTTTCGACAACCCATGAACCTTATGCATATCAATTTACTTTCACGAAGCTATCATGATAAATATTTCTGAATCTGTCGTACAATCTATCGTAGAGCACACAATGCAATATCGTATTCTAGACAATGTTATCCAGTTGATATTACAAGTATATCCAAACTGTATTGGATCATGCAATTGTGTTGGAAATCTTATATTGAATCTTTCTTGATCCGGCAATCGTGCTTGTACGAAACTACATATTGAAAGTATACGAGAGCTTCTTCAGTAAACGCAGTTATTCTGGTAAATATTTCGAAGTATTCCTTTAATTCACCACCGCATGTATTACAAAAATATTTATTATGAAGCACTGTTTGGTTATCCCTCTATATCTAAAACTATAGCTTTTTCTTTTTCAAACAATAAAATTCCGCCAGCCCACGAAAACGTTACAATTTTTGAATGTGCTCTAACAGATAAAATCCCTTGGTTTGAAAGCGAAAACGTCATCGAATAAACTTGAAAAAAAATAATATCCGCCAGAAGCTGACGAGTTACGCCTTTTAGTCACGACTTTCAATGTCCGTTAAACACGTAAAATGTTCGTTAGTCATGTTTTCTCCCAATGCAGCGTTTTCATTTTGTTCTGTATCCAGTCTGGCATCCTCCGCGCTTTTTTACGTTCGGAAATTCGCATGTAGAAATCGTTGAGCATGGTAGAAAGTTCCGCAAATAAAACTTCAATGTTGATGTTCAGTTCTTTTTTAAATTGTAATGCAGTGAAGGTTTTAATTGGTAACAACACGATCCTCTGTTAAGTCAGCCTCAATGAAAATTGAAATATTTAAGGGAACCCAATGAGTAAAATGTTTATAAAGTGACAGGCAATATGTCATTCTGTAAGCTAAAATTATTCTGAGCTATAGAATTTTCTTTACAAATGCATAATTTTCATTTATATATACGACAAACAACTTGATATAAAACAATCCACCGTGTAATGTAAATATTTCATTCGGGCAGAAATGGAACCCACTACTAGTAACGCTGTAATCTGTTACTTTTCAAGAAAGACGACCGAGCTATCAAATCTTACTAATACCTCACAAAAGGAACACAGAAAAACAAAACATAAAGAAACTCACGAACGTCACAAGATGACGATGAAATTATAACAAATGTAAACTAACGCAAATTCTGACGCCAAAAAATCATTAAATCAATATATTAGTGGAAAACAAAGTAATATTAGTTGTATTGATTTAACTAAAAGTTGTGTTCCAATATCACCAATCAATTATTACATTTATAAGTATTAACTCTTGGCAGATGAAAATGCATTTTTGAAAATAATACTGCAATACTCTTGGTTATTTATTTATTAATATAATCAATCAATTAATTAAGTAACGCACAGGCTGCTATATTCGCGATTCATAACAATTAGTCCAATGTATGCGGAACCTGTTAGGGGAATGAATTTATTTGCATGAACATCGTCGTTACTGCGATGCCAGTAATAAATTCAATGAGCTTACCAGGTCGTTCGCGAGAGGAGCAATGAGGTCGCCTTAAAACTGTTATAACTTAATTTGTAAACATATAGGATTTCCCGTTCAAGTTATTTCCGATTAGAATATTCTAAGATTTGAAATTATCAAATGTTTTTGTACCTTCGTACCTGTCCTTCGAGTGTTTTTACGTCTATTGCATAAAGTATATTATATCTTCACTTAAGCTCCACTCCGCTCAAGATGCCACTTTAAATGTGAATTTTGGTAGACACATAGTCTAAAAATTTTCATCCCTTCGGGGTTCTAACCTGCGCCTTCCAGGTAACACACCCAGAGGGCTTAAACAACTAAGCGAAACTAAGCACCGGTCGCTTCAGCTAGGTTCGCATCTTAGAAATTTTTCCACAATTTGATCTCAATAAAATTTACATTCACATACAATATTACAAGCATTGTTACACACATAATGATTGCTGCTTGGATTGACTTAACTATTGGGGAATGGTACTTTATTATTATTCAATGTGTTATGATAATTTTCTATGACTTACCTTTGCTTTGATTTTTATGCTTTTTTTAACATCGTAATTATGATTGTTACCGTGCGGAATAATTTCGAACGAGTGTTATACATTCGATGTAAAGTATGAAAAATTCATAATAGATGCCACTGCGTTCTTTGTGGCATTTGAAGTTGACTTATAGCTATATTCCGCTGTGAAAGCATTACTACGCGATATAAACGCGGCGAATATTTCGAGCGGGAAATGCGGCACCGCCCGAGCGGCGTGTTTGTTAAGTCAACAGCGACGCGAAAAAAGCGACAAAATGCTTGCCGTCTTTAGTTTCACACAAATATAAAAAACAATCCACTTGATTGCATTCCCGCTAGCTGTTACAATTTTTATAATGATGCATTACTCAACCTGATTTAAACGTTGTATACCCACTGCTGGTTTTTAACGCTGAGTGCTTTGTTTTTATTTTCATATTCGGAGCTTCGCCGTGTGTAATCTTTAAGGGCATTAAGTTCGATATTTAGAGATAATTGTTGAAAAAGAAACAACATATATTCTCATCGTTCGTCACTCATTTCCAACCTTTTAATCTGTAGGCATTCACCAGAAGAAGCGTGGATTATACGTTTCCTTTGGTGAGTGGGGTTCCTACTGCGTGCGGTCCTCTGTGAGTCTGTGGTACTTACTTGGTCAAGCCTGCCCATTCGTGCAACAGCAGAAGCTGTCGGCCACCACAGCATTGCATATCAATATATGTTTTTTTTTTTTATATAAAACATTGCTCTTACTTTAGGATAACATTATCCTGTGTTGTAGGTACATTTTACATACATGCGAAACTACTATCTGTGGGTCACACAAATATCTGTCCCGTGTGGGAATCGAGCCCACGACCCCCGACGCCGAAGCCAGTACCTTGGCGACTGCGCCACGGAGTCATCGTATGTGAGCATCTTGAAGAAATCTGTTCATCATGCACATAAACGTAACGTCACTTAGCCACAACGTTAGTACTCTGTCGTAATTTCGATTGCTTTAAAAATTTACGAACTTTCAAACATTAATTAGCTATTCCGACGCGTGCTAAAAGTACCCGTTTGCTTGTTAAGACGAAATTTTATGCAGCTCGTAGCAAAGTATATAACGGAACTGTTCGCTTATAAAATCATGTGACCTAGTTTTCACTATTTAATATAGTTGTAGTTAAGGAGCTAATTATTTACATACCTTGCGCAAAGTTCACTGTGGTTAAAAGTCACCGTATAAGATTTTAAGTCTCAACCTATAACTGCTAAGTTTCAGCTCGATAATAAAGATGTGCTGTGATTTAGTGAAACGATAATATGAAATAAAAAAGCAAGAGTCTGGATAGGAATATGTTCATTAATACTACCGCTTTGTTGGCCCCCACACGCGATAGCCTGTTAGCGGGCTATAGAGATGAGATGAAACGTTATCCACAGACAACGCCATCCGTCCCATAGCTCAGTTCAGTAATTAACTCTGCACTCTCTTTGTCTGCGCACTGATGTATATGTTACCGTGGGATGAATGGACCTTTCAGGATCGTCGTATCGTTTACTCTTATCACGCATTTGTCTTTCGCACGCGATATTTATTTTGTTATTATATAATATTTCTTTTCCATATAAAATACGTTATTCAATCGTCATTTATTTTGTAACTATATTTTTGTATCAAGGATATACCAAATTTTTAAATGAAAAGAAAACATACAAAAAATTTAACGTATTGATAACCTTAATCAATCTGGATCGGGATTATAGAGAGTGTTGGATTCTTATATCCGTTAGCAGAAATAGCCTCAGCGCTCACATAAAATTTCCGTTTTAATTCAGGTTTTAAAACTAAATTCATCCAACTCGAGGTTATGCAATTATAAGACTTGGTTCACACTGGACAGTTCTAACTTAAAAAGCTTGCAATTGTTCTTAGGATCATCTCACTAAGTTATTTTTTTTTTCCTAAAACCTCAAAGAAAAAGTTGAACAATCTGTACAAATAAAATATTACTTATATATCTTCATATGATTTAAACGCATCCGGCGATAGCGAGTCTCGATCGAGAATTGGCAATTAGTTCGCTTCGCCGCAAATAGAGCGGCCGCGAGGACACGGCGCGTAAATTGATTCCGCCCCCACTTGAACTTAATAAAAATTTAAGCTAATTTTCTTCAAACGAAGTCATTATTAAATGAAGTATTTACGAAATACAAATTCCGTCGCGTTTAATTAAAACCTTACGTTCCTGACTGTACTTTGTAAACCTTACAGCATTTGACACCTTACAACATACCAACGTGCCGAGACAGGTCTCACGACTCCGAGTGAACGAATTACACAATAATTTTTTTTGTAATTATCTGTGGGTCACACAAATAGTTGTCCCGTGTGGGAATCGAACTCACGACCCTCGACGCTGAAGCGAATAAATATTTAAATATTTTTAGGACAAATTTTCACACAACGTTCTCTAGTCCCAAACTAAGCAACGCTTGTACTATGGGTACTAGATAACTGATAAACATACTTAAACATACTTTTCTTTTGTAAATAAATACATATTATACATATATAAACACCCAGACACTAGAAAAACACTATGTTCATCACACAATATTTTTCCAGTAGTGGGGATCGAACCCAAACCCTCTGACGCAGGAGGCAGGTAGACTACCCACCACGCCATTCAGGTCGTACCAATACCTTGGCAACTAGCGTCATCAAACTTCAATTGTACTTGCAATTTCATGTATTTGAATAAAACATCATATCAGTGATGTTTCATTCAAATACAAAATTCTATCCCATCCTACATTAATACTAGTCAAAGTGGTACGTACACATGTCTGTAAGATTGTAATCAATTTCTTGGCAATGGCAGGTTCTCAGTCCCCCGAATGACAACCCGAATGGCGTATAAAAGGAGTATATCTATATTATAAAGAGGAAAGATTTGATTGTTTGTATGTATTGAATAGGCTTCGAAACTACTGAACCGATTTGAAAAATTCTTTCATTGTTGGGAAGCTACATTATCCCTGCTTGATATAGGCTATATTATATTTTCAAAAAAAATAGGGATCCTTACTAAAACTTCAATAATGTAACCCAAAGTGTACAAAAATTACCAAAAATATTCTTTACATCGCGTGCGCTGCGAAAACTATTGATGATAGAATAAAATAATGTACTACGGCTTTGCAGAATACATCATTATTTACAAAAAGTATCGCGACAGCATATGTCTAACTATTATGGTTATGCCACAATATGTGTTATTTTATTTTAAAATTTTGATTGAAATGCCGCCGCTAGAAAAGGCTCTTTATTTGTATCTTGGTATTAATCCTTATAAAAATAAATAACTTCATATTTAAGACTGTTTCAATATCTTTATATAACTTTTTGAATTATTAAATTCGGACATTCCGTTCGAGAGATATCACAAGTTTAAAAATGTTAGTATATTGGAAATTAACTATCCAAGCAGCTTAGTGACTGACTTAGTAGTTCTTATTATTTTTCAATCACATTTATACTGGTAATTCCTGTTCAACAATTAGCATATTATTAAATATAAAGTCAGTTTAATTTTTTTTATCATTTTAAAGATCTCATCTTTCTAGAAATCGTTTTCAGGCGAGGGCATCAAAAATACGTCGTAATGAGGAATCTTTACCGGAAACTGAGAATAGTCTTAAAAGTCGGAGAGAGTCAAGTAGTGTTTGCAGCGGCTTGAAGAGCATATTAATATAATAACAAATTCATACTGTGGAGTCGAGTTCTGAGCGTTCCCAACGCCGACGAGATTAGAGGGAAAGACAACAAACGTCTACGATTAGAGTTCGTAATCGACTTTTAGCTCACAGTAAGAGATCAGCTTTGATGCATTAAGCTCAACAGTCTTATGTCCAAATCGGAGCCATGAATAAGATCTGCTCTAAGTGTTCTGCCAAAAAATGGGTCGATGAACCAAATGGTATGTGCTGTGCTTCTGGACAAGTTAGTCTCCCCAATATTGAGGAGCTGCCACAGCCAATAAAAAATCTTTTGACAAATATCATTCACCATCTGGACATTTTTAACCAATATTCGAAAGTGCAATAGCTTCTTTCAAATGATTTCGTTTAGCGTGAACTTTTAAAATAGAGGGACAAGTATACAAGTTATCATTATCGATCGGCACAACTATATTTTTACAACCAGTCGCCTGCCTGACGCGAAGCCTCCTTGGGAAACAAATACCCACAAAACCTAAATTCAAAAATCAAATTTCAACTCTGTAACTATCACGGTTCATGAGGTACAGCCTGTTGACAGAGGGACAAACAGACAGCGGAGTCTTAGTAATAGGGCCCCGTTTTACCCTTTGGGTATGGAACCGTAAAGAGGCCCTAGAGATATACTGTTGCACGGTAGACACGGCCAACTTAAAAGGGTCTCTGAGTTACACCGATTGAAAATATCTCTTAATAGTCGTAATAGGAGAAGATGGTTAATAGTTGACTATTCCTCAGCAAGGTACTGTATGTAACAAAACTGTGACATGCATGCAATTTTATGCATTTAGGTTGATGGTTAGAGCTACCTGTTTTAATCCATTACATTATTACTGGCACTCATTAGGGTTCCGTACCGAAAGGGTAAAACGGGACCCTATTACTAAGACTCCGCTGTCTGTTTGTCCCTACGACTGTTACTACGACTCCGCTGTCCGTCTGTATGTCCGTATGTCTGTCCATATGTCACAAGGCCGTATCTCATGAACCGTGATAGTTAGAGAGTTGAAATTTTCACAAACGATGTATTTCGTTGTCATTTGTTGCCGCTATAACAATAAATACTAGAAAACAAAAAAATTATAAATAAGAGGGGCTCCAATAAAACAGACATGATTTTTTTGCCGGTTTTATAGATAATGTTGACAGCAGTAGTGTTTTTGACAATATGTAAGAGTAATACTTCTATATTGAATAAAGATATAAAAACATGATTTTCTTAAATGTGATATAGTGGCAAACGATCTGGCGGTTCACCTGATGTTAAGTAATAACCGCCGCCCATGGACATTTGCAACACCTGTAGGGTTGCAAATGAGTTGCCATCTTTAAATAAAGTGGGCCCCGGCAACCTCTCTCACCAGACGAAAAGTAGAAGTATAACACTTCTATTTTACTCCGGTCTTCTGTGAGGTCGGTACGGAACCCTTTGTGTGCGAGTCCGACTCGCACTTGGCCGGTTTTTATTCAATACATTGTCGATATGATGGCAAAAAGATATCAGAAAGATTGAATTACATATTATGTCGTAATAACCAGAGACTGAGGGCTGGTGAAACATTCATCTTAGAGACGCTTTAAATCAAGACATTGGCCCATCAAATATCGGTCAACGCGTAATCTGCAACGTCATATTCATTTCCGGTTTCTCCGAATTATCTGCATTAAAAAACCAAAGATGCGATGATTTATGTCTGAAGCTATGGGAGACCAGACTTATTTGTCACTTTGACGTGTAACCCCGAATGTCCCGTAATTAAAGCGGAACCATTATCTGGTCAGCGATCTTTCAATCTTCATAACGTAATTTCAAGGATATTTCATTAAAAGATTAAGAAATTCATAAAATTATTCACCACAGACGAAACATTCGGAAGGTTTTATGTGTGTGTATGATAATTTTTAATTTTTTTGTTAAACTTATTGTTACCCGTGCGAAGCCGGGGCGGGCCGCTAGTATAGTATACTTCCCATACTTGCCTCCTGCGCCATAGGGTGTGGGTTCGATTCCCACTACAGGAATAATATTGTGTGATGAACATAGTGTTTTTCTAGTGTCTGGGTATTTATATACGTTTAATATGTATTTATTTACAAAAGAAAATTATGTTTAAGTATGTTTATCAGTTATCTAGTACCCATAGTACAAGCGTTGCTTATTTTGGAACTGGAGAACATGGTGTAGCCTATATTGTAAATAAAAGATTTGATTTTCGCTTGACCTCTTAATTGGAACCTTCAAATCACTGCAATATTTCGGTAAAATCGGTGAATTTCACCGGCAACTGACTAGTAACGAAGATAGATTAATTAATATTTTGCCAATGTTGGATTCGTAGTATTACTCGAAACTGAAATTTGCTTAAGGGCGTGTTTGCGAAATCTCGCGGAATCTGCAAAAATAGGGGGTTTTCAGGTACATTTTGCGGCAAAACGAAACGAATATAATGTAAGTAATAATTATCACATATAGATCCCTCCTTCATCTTCAAATGGTAGATAGTTTTTAATCGAAAATTTTGGTTTATAATATTGTAAATGAGAATTTTCGTGACCACTTCACTCAAAATGGACGATATCCTGTTGGGTTTAGGAACATTTTTCTCTTATTTAATAACATATTTTTTTTATTTAAAAATACTTTATGTAAGCACACATGTTCAACTCAAAAAGGTAGCTACATTACGTATCAAAATTGTTGAAATTAGTTTCAGAAAAAAATAAACATTAAAATCTATTTCTTTCACATTTATATCTTACGCGTGAATCTTAAGTGATTGACATAAAGGTTATTTTACTGGTCACTTTTTTGATTTATTCCACAAAAATATTTAAGGTAATATTAGTCGGCGCTCGGCTGCCGTCATGAGTGGTCACTATGTCGCTTATAAACAGCAGCTCGTGAGGAAAAAGATCGCTGTACGAATACAAAATATTTGTCGTAACAAAGTTGATACTTTACACATCATGTTCGGACTTCGGACTACGAACGACAAAAGTAAACTATAATTCACACTTTGTCATATTTTTACTAGAAATTAGTACGGGTTAAAAATTCATATTTCGTTACGGACTTGATGGAGTGACCTGAAGGTGTACTTCGAGAACTGCTACTGGAACTAACAGACGAGATGAGTTATGTGTGTCGAATTTGGGCTTGTTTTGTTAGGTATGGTGAGACCTTGCCTTCTGACTAGATGGAGTGACCTGAAGGTGTACTTTGAGAACTGCTACTGGAACTAACAGACGAGATGAGCTATGTGTGTCGAATTTGGGCTTGTTTTATTAGGTATGGTGAGACCTTGCCTTCTGATTTGTTGGAGTGACCTGAAGGTGTACTTCGAGAACTGCTACTGGAACTAACAGACGAGATGAGCTCTGTGTGTCGAGTTTGGGCTTGTTTTGTTAGGTATGGTGAGACCTTGCCTTCTGACTAGATGGAGTGACCTGAAGGTGTACTTTGAGAACTGCTACTGGAACTAACAGACGAGATGAGCTATGTGTGTCGAATTTGGGCTTGTTTTATTAGGTATGGTGAGACCTTGCCTTCTGATTTGTTGGAGTGACCTGAAGGTGTACTTCGAGAACTGCTACTGGAACTAAAAGACGAGATGAGCTATGTGTGTCGAGTTTGGGCTTGTTTTGTTAGGTATGGTGAGACCTTGCCTTCTGACTAGATGGAGTGACCTGAAGGTGTACTTTGAGAACTGCTACTGGAACTAACAGACGAGATGAGCTATGTGTGTCGAGTTTGGGCTTGTTTTGTTAGGTATGGTGAGATCTTGCCTTCTGAATAGATGGAGTGACCTGAAGGTGTACTTCGAGAACTGCTACTGGAACTAACAGACGAGATGAGCTATGTGTGTCGAGTTTGGGCTTGTTTTGTGAGTTTTTTTGAGACCTTACCTTTGAAATTGATGTATGGCATGAAGGTGTAAGAATACAGTAAAAAAGTTATTTAAAATATGGAACTATTCTACATCAATTCTGTGTATAAATATTTGTGAAACATGTTAACATAAAAAAAATTGAAATTTAGATTATAATTATGAGTCAATAGAGTATAAATATAAGTCAAAGTAAATCACAAGTCAAAGTAATGAATTTTTAATATAAACATTGTACATTACTTAGACATGATTAAATATTTTAAATGTCTTATTTGACAGTGTACAGATTTTAGAATTTTCGTTTAAATTTAAATACTCCGGGAGGCCTATGAAACTATCTGGTATTTTATTATAAATTCTTATTTCCATGCAGCCAAATGTTGGCCAAAAGTACACCACATGTAGAAAAGTTGTATGGATAATTAAAAATACAAGTAATACAAAAACAAATTTGCACACGTGCAAATTGTAAGATTAGGCATGTCTAAAAGGTCATTTTTTTGTATGTTTCAATGAGTAGGTGTAATAAACATGTACTTCAAAAGTTTCGAACGACAGCTATGTGGCAAACTTTTTGTTTCACGTTTATGACCCCATTTATCGTTTATTGTTTTGTCGTGTTTCGCACTGATCAACTTTTATGATCATGGATTCTGCCTAAAATAATACTTAATTTAAAATAAGTAAGAACGTCTTTAAAATAGGCAAAACACGGAAAAAAAAATAGTTATGTAAAAATGTAGTGGGTCTCAACTTAAATTATCAAAGACTTATTTTTATGGCACAGTTATCACATACAACATTTATACCTCTTATAACTCAATTGTTGTTTCAGATGCCAAAACCTAAAACGATAAAATTTTAGCAGGCTACTACTTCGATATAGATAACAAAAATAATGAAATGATAGAGAACTATAAAGAAAAATCACAAAGATCCGACACAGAGCACCCCGACTCCGTGTGGTCTTCCCTATCCCTAGAGTGAACATCAAAAGGCGGAGCCAGAACCTCGTGTCGGAGGTATAAATTGGCCTCGCGGGCTGGCTCCACCCAGGATCGACATAGCGACAGTTCTGCGAAGAGCATGGAAGAGTCAAATTAAAAATGAAACAATATTTTTTTAAGCTATTGCACAGCTTTTATCGCGGGCTTTGAGCGCGGCGAACGAATCAATAAATTCCGTAACGAAAATAAAACCTAACACCACCCACTCCGCCTACCACGCAAGAGGAAAGATTTGATTGTTTTTATGCATTGAATAGGCTCCTAAACCACTGAACAGATTTGAAAATTTCTTTCACTGTCTCGAAGCTACATTATCCCCGGATGACATAGGATATATTAAATTTTCAAAAAACTAGGAATCCTTACTAAAACTTGAATAATGTAAACCAAAGTGTACAAAAATTACCTAAAATATTGTTTGCATCGCGTGCGCTGCTAAAACTATTGATAATTGTATAAAATAATGTACTACGAATTTGCAGAACACATCATTATTTATTAAAAGTGTTGCGACAATATATGTCTAACTATTATAGTTATGCCACAATAAGTATTCTTTTACCTTAAAATTTTGATTGAAATGCCGCCGCTAGAAAAGGCTCTTTATTTGTATCTTGGTATTAATTCTTATAAAAATAAATTACTTTATATTTAAGACTGTTTCAATATCTTTATATAACTTTTTGAACGATTAAATTCGGACATTCCATTCATTAGTATATTGTAATTTAACTATCCAGAGCTTAGTGACTGACTTAGTAGTTCTTATCATTTTTGTAAATAATATAAATTAATTATATATTATTAATTATAATATATATTAATTATTATATTATTAAAATATTATTATTTATTAACATAAATATAAATATCAAAGAAAAAAATACTGCATAATTAAATAATTATAATCGCATAAGTTGATAAAAGATGCTATGCTATAGATTTACCCCAGCTGAGCCGAGTGCGACAGGTTTTTTTTTATAAAAATGTTTTTTAATTTTTACTAGTTTGTTTCCTTCGTTTTATTATTTCATTTTTAGTTTCTAGATACTAGCCCGGCTTCGTACGCCATGCTATTTCCAATTCATTTACAGAAAATTATTTTTTTTAACATTTAGCATGAATATTATTGAATCAGCAAAATGCATTCAGAATACCATACAAAGTATTTTACTCAATTCGTTAGCGGGTTTTACCTAATTATCTGCCTACATAGCTACCTTCCTACGTACCCTATCATTACCTACCTATCAAGCTATCTACCTACCGCACGCATAATCAAACATGTATAAAACAAGCTTTATTTACTTCATAAAAATTAATTAAAACATAAAATTAAATTATATACATAATTAATTAAAACGCAAATTATCAACAGCTACGAGCTTTTTAAATGAAATTTAATAAATTATACCTAAATATATAAAAAAATATTCAGTTTAAAAACATGTTGAAAACAAATTTAACGTAAGCTTAAAAAATAAATGACTTCAAATTAAATAAAAGTATCAAGTTGCGTCAGTTACATAAAGTTTCGCTGCTTCGCGCTTGTCGCTGTGTGCGTGAGCCGTGCACGTGTAGTAGTACGCCTCTGTACCTAAAATTGAAGCGCGTGAATTCGTAAACGCGTCCTTAAATGGTTTTCCTAGAATATAACATGGAGTGGTGAATTATATGAATGAGTTGTCGAAGATATTTCTAGATGGTTGTCGTAGTGATGAAGTAGAAATTACATGACTAATCCTTACTAATGTTATGAAGGAGAAAGTTTGTATCTATGGATGGATGTTTGTTACTCTTTCACTTTCTTTGTTACTATATCTGCCTTTTCCGTCTGAATGTTACGCCTTCAGCCTATTCTACGCAGATGTAGTCGCGGGCAGCAGCTAGTATTAGTTTTTATAAGACTAATCCTCTAGATCGTGTCATTTAATCGCTTTATTTTAACTATCGAAGTCAAATTTTGACATTATATTACATAAGGTTCCTTATATGCGCTAAATAAGAAACCTATTCATTTTTAGAGGGAAAATTATGACTCAGTCTTAATCATTATACAGTAGTGCTGTATTATATTCAATTCGTTATGTAGTTTTATTCTCTGGGGATTTATAGAAGACCGTTTGGTCTTATTTTGATTCATTTTCAACAATGTTAATATGAATTAAGTATAGATTATCATTATCATTTCAGCCTGTTTGAGTCCACTGCGCTGAAGTCCGCTACACAATCCTGAGCCACCTGCATCCATCGACTTCCCGCACATTTGCACAGATCGTCACTCCATCTAGTGGGGGATCGCCCTATACTGCGATGGCCAGTACGAGACTGCCTCTCAACAACCTTTCTTCCCCCATCAGTTATCGGTTGTACGAACTATACGGCCGGTCCATCGCCACTTCAGGTTGCTAATCTTCTGTGCTATATTACCTTTGTTCTACTGCGGATGTCTTCGTTGTGAACTCTATTATGCAGAGAAATACTGAGGGACTTAAAAATGTACCAGTATTTCATTAAATATAACGTCGTTAATTCCCCATGAAATTAAATTTAAAATAAAAAGCTAAGAACATTTATTCGGTTCATTTTAATAGGAATTGCAGTGAACGGATGCAAAAACGGCGCACAACGATAATTGTATTGTTATTTATCCTACTTAATTACAGTGTCCATTAACTGTATACACCGTTACTAAACTATCAATTAAGGAATAAATTAAATATGCTAATTTGAAATTGGCTAAGTTTACAATGATAAAGTAAGTTTAATCTATAAACAATATTAACGATTAAAATGTATTATGTTTACAATACATATTTAACGGTAGTACTCGTAATTGTTAAGCTGTGAAACTTGTATCTATTTAAATATTAATTGTCATTCATTTCCATTGAAACTAGTGATTTACGATTTGATCATTCGACTGGCACATTTGCATATTTTCTTTGGCTCCGTGGGTTGTGGATTCGTCCATGAGAAATGTGTTAATTACATGTCTTTATATCATTTGTTTTTCCTTTAATGTTGCTTACGTTACGGGCAATTTTTTATTTTAAATATAAAAACTTGTGCGTTCAACGAAATGCCCCTCAGCCCCTTTTTAAGGTGTTTAAATAAAAAAAAATCAATAAATATTTATCTTTATCGAGCCGCGATTGTTACAATCGAGCAACCTGGGGTAAAATCCCAGTGCCGAAAGCGATAAAATAGTTTATTGCTTCTATGTGCTTAATTATCACATACACAGCAGTGAAGAAAAACTTCATGATGGCGGAAGGGGATATCACGCATGCATGCCTAAAATCTAAATTCTAGCCCTTAACTTTAACTGTTGCATATTTAAGCACAATCCTACGTAAAACAAGAACTAACTTGTCGAAAAGTCGTTAGAAGAATTAAGTTTGTTGTTTCCGAAGCTTTGCGATTTTATCAATGCATAACTAAGACATAACCCTACAAACCCGCTGGTGTTGCGAATGTTCATATTTTTTTTTATGGAGAAAAGGGGCAAACGAGTAGGCGGCTCACCTGATGGTAAATGATCACCGCCGTCCATGAACACCTGCAACACCCGAGGGCTTACAAATGCTTTGCCGGCCTTTAAGAAAGAGATTATTCATTATTATTAAATTACTTAGTTTTTTGATTTATTACATTTAATCAGTTTCTTAGCGATATTGTGCAACTAATTCGACTTCTTGTCCTGTCCCGTTTCTTAACAATCAACAATTTGCTCGATCCACTAACGCTACGTTGTAATTGTGCCTGCCTCCGCTGTTCTCGAATCAACTCGTAAAATTTGATCAAAACCGAATCCCGAGAGTTGCCATTAATGAAGCTCCTTCAAAGTTTCTTCGGCGCTTAATTGAGTTTGCAAATAATTTCTTAAAGTTTATACGGTAGAGATTTTCTTGACATTTCGACTACGGAGCTATTATACGTAAAAAATTAATTCAATGAAAAGTTATTTATTTGGTTTTGAAAGTCACAATTTATTTTATAATTTATTTGTTACAGGAGCTATTCCCGTAGCTGCGCTAGGACAAATTAACTTTAAATATAACAATTTAGCGTTGTATCGCTTGAAATCTCTATCTGATAATCCTGTTGATTTATTTTATTTCTTACTTTAAATACATAACAGTTAAAAAAGTTAATAACATTGTATTGTGACACAAGATGAGATATTAAGAAATCATTCGGAAAAAATCACAACATCTACACTCTCACGCACCCACACTCACACACACAAGCAACAATACATTTATTTATTTATTTATTTATTGCACATCCATTATGTAACAAAAAGGTGTTAGGTTAATTAGTAAAATAGTTCTTTATGGACCCTGTTTATAGGGCATAGTACAAAAAAACAAATCATAAATTCGGAGAGAGCAAGATGTATCACTTAGGTAATTTAATGGGGTACTTGTATATGTAGTTGGTATTTTGAGAGGCTATTTATTTTTATAGGTAACATTTATTAGTTTTAATTTATATATTAATTATGAGTAATTTGTTTAATATATTTATAATGTGAGATCATTATGTGTTATTTATATCTATAATATCCAAGGTATCTCCAAAATATTCTTTTATGTCATAATATGACTTGGTAAGTAACAATTCTTTTAATTTTTTTAGGAAAGTTTTATCGTTTTTTTTGTCTTTTAATATTTGCGGTAGTTTGTTATATATTTTGATGGTCATTACATAGGGACTCGTTGAGTATAATTGTAGTGTAGAAGTGGGTTGCATTAGTCTGTCTTTATGTCGTAAGTTGTATTGTACAGGAATTTCACTACGCTTTTGATAAAGCCAAGGATTTTTTCGAACAAATCTACATATTTCATATATATATAAACTTGGTAAGGTAAGTATATTTAGCTTTTTAAAGTGGGGTTTACAGCTATCTGTTTGATTTATATTAACTAGGATTCTTATAAGCTTTTTTTGTAGAGTAAAAATTGCAGGAGCACCTGTGCTATTCCCCCAGAGAATCAATCCGTAGTTAAGCCATGCAAAAGAATAGGCATAGTATACTGCAAGGGCAGTTTTCAAGTCAGTAGATTTTTTAATTTCATTGAGTGCATATGTGAAACGCGATATTTTTCTACTTATTTTTTGTGTATGTTTTTTCCAATTAATGTGTGTGTCTATGTCTATTCTTAGTAATGTAAATTCTCTTGTAACTTCCAGTTGTATATCTCTGTAGAAAAAGTTGAAATCTAAGGGATTTTTTTGGCGCGGGTGAAAGATCATAATTTTAGTTTTTGAGAAGTTTAATTCTAAATTGTGCTTGCTCATCCATTCGGTAATGCGGTCTAATGTGGAGGTGATCTTATTACTTAAATGGACACTATTTTCAGACGGTATTAAAATTGATATATCGTCTGCAAACAAAACGCAATGGTCAGCTGTAATTTTGGGGAGATCGTTTATATATATCAGAAATAGCAAACACCCAAGCACACTGCCTTGAGGTATAGATAAGTTTAAGGTCGTACTATTTGAGTGGACGTGTTCAAATTCGTTTTTTAGTTCAACAAAATGGTTAACTTCTACATATTGTACCCTATCTTTAAAATATGAAGTAAACCACTTATGCGCTACTCCTCGTACTCCTATACCGTACAGCTTCTCAAGAATTATTTCATGCTGTACTCTATCGTACGCCTTTGACATATCCAGAAATAAGCCTACTGGATACGATTTATTTTTTAATATGGAAAGAGCTTCTTGGATAAATTTGTAGACTGCTAATGTTGTGGATCTTTTTATACGAAAACCATTTTGGGCATCGTTAAATATTTTTCGCAAAATGAGTATACGCGAACACACATTGCTTTCTCATAAATTTTTGAAATTGTAGATAGTACAGTAATGGGGCGGTAATTGCTTGGGTCTGATTTACAATTTTTCTTATAGATGGGTTTGATTATACCTTTCTTTAACAAATCTGGGAAAATACCTTCTTCGAATGACTGATTTATCAATATAGTTAAAGGGAAAGTTAATTCATTTGCACACTGTCGTATTAGTGCTGGTTGTAGTTCATCAAATCCGTAGCTGTTCTTATTTTTTAGATTTCTTATTATTTTGTGTATTTCTTGATAGGTTACCGGTGCTAGAAACATTGTGTTTTCTGTAGGATTAATCACAGGGCAACCGTTTGATTCAGTATTTCCATTTGGCTGGGAGACATTTCCCTTACTAATTTTTGCAAAGTAATCATTGAATATGTTAGCGATTCGTTTTGGTTCCGAGATTATACTGTCATTTATTTTTAAAGTTATATTGTTATATTTATTTTTAGTTTTTTTATTTGTTCTTTCTTTAATAATTTTCCACGTCGTTTTTACTTTATTATTTGATTTTTTTAGCTTATTTATGTAGTTTAAATTTTTTGCCGTTGTTACTAGCCTCTTAAGTATTTTTTCGTATCTTTTATAATAAGATTTAATTACGTCGCTTTTAGTTTTTGAAGTTAGTATTTTTAATGATCTTTTATTTTTGCAGCACAGTTTGATTCCAGTTGTTAGCCAATATTTTTTGTCGTTTGATTGTAGTTTAATACTTTTTTTAGGTATAGTTTCATTTAAGATATTAGTTAGTGTGTTTTGGAATGTCGTATAGTTTTCGTTTACAGTTTTATTATGAAGTATAATTTTTTGCCAAATTATATTTCTTAATTTCTCTTTAAATTTATGGATATTTTTATCCTTGTAGGATCTTTTTTTCACTTTATAGATTTGTTTATTTTTTTGGAGGTTTATTTTAATTTTTATGCTTGTTCCTTTATGGCCTGAGAACCCTAAATCCTCTACTGTAGTTAAGGAGTATATATCATAAAAGTTTGTAAATATGAGATCAAAACATCTATATATTATACGAAGATAGTTATGTTTATTTCTAAACTGTAAATTTTGGAGTTAATATATAATTGTATTGAGAATCGTTTGCTACTTCCCAGCAAACGATTCCCAATACAAGTATCTATTAGATTACTTACCAGGAAAACTCAACAAACAATCTCTTTAAAATAAATTTGGAAATATAAATGGCCAATACTTAACTCAATAAATGTGGAGCGTTTTGTTCAAACTAAGGCATTTAAGTATTATATTTCAAACTGAAACCTAGACAAGTAAACTTAGTTTTGAAGAGCAATAAATAAACAGAAGTAATTTTAATTAAGGGTTACGCTTATTTAAAATGTAAAATATGATTATTTGAAAATGTATTCTACCGATTAATACAAATACTAGACACTCTTATTCCGGTATTATTCTTTTCGCTTATACCGCTTAGAGTAAGTAATCGCTACGAACGCCATTAATCGTCCCCTCACAATCCGTAGCCGTTTGTAGCAGGTGGTTGCAAGTGTGTTGCCTGCAACGTTCGTAGCAACAAAGGCCTTTGAAACATGTTGCGGTTACGTAACTCACCCCGTGAATACAAGCCACCTCACCCTAAATTTTACGAGTACCCTAAATTATCCTGGATATTCGTATGTATATTTCTTTTAAAAAATACAAAATTCTGTCGAATTGCTGACGTCGTAGCAAAGAATGTCTCGACATGGACAAAATGCAAAACACTTATTGGCTACGTGAAGAATCAACGATGGTTATCCATATGAAATTAAGGTGCAATTTATATAATGCGATAAAATCCTTAAAATAGTTTCATTTAACCATGATAACATGTATTAAACCTATCATTCTGCTTTGAAATTGGTGAGATATAGCAGTGGGTTAAAATTTAAAAATATAATTCTTAAACATTTCACCCAAATAATGTTAAAACAATGTTTTTGTCTGTTTTATTACTAAAATCCTTACTAATTTTATAAACGCGAAAGTTTGTATGTATGGATGGATGTTTGTTACTCTTTCACGCAAATACTAATGAATGGATTTTAATGAAACTTTACAATAATATAGCTTATACATGAGAATAACACATAGGCTATAATTTATACACATAATTTTATATATATGTTTCTGTCTGAATGTTACGCCTTCAGCCTATTCTACGCAGACGTTGACGCGGGCAGCAGCTAGTAATAAATAATAAATAATCGTTTGGATATGTAGTTATTCGGCCAAAGTATTAATTTTTGGTTGATAATAACACTAACAATTATTTTTATTTTTAGAAATTGAGCTCATTTTTAGAAATGCTATTTAATTATAATTAATTGTTAGAAAACCAAAGCATTCTGTGGTGCGCAACCACCTACTTTATTGGAAGTTGGTTGGGCTATTTTAAAGCAAAGCAAAACAAGTCTTATAATGATTTCATTGCTGAACCGGTACAGGGATCCGAACAATAATTAATAATAATTTCTCACATACACACTGAATGTTGATGATCGTACGGACCGGTAGCTACGAGACAAAGGCATTAAAGCCGAGAGCGCTTATTTTGTGAACAATGCAGATTCGTAATATATACCGCAGCTTTATAGAAATCTATCTAAATGGTGCTAATAATAAGTACAGTACTTTTGAAAGTTGATTTTTACCTACTTTAGACACTAATATACAATGTTTAGTAAAGAAAGAATATATGAACCGTAACGTATTACATCGCTATCGTGGAAATATTACAACGATTTGCGAAATCACTGTGCTGTTCGGAGTACATTATTCGCGCATAGTTAACAACGAGTGTCATGGTGGCTAATGTGAGCGATTTATCACGAACCTTTTTGTAGCACCGTTATAGACATCGATTATTATATATCCCGATGATTTTGTTTTTACTTGCCATGATAAATCTGTTTAAATTTTATACCATTGCGCCTGCGTCAAAACTTTTTTGAATTTGTCTTGCCTGGCACAAAATTGCATTAAGTTTCCATTACTTCTTTTAATTTATGTGAATTAAATAAATTTTGCGTGAATCAATGAATTTTTTGAAGCAATCTATGAGTTGACCGCATTTTAATTCAATACTTTGAAGGTAACTAATAAAATGTTGAGCTTCAATACTTAGGTAGTCGTAAATATATTTATATGAACTTAGATATATTTCATTTTTCTTTTTCCGTTTGTTTTTTAAAGTCAATTTAATCATATTTCAAAATGAAACTTTAAATTGTAAATTTTTTGTAGACAAATGAAAACTTTCGGCGCTGCAAGATTCGAATCTACGTCTTCTTGTTTCGGGCCCAGACGTTTTACCAACTAAGCTGAGCTGCCGAGGCTTCTCAATGCGAAAATCTTAATACTATATAAAAGATAATATATAAAAGCAAAATTACAAACTACTGTAATTTTGCTTTTATCCATAGTATAGTGGATAGTCGATCTGACTCCTTTTCTTGGAAAAATATGGTGCTTTGCTACTTTGTTAGAGTTTATATATCTCTAATATATATTTATTTAAAACAGAACACTATGTTAAATTATGTTTACCAGTTACCCTGTACCCATAGTACAATCTTTGTTTCGCCTGGGTACAAGATAGCTCTGTGTAAAAGTATGTATAAATATTTAATGAATTAGGCACATATTGCGAAATATGTAACATTCTCTCCAGCCCCTGACAAGACTTCATCGGTGTTATGTGACATGAGAAATAACCATATAAGGAAAATAAGAAGTCTGGCTGGTATAAAAACTATTATGAAAAAACCTTTTAGAACGTAAAAAGATACGTATTTTTTCGTTAACTATATAATTATTGCAAAACTCCACTTTTATTTTCACCCGTAGAACTTTGCTTCGTGGATTGAATAGAAGATTTGCTTTTCTTTACCGACACAAAGCTGCAAGGTAAGCACTGCGCCCATAATCGCAGCAGCATAAGCCAAATTGGAGTGGCTTGCGAGCATTAAAAAATCTAGGTCAGCAATAACAAAAACCCGCTCTCCAGTAAAACGGATGGTTAAATTTAAACGGCATCCATCGCGGACCGCGTAACATTTATTTTGTGAATATCTTTTGAATACGCTAACTTTAGCTTCAGTACTAGTTAATTCTTAAGATCAAACTGCTTCAGTTTTAAAATTTGTGCCATTTGCTTTTGGAACTTTAGGTCCGTGGGTTCCCCGTATATTAACATTTTTGAAAGGTCTTAGGCTTATCACCGCGGCTGATACAAGAAGGCTGGTTCTTTTCTGTTTTTAGGGTTTCGTACCCAAAGAATAAAACGGTTCTCTATAACAAAGACTCCGGTCAGTCCATCTGTCTGTCTGGTTGTCTGTCTGGCTGACTGTCACCAGGCAATATCTCATGAACCGTGATAGTTAGAGAGTTGTTACCTAATAGAATAAAAAATATTTAAGTTACTCCGGGGCTCCAATGCAACATACATGATCATTTTGCCGTTTTTGTAGATGGTATTTAACCCTTCATGCGCGAGTCCGACTCGCACTTGGCCGATTTTTTTTAACGTGGGCGAAACACCTCACCGCATTCCCTCTCTCGCGTGGGCAGGAACTCCATGACGCAGTTGCCAAAGTCGGCTTCGGCATCCGGGGTCGTGGGTTCGATTCCCAAACAACTATTTGTGTGACCCACAGATAGTTGTTTCGCATCTGGGCGTTTGTCCGCTTGAAATTTATGTTTGTAAAACATCCTTACAAGACACGATAATGTTATCCTGAAGTTTAAAAAAAAAAGAAGTATTAATAAGGCCATGAGAACGCTTTCGCACATTTCCACAACCCTGCCAGCGCTGGCACCTCCTCGGGGAGCAAATCCTTCAGGTAAGGCATCCTATCTATGTGAATACACCACCTATGAGAATACCCTACAATATCAGCCTATCGTCGTCCACTGCTGAACGTAAGCCTCCCCCGAAGTGCGCCAACTATCCCGGTCCTGGGCATCCCGCATCCATCCGCTGCCCGCCAACTTTCTTAACTCGTCAGCCCATCGTGTTGGAGGGCGTCCCACACTACGTTTCCTTTCCTAATCGTGATGTCCACTCTTACACATGTCGTTTCCCGCTACCATCAGTAGTGGAGAATAGCCTAGGCGGGATAAAATTGTAAAAAAATAAAAGTGCTGCTGATATATCAATGCTTTGGCGACATTTCTCTTACTGTGGAATGCTTCCTTTTCGTTGTCTCTTAAGCTCCTTTGGTCCTCATTAAAATAATTTAAACCAGATTGGCTTTCAAGCCACCTTCGCCAATAAGTGTAAGCTCGAAAATAATGGAGTTTCATTCCGATACCTCGGTACTTAATTACGTATAAAAGATACAATCGATTAAACGACTTATTTATTTAGCTCGGAAGTCCTTCAGTGCCATACTGGAGTTTCATTCTAATTAATCGGCAATTAATTAGGCGTAAAGACACAATCAATTGCCCGAATCAGTGTTTAACGGCTTATATTTTTATTCGATTCTATTGGAGTTCAGTTTTTTTTATCCAAACAAATAAATTGTTGATGAATTGTGTGATCGTGTGCTTTAGAAGTTAAGTTAAACAAAAAATTGCAGTAAAATTGATCACAGCAGCACAGATAAATTAGTGTGCAATCAGCTACGTATTTTATTACTTTTTTTTTATGTGACAAAAAGCTGGCGGTTCACCTGATGTTAAGTGATAACCGCCGCCCATGGACATTTGCAAAACCCGTAGGGTTGCAGAAGCGTTGCCACCTAAAATAAATTGGTCCCCGGCTACCTCACTCACCAGACGAAACGCAGAAGTGTAACACTTCTACTTTACGCCGGTCTTCTGTGAGGTCGTGGTACTAACCCGGACGGACCTGCCCATCCGTGCAACAGTGAACACCATTGCGTGGCCCTACCACAGTTAAAATTATTACTTGTGTTTCTCAAATATCTAACAATTGTCACACATAAAATTTGTGTATTCTGGAAAATTAATATGGATTTATTCAAGTATTTCAAAACTCACAAGCAGTATATTAACAACATATATCTAGTCAAAGCTATTAAAAATTTACAAGAAATCAAATAACCCTAATGTTTCGCCTATCTTTTTCAGAGTTTACGACATACTTAGATAGTTGATGTATGACAAATCAGTAAAGACGGGAAATGGGCACTTTGTTTCGACACTCTGGGACAATCACAATCCGTCTAAATCCCTGCTTTATCAAGAGCTGGGAGCTTTGACACTAGGCTTTGATATTAAAGTGATAACATACCTATACTACGGCATGCGCTGTCCGCATGGTTTTCTTTAGCGACGGCCTGATGGAAATTTTGCGAGAAACTGTAACAAATGAAACCTTAACATTTAAAAATTGTTTCCCAAGGCGAGGGTGATAGTTTAATTTAGCCGCTGCTGTGAGAATAATAAATACTCAGGCACGACAGAGAGCGGATAGCTAGTTAGCATTCAGGACGCGTTGTGGCGTTTTGGGACAGATAATACTTTCGAGGGCCGAAATTTTTCTTCTTTCGGTGAAATTAAGAAAGGTTTCTACCGTTAAATTGCACAGGGATCACTTTAAACTAGCATTTTGAAACGTTGATTTGTACAATTTATATTACGTGAACATATTAACCGTATCATTCTTACTACGTATCTTGTTGTGTCAAATGAATTTAGTGGAATTTGTAAAGTTAATTCAAAGATATCGAAAGCCAATTGAAAGTTAATAGAATAAATGTGTTAGTGTTTACAAGTAATATTCAAGATGGAGGTTAGCTTCAGCTCATTCTTACGTTACAGCGGTATCGGCTGACAACGAACAATTAACTAAGATATAACATGCAACATCACTGAAATTGTTAATTATTCGGCAGACGTGGTTTCTTTGGGGGATAATAATTCTTGCTTAGTCGGAGTTTCGTTAATTTTAAATATAAATTACTCATGCTGTTTTAATTTCAAATCGTGAAACTATAATAATTAGGTAAGACTGAATTTTCATATTATGATGAACAAAATAAAAAGTTACTCAGTAAAACAGATAAGAAATTTACCATAGTATATGACTGTTAATTTTATCTTTTCTTTATCATCTTCATTAAAAAATCATTGCCTTATCCTGTGTTGTAAGAACATTTTACAAACATACATTTCACACGGACAAACACCCAGATACAAAACAACTATCTGTGTGCCACACAAATAGTTGTCCCGTGTGGCAATCAAACGCGACCCCCGACACTACAACCTTGGCAACTACGCCACGGAGTCATCGTTTAAAAGTAAAAGTAAAACTTTTGTCCGTACGTTTGGTTCAATTTCCATAATTGTATTGCGCATATTCTATTCATAGCATATTCATCACACAATATTTTTCCAATAGTGGGGATCGAACCCACAACCCACCACTACAGACACAGGCACTATCCACTAAGCCAATCGGCTTGTCAAAATATAAATATGTTTTAGTGCCATTGGCAGAAAGTATTTTACACCCTTTTTTTATATGATAAAATGATATCCTACACCATAAAGTATTAAACTTCGGTGCTCAGCGACAGAGTTGTTGAGCAATTCGATACTAATTAATTCAATATAACGGTGGTAGGGCCATGCAGCAGCCTCGGCTGTTGCACGAATGGCCAGGCCAGACCGGGCCACGACCACGACCACGACCTAACGGAAGACCAAGGTAAAGTGGAAGCATGAAATACTTTCGCATTTCGTCTGGTGAGTGAGGTGGCCAGAGCCCAATTTTCAAAAGGTTGTCAACGAGGTTGTCAACTGTAACCCTCGGGTGTGGCAGATGTCCATGGGCGGCGGTGTTCACTTAACATCAGGTGAACCGTCTGCTCGTTTGACAACTTTTCTCATAAAAAATATATATATATGCGGAGCCCGTTATCGGAATGAATATATTTGCATTAACATGCCCATGGGTATGATTCCAATAATAAATTCAATAAGTTCTTCGGGACAGTTAGCGAGAGTTTCAAGGAGGTCGCGAAATTCAAATTCACCATCTTAATTAAATAATTTAACCCGAGCTAGCTCCTTCGTTGTGACTTACAATTAGCTGCCATTCCAACATTTTAATTAAGAAAGGTTAGGAATTTTTAAATCTACTTCCGATAGCTCTACATTAGTCTTGATGTGTTTTGTTGAAGCTGTGGTACATGCGCAGGTGGTGATGGCTTTCGTCGGCGTGGTGGTCTTCGCGACGGTTGCTTATAAAGTGCTATGTAGTCTGGAGAGCTGCACGGAGAGACGTAGGGCGGTGGTCTTGACGGCCGAGAGTGCAGCGTTATGTAGGTTGCAGTTTTCGGATGATCTTCGTCTTGAGTCAACGATGAGGTGGCTAAGGGGCCGATGCACTGCCGCTTCTAGCAGCGACGCCTCGGTCTCAGGCGGCGTGTGTCGCCTACGCATCTTGCGACGCGGGGCAGTCTTGGCCGGGATGGATATCGGGATACGCTACCGTTTCTAACCTGAGCCTGCGCGTAAAATGCGGTGCATCGCCGGTACATGTCCTTTTTTTGTGGTTTATGTGTAGTTTCATTAAAGAATAATGAAAATTGTAGGTAGGTGAAATGGTAGTGTTATTAGCATAATATTAATTACCTGTATGTATCCCACCGTTCAACAAAAGCCTCCTCAAGTTTAGGGCATACTAACTAACGGTCCAACTATGGATTAGCAGACTTCACATAGCATATTTTTTTTAATAATTTTAAAAATGTCTCGTCACACTATTATTCTTCAACACATCAAAGAAAATAGTAAACCATCATTGACATTACCAATAACATTTGTGCCGGCATCGGAATCAGGTTGCCCGAACATAATTAACTAAAACGAGCGCCCGAACCCTGAGAAAAATTCTCTTACTTTATTTTTTACTTACTTTGTGATGCCATTATAATTATGTGGAACAATCACTGTATCTGTCTTTTTTATTATCTTATGTAGGATAGATAATAAGGGAAGGAATGGCGAAATAAATTAAGTAACCGGTGAGCACTGCAAAAGATGGGTAACCAATTATTTTACACACTCAATTTGGGAACGTCCTCACGTTTCGTTCCCATTCGAGAAGGCGTTAAATGTAAGGCAATTTAGAAGCATTACTGGTGCTCAATAATGGATGAGCAAGAGCTGAATGGGGATAACGAGCTTTACTCTTAGACATGTCGCAATGTATTCGTGACGACATTGTTTGAATTTTCTCTTTGTAATGGATCTGGTTTTTAAAGATCGTTATTTAGTTCGTAACTATTTTTTAAAGTAATCGTATTATTTATAACTAACTGCTGCCCGCGACCACGTCTTCGTAGAATAGGCTGAAGGCGTAACATCAGACAGAAAGACAGATATAAATAAAATATGCATGTAAACTAGAGTCTATGTCTTATTCTGATATATAAGCTATATTATTGTAAAATAACATTTAAATTCCTTTAAGTATTATGTGCGTGAAAGAGTAACCTAGTTTACCTAACCTGATTATTTTATGTACTTGAAACACTAGCCGGCCCATCCAAGTATGAGCACAACTACACAAGGAAAAAGTACATTCCGCCATCAAACAATAAATTAAACACAAACATAAATTCGCGCATACCGTGACGAGACGCCGCTCGGAACAAAGCTATAGCGAACAGCAATTTACACCTGAACACTGCGGTTACCGCCTGCAATCGCTGAACGCTAAACAAACGACGTCTTTCATTAAAACAGTAATAAAGGTTTTCTTTGTTATCTGACGGAGCACAAAGAGCAGACTGCTGCTTTATTTTACAGTTCTGACAAGCTTTCGTTGATGTTTGGAATAGATTACATTTGTATTTAGCTATACTCAAAGTTAAATATAGTAAACAGGTCTTGGAGGTCCCAGTAACATCCAAGACCTGTTTTCTATAAATGCACAACGTAAAGATTAAATATACAACAAGGAGTGGAAATCCTTTCTCACAAAATACAAGATGTTATTTTTTTTATATTGGCCACCAACTCTGTCTTAGATAAGAATTATTTCGTTTGTGTCTAACAATTTCGCAAACGTTTTTTCATCGTGCTCTGTAACACAATCACAAATAAGTGACATTAGATTAACTCTGGAAGTCGCCTTAAGTTATGGTCTACTTTCTGACTTTCAAAATCGACACTCGTCACTGATTTGTAAACAGTGTTGTCTGTAGTTGTTATTTCCACTAGTTTATATTGCGATCAAATTGATATTGTCATATTTCAGAATCGTAAATGAATAATTCAACACTATGATGCCATGGTGATTTGGTATTTGGTTAAAATGTCACGTCCGGTATCCACGTAGTCAATATTACGATTTGAATGCAAACATTGGATTGAAACTGGAACATTACGTGTATTTTCGTATTTTCAGAATATTTTGAAAAGAAAACATTTCAATTTATAATACTTATACCAAGCGTTTTAAGATATATTTTAAAAAAGTTAAGGAAACAACGGATTATTTATTTGTATTAGATGCAAAAAAAATATTTTTTAATTAGATCCTGGAATCAAGACACTGAAGCGGAAAGTAAATATATTGGTATGTCAATGATATATATTAGTGCAATATTAGCATAATCGAATGTTTAAAATACTTTAAACTATCGCGATAGGAAAGATACCTAAGTAGAATATTAATTTGCTAAGAGGTCATTCAAAAATTTGCAGCATTACTTCCACAAAATAAATATAACTTTCGGAGGGCTCCCGGACACTGAGGTACCTGAATTCAATTCACAGAACGGCACGGGCTTATGGAGGATCTTTATTTAAATTACTCCATTTACAAGACACCGTTGCGGCGTAATTCAATTTGGGTAAAATTTTACATTAATTATTTTACAAACTCAGTGGACGATTTGAATTATAAATGCTGCCTCTGAATATTCGATTTGGCAAATAATAAAACCGATCAAGTGCAAGTCGGACTCGTGCATGAAGGGGTCCGTACCATTATCATCTTTACTTAATTTATTAATTATGTCTGTTGTATGGGAGCCCTATTTAAATATTTTTTTATTCAATTTTTAAGCTATTGCACAGCTTTTACGCACGAAAATAAAACCTTACACCCCCCACTCCGCCTACCATATGGGACGACTGTACGAAGCTCGCACGGATGGATATTATAATATGATATTATTATATGATGATATGATATTTAGATGATATCAAGTCTCAAACTTATGTTTCTTATTTCAGTTGCCATAAACCTATAGTTTCAACGATAAAAATTCCTGAATAATCTACAGGTATTATAAGATAATAAAAATATTTTAAACGATATAAACTTCTCATTTATCCAATAAAGAAAAAAAAATTTTTCTTTTCGGTCACCACGCTAAAAAGTGTAACTTGAATTAATATCAAATAAAAAGCTTGAATTAATGTCAGGGAAAAAAAATACTGCATAAATTAAAAATAAATAAATAATTATAATTGCATAAGTTGATAAAAAATGCTATGCAATAACTTTACCGAGGGCAGTCCCCGAGTGCCACAGTTTTTATTTTACACGTATTGTTACAGTGGCATCAGAAATACATAATCTGTGAAAATTTCAACTGTCTAACTGTCACGGTTCATGAGATACAGCGTGGTGATTGACGGACAAACCGACAGAACTCTGGATAGGAACGAAACGTCGAGAATTAAAAACAAAATGTAATGCGTTTAGTTTCTAGTTTCATTTTCTATAATTTTGATTAGAAATAAATAATTGTTATTTGCTGTGTATGTCCCTCCTCCAGTTTCTTTTCAACTCTCAGAGAGCCCATTTACTAAATGCCAATATATGTGAAACGGAAAAAAAATCATTTAATACCTCAATTAAATAAGCAAATTAATATAAAAATTAAAAAAAAAGTTATTCCATAGTTTCAAGTTTTGTAGTCTCCATGAGTCCATATATCTTTTTTTTTATGTATTTTGTTCCTCCATCTTACATTTCATTAAGTCTCCGAGAAGATCACGCTACACTAGGGAACTGAGAGCAATCAAACTTGGCTAAGCATTTTTCCTCCGTTTGTAACCAAAAAATCGGTAAAGTAATTCTTTATTAAAATAAAATTGAACGGTGCTATTCAAAATACAAAGTTTGTATTGTGACATAACTATTAATTAGAAGATAAGTTTTAATTTAGGTCATTATTTGTCACTTCGAGAGATATGGCAGATAACAAACTATACATTCCAAGACAGAATGTTTTTAGGACAATTACATTTCCATCACACGAAATGTTACTGGATAATTGAGATATTTTTTTTATGTCTATTATTCTTTTATTGTATATGTGAATAAGAATACATTACAAGTATAATTATAGACATGCTACTTACATGTTAAAAATAAATTACTAATAGTATAATAGTATAATAATAGATTCAGAGTTACTTCCTTTCTGTTGCGGTACAAGTCTACGGAAATTTGGCTAGTACCAAAAATAGGTCAAAAATCAAATGTCTCAATGATTAGAAATTCTGACGTTGCTGTCACGTATGTTATAATTATATAACGAAAAAACCTTACTACGACTTGCACGACGAAGAAAATAAATATAGCCAGTTTCACGACCCTCACAGGAATGCCAAGAATTTTTGTTTTCACGAAATAAAATGTAAATGAGCGGTTGAGGCCGTTGCATTTTTAAAATACATTGCAACTGTATATATGAGAGAGTTAAGTCTGCATTGGTTTCGACGCGCTGCAATACAATTACACTTCTTATTTGCTCCTAAAAATTAAATAATACTATAAAAAGTAAGTAGGAGTAAAGTTAACTTTGGCTGAATGCTCATGAATTATGTAAACACTTACTACGCTCTCTCCGTGCCGAGAATTACGCTTACGCATAAGAAGAAAGGGTTTCCCATTAACTTTCAGTATTTTACATTCTGTCATCGATTTTGTTACAATATATAAAGACAACTTAATGTCACGCTACTCATTTTTTAATTTTGTCTACTCGAGTAACTTTCGTCCAAATCTTGGAACGTAACCGCTAATTGTTACTTTTATGTTTCCACAACTAATCTTGTGAAGTCTACCAATCCAAGCATTGATTGGTCGTTTTTTTTATTATTATTTATTTACTTTACTTATATTATGGTAAAGCTACGCGTTGGGTTGAGTAGTATATGAACAACAAAAACGTTTAATAAAGCAAGTATTTACGGATACCATACTTTTTTTCCAATAAGCCGGCTGCCCAACACACTGAAGATGGGTAATGTACTTGTATCCATTACATCAGGTAAATTTTAAAAATGTTAATTCGTATTAATCCTTGAGCTCTTGAGCGAAACTCACCATGGAATTTTTATTGTTCCGTTTGGGAATAATGATCAAAGTCAAAGTCAAAGTCAAAGTCAAATATCTTTATTCAATATAGAAGCATTCACTTACTTATTGATAGTCGAAAAACTCTACCACCGGTTCGGAAGGTAAGCCACTGACCTGAGAAGAACCGGGGTAAGAAACTCAGCGGGACATTTTTTTTTTTACTTGCCAAAAAAATTACAAATATGTGTACAATTATTAAACTCCACTTGAAAGAGCCTGGAGCGATCAATTCATTTCCAGAGTGTGTTATCATTCATATAATCACTAATACTATAATAACCATTAACACACAAACGTTCCTTTACAAGTTTTTTGAATTTAGCAACGGATTCATTTTGAACATTTTCTAGGATTTTGTTGTAAAAGCGTATACATTGTCCCATAAAAGATTTACTTATTCTACGCAATCTAGTTGAGGGTAGAACTAATTTATGCTTGTTTCTAGTATTTACATCATGCACATTACTAAATCTTGAAAAGTCATTCTTATTTTTGTGGACATACATAACACGAACTATTCGTATTGTGCCAAAAATTATGGTAATGTGACCTTCATATTATTTCATTGGTGACTTTCATATTATTTCATTCCATATCAGTCATAAACAAATCGGAGAGAGAGACGTAGGTCGTGTTTGCGCTGGCAAAATATTTGCTACGACGCTAACGAACCGTAGCAGCGCCCGCTTCTACGACTTTTACAAGCTACACAAAAATAGCAAAATACGACGTAACGATATTATGTATTGCAGTCAGACACCGGATGTAATAATATTTGGAATATAATACTTACGGGACTTTCGGGTTTTTTCCCCCTAGTCCGATATGAAAATAATTTAAAATTTCTTCTGAATTAGAGTTTAAAATGTGAGGAATTTTAATCTAATTTGAAAATTTCGACATATTTTATCAATAAATGATAATTACTAAGCATTTTAATGACGTTTAACATCAGATGTATAAATTCCGTGGCGGTGCAAAGATAACACTGCGGGTGATGTTTGGAGAAATCGCAAATGTTTGTGTTCCCTTATTCGTATCGATTTCTATTATGTTTACAATGCAAGATTAAACATGTTTCGAAATGTCACGCTAGTGAAGTTGTTCAGACAAAGTATTAAATTCATTATTTTGTATATTTTGATCGCATTATGTATTTTGGGATAGTAATTCTATTCCAAAAGAACGTAAAACCAAAAACTAAGACAATCAGTTCATGTAAAAGATATAGTGGTTATAAATAATTAAATAAGGAGATTTTCTATTTATATACCTACTTCTTCAGTGTTTCCAACAACGATCAACCTTTCCAAGCTTTCGTCTCCTCTTCTCATTATGTGGCCAAAGTAACTAAGGAACCGTTGCTCGCAGATTGTGGACAGTCGCGTCTTGATGTTGAGCTCCGACAGTATGGACTGATTGGTGCGTCTGGCTGTCCATGGTATTCGCAGCATACGCCTCCAACACCACATCTCAAAGGCATCAATCCGCTGTCTCTCTCTACTCTTGACACTCCACGTTTCGGCTCCATATATAAAAATCGAAAACACCAGGGCTCGTACTAAACGCATTTTGGTGTTTTTGGAGATTCCGCGATTTTGCCATATTTTATTAAACCTGGTCATAGCATCCTTTCCCATCCCAATGCGTCTTTTTATCTCCAGAGTACAGTTTCCATCCTTACATATCTTCGACCCCAGGTATATAAAGTCATCTACAGTGTCAATCCCGTCAATTTTGTGAGTGCCAAACAAAAGGCCGGCGCGATCCACGACCATTAACTTTGTCTTGCTACGATTGATTGCAAGACCAAGTTTACCGCTTTCGGCCTCTAATCTATTTATGAGCTCTTGCATGTCAGACACTGAGGATGCCAACAATACAGTGTCGTCAGCATATCTTAGGTTACTAATTCTCTTCCCGCCAACACCAAATCCCTTGTCCCATCCGTAAAGCGTATTGCGGATTATATACTCGCCATAGATATTAAATAACATATGTGACAATATACATCCTTGTCGAACTCCTTTTTTCGTCTGGAACATTTTGGAACATTCTGAACCAACTCTTATGTAGCTTCTGTTGGCAGTATACAAGTTTTGAATTAGACCTATGAGGTGCTCCGGTGCTCCCATTTCTTTCAAAACAGACCACGGATCACATGGCCGATCTCCAGCACGATGGACTGACCAGCTCAAGGACACAGAACCGTCTCCGAATTTCTGCGATATGGTTAGGACCGCGATGGACCGGAATCGATGGAGAGATCTCATTCGTGCTAGAACGACGACCGCCAACCACGATCATCAGACATGATGAAAACGACCAGAAAGAAGAAAGAATACCTACTTCTGGCGTTCTGTAATAAAACGACGAAGTTAAAAAGGGTTTATGGCGAATAAATGAATTACCGTCTTATACTGTGGTCCTACAACTTATCATTACAACGTACATGTATGAGGAGCTACCATAATTCTCAACATTTTTTTTTTTTTAAATCGTTTCCCTATCTTTAGGATAATTTATTATCCTGTGTTGTAAGGACGTTTTACAAATATAAATTGCAAAGGGTGTTTGTTTATGTTTCAAATTAAAACAACCAGGAAAAACAATTGCGAAAAATAGGATACGGACACATTTGACGCGTCACTTGACGACATGCAGCTCATTGAATATGACATGCTAACGTTAAGGAAAATTTATAGACTTTATAGCCGAGAGACGTGACTAACGCAGACGCTTAGATCCCATACATCACTCAAAAGGAATGAAAGCTATCTTCACTACGAATAAAGTCTGACAAAAAGTTATAAACATAGTCACGTCATCACATATACATACAAGTAACCAAAATTGTGTAAATGTTTCAAAGTTTATTGGCACAATATCTTTATTCTAATTTTTTTTTTTTTTACAATTTTTCGATACACTAAATGTGCAAGAAATAAGTTATAATTAATTGCATAAAAGAAAATTCATCTTGTCTTGCACAAAGTTTATCTTGTGCCACAGTGGCTCAAGCATACATTCGACGCTACTGGTAGAATGTAGCATGAATGTAGTACTTAAATATTTAAAATTACCTTAAATCTTCTCAGTGTTATTTGATTGTTAAATCATAAAATGTTATAAATAAGCAATAATATTAAAAAAAATTGTATGGCAGAAGAACGGTACGATAATATTGTTCGACAATTTTATACTTTTTAAAACGTAAAAATGAGCCACGGCAACCCTTTTCACCGTGAGTTGACACCCGCTTTGATAACAACGCACAAGGAATGAGATTCATTAATAACGCTGCCAAACCCTTCCCGATTTACGTGCTATTTAACCCCTTTTTGTAATTTATGTTATTTATCATATTTTAAATGCAGATTTGCTTTATCATAAAGGTTTTAATTCAGTAATTTATTTGCGTGTAATTAAAGAAAATCTTAACGTTATTAATTACTTGCGGCCACCCAACAACATCTGCTGTTGCAGGAATGGGCAGGCTCATTTGGGAGGGGATTTGAAAGTATTTTACTTTCGCATTTTGCCTGCTAACTGGGACTCACTTTAAAGGCTTTCAATTGCAAGCTTTCAGGTGTTATAGACGTCTATGGTCGATGGTAATGTTGTAATTGAAATGTTCAATGTTTTAATTGAAATAATAAGGTTTCGCCGTTAACACAAGAAACCATTATAACGAATAACAAATAACAAACCTTTGTCAAATATAAATAACTTATACATAGCACAGATACTATAAAACTATAGCAATCGATCGGTCGACCGTCAGTTGCTACGGTTCTGTCGAACGAGTGAATTATTCATCTGTTTCGTTGAACTGCGGGCTCCCTGGCGATATATCGATATGATTGTCCGTCGCTCCGTCACAGTGTCACGGTACACCGCTGTAGCTTTTAATCCGATCTCGTCACAAAATAACATTTATACAGAATGTGGCAACTCATTCATGAATAATTTCGCGACGGGCCAAGCAATATGAGCGTCGTTTATCTAAAACTTACGTGTATAGAAAAAACACAGGCTTATTTTAAGCCAAACATGAAAATATGAAATTAACTCTTTGAACGTGAAACAATTACTTATGGACTATGAAAATAAATCTACTTTTTCTGGCTACCCACTGTTGAGTCTAGATTTTTGATATTAGTACATATAGTAATATAATAAACGGTTCCTGCCATTGAAAAAAATCGTATGATGAACAGAATGTTTTTTCTAGTATGTGACAGTTAATATATCCGTAAATAGGTATTTATTTACACAAAATACAAATATGTTTAGGTCTCAAATACATCCCGATCCCTAGGAACCAAGCTTCACTTGTTTGTGACGGGATGAAATTATGTAAAATTATATCCTGAAATATTAATTAACCAAAACGTAAGAAATTAACCACGCTTTACATTACGGTACATATAGAGACTAGTGAAAGCAAAAATATGATTATATATTTATTTTATACAGCTAGATCCAAAGCCAAAACTTTAATCGTTAATAGTAGTAAAGCATATCCTAAATTTTTAAATACATTAATATTAAACGGTATGAGATGATTTGAAGACATGGATTTAATTGGTGTTTTTTGATTTTAAAACAAAATAACATTTTTTTCTTCACACAATAGCATTGTATTTAAATATAACTCTTGTATGGTAAGTAAATTCATGACATGTTACAAAGAACTTTCTAGAATAGCGAGCGATGGCTGCGGGTGAGGTATAGTGAATATTGTAACACATAAATCTCTTTCCCACACGACCCTTGATAATCCGTTCCGAATTTCCAGGAACCATATTAATATCTCGCGTGGAAGGCGGATCACGCTTTCCAAGCCTGTAAAACTTTGATTAAAATATTTGGGAGTGAATTATCCAACAAATTCGTATGTCAAATGAAATATACAAGTGATAAGTGGGCTTTACGTTTCGTATATAATGTACAGTTTGGGCCCGTCTGAAATGTAACCACCAACTGAATATTTCTTCAATGAGATTTTTTAGTATTACTAAATAGGAAAGATTACCGTGAACACTATAATAAAAAACAACTTTCTGCCATATTTTTCCGACAAGTCAGATTGCAGATAATTGATATCAGAAATATGTCTGAATCATATTTTGCTACGTCACAAGGAAAATTATTATTTATTCCGTTTACATCGGGGCACGTCAGTTTACGCTGGAGACAGCGAATTCGTGCAACATAGTAAGTAATAATAAAACACATATGTATTGATTCAAGCTTTATAAGACACATAAGCAGTTACGAATTTAACACACACAAATGAAAATGGACCATTCATGTAGATTCCGTGTACTACTTCATCATACGGAAGCTTTCTTGTATGTCACCGCTTATTTCAGAAATTCGGTACTCCACAGTATTAGATTTATGTAAATCCGAGGTGTCAAATCGGCAATTGACGTCAATAGCCACCGGATCTCAAACCTTGAACGTTCCCATCTAAATTTGCACCTCTTACGGACGTTAATATTTCTGTTTCGCCGTATTTTATATAAAGTTGTAACTTTCGTAAACGCGCGTACGCATAATATATCAATACTCTTAAATTCTATTTCCGAACAATGCCGCTGCACTCACCTGCCTCACCTTTTCATTTTAAATGCTGACGCTCATCACTATGTATTAGAATGCTTTCGCTTCCTCAGACGAAAGACGTCTCGGTATTGAAAGGATGTTTATTCCGCGATTTTATTGTAAAACTATATTTTTTTGCTGTTTAGAGTGCAAGTAAAGATGATTTCGATTTAAAAAAATAGGTATGTTGTAATCAAATTGCACAGAGACGTCATAAATTCATTCTATTCTTATTTTCACATTAAGCTATTACACGATTTATTTCGAGAATTTTTACCTTTTCTAGTATTTCTTAATATAGTTGTTGCCATATCTGAAATCAGAATGTTATCAAGAAGATTTAACTATCAATGATTAACCGTGACGAATATGATGACTTGTGTATTAATTTTTACTATTTTATAGAGCCACATTTTTTACAGATTATATTTTCTCCCATTTAGGTCAATGTCAATATTTTGAAGTGTATTCAGAATGTAATATTCAGCTGTGTGTAGGTACGTCTGGTCAAAAAACTTACGACCTCGACTACAATATGTCTCGACTACCCGTCGACAAGAAAAATGATATCAAATTGAACGTTAAGTAAAAAAGAGGATGAGGAAACAGAGGAGAACAGCAATTAACCGTAGCCTATGACGCTATACACTAACTTACGATGAAAAATTAATGTAAAATAAAAATGTAACTCATTATTAAGACACAATATGAAGCTTTAAAAAACCATTAATATTTCAAAACATGTTTTTTTTTTTAATTGAAAAGTTGCCAAGCGAGCAGGCGGTTCACTTGATGTTAAGTGAATACCGCATCCCATCGACATCTGCCATACCCGAGTGTTGCAGATGCGTTGACAACCTTTTGAAAATTGGCCTCCGGCTACCTCACTCACCAGACGAAACACGAAACTTAAAAATTATACTTTACGCCGGTCTTCTGTGAGGTCGTGGTGCTTACCCGGACGAGCCTGCCCATTCGTGCAACAGCCGAGGCTGCTGCGCGGCCCTACCACAGTTAAATGTAAAAATAAAAATAATGATCTATTTTAAGATTAACACCGTAATGTTCTACTGTATTATTTTACTATTAACATATTAATCTTCCCTTAAACTTTGGTTAAACTTTGTACGTCTTTGTATACAGGCGACGGCACACGTGGCGTAAATAAATGACTGAAGTTTAATAAGTTAATATTAGTTTCCAGACATTTTCATTCTTCAAACTTCCTTCATTCTTCCAACATCTCTAACTTAACTGAATCTATAATTGTATTTCATTTATTTCCCTTACTTAAGACCTTTAATTCTATATTTTAGATTTTAGTTCGATTATTATTGCTTAAAACTTTACCTAAAAAATTAATTTAATAAAACAAATGAAAATCCAATTCCAGATTTTGGATAAAATAAGAGTTACATTAGATAATAGATTGTTTGTTTCTTATTGTTATTTCGTTTTGTAACAAACAAAAATATACATAAACTGATTACATTTCGTATCCAATGCACAGCTACATGATATTGAACATGTAATGCAACAATTTACAATGATAAGTAGCGTTTTTTTTACAGATTTAACTGTGGTAAGCTCACTGTTAGGACTCGCGCAATAATAAAAACTGTGAAGGAGCGAATCCACCAAAAAAATACCATGCCAGTCGACACAGCTGCTTACCATATTGGAGAACTATTATTAACACTTCTTTTTAGTAAGACAATCATTCTAGATCTAGCATCGATCAGTATCAGACGTAGGTTAGGCTTGCTGTAGTTTAGTTATAGTTTAAATTGTAAGTTTCTAATGAATAAGTTGAAACAAATTGGTTTTTTTTTTTGGTTTTGCTTCTATAATTACCGTTACCCGATACTACTGTTTTTATTATCTCCTTTTAATAGGTTGCCTGGAAGAAATCTTTTTAGCGATAAGGCCGCATATTGTACAGTTTTGTATTCTTTTTTATATCAATTTAATATCAGTCGTTAGTGTACAATAAAGTATATTTCCTTCATTCATTCATTCAACCCAAAATAATTCAATAAAACATGCATATGGCCTAGAGTCTGAATTGAATCCCGGACCCTTGGATTAAAAGTCCAATGTTCTATCTACGAGCTATCCAGGCTCTATGTTTAATATAGGTATTTCGGTTAAACATTTAATGGTACAATGTTTATTGCGTAGCTCTTGATATTTTAATAGGACACTGTAAAATAATCCAATGAAGGCGCAGAATGAAACTACACAGTTTTATGCACTCCGCCTTTTGGTTCAAATTAGTAGGGAATAAACGTTATTACTACAACTCCCATTTATATAAGCTATAGACTCTAACCTTGTTGAAATAAGCTTTAGAGCTAAAGTTTCCGGGTAAGCTTACAACGGGCGAGCATTTCTATCTAATACATAATTATGAGGCGGAAAATTGGAGGGAGTGAACGTGAAATGACGTCACTACCTTTCAGAAATAGGTTTCATTCGAGTGATACGAAAACATACCACGTTTGCGGCAGGTTCGATTTTCTCTATTAACATCTTATATAATTTATGTATACATAGGAAAATCGAGGAGAGTCTTATAGTAGTTCCGTACCAATTATGAAATTTAGAAGGAATTTGCTTTAAATTACGTTAAGCATATTACCAGAGAAGTATGCGACATTGTATCGCAGAAAACAATCGTAACAAAATCTAAGTATACGTTAAGTGCAGTGAGAGACACAATTATTATTTTTAATAACGCACACGGTACTATGAGGTTTATATTACTTTATTATACTGCAAAGCTTTATAGCTTTATCCATATCTAATATATAAAATTCTCGTGTCACGGTCTTTGTAATTGAACTCCTCCGAAACGGCTCAACCGATTTTCGTGAAATTTTGTGTGCATATCAACCAGACTAGAGAATCGGACGACATCTATTTTTCATCCCCCTAAATGTTAAGGGTGGTCCACCCCAATTTTTTTTTTCTACAACATGGATAGAAATATTCATCTTATTTCGATTTAGTTCTATTTTCTACTAGCTTTTTGCGGCCACATGGGGACAGTCAGACAGCGGAACAACTTTGTATTATACTATGTAGTGAAGTAGAGATGAACAAGTAAAATATTTGTACGAGCAAAACGTAAATTTATTTTAGTAGGTTCAACGTTCATTTTATTTTCTCTTATTTTATCTCCAACCTCTAACTGTGTTCAGTGGAAGTTTTGGGGCATTCGGCGTAAAGATTACTCGTGATTGCAAATAGCTCAGACCGCAGCCTCCGACCGAGTTTCCGGCGAAATTGTGATTGCATCCGATATGTGGCGACGTGAAATTTCAACGAAATACTACGCTTGTTTTACTGTTCTATACAAACTCATTCTTTGAGAAGGTTGTGTCTAGATTTGTTTCACAAATATCATTAAACTCCTCAGTTATCAACTGTTAACGTGAAGGGTTCTCCCTATAAAGTTTTCCGCATTTTAGAAACATTTGCATAGGTCCATGTAAAAGTACTGCTAACGAAACTTTATATGTTTCAATTGCTGCCTATAAGCGCCGGTAGCCGATTGTAGGATTTACGATTTAAGTCTCATCTTTTGTATCCCAACGGCGTTCATTTATCAGCGTATAATGTGATCGCAGAGTATATTGTGATCAGCCATCTCCATCTAGTCCCGCGCGATTAAAAACCGTACGCCTGTTTGTGAAGTATTTATTTATTTAAGCTTCATTGCTACACCTTAAGCTAAGGGCTACAATGGGCGGACTTAATGCCTAATGGCATTCTCTACCAGTCAACCCTTGTCATGGTGAAAAGTATATGGTAGGTGCTACATGAAGACGATAAAAATTTAAGTTAATAAATGTGCCATAAAATGCAAGATATATGTACACAAATAAGTAAATATATAGATAAATACATATAGTATCTCAAGACATGAAAATATATAAATTGTTATCTATACGATATTTGTTATTGAAAATTCAATACGGTATAGAGAATTTGGTATCACAATTCACAATTGGTTTATATTGTGATACCGAAGTTTACAAAATTCACTCCAGTTCAATTCAACAAGAAATTGTCAGAGATTTCAATGGACTCTGTTTATTCGTGGCTCGAAATATTAACCGACGACGGTGGTTAAACTGCTGGATAAACGACCAGACACAATAGAGAATGATTTGCACTTCGTCATCGAAGAGATAGGTATATAGTGGAATCTGTATTGACTGTTTAGCAAAATGGTTTCAACGTTGCATATGTTTATCTAAAATGGCAGTCAAATGATCTGTCTAAATATAAAAAATAAAAAAACAAATATGGAGGAGACAACAGCGTCAAATAAAATACGCTATTCGAAAGATTTAAATTTTAAAACAAAACGAACTCTTAAATTCTATTCATAACGTTAAAATAACATTAAACAACGCAATCACGTTATGATTTGTACGCGTTATCGTTCGTGAAATTGAGTTGCAACTTTGTTTTGATTAATAGCAATTGCCTGTAAGGTTTGGGACATGAGCTCTAATTAGTTCATAGAATTATTTTTACATCGATTGGGACTTTGTACAGATAACTTTGACACTTGATCACTGGTACACACATCATTACAGTATCTTTATCAATTAATTGCGTATCAATTCGTTCTCTTTACCGACAGAATACATTTGTCTGCCCACCGGAACGTCGAAGTTATGGCAACCGCTTTAAAAGAATGAATTGTGGTGATGTGCCTGATGCTGCATCGTTAAAACAAATAAAAAAATCCGCTTGCAAATTAAAAGACACCAAACATTTATCACTTATTTCTTAAACATTGTTTACTTAGAAATGTAATCCTTAAACTCCTTTCTGTCCTTATGCAATCTTCCTAAGATAATCTGCAGGGTAACGAAGTACTTCTACTATCTTACTACTATCCTTACGTTATACAGCGCTGGCTTAAGCTAAATTAGACATTGGTGAAGTAGCAGGAACTGTAAAGTAAACTGTTTATTAACAGTGCTCGTTGTAGCAGAACGAACAAATATGGGGGATAGGATTTAAGTAAAGTAACAGCCTATAAATGTCCCACTGCTGGGCAAAGGCCTACTCTGTAAAGAGGGTATCGGGGCATAGTCCACTACGCAACCTCGCTGTTGATTGGTGGACTTCAGATATTTTCGATTTTTTTTTGTTATTAGTATTTGGAAAATATGCATGTGATAAAATATGTAATAAACCAAACACTAGGCAATAACCGATTTTTTTTAATGGGAGAAGACATAACCACTGCCCATTGACAACAGTAACGCCCGTAGGGTTGCAGATACGTTGCCACCTTTTAACAAAGTGGGCCCCGGATATCTCACTCATCAGACGAAACGCAGTATTATAACACTTCCACTTCACGCCGGTCTTCTGTGAGATCCGGACGCACCTGCCCTCCTAAGTACCACAACCGGAGTACTTACGGGCGGAGATTAAGCGGGGATAACTCTGTTTCCAAAGTTATCTCCGCTTTACCTTCATATAGTTCCGAATCTATATGGATATGGATGATGTAGTAATATACGATGTAGTAATTTATCTATATATGATGTAGTAGTTTACCAGTCCCTCTATAAAAATGTGATCAAATTGAGTGCCACGACTGCACTGATACCACAGTGCTTCCGGTTTGGTCCTTGTCAACTTCTGGTACGCGTCGTGTTGTTCGTTCAATTCCCGCATGAAACAACAGCTTGTGTACTCTATAAATTGTTGATCCAACAATTGATCTTTCTGTCAGCGACTTAGAATTTAATACAAAGTGCGGGAGTGATTTTTCACAAAAGAAAGAAAAAAAGTGTTAAAGCACTCAACCACTACAAAAAAGTGTTAGTGCAATAGACGACAAAAGAATAATTGTTGCCTGACAACTAGTATTTTTTCTGGTTTTCCACTCACATGAGTAAGCTTTGCAAACGGGTACCACACTGTCTATAAAGAGAAATGTATTTCGCGTTTTTTTTTTTTTTAATTGAAAGAGAAAAGATCTTTGGAATGATTATACTGATTAAGCATTCATCGCCCCTTTCATTCAACGAGCTCTCATGCCAATGAACATTTCAGCAGTGGAGACTGGTTTTGTTCAGGTACATTAACACTCGTGTATTCAGGAAAAGTAACACTTAGAACTAATATTTACTAATATCGTCGTCACCTCCTTCGTCGTCAGCGAAATCCGTTACTCTATCATGTAAACCAAGAAATCTATTGTGTGGTTATTCTTATTAAATACTAGCTTTTCGCCCGCGGCTTCGCTCGCGTTGTAGCCCTTAAATAAATATCTTTCTTTAAAAAAAATAGTTATGTCCGTTCACAGGCTGTAGATTATCTGTGTACATTTCATTTAAATCCGTTCAGTAGTTTTGGCGTGAAAGCGGATAGACAGACAGAGTTACATTCGCATTTATAATATTAGTATGGATATTATGGATTATAATACCCTTCAGCAATTAATCGTGACAAGTAGGAGAATTCAATCATACCACTACGAACCTTAGACCCTGATTTGTAGTGTTCCACTTAAACTAGCTGGAATACGCTGTGTTAACAGAATAAGTATTTTTTTCTACATGTTTTAAACAATAAGTATTTGTCAACTGAAGATAGTTGCTCTTTATTAAGCTATGTATTTATTTCTACAACTAAAGAGTTCGCGTAACCTAGAGGTAGACTACATAAATTAAGTAAGCACGTTCAGTTCTAGCAGCGCCTGCACCTGCGCCATTTCACAAGTTCAATAGTTTACAGATTATTGTAACCAAATTAAAAAAATTATAAGAAATAACATTATGGCCTTCGTCCAATCCGCACAAACCCTACGTAACAGTTAACGTTTTTCCAATATTGGTACATTGTATATGCGTAACAGAATAAAATGAAAACTATATTGCATTGCATGGTAATATTCTAACTGATAGAAGATAAACAAACATACAAACGCTTTGAAGTTGAGACAACTAACGCAGTTACATACCCATAAACTTTATCAGTAGGAATATCATGTTGGTTAGGGGTAGCTCCACTAGTCGTCTTTTATTCGTAACTCAAGCAGATATTGCTGGTTTTATGTATGTATGTATATCGTATATTAATTATCTATGTAGGTGTAAGACAAGCGGTATCAAGTGAAACGATGCAGTTAACTGTGTCAGTAGCTTTTTAAGGAAATGGTAAAATTGCGATGAAAATTAACATTAAAAAGAAATTGCTGCATTTGTTTATTTATATACAACCCTCTTACGTATGAATTCGGCATTTCGTTGGACTGGTCACTTTGATCTCAAATATTTGGCGTTTAGCTACGAATCTCTCTCATATATCTCATGTCCATAGGACCTTTACATAATTGTTTCTCCTCTAGCCGAGGCTTCTTGTTTAGCTATTTTTGTTCTGTTTCTAAATCAAAAACAAAGCTACCCTGACAGGGAGCACGACTAACAAATTTTTAGCCACCCTTTTTATTTTCACTATGTACAGAGACCGTTTCGACGTTGTGACTAAAAGCCGTGAATAATCGGCTTCGAGTGGACATTTTATTGTTTATAAAAACGCACTTGTACAGACTGACTAAAGTATTTTGATACTTCATGCATTTTTAAAATGTTTTAGGTCTTTATTTATAGGTCTTTATAATATTCCCATTAGTATTTAATAGGAAAAGAATAAGACAGGGGGCTTATCTATCTATCTATCAATACAAAGGTTGAAATGGAAGTATGAATTCCACAGAGCTACAGTTAAATTATTATTATTATATAAATGTCATTGGTGAAAATTTAATGTGGTCTTTCTTTTATACGGCAGACAAAAACCCGTATTAAAGAAAACCTAGCTGATGTGAACCACGGAAATGAACCATGAAAACAGCAAAATGTAACCCATCGCCAAAAGATAAGTAGAGTATCGTGCATAATAAAAATATGTCATACTTTTGACCTAAGCCTCATACTGATATCCATTTTACAATGAGTTTATCTCATTTCTACAATTTTCTTTTCATTTCTTCAAATACTACTGAATGGATTTTAATGAAACTTTACAATAATATAGCTTATACATCAGAATAACACATAGGCTACAAATTACATACATCTATTATGTATATCTGTCTTTCTGTCTGAATGTTACGCCTTCAGCCTATTCTATGCAGACGTAGTCGCGGGCAGCAGCTACTCAATGATTTTTTTAATGATATTTAAATGATATTTAATAATCATAATTATTTATAGCATATAATCGTTCACGAATGGATATTCCTAATAAACCACTAGGCCAAATTTTAAAATGTAATAACGTTTCTCTTATTTTTAATCGTGACAATTTCTGCGACCAGTTGTTATCCTTTAATTAAGCGCGAGAAGCCTGCCTCCTGATGTGAGCACACTAAATAATTAACGAACAGGCAACTCTTGAAGTCATGCTGAGTTCGTTATGATTCAGAGCGCAATGCATCACTTTGTTTTCTTGTTGTAGTTATTTTGTTGAAGTATCCAATTTATTATCTACCAGACAACGATTACGCAATAATTTTTCAGAAAAATAAAAACAATAAAAAAATTGCCTCAAGTATTGCATACATATTCCTGGGCTTATAGTGTCTTGCCTTATATTGTAGTCGGATTAGACTTATGCCTAAGGGAAATATGATAAAAATGCCACAATTCCTGTGACCTTATTTCTTTTGCGTTCGTATGACAACAAAGAAATAATGATAGCACGATACAGCTTCAAGCTTTGTTTGAATATAAACCAAACAATTTGTACTTGTTTTTTTCCCGTAAAATGTTTCATTAGGTAATGAATTAGTTAATCTCCATCCCCTAATGAGCGGAACTAACTCATCCATAATCCGATTACCCTGTACCAAATCGCTAAATGATAATAATTCGAAATAAGCCCACCCTACATACTGCTTGGATTACCGCACATAATCATGATATTGATTATGTAATACGGCAATCCATGCAGTATGTAGATTGGGCAATATTTAAGACTATTATACCTGTATATTATATTGTACCCTGATATTTTTGAAAAAAAAAACAACTGTTGAGTTTCTTGTCGGTCTCTTCTCAACAGAAACTGCTTTCCGAACCGGTGGTACCTTACATAATCTTTGATGTAAAATTTGGCGATTCATAAGAGCGCGCAAGCGTCTATTTTAATAAATATATTTTTGATTTTTTTGATTGATCAAGTGCTCTACAAACATCATATAAAATCCTTCAAAACGATAGTCCGTACTCACGTCGATCCCAGGCAGAACAAACTTTTATGGAACATCATTTTTGATGCAGTCAACCGTCAACACAAAATCGACGATTACTTTATGCACAACATTGAGTAACATGCATCCATTATTTTTAAAACTACACTACGAATTCGTTTTGTTTTCATGTTGAAATGTTTGAGTTGCTAAAATATGGGAAGAAGAATTATTATTAGGTAAAATAGGAGTTAGGCGATAAAGTCAGCTCTCGGTTGTTATATATGGACTTTATATTATACTGTTGCGTTTCGATTACCGTAAGTATATTAAATGTGTAATGAAATAGTATGTTTAATTACAGAGTTCATGTGTGTGCTCATTATTTATGATATGAAACACGGGATGTTTTATACATTTCATTGTATTATCTGCCGTGCAAACTCTTCTGCATCATTTTTGTGTAAGAAATGTTTCTTAAATGTAATTAATCAATTTTATTTTAACTAATAAAATATGAAATAACCAGTAGTTCAGCCTTTTGATATAATTGTTTATCTTTGTTCCGAGATTTTAACATAAGTTTAATACATTAAAACATGTAGAAAAAGTAAGAAAAGATTGTCGCCGCTTTAATAAATCGGCGCTTTAAACGACATCTCTCGTTCGAATTGTCGTTGTAAAACGATATTCGAAATTGTTTGTATGCTGGAAAGGATATAACAATAGATGCGCCAAGCATTGCTTCAAATGCTAAATAACAATGTAGAAAGAAGACGTTAAGATTTTCGTCGCTGTGGTTATCAGCCGTTTAGCTCAGTGGCTAGAGCGTCAGGCCGCGAATGCCGAAGACCTGGGTTCGATTCCCACAGCAGCGACAATCTTTTCGTACTTTTTCTACATGTTTTAATGTTCAATCTTAAGAGATTAGCACTATAAAAAAAACTTTATAAGTTTAATACATTTTGAATTATTTGTGATTAAAATGTTACAAGTACTCTCAATCCAATCTCATCCCCTTTCAAACTTGTCGGCTTTCAGGTGTCCCCCGCTTTTGTTGCATTTAAGTCACAAAAACCATCTTTTATGAACATCGTTCAGGTGCATTTTTTTTTTGTATCATTAACAGAATCTTTTTTTAAATTGTTTATAGTGCTAATCTTTGCACTTAAGATTGAACATTAAAATATGTAGAAAGAGTGCGAAAAGATTGTCGCCGCTGTGGGAATCGAACCCACGTCTTCAGCATTCGCGGCCTGACGCTCTAGGCACTGAGCTAAACGGCTGATTACCACACCGACGAAAATCTTAACGCATTCTTCCACATTGTTTTCTTAGCATTTGAAACAATGCTTGGCGCCATCTATTGTTATATCCTTTCCAGCATACAAACAACTTCGAATATTGTTTTACAACGATAATTTGAACGAGAGATGTCGCCATTGCTTTTTTAGAAATTTAAATTGTTTATAGTGCTAATCTTTTTGCACTTAAGATTGAACATTAAAATATGTAGAAAAGGCGCCAAGCATTGCTTCAAATGCTAAGAAAACAATGTGGAAGAATGCGTTAAGATTTTAGTCGGTGTGGTAATTAGCCGTTTAGCTCAGTGGCTAGAGCGTCAGGCCGCGAATGCCGAAGACGTGGGTTCGATTCCAACAGCGGCGACAATCTTTTCGCACATTTTCTACATATTTTAATAACAGAATCTTGTCAAGTTTAAGTTTAATGGACCTTGCAGAGAAACTTAAAGTTACAATGGGGAGTTCATGTAGATAAATTAGGTAAGAAATTGGGCGCTGGCGTCTTTAAAGTAAAACAAAATCAGGCAGCTAGCAAATAAGGCAACATCTCTTATACATATAACACATCATATGGCGTTTTACTTTGGAGTTCCTCATGCGGTTTAGACGCGATATTTGTATTGCAAAAGCAAGCGATACCGGCTGTCTATGGCTTGGGTCCACGTGAGTCACTACGATATATGTTTAAGTAAATAAACGTTTTAACGCTCCCATCGCGATAAAAACTCGAGAACATCGTGTACGTACGAAATAGTATACACCTTTTTACAAGAAAACATACCGCATCGCATCGGAGCCCTGGTGACGCGCTGGAAATACCAAGGTTTAGACTGGCCAAAACCAGAGAATCGTTTCTTGGCAGATGTATTAACTTTTATATTAAAATAGGTGATTAGTTTTATTTATTTGTTAAAAAAACTTTTTGTACAATAGTGTAAAATGGCGGACCTAAATCCATTAGGTGTTAAGTCAGTCAGTCTCTACGAGTCAACGAATAAATAAATAGAGAAAATAACAAAATGGAATTTTCAAGTTAGGTGAGTCTGTCAACAGGCTGTATCTCATGAACCGTGATAGTAAGACGGCGGAAATTTTCACACATGATGTATATCTGTTGCCGCTATAACAACAAATACTAAATAACATAATAAAAATATTTAAGTGGGGCTCCCATATAACAGATATGATTAGATAATGGTACGGAACCCTCCGTCCGCCTCGTACTTGGCTGGGTTTTTTAATATACGTACCGTTTCAATTGGTTTTTCCACTGCAGGTAGTACCTCCCCGCACGAATGGGCAGGTCCATCCGAGGAAATACCACGACCTCACAGAAGACCGGCGTGAATTAGCAGTGTTATACTTCTGCGTTTCGTCTGCTGAGTGTGGTAACCGCCACTCTATGTGGCAACACATCTGAAACCACTGGCGTTGCAAATGTCCATGGGCGGCGGATGTCACTTAACACCAGATGAACCATCTCGCATGTCACCTTCTCACATTAAAAAATTCTTTAAAAGTATCACCTCTGCAGAGAACCTCTCTTGACTGTAGTCCAATTAATGAAGAGGTGAGTCCGTATTTCTAGCGTGGAGCCTCGAGCGCCGGCTCGCTTTAATTGGGTTGTTAGACACCGCCACTTGGGTTGGTGGCTAGTTTGCTTTTGATGAGAATCATCAACGAAATGCGGCATTCAACGCGTTGTTTTCAACAACTTCACTTGCTCCAGCTATGAACTTTTGGTTTTTATGAAATGCTTATAGATATTGGTAACACGAGTTTCCTTAATCATTACAGCGACTTACAGGTCTATTTTTTTATTAACGAAAAAAAAATCGACTGTAAATATCTCGCTCTGTATTCATTTTATAATTGATTTTCAGGAGTTCTGTGAAATCTTCAAAAACGGTTCACCCAACTGTAACAAACATAAAAAAGCGTCGAATTGACAACCTCCTCCTTTTTTGAAGTCGGTTTAAAAATGGAATAGCAGCAATTAAAACGTCAAACCGCTAATGGAATAAACAGTTTTTATAAGCTTTATCGGCTAGGACCGAAGTTTTTTGTTAGTAATTTTGTTTATTCCAAATTATGTAATTTTGTTATATTTTAGCTAGTCATTATAGTATATAGATTATGTTCACATGACATGTTCACATCACATGTTCACATGTTCACAATTAATCATTTTTGGCCTAAAAATACTGTCAAAAGTGTGTTAAGTAATCCTGGGAAAATAAACTATGCAAAATAATACGAAAGAATAAATTGACTTGATGACTGGCGTGATGGCGCAGTTGTCGAGGTATTTGGCTTTCGTTGTCGGGTCGTGAGCTCAATTCCCACACGGGTAATTCCCACATTTGTGTAATCCACAGATGATTGTTTCGGATCTGTGTTTTTCCACGGTAAATCTATGTTAGTGAAACGCTTTTACAACACAGGATAATGTTATCCAACAGTAAGGGCAATCTCCTTCTTCTTCCTCTTCTACCTGGCATTAATCCCGGCCAGGGTCTTCCTACTCAAACTCCTGCACTTTGCCCGATGTCCAACATCCTCAGGGGTCAGTCTATTTGCTCCCACATCCTCCTTCACGACGTTCAGACATCGCTTCCTTGACCATCCAGGAGGTCTAGCTCCTGGCGACAGACATATCAAGGTATATGCTTCCGACATCGTTTTCCGACCAACGTGCAACATGGCCATACCATCTCAGGCGTTCTTGGAGCTTATCCGCTACGTCACGGACCCCGAGACTGCCTCGAATCAATGCATTGCTTAGCATCCAAATGTTAAAATCTATATGTATTTATTTGTGAAAAAATTTATTTATTTATACTTCATTGTTACACCTTAGGCTAAAGGCTACAATGGGCGGACTTAATGCCTAGTGGCATTCTCTACCAGTCAACCCTTGTCACTAGAGTAAGTAAAAGTAGGAAAATATATACATAAAAATCAAATTAAATATAATGTGTGAATATATACGAATATGACATACATGTATGGATGAATATATACATAAATATACACACACATAAATATATATATATATATATATATATATATATATATATATATATATATATATACACACACAAAAATATTGTAGATGTACATATATGGATAATAAAAACCGAGCATGGCATAAGCCAAACAAAATCACTGATTTAATAGGTATTCTCGAACTAACTTTTTAAATGTATATTTATTTGGAGCTATTTTAATCTTATCGGGAAGGGCGTTCCAGAGGAGTGTAGCTTGAACAGTAAAAGAAGAGTTAAAGTATCCTGTATTATGTTGCGGGATGCGAATCCTATGTAGGTTAAAAGAACGAGGTACTCTATCAGAAGCAGAGTGAAATAATTGGAAGGTATTCCTGAGATATGTAAATAATTAGGATTTATATATATATATATAAAATAATTAGGATTAGATAATACTGAATACAATAACAACAGAATTCTGGAGTAACGCCTTTGACGAGTAGAAAGCCAGTTAAGCTTGCGACGATAAGATGATACGTGGTCATATTTACGTAAACCGAAAATGAATCTAATGCAGTTATTGAGAAGGCGCTCCAATTTATTAAGACGAGATTGGGATAGATCCGGGTAACACACATCTGCATAGTCAATAATGGGTAAAATTAAGGACTGGACGAGCAAGAGCTTAGTTTTATGGGGTAGAAAATTTTTAAGGCGATAGAGAGATCGTAAGGTGGCAACAACTTTCCGGCTGAATTCGCCAACCTGTGTTTCCCAACTAAACGACTGGTCCAAATACAAGCCAAGATTTTTAACAGATTCAGAGAACGGAATTAACGTTCCATTGTAAGTGACAGGGACAAGGCTACCATAATCAATCCTGGTAAGCATCCTTGGACCACCAATTATAATAGCTTTGCATTTAGAAGGATTAACGGTAATTCCAAATCTGTGCGCCCAATCTCTAATTGATTCCAGATTGGTATTAAGGGTTATTATGCTGTTATTAAGATCATTAATATCTGTTTGGACGTAAAGCTGTAGATCGTCAGCATACAGATGATACGAATAATTGAAAAATTTCGATTTCGCAAGAATGATTCCTACATTTACAGATGAATATCTCTAATATGCTTTTAGTTAAATGCACTTAATTCAGGCTATAAATTAATAGGCAGAATTTTTGAATTCGTTTAACAACGTATATAATTTTTTACGCAAAAAGAGTTTCACTAGTATGCTGTTCGCGTGCGGTTGGATGAATGTTTTTGAAAATGCAATGTTTTATATCCTGATTTACGGCTGCTGCAAAACCATAATGAATTTTGATATACTTAAACTTTTTCAATCTGAAAATGGTAAAAAATGCTTTCAGTGGTTCTTCTCAGTTCAGTGGCTTTTCGTTTCCGAGCCGGTAGTAGTAAAATTTGACAATCAATAAGTTAGTTTATTGGTCCTATGTATATTGAGTTTCATTTGAATTTAATCGATGCATCCGTTTTTTATTTTATGTGAGACGGTGGCAAACGAGCTTGCGGTTCACCTGATGTAAGTGATAATCGCCGCCCTATGACATTTGATACATAAATGGGGTTGCACATGTATTGCAACTCTTAATAAAGTAAGCCCCATCTACCTCACTCACCAGACGAAGTAGAAGATCAGGCCCACTTTATAAAAATGGCAAGGTGGCAGAGCATACATTTATGAAGGTTATTATTTTTTCTTGCCACCAACCTGCAGGATTTTTCAGAATATTTCAACCTTTTTGTCCTCAGAATTTTTAAATGGATCACCCATGTAATGCACCAATAACCGTAAGCAGACATTTTTCAAAAGTTTAACTCAATAAGTACTAAGTGATACCCCCGACTTTGTCTGCATTGCTTATTCTATTAACAAATACACGCTTATCCCACTTCTCCACGGCAAGAAAACACACATCACAGAACAGAACACGTGGTGTTTTGTGATTTGTGTTTAAAAAACATACATTAACTGAGGATATAATTTTTTTCTCTAGATAAGGACCAATTATCTAAGCAATAAAACTTGGAAGAATTAAAAATTAAGAAATTAAGAATTAAATCCAGCAGGTTTGTGATACGTGCACAACCGCAGACCTCTATCAGTTTATTTACAATTATAGATATTTGTATACATTTTATTACTGACTATTATTTGTTAAGGACTATCCTTGTAACGAAAGATAATGAAATGGAAGGCCTAGAAAAATATAGAGATATGCGTAAGCTATAATGTATATAGCAATGACCCACAATGATATATACTGAAAACATATAATTCTACTTTTATTAAAAGAAATCTATAGTTACTAATATTATGATTACTCTATGTCAAACAAAACCTGTTGTAACATGTGCAAGCTTTTATTCCTATTTCTCTTAATACTAAAATGGAAAAATAATGTTTAAAATCTATCAGCGAAATAAGCGAATCGCTATCAGCGATAGAAAATAATTTACCGTGAAATTTAAAGTTTAATCATAAAGGTTATTGATAATCCATTATTATCATTAGATGATAGAGCGAGTTACGTGGATAATGTATTTAGTTGGAAAGTGCGGGCAAAACTCAAGCTAACGTTAAGGAAAATTTATAGTCCTTGTAGCCGAGAGACGTGACTCTCGTAGACGCTTAGATTTTACGCATCGTTAAATAGGAATTAATCTCTTGCATGTGAAGTGTACTACAGTTTTAGACTATATAATAATATATTGAATATGAATGCAATGAATTATATATAATAATTATATGTAAGTTTATAAACGTTTGAAGGAAGTAAAATGAGAAATGCTAAACCGATGCGTTACACGTGGAACCTAATTTAAATAACAAATGCAAGTTGCGGGGTCTAATTTGATACTGAGAGTTATTTAGTTAAAGAAAATTGACTTTGTATGATTCTCAAAGCTATAGGCTTCATTCCTCCCATTCTTCTAAGTCTTTTCTAAAAAAGTTCCGATGTAAAATAATGTTATTAGTAGGATTATTTAATTTATTATAGGTATTTATGAATGACTACCGATATAGACCGTATGATACGCAAATAGAAAGCTGTCTATAGAATTGTTATCTAATTACACCAATTGGCATAATTTTGTATATATTTTATTTATTTATTTTATTTTAAGACTTCATGCACATATCTCTGTACCTAGGCGGACTTAATGCTGACAGCATTTTTTACCAGTCAACCTTAGGGTGGTACCGAGATTTTGAGATAGGTGCACAAACATTTAAAATATAAATATTATACTAATTACACATAAATATATACATAATACAATACAATTAAATAAAAGTTTACATATATATAAATACTGTACTATAAATATATACATATACATAAATATATACACAAATACGCATACATATTTTTATTTTTAACTGATGATGTCATAAAACTGCTGGCAGCTTTCCCAAAATGTACTTCCGTGCCATTCTCTTAAACGCAAGGCGATTCTTAGCCATTCTGATTTTGGGAGGAAGCTCATTCTTATATCTACCTCGTATTTGTATATAATATCATTTTATTAAGGATATTGTTACGATCACGAGGTTGACGTCTTGATTTTCAACGCCCTGTCTTGAATGTCGGTCAGTTTAGAATCATGTACTTAATTTTCAATTAGTAAATTAGGGTCTTATGTCGGAAATTCGTATATTAAAGAAACGATCGGAATTCGTGACCTGTTTAAAGAAAAGCAAAACGTTTTAGAGGCAAAGACGATCGAAATTCGGCCTTCAAATGCCGCAGCGCGCTAGACGGGGAATTCATTGTAGGAACTCGACGAAGAAGGAAGAGGAAAGAAGATATTAAAGTGAACAGTGTGGGGAAAATTGTAGTGCCATAGAGAAGAGGTGTATAGTCGTTCGCGCAGGACCTTTAGAAGCGTACCTTGAGGATTGATGCGCAACGAAACAGCGTTTCTGTAGAAGTTAAAGTGAAGAATTGGTGTGGTCTCAAGAGGGCGGTCGCACACTTTTTTTAGTGTGAATAAATCGGAGATTAGTTTAGTAATTAGATTAGTAACCAGCGTTTCACTCCAATTCCGTACCACGAGCTTACATATTAGGTATAACCTTTGGAGGAAAAAGCTGTTCCTAAACAACTTTTTCAAATATTTTTATTAATATCGTTATTATTAGCCTGAATTAGAGTAAAAATTCATCGGACCGTTGCCATCTTATCATTACTATTATTTTTTGTTTACTCTTTACGTTATTCTTTTGAATATCACGGGATTTGGGAATATTTTCCAGGATGCTAAAATCATGATCTTATTTTAAAGTGAATCTCAGGTTCTACAATTAAATAAGAGTTAATTTCAGGCAGTTCAAAAAGAAATATTTTCTTCTGTTTATTTCACCTTATAAAAGTTGAATAAGTAATTAACTTTGAGAAGAATTTCGTCCGAATAAAGGGATTCTTACTGAGCAAAAAGTTTAAGGTATAATCTCATTTTGTCGGAAATCAGACACTTTTTATTTTTGCTCGAAAATAAATATACAGGAAAGGAAGAGGCGGCATTAGACGGCTGCAATATGACACGTATTTTCATTTCGTTTGTGTAATAAAATAGACAAGGACGAAATTAATTATTAAAACCATTACGAATTTCAAGTACTGATTCTATCATTATTTATGACTACAAAATATATTTAGATGTACAGATATATAAATTTATTTTATTGGAGACATGCAAGATTTTTTATACATAATTAAAGTGTGTCACTTTAATATAAACTATCGCTTAGGCTTCTGTTACTTATTGGCACACTTTCATAGTGCCGAATTTCCTTAATTTATATTGTGAAATAAATTTTTACTCTAAACACAATACCTATAAGATCTCAGCTAGTTTAAATTTTTCACCTGTCCCCCAAATTCTGGCAACCATTTTACCGATCTAAGTTCCTCTGGCACTTCTTTCTACCTTTAGTAGTTTCCTCAAAAGCAAAAGAAATAAAATAATATATACGTGTCGATCCGGAGACGAACAAACAACCCCGTATGTGCGATCCTGATTGGCAATTTTTATTTTTTTTTTCATTGAAAAGCATTGCCCTTACTTTAGGATAACATTATCCTGTGTTGTAAGGACGTTTTACAAACACATATTACACGCGGACAAACACCCAGAAGCGAAACAACTATCTGTGGGTCACACAAATAGTTGCCCGTGTGAGGATCGAACCCACCACCCCCGACGCTGAAGCCTTGGCAATTGCGCCACGGAGTCATCAAAAAATTAATCTTAACTACCTTTTAATTATCGGTATAACATATAATTCTCATTTATTTGTGGTATGGCCACGCCACAGCCTCGTCTCGTTCGGGTAAGTACCACGACCTCACAGAAGACCGGCTTAAAATGGAAGTATAATACTTTCGCGCTTCGAGTAAGTAAGGTGGGCGGAGCCCAATTTACAAAAGATTGTCAACGCATCTGCATACCCTCGGGGGTAGCAGATGTCCATGGGCGCCGGTATTCACTTAAAATCAGGCGATCTGCCTGCTTGCTTGGCAGCTTTTCACATTAAAAAAAATCACCTACAGTTAATTGATGTTTCCCTGGATTATAATTCTTATATTATTCGCTTTTAATTCAATATATTCGAGTTCAAATCCCGGTGCCGGCACCAATGAAATTGGTGCTCAGCCTTGAAGGAAACCATCGTGAGGAAACCTGCATATTTTCGAAATAATACCAAAAAAATGTTGGCAAAAACAGATAACGTGAAGCTCTTGAGTCTTCACTCACGACAAGTACACGATGAAATCTCGAAAGACGACATTGTCATTACAGCATAATTACTGATCTCTTATTAAATTAAATAAATAAATAATAAATAAATTTTTGGACAGGTTCTTTTTACACAACATTCTCTAGTCCCAAACTAAGCAATGCTTGTACTATGGGTACTAGAAAACTGATAGACATACATACTTTTCTTTTGTAAATAAATACACATTATACATATATAAACACCCAGACACTAGAAAAACACTATGCTCATCACACAATATTTTTCCAGTAGTGGGGATCGAACCCACACCCTCTGGCGCAGAAGGCAGGTATACTACCGACTACGCCATTTGGGTCGTCGGTTATAACACTACACAAGGATATAGATATAAATAATACCAAAAAAGGAAGTATGGTTTCAAACAAACAATGGGATTAATTAGCCCTTTCTATTTCCATTAAGCGAACGAATCCATTTTTACAACAATCGCAACGTAACTCCAACATTATAGAAACTTTGAACTTCTCTGGACCACACAAAGTTTGACTGGTAGATAATGCTGATAGCACTTGGTCCTCCTATGTATGTACATATTTTATGTGCACGAAGAATAAACAAATAAATTAATTAGCTTTGAAGTACACTTGTAACACGGTGGTCCTCTAGCATTAAATTATGTAAAATCATTATAAAGGCGCTTAGACATTATTAATAAGTTTACTTACGAGAGCTTTCTCATAAGTAAACTTATTAATAATGCCTCCATAAGTAAGTAGGCACTGATACCCGAAAATTTCGACTGAGGGAGAGTTTTCATGTTTTACATAATTCATTACTCTCAACAAATCCATTTGCTTACGACGGTGAACTTTCTTAAACTTTATTTGATCGCTTTGTTGGAAAAATGCCATGGGAGCTTTTTTCTGTGGTTCCAGTGGCTTGGGAGTGTTATTTATATGAATTAGAATATTAGTCCCACCAAAATTGGTGTATATAAAAAGTATTTACGTGCCTCCACGCCTACACCTACGCCTATATTTTGCAGGGACATTTATTTTCTTAATAAGAAACTAGTACTGTATACGCTACCTCATTTGGCCTTAGCACTGGATAGGCTTAACGATGAGTCAGCCCTATAGTCCGAGAGAGAGAGAGTACCGAGGGACACCGGTTCCATGGGAGATCCCGGAGTCCCTCCAAATGTACGGAAGGCGGCCACCGAGGGGGTTTTAGTGGGTAAGAACCCCACATAACCCTGTCATATAAAGTGACAGGGTATCTTTCGAAGATTTTCCCCCGATACCAAAAAAAAAAGGCTTAACGATGGGTTCTACTGCGTGAAGTTTAAAAGTTTTCTCAGGAAAATCACATCAAAAATACATCCTAAGGCTTCCCGTAATTATTTATGATCGAATGTAAAATGAAAGGTAAAGTATAATGCCTCACATTTTCTACATTTTAATTTATTCGGGTCATCTTTAAATGATAACAGAGGCATATGCAGTTACGCAGTGAACTTAATGCGCACCGAATCCTTTCCTACTTGATCCGCGTTCCACTAGCCTGGTCTGTACCAAATAGCATCTGTGAAATTTCTGACACATTACCACCCCACTCCTAACTGTACGTATTTCCGAAGTCTATTGTCGCCACCCACTCGTTTCAGCGAGAGCAGTTTTCATGAAATCCACCTACAAATAACCTCTTACACTAATTCACTTAGTAAAGAATAAAAATCGAGATAAAAAATGGTGCGGGAACCCTTCTCAAAGTGAGTGATGCTTCTTTTATGAAATATTCATGAAGAACTCTCCGTTCGTCTAATCGTTCGATGTTTATTTATTTGAGTATTTTCTCGATTCATTCAGAGGGTTTTTAAAATATATGTTAAGTTTGTTCATTTGGAAATAGCATTCCTTTTAAGTTGAGAAATCATTTCTTTTTTTACCGTTCATATGTTGTTTGCTTTGGATCTATGGCTGGTTAAATACACTTTAAAGCATACATCACAAAAGTTTGAACAAATAACATTTACAAGTGTCTAGTATTTTTTCTGGCTAAGACGGAATTAAGTTGGGAGAAGAACGTAAGAAAGGGGTTCATCAATTTCCTGAACCTCCATAAGTCTTCAAGATAGCTTTAACATCACACCCGTAGGTTATTTAAGTACGAAACAAGCTGAAACTTTTGTAATAACATTTAAACCTCCATACGGAGCAGATAATAAACTAATATTTTCTTCAAACTCAAGGCTTTAAGCTTTAGGCTAATATTCGCTTTGTAATGTTAACATCTTTTATGCACTGAATATTCTTTGATGTTAGTTTTTGGTTTTACCTACTTTCCAAATTGACTTATAACCAGTCCATACTCTAATGAGAACTTAAATTACAATCGTTCAAATACTTAATGATTTATAACCATTTAAACAGTACGAAACATAATTATGTTTGTTTAATCCCATTACTGATTAAATAAGTATTTGCTTTAATGGCTTAACCCAGGTGTTCAACACTAATTGAATTTAAATTAAATATCTAAAGAAATCACACATTTTTCGAATAAAAAAAAACAACATCACGTGACAAACACAACAAACAAAAACAAAATCTTTCAGCAATTTCTACTACAACCCGTCACGATCTCAATGAGATAGTTACGATTGATGGGCTGGAACAAGAACACCACGATCATAATAGTTTGCCCAAACAACTTCTGTATCGTGAAATTCGGGATGTTTGCATGTTTAATCTTACTATATGAACGGAAATACAAATATATGGCTCTCGTATGACCGACATTTTCAATTTGCTCGAGCGTCACTTGCAGAGTTCGCTTTGCACCACCACAGACTCCACCTACCTGGAATTAAACGGTTTACTAACATTTCCAGCGATCGAACTCCATGAAATTATTTCGAGGTATATGAAGAAAAGTTGCGTCAAGCACTTAAATATTTTCGAAAGCTAAATTATTCTTCAACTGTAACGAAGAAGAAATGGTTATCTCCATTCGCCTAAATCATTTTTATTAAGTCTTTAAACGTGAAAGGCCTGTAACTTTATATTGGACTGAATAATGTAAAAATGATGTAAAAAGCAATCCGACTGAAGTTAGTGCATTCGTATATTCAATTTCCTCGCGATGTTTTCCTTCACCGCCGAGCACGTGATAAGTCAGCACTTAAAGTTAAAAACTTCATTGGTGCCGGCGCACCGGGGATCGAACTCAGGTTGCTCGAGTATACTTAATTAAAGGCGAGCGCCCGGACACTAAGCTATCACGGCTCATTCGCATTCATGTATGCCACTGTTATCCAGTGCATTCGGTTTTTCAAGTTAAGATTTTTTTAATCTTTTTTTAAAAAAAACATCGCGTTTACTATGGGATAAAATTATCATAATAGAGTGTTGTATGGACGTTTTTACAAACATAAATTTCACGCGGACGCGGACCCAGATGCGGAATAACTGTCTGTGGCTCACACAAATAGTTATTCCGTGTGGGAATCGAACCCACGACCCCCGGCGCCGCAGCGGATACCTTGGCTACTGCGCAACGGAGTCATCAAGTCAAGAACTCCACCTATGTCTTTTATGTTATTATACTAGTGACCCGCCCCGGCAGCGCGCGAGTGCAATGTATTATACATATAAACCTACTCCTTGAATCACTCTATCTAGTTAAAAAAAACCGCATCAAAATCCGTTGCATAGTTTTAAAGATCTAAGCATACATAGGGAGAGACAGACAGTGGGACGACTTTGTTTTATACTATGTAGTGAAGAGCCGCGACTATAATAAATTTCTGTGTTTCTTCGCGTTATACGATTGTTTTGATTCAAAATGTAAGAAGCGGGTGGCTCTACGGTTCGTTAGCGTAGCAAATATTTCCTCAGCGCAAATACGACCTCGCGTCCTCTCCCTCCGATTCTTTTATGAGCAATGGACTGGTGAACACTGAAGCTCATTATAACATTATTTTAGTACACTAACAATATTGCAAGATCATCATAATCGGAAAAGGTTTTAAAAAGCAAACCACCGTTTATTACAATTTCCGTGGAATTTAAATCGTAATTTTCAATATCTATACAGCATGTCGTTACAACCGCGACAATAAATAAACACACATTCTTTACACAACAATATTTACCGAGTTATTAAATTTTAAAAAACAAACATTTTTAGAACACCCTTACGTATAAAAGTGTAACGTAAAGTTCATTTGTAAAGGTCACAAAGCATATAATTGGGTTGAATGAATTTGAAAGAGACAAAACATACTGTTAGAAGGAAAGACATGTAATGCGACGTTGTGGCAACGAATGAAAAAGTCTCTGAATGTATCAGTCAGTTGTAGTTGTATAGGATGTTAAAAATTTTGTTTCTTTTTTTATTTAATTAGTTTGTTTGAAAAATATATTTTTATAAAAATTATGGATTTTTTAACGTTTTATATTTTTTTTATGATTATTGGTAAGTAGCGTTAGACGTGTGTTTATTTATTGTCGCGGTTGTAACGACACGCTGTATAGCGTTTACAGATAAGGATCAAACTATTAACATTGAAATTCGGTCATGAATTTCGATATAGAGTATTGGCGTAGATACTTCTTACAATAAACGTTTGTTGCTACGCCTTAAACCTTTCTAGACCGTGCATCAGCATTAATTACTACGTGGTTCTACCATAGAGTAATGACAAAATAAGAAAACAGCCCATTAAACTACAGCTTTGTGTACTACTACAAGCCAAGGTTTTCTACGTACAGAAGGTGTCATGGCATAGTCCGTCGGCTGGCGATCCGAGCGCCATTTTGACAGATTTCAAATGTCAAATATTTTTTAAAACATCTTAAAAGTGCAGGTTTACTTTCGTTGTTTGCCTTCACCTCCGAGCGCTTTTTAAAACTACTCTTAAAATTACACTCACCAATTTACAGTTGGCGCTGAGAGTTTATTAGATTGCTCAAGTAAACTGAATTAAAAGCAAGCGCCCTGTCATTGGGTTAACACGACCCTTATACCAAATACGTTGTTGACCTTTGCTTTGGCCTTAATTAATTAATACGAACTAACTAATTAGTTAAAATATTAAAATCATGAACACTTTGAAGAATGAATTGTGATCACACGAATGAATTGTGATCACGCGAATGAATTGTGATCACGCTTTCAATCTTTATAATCATACACTTGATAGCTGATAGATGTTTAGTTAGTTACAATATAAGTAAGAAATCGGGGTAACAGAAAATACGACGAAATAGCGACTAATGGATAACCCTTCTTTCTAAAATGTAATCGTATTCGGGACAGAAAGAGCGGCGCGTTTCCTCGTATATATTTCATTAACGCAAACGGAGCCACCTTACTGAAGCAAGTGCTTTGTTAGAGTATTTATTAATTCTGCGAAATTACTGATGCTTGGACATCGCAGCCAATACCTGCGGTACGCAAACTTTGGAATGCGTTGTTTAGACGAATGTTATTGTACCGCAGCAAGTAAAACAAGGCTCAGAAGTACCACGGCCTCACAGAAGTCAGGAGTGGAAGACGTCCATAAGCCAGGGAAATACACCTATTTTGTATGTTATACCGCCATCTTAACGAATGCATTCTCTGTCTGAATTTTATACTATTTCGTAAATATGCGGGTTTCTTCACGATGTTTTCCTTTGCCGCTGAGCACGTGATAATAAAAGAATTAAGATTGAAATTAAGAGTTTTATTGATAAAATAACCGGAATTAGAACTAGATAAAAAAAATAGAATTTGTATTAAGTAAGAGACCAAATTAACCTTATCCGAAGATAAGTAAATTGATCTGCAAAATTCCGTGCGTTGTTAATATTATTTTTAATAAAAGTAACCGACGATGAAATTTTCATTGAAATGAAAGCTGAGATATATAAAACATTGTGATGACATATACAACATAATATATAGAATGACATATGATAAATAAAGTATTCATAAACACTGCTAAATCCATACTGGGTGAAATATTTATTCATTTACTAAAAGTAAAACAATGCTAAGATATTTTTTTCATGGAGAAATGCCTGAAGCATTTAAAAAGGCTTGCGTTTTTTTTTTTTATGTGATAAGTTGCCAAACGAGCTGACGGTTCACCTGATGTTAAGTGAATACCGCCGCCCATGAACATCTGCTACACCCCAGGGTTTGCAGATGCGTTGACAACCTTTTTGGAAATTGGGCTCCGGCTACCTCACTCACCAGATGAAACGCGAAAGTATTTCTCATACTTCCACTTTACGCCGGTCTTCTGTGAGGTCGTGGTACTTACCCGGACGAGCCTGCCCATTCGTGCAACAGCCGAGGCTGCTGCGTGGCTCTACCACCGTTGAACGTTTTACTTGCATATTTGGAAATAATATTTAATAAGTACTTCTTTAAGTCCGACGCATTGGGATAATACCAGAGGAATGACGTCAGGCTGCACTGCAGAGATTTTGACCTGAAACGAACAGTTTCGACAAATTTTCAGTACCAAAACATTTCAATACTAATTTAGTGTCACCAAAGAAGTGTCGTAGTATAAAACGGACGGTCCGTACCATAATCTTAATATGGGACCAATTTACTCGTAGGTATAATGTTCTATCAAAATTAACATGCTGAAAATATAAATTAAAGATTTTTAAGATACCACTAGCATAAAGTTTATATCTATTGTTTAAAAATGAAATAATATTAAAATGATTTTTTATGTCTTTCATGTGTTCGCCTGATGTTAAGTGATAACTGATGCCCATGGCAATTGCAACACCCGTAGGCTTGCAAATGTGTTGCCACCTTCTAGTAAAGTGGGCCACGGCTATCTCACTCACCAGAAGAAACGCAGAAGTATACACTTCCACTTCACGCCGGTCTACTGTGAGGTCGTGGTACTTACCTGGTCGGAGCTGCCCATTCGTGCAACAACGAAGTTAAGTTATAATTATCCTCATTAATTTTTTTATTTAAAAATTTAGAGAGAAGATTATATTCTGTTTGAAATTTCATTTCTAAATAATTATTATTATTCAACGGATTTACTAAAGAAATTTTTCAACCAAATTTCTTCAAATTTGCTTTTTTGAAAGAAAGTACAAGAACGATAAGATAACTCGGTTATCGCAATTACCAGCTTGGCAGGCTTGGCAAAAGGATCAAGCACAATGGTGGATCTTGTTATGGACTGGGATGTCTATCCATGTGAAATTTTTTATACAAAACGTTATCACTACACAGAATTATGTTAACCTGCCGTCACGGTAACTATTTCTAAAAATAGTTATTTCAAGAAACTTAGTTTTTTAAAAGCAAAATCCTTTACAGTTAACATTAACTGACTTTTATAATTTAATAAATAGGTCATTGACGAAAAGCTGTAGATTGCTAGCAAGCTGAATTCATTAAATGAACTACGTGAGCGTGTGCTTGTGTGACTGCTATATCATTATTTATTTTTAAAGTATAGAGAGAGACGTCGAGAAGATAATTTTGTCACATGTCCAATTTATGTTGCAATTAAATGCGTCAAAAGGAAGCCCAAATGTAAAGTAATATACGCATGTCGATACGTTTCGTATTTATTTCAATTAAAAAATAAGTAGGCAGTGCGGCAAACACTCTTACGTATACTTCAGAAATACATAACGAATCCAATGCTGTATTTGCAGCGAAAAAGAAACGCTCTTAACCCACTTCGTACCGGGAGGGCGCCCCGTGTCAAATATTCATGGCAAATTCAATGCCGTTCCTTGTGTTCTTGCGTTATTCAAGTTTCAATTTGACACTTATTTTGGTCTCATTTTAAACTTCTTTGATATAAGTGAAAGTGAAATAGATCCTTAAAGTTTTATCATTTTTGTTTCCGAGAGAAAAATAATGCCATTTTAAAGACATTCATCACCGCACATTTTCTTTCTGTGCACTTTGTACTTTACATATAGTACTTTGTTTATTTATATTTGTATAATTATATTCGAATGTATCTCTTCTAACTTCTAATGAACACTGAAAACATTATAATTATTTAATGAAATTTGATAAATATCTACGAACCCATAATTAAATCGCAAACAGAAACAGTTCGAGCATCACTAGTGGTCTTAAGCACTGTGATGAAATCTAAATTCTTTCATTTCAATATTCAACAGCCCAATTATTCCTTAATATAATTCAAAACAAAATTTATTTTTGCTGTTCAAAAATATTTCTGAGCTATTTACATAGATAAGTGGGTTTAATGGCTTTACTTTTACGCCGAATTAAATATAGGGAATTAAATAAAATTCCTTTATGTAAAGGCTTTATACCCAAGCTTTTGACGCACCGTTCTGGCTGGATTTAATTTAGTAAGCTCAAAAAAGGATAAAAAGTTAAAATAAAACCGGTTCTGCTCTGTTCTCGGTCAAGAGTTAAGTCAAAAACAAATCATATTTAGATAATAATGCTATTTTGATATGAGACTTTGATTATTTAGCAAAATTAATATTGAAAAGGATATTGTTAAATAAAACAAAAATCCGATTGCATTAAACATACTAACCATTCCTCTATTATTATTTAAAGACCTGCATTAAGATAGATCGTGAAAAGGTAGACTATAGAGAGAGTTAAGGAAAAAGCCATACTAACATACATACATACATTCGTACATAAGTACATACATGCATACATTCGTACATAAGTACATACAAACATCCTAATATACATGCAAACTTACATACATACATACGTACACTCTCGAAATATTTTACCTTTATTTGGCAGTCGGGTAAAATATATGACCTTGAGGACAATTACAGGCTCTACCAACTAATTTTGCATTTCGCTTATTTTTTTGTGAGAAATCGTGTAAAGTACGTTAATGTTTGGGGTTCCGTATCCAAAGGGTAAAACCGGACCCTATTACTAAGACTCCGTTATTTGTCTGTCTATCTTTCTGTCTGTCATCAGGCTGTATCTCATGAACTGTGATTGTTAGATAATTGAATACATAACAGTAATCCGTCATCAATTCAGTAATCAATCATAATATTTTACGCTATTACTCTAGACTAAATCATTCCTTATATTTCGCATCATTCTTTTATATATATATATATATATTATTTTTTAATATAATAATTATTACCAACTTCACTTCAGTTGCCCCAGTTGCTATTTACCTCAACGAAAAATGTTTAAAGGCGAAATTAAATATTTAAATCAGGTGATTTGCAAAGCTGCTATTCAATTTAACGTAAACTAAATAACGAGGCAACGGTATCTTGTAAATTAATTAATTAAATACCGATCCTCTTTGGGTCCACGCCGTTAATTGAATTCACGGGCCTCTAGAGCTGAACCTTTCGTTTACATTTCTTTACGTTTCATATCTTGCTAAGTAATCCCTGCTGTCGTCATTTTCGCGATTAAATATTTATAAAAAAGTAAAATAGTTACACGGAATGTTCTAGGTCATCAGAAATATGAAAGATTTTGTATCTTTTTCACCCAAGATGATATTTAATGGATAAATTTTCGAAAAATATTGTTACATGAACGTAGTGTTTTTCTAGTATCTAGTTGTTCACATATGTAGGTCTAACATGTATATATTTACAAAAATAAAAATCAGTTTATCAGTTAACTAGTACACATAGTACAAGCTTTGCTTGGTCCGGGACTAGATCCGACTTTGTGTAGAAATATGTCCTGAATATATAAATATATATTATTACATATTTTTAATTTTAGTATTACAATAACAATCATGTGTCGTTTATGTTTATAGAGAAATCAATTTCTTCTCATTCATAATCCCTCAACATAATTATTATAAATTTAATCGAGATGAACATAAATAAAAACACTTTGGTTATACACTTGACATAATCAAAGCAAAAACATCTCGGCACTGTGAATCGTATCGTAGAACAATCGTCTGCAATTTGTGTTTATCAGTTAACAAGGAAGAACTTTACCACAACTCGAATGAAAGCCATCGTTTGTTCGGCGTACTGCGATTGCAGGCAGTATTCACAGTAGAGCATTCAGGTGTAAATTAACTTACGCCAGGTCTTTATTCCGATTGGCTCAAACGTACTGTGCCCAAATTTTAAGTGGAGTTTAAGTTAATACTTTAAATAAAACTTTTCTTTTCTGTACTAAAGCTAAGACAAGCATATTTTTTTTTGCTATAAAATGTATAGATTTTGTTAAACAGACGTTTGAAAACCTATTTCACTGCATATAGCGCCTTATTTTGTATAAATTGGCCCAAAATTTAAAACTTAAACTATGAAAAATATCAAAATAACGAGTTTATTAGCATCTACAAATAATCAGTTTATAATCGTATACACTAACAATAAATTGGGTTAGTGATTATTGTATTCACAATTTTCAGTTCTACTGTGGTTTGAATTACAGCCTAATTAGGGATTGAAGTAAAAAAAAAATGATGCTCAATTTAGTATCAGCCTATACATATCCCACTGCTGAGCAATGGCCTCCTCTGTACAGAGGGTATCGGGGCATAGTCCACCACGTAGCCCCACAGCGGACGATGTTTTCCTTCACCGCTGAACACGTGATAATTAGGCGCTTAAAATTAACAAATTCATTGGTGCCAGAACCGGGGATAGAACTCAGGTTGCTCGTGTATATTGAATGCAATCTGAGCGCCCGAACACTGAGCTATCACTATTTTTTTTTATGTGAAAAATTGCCAAACGAGCAGAAGGTTCACCTGATGGATGGCGAATACCGCCGCCCATGTACATCTGCTACACCCGAGGGTTACAGAAGCGTTGACAACCTTTTGAAAATTGGGCTCCGGCTACCTCACTCACCAGATGAAACGCGAAAGTTTTTGTCATAATTCCACTTTACGCTGGTCTTCTGTGAGATCGTGGTACTTACCCGGACGGGCCTGCCCATTCGTGCAACCGCCGAGGCTGCTGCGTGGCCCTACCACCGTATATCGTACTCAATTTAATTATCAATAATACAGATATAGATTGATAGTCACCTGTTGGTAAGTGACTGCCGCAGTCAATGGACACCCACAACCCTTGATTCAACACCATCATCATGTAATCGATGACATTGTGCATTTGGCGCGATATATGAGGAGAATTAGATCATTTACCAAATATCAAATCATTTATTCATGAAAATAAAAAACATACATTTCATCTATCTATTGTTTTTTTAATCCACCACCGTTTCATTACGAGGTTACTCCAACGGAGAAGAAACAGGCTGAAGAAACTCCGTATCTGTCCTCTTTTTTGTAACTTTTTTTCCTCAAATCAATAAAATATTTAACAAATTTTATTTTAGAAATAGCTTGGGAACGATCTACTTATTCTTATGTGTTATTATCATTAGTGCATTGATTTATCAAACGGAAGAAGCTGGCGTTAAGGTGCACCAGCTCTAAGATACGCAGCCGAACCCGCGCTACATAAAATTGTAAGCAAAAGAAATACTTATACACAAACACATAAGGACGATGATTGTCTATTCATTCTAAATCACCGCAAAATAGAACGTCGCTCGATATTATCAATCGAAAAACGGTCACGTCTTACTTGGTAAAGCAATGATGTCCCATGCATAATGTATGAGAGGCAATCACCAGCTGTGGGATATTGGCACTTACCGCTCTCATCATTAGCACCAGTTTTCCGTGCAATAAACACAGTAGGTCCCAAATTAAGCTCTTAAGAATGCACCTGCTAAAGAATCCCAAACAAATAGCTATTCACCTTCACAGTGTAGTAATAAAACTAACATTATTATAATAAAATAACTTTCAACGCATCCTCAGGGCAAACCAAAAATAGGTAAAGGTGAAATAAGTAGGGGAAGCATTCTGAGCAACATATGCATTATGTGTAACAATCGTGTATTTTCTTGTTTGTAACGAAAGCAAAAAAATGCACGATTGTCCCCAAGTCTTCTAACACTAATGCGTGAACCTGAAATTAGTCTATCGCCCCCAAGTGGACATGAAAGTAAGCCAGTAAGTATAAGAAAATCCAAAAAATTAGGAAAGTCACAGCGTGTCTTTACAATTGCGACAATAAATGAACACACATATAGGGATTACTTTTTAAAATTGTATTAAACATTTACATTCTTTAAACATCAATATTTACAGAGTTATTGAATTTTCCAAAACAAAGAATTTTAGAACACCCTTACCTATAAAACTGTAACGTAAAGTTCATTTGTAAAGGTCACAAAGCATATGAATGGGTTGAATGAATTTAAAAGAGACAAAACAGAGAGAAGGAGAGGCTTGTAATGCGACGCTGTGACGCGAGTTGTATAGGATGATACAAATTTTGTTTCTTTTTTACTTAGTTTGTTTCAAAAAAATTTTTTTAATTATGGATTTTGTTTAACGTTAATATTTTTTTTATGAATATTGGCAGGTAGCGTTAGACGTGTGTTCATTTATTGTCGTGACACGCTATATATTAACGACCTGATAGAGGAACTCAGTAGTATGCATGTTGGATGCTACATTGATGGAACTTGTGTAAATAACTTTAGTTATGCCGATGACATGGTACTGCTGAGTCCTTCGATCAGTGGTCTAAGAAAATTGTTGATTATCTGTGAAAAATATGCGGAAAAAACATGGCTTAAAATACAACTGTACAAAGAGTGAAATGTTAATATTTAAAGCTGGAAAGTATAGACCTCCCAATCCACCTCCAGTTTTTCTCAACGGATCTGCCCTAAGACTAGTAGACCGCTTTAAATACCTTGGGCACATCATAACAGAGGACCTTAAAGATGATAAGGATATTGAACGTCAACGCAGGGCGCTGGCGGTGAGGAGCAACTTATTGGCACGCAGGTTTGCTCGATGTTCCAAAGAAGTAAAAATTTTGCTTTTTAAAACGCAATCATTTTACTCTAGCGGCCTGTGGGTTAATTATACGCAGCGCCCCTATAACGCCCTGCGTGTTCTGTATAATAATGCCTTCAGAATGCTGCTGGGGCTGCCACGTTTCTACAGTGCCTCTGGTATGTTCGCGGAAGCAAGAACGGACGATTTCTATGCCATAATGCGCAAAAAAACCTCTTCTGTACTGCTCAGACTCCGTGGCAGGACCACTAGTATCCTGAAGATGATTTCCGATCGGATAGACTGCCCTATTCAAAAATTCTTGTTGGAGCGGACTATTGGTTTAAGAAGATAGTCTTTTAGCGATAAAATAATTATGTTTGTTTTCTATTTGTATATTTCGTTAATTCCATTATTATAATTATAATTTCGAATTTATTGCTATTTAAGTTACATTTTTAAATTTTAGTTAGTTTTATTTTTATTGTAGTTTCAGCTGTTAGAATAAGTAGTGAAAACAGTATTTATATATATGTAGATAAGTAAAAATTAATGTGGTTTATATGTAATTAATTGTTTGTGTAATGTTTAAATCTAATTTTGTTTTTAATTATTAATTTGAATTTTTGTCGATTATTACTATGGGCTACTGCTTGAAATAAAGAATTATTATTATTGGGGGAATATTCATTTGTTTTCTCGTCTGGTTGGGTTTATAAATAAAAATAAAAATATTATTATTATTATTATTATATATGGGGCGCCAGAGCATCTCACTTGGAATCAAACTTGTCCATAAGCTACCACTTATTATTTTTTAGGCCTCGTAGCTCTACAAAAGTTGTTGAAAACAAATACTTTATAAAATAAATATAAATATGGAAAAGGAATTATTGGCAAGTTTTTGTGATTTGTTTCTAACCAAACATTTGATAAGCCGTGAAACTCCTGGCAGGTACACAATTTACTAGTCAAACATGGGTTTCACTCGTTAAGTATGAAATTAATTAATCAACAAAAAAATCAATTAATTACATAAATACCTGATCTAATAAAACATATACCTGTTTGAGTTAAACCATTTACTTAGTGGAGATTTCTGCTTGATACCCTTTCATTAGGCCAATAGGTTACACTAGTGTAGATAAATACTTAGATCTTTGTGATGCTCAGATAAAAAATATGTTCTAATACGCTCTGCATGGCGGGAACCTTGATACTCAAGAGGCACAAGCTCCGATATCAGGGTTATCGGCAGCAGCAAATGTCAGCAAAAGATAACAATTAACTAATATGATAAAATTGCAAAATCTTGGCAAAAACTAATCCGACAATAATATTTATTAAAATATGTTTCAAAAGATAAGCGTGCAAATGTTTCTAAAACTAACTTTTTAAAACTACTTTGTGCCTGATGCCTGCCTCCGAGTTCGCTCAGAATATTTGTCCTGTCAATATTATTTCATATAAAAACGTTAAAAAGACATCAGAACTCAAAATTTATTTATTCAATGTAGGACTATATTTACGCTCATATTGAATAGACCTTTTTAGAGACTGGCAAATGGCAAGAAACTTTTTTTAATTTTTTTTATATGAGAAGGGTGCAAGTGAGATGGTGATTCACCGGATGTTAAATGATAACCGTCACCCATGAACGCTTGCAACACCCGTAGTGTTGCAGATGCGTTGCCACCTTTTACCAGGTGAAATGAGTCATAGGTCATAGTATCTTTATTCAATATAACTTACCAACTTGGGCTTAAGTTCGTATTGAACGTCAACAAAAAACCACCGGTTCACTAAACTAGACCTGCACAGAGAAGAACCAGCAAGAAACTCTGCGGTCTTGTTCTTTTTGTTATTTTTTAATGCAATCGACACTTAAATGATATGATTTTTGATTGTATAATGTTTGTCTTTTCGTTCTCCCACGATCCCTCTCCCGAACAGTCAGATTTTTTAAACAATATACGAAATATAGACCTATAATGGAGACCGATTGACTTCTAGTAAAAACCATATCCCGTCTCTCAAGTGCCTCTCAATTTGCGCAATAACCAACGATATTATGCCGCTACAAAAATCCCCGTTCATTTCATATCTCGTATTACCGCAACGATACCGTCTAGCTAACAACACACAATCCTTATTTCTCAAGCAATTACGTATCTTTGAGGAAAACGTTAAGTACGCAAGGGACGGTAAGTCCCCCTGGACCAATAAGCATCATTACTTCACTCACAAACGATGCCGATTTCGTTTTCGGATAAGGAAGAGATCGCACTCACTGACAATTATCTGTTCCTTATGTCTTGAGTCAAATTAAATTGTGATATCGATACAAACAAAAATTGCAATTATGAGTTTTACCACCACTATACAAGGAAATTGTTTTTATTCCTCTTAATCTTTTAACAAGTGATTATCGTTAACTTGTCTAATAAATCATTTTCGTATCGTCATATTTTTATCTTATTTTCCAAATTATGAAGGAAACATCCTTGCCGCCGCAGAAAGAGTAGTGTCATAATAATGTGACAATTCTTAATGATGCATGAATAAAATAAAGATTTACGGCAGACAAATTTAATATCCTCCATTATGATTTAAACCACGAATTCATTGCAACAGAAAAAAGGTATTTATTTTTGATTCGTAGATAAGTAAGGGTCACGATTTAATAAATGAATGAAATGAAACGTCAGACTAATACAGTCCCGTGACCACGAACGCCGGATAGGGTTCAAACGTCGGGAAATAAAAATCAAAATTAAAACGCGATAAAATTCGTAAAATAATTTCATTCAATTATGTATTAATTTCGTCTGAAATGAAATCAATAAAGTGAGAGGGAATTCGAAAGAGAAACGATGGTTAGAGACGCCACGCCTGCCTGTCGTAAAAGGCGACTAAAAGAGCACACAAATTGGCAGCAGCACGAACTGGACTCGAGCGGCTGCACGATGGCGAGGGAATAATATGAATAATATGAGGAACATAATAAAAATTCACGCGCAGTACCGAGGGACACCGGTGCGTTCCGTAGGAGATCCCGGAGTCCCTCCAGACGTACAGAAGTTGACGTTCTAGGGGGTTTTGTGAGGGTGAGAACCCCACATAACCCTGTCATGTAAGGTAGCAGGGTATCTTTTGAAGATCACCACACACGATTCCAAAACAAAAGTTGGCCTGTCAGGTGTCGTGCCTGAGATCCTGTAACCTAGTATAATGACATTTGAAATTCTTATTTCCATGATTTATTTATTGACGTTATGTATAAAGGAACAAAAGACATACTTCGTCGTTGAACAACTGGGTGTTTTAGATAAAAGAAAATAATGTTATTTTTTATTTACATCTATCCACGAATGGACATGAACGTTATAAAACCAAATCTAAAGTAAATCTAACCGGATCATAATGCAAACATAAATCGATTCATCCCTTATCTCAATATGAAATTGAAAGTCTATCCATTTCCCTTCTATCTATTGTCAATATATCATTGGTAAACATATTCCGCATGCCACACTACGCGATCTCATTGGGTTGACTTCCAGACATTATATCTTTCTTTCTTCTTATAATCCTGTCCCTTCCGATAGTTGCCAAATTTGCCTAACGACTGTAATCGTGTGCGGAATTGAATATCACTTATTAAGGAAGATTCAGATTTGTGAACTTTTGCTAATTTTCATTTAAATGTCCAGGACTTAAGCTCCTACAATCATAGTATTGCGTCGCATCCATCGATCGAGGAAAACTTTGATGAGAGACAGACGACAAAACAGCCCGGGATTCACCTGCGCCACGTAAATATCAACACGAGCGGGCTTCGAGCGAATATAACAAGTGGTGCGACGTTTCGCACCGCATTCGATCACTTGCACTCGCTATTGTTGCACTTTTCACGGAGAGATCAGTCAACATGAAACTAGAAAAGTGCCTAACAGTGAAGAACATCAACAGGAATCTGTTGGATGTGAATTACGCGGTGCGCGGACCCCTTCTCGAGCGGGCGTTGCAGATCGAGAGGGAACTAGAAAAGGTAAGGTATTTTCTTACTTAAATTTGCGCTCTACAAGTAAAGAATTAAGTGTTGTGCCGATTGTCGTCCATTATCGTCCCCTTGTTACCGTGCGACTATTGATCATCTTCACTGATTGCAAGAGATGGTTAAATTAAGACCCTTATTATTTTTTTTCCCCTTTAAATCATTGTGTAAAAAATGTTGCTGTTCTATTTCTTCTTTTATTATATTTGTATTACAGTAAAAATACTGAATTATTACTGACCCATTATAGAATGCTCAAAAAAAATCTGTGAATGTTTTATAACATATTGTCATAAATTACTGTGATATATTTATTTATTTATTCATTCAACAGGTTCACCAACGTACGTTCACATATCATTATTAAAGATTAAAAAGATGAAACTTAAATCATTTATTTAGTTGTATACATATACACTGTAATGTATACTACGCAACAGCTTCGGGTTTTGCACGAATGGGCAGGCTCGACCGGGAAGTATCGCGGCCTCACCTAAGAGATGTGTTAAGTGGAAGTTATACTTTCGCGTTTCGTCTGGTGAATGAGGTATCCGAGGCCCACGTTTTTAAAAGTTGTCACCGCATATGAAAAGCCTTCAAGTTTTGTAGATGTTCATGGGCGGCGGTATTCATTTAACTCCAGGTGAACCGCCTGGTCGCTTGACTACTTTTCATATAAAAAAATTAATTAAAATATGATATACTGATACGATTTGCCCAATTAACCACAAATGACTTATGACAAGAGAAAAATCCTTTGAGTTCTCTCAATTCTATTTTATGACTTACTAATAAAAAAATTAACGCCTATTTTACAGTTTCATTATAACATGTTAAAAAATTGTTTTATTTGCATTCAAACTAAATACACGGGAGAACTAGAGAACTTGAGGTAGGTGCACAAATAAAATAAAATAATAAATAACATGAGAAACGAATACACATAAATTAGAGACTACTTGTGTCAAAACCTCCTATGCAGAATAAATGATCGAAAATCTACACTAACATATAATAAACCTACTTAATATATACATACATAAAACATAAGCATATACGTTCTCCTATATATAAGAGTGGAATGATTCGCCGACAAATTTTTAAGTATCTCAGTGTTATTTGCGTATTGCAATTTCTCCCGTTATATGTCATATATGTTGACATATTTCTCAAAGAATATTTTCCGGATGATATTTACGGAGACAAGCACTCCGTTGCGATGCATTAAAGTCGCTTATCACAATGTTTACTACACATCGCAGAAGCGGTGACGCACTTAACTTGTCACATGAATACAGTAAGATTTTGTCGAGTACAAGTTTTGTGTCGAGTTTTTCGTTTTGTGTTTTGTTGTTTTGTGTCGAGTACAGTGAGCAGACAAGCGGGCTGTCTGTTCACCTGATGTCAAGTGACAGCCGTGATGTGATGTACGTGAGTTGCCACCTTATCATAGGGGGCACCGGCTACCTCACTCACCAGACGTAACGCAGAAATACAACACTTCCACTTCACTTAATTTAACGAAAGATTGCTTAATTTTAACAGACCTTCATAATTAATAAGTAACCTTTATTGTTAATAGGATTCTGAATAGTATTACAATCTTTATTGTTCTAATATTTACAAGATTAAATCTATCTAAAATTACATATTATCTAATAAACCTAATCCACGCGGCATGGTGCCAAGAACGCTAGCACTACACTAGCATTCTGAATTCTATCTATAATGTATATGGTAATATATACAGCGTGTTTTTACCACCGCGACAATAAATGAACACACGTCTAACGCTACTTGCCAATAATCATAAAAAAATATTAACGTAAAAAATCCATAATTAAAAAAAATATTTTTCCAAACAAACTAATTAAATAAAAAAGAAACAAAATTTGACAACTGACTGATTCATACATTCAGAGACCCTTTCATGCGTTGCCACAGCGCCGCATTACAAGCCTCTCCTTCTAATAGTTTGTTATGTCTCTTTTAAATTCATTCAACCCATTCATATGCTTTGTGACCTTTACAAATGAACTTTACATTAAAGTTTATACGTAAGGGTGTTCTAATTTTGGAAAATTTGATAACTCGGTAAATATTGATGTTATACAATGTAAATCTTTATTACGATTTCAAAAAGTTGTCCTCTATATGTGTGTTCATTTATTGTCACGATATATATATATATATTGTGTGTATTTTTTTGGTATGTATTAAGTTTATGTTTATAATCTTCTTATGTAGTGTATATATATATATATATATATATATATATATATATATATATATATATATATATATATAAATAATACATAAATATATATATATATATGTATATTCAACGATGAGGTTGATCTGGCGAAAAATTTTTGAGGATGTGCTCACGAACTTCTCTTTTGAGTATAAAGCGACTTTTAGCCAACCTGATTTCGAGAGGAAGCTCATTCCACAGGAGGATGGACTGGATAAAGAAAGAAGAGTGCATGAAGTCAGAACGGTGAGATGGACATACCAGAAGACGATTATGTGAAGAGCGAAGGTTTATGTTGCTGACAGCACATAAATATTGAAAATAATGGGATAAGTAAGATGGGGTAGAAGGCGAGTTCAGGAGGGAGTACAAAGTAGTCAGTGCTCTTAGAGAGCGTCGTTGGCGTATAGGTAGCCACTGAAGTTGAGCACGGAAGGAAGATACGTGGTCATACTTACGGAGATTGAAAACGAATCGAATGCAGTTATTTAGAAGTCGGTCGAGTTTATTGAGGTGATCTCCATTCAGGTCGAAGTAGCACACGTCACCATAGTCAATTAAAGGGAAAATTAAGGCCTGCACGAGCAATTCCTTAGTTTTCGAAGGAAGGAAATTTTTGAGCCTGTATTTTTTTAATTGTTAATTATGAATTAGGCCAAATAACCAAACATTATATTAGAACAATTGGTATTCATCTCAGTAACCATTGGATCTCCGGTAACTTACTAACCAAATTGCCGAATAGATATGGATAATACAGCTACATTTATGTCTATTTAACACATTTAGCAGCACATTTATGTCTAACATCATTTATTTCGTTTTCATTAGTATTATTCATGTTTACATTTATATTATTATTCATGAACATAGCTAAATATCTTTTATAAATATGATATAATCCCCCATTATAATTTGATTATTATTTGAGATTGTGTTTCGTTTGGTATTTAATCAAATTTAAGGTTACCTCTTGAGTTATTCAGTGCAACTTCTGCAACCACATATTGACGTCGTCGGTCGTTTAAAATATCCCCTTATTTTATTTCCAGGGGGTCCCGAAACCATTCGAACGTGTGGTCCGTGCCAACATTGGCGACTGCCACGCCCTAGGGCAAAAACCCATAACTTTCATCAGACAGGTAGGCAATTCTCAATATTACCCTTATATCTATATAATATTATAAATAGTATATCAAACACACAAAAAGAAAACTAAGTATCATTGTTTATTAGGGAAAAGTTATTATAATTTGCTAAGTTATATATAAAGCAGTTCATTTACTCTTCTTCACTCTTTAATTATCAATTTAAGTTAGTTAGCTAGTTGCCACGTAAAACGATATTCTACAGGTATTACAACGGCAAATAAAACATTTATATACATATAATTTATTTTGATTCAATTCGTTTCAAGGTGCTGGCGCTGGTTGCATGCCCGGAGCTCATGTCTTCACCTGATATCCCGGAAGATGTGAAGAGACGCGTTCGGGAAATACTTGATGATTGCACGTAAGTTCTACAGACATTTACATCTGCTATGGATATCTCGACATAATAATGATTTTTATGAACTTTACATAAAGTAGATCTATTAGTAGATCACACAAGTTCGTTCTAAGGAATAAACAGCTTGCCTCATCGCAGCTGCAAAGGATTTGTACTCACTCAAATTCTGTTGGTATGATACCCAATGAAATGCAACCGTGCCCTGCATTAAGGAATCTATTCTATAACGCCGAAAATACAAGGTTTCTGTTGCAGGCATTATATAAATATAAATCAATTGTCATAGCATAACAAATTTCCATAAACTTGAATAGATTATCAAAGCCACCAGCGGAATTGAATGTAGGGCGCTTTCCGCCCGTGTCTGTCTTCCGGCTAATTGTTGACTTAATGGAAGACATATGTTGTGGGCTAATGAATGTTTGCGAGCGCCCGATGTGACACTAATCAAGGATTTGATTAACGCTCCCCGCGCGACACGCTGCCGACGGGAGCGATCCAATTACTCAGCGCCGTTGTTATGGTAATTTTTGGCCGAGTTTTGATTCGCACGCCCTTCAATTAATGCGATTTGGTTTAATTCCGTCTTCGTTCGCACGACGACAACTTTACAAGACCTTCGCCATTAACATTTGTAATTACTTACGTGTAACACGTAAATGACTGTTTTGATAGTACATTAATTCTAATCACTTGCATAAAACCGCCAAACATTCCGCTAAGGATATTATGACAGGGTAAGTGATCCGTAAATAGCTTTACTCTTGAATTTGTTAAAAACATAATGTTGAGGAAAGTTTTTATACGCGCGCAGGCTGCTGCTTCTGCTAAATTCTAGTTGGTATTTGAAATGTTAATTTTACTTCGAATTTTTGCTAACCATAGCTGGTTTGTGGCAATAATGTCGGCAATTGATTATATTATTTTAATGCGAAGCTTAAAAACAATTGTCGAAAGTTGTTTAGTGCTGGTCTACAGTAAGCTGACGTTACGTGCACGTGATAAGTCAGCACTTAAAATCAACAATTTCATTGGTGCCAGCACCGGGGTTCGAACTCAGGTTGCTCGAGTATGTTGAATTAAAGGCGAGCGCCCGGACACTGAGCTATCAAAGCTGTTTCACGTAGTCTCAATCTTCGCATTTCACACAGTCTCAAGTTATTCGCTGTCTCCAGGAACAGGTCGGTGGGGTCTTACTCTCCTTCTGCTGGACTGCGAGTTGTCCGTGAAGCCGTCGCGTCGTATTTGACGTCACGCGACCAGGTGACCGCTGCGGCTGACGACATCTACTTGGGCAACGGCGCCACTGACCTCATCAAGGCGGTGCTCGCTATGTTCGCGGGGGACGTTGACGGAAAACCACCAGGTGAGCTTGTCGTTTTGCGGAACGAATTTATGACGATACTAGCGAACCGCCCCGGCTGCGCGCGGGTGCAATGCATTATACATATGAACCTCCCTCTTGAATCGATCTATCTAGTAAAAAATCCGCATCAAGATCCGTTGCGCAGTTTTAAAGATCTAAGCATACAAAGGGACAGACAGCGGGATGTTCAGATTCATACACAGATATTCGACACAATACTATAAAGTCTGACATGAAGTAGTTTTGTCTTTTTATTTTATTAATAACAAAAAACGAAACCGACTTAAAATATCTCGCTGACTATTTCCTATTCGATTTTGGGGAGATCCTTGGTGTGTCTAAGCAGTCGAATGTCCAATGACAGAGAAATAGACCCCCTTGAAAATATGTCCTTTCCAAAGAAAATTGAATACATATTAAGCTTTTAAGTGCTAATCTCCACACGTCGTCTGATCCTACTTCGTGGCGATCTGTGGGGAGGCCTATGTTCATCTGTGCACTCAAACAAGCCGAAATGATGATGATAATGATGATGATGAATCTCTGAACTAAAGATAAAAGACGTTAAAATTTTTTAGTGAAATTTTCATGACGCAGTTCTGATGTAACCAACATAAAAAGATTCAACTGAATTGAATACTCCTTCTTTTTTAAGTCGGTTGTAAATATGATTATGTATGTTCAAAAGTAAAAGTAAAGTATCAGCCTATACATGTCCCACTGCTGGGCAAGGCCTCCTCTGTACAGTGGGTATCAGGGCATAGTCCACCACGCGGCCCCACTGCGGATTGGCGGACTTCACATATCTTCGAAATATTTTTTGTTATTATTTCGAAAATATGCAGGTTTCTTCACGATGTTTTCCTTCACCGCAGAGCACGTGAAAATAATTCGGCACTTAAAATTAACAATTTCATTGGTGCCGGCGCCGGGGATCGAACTCAGGTTGCTCGAGTATATTGAATTAAAGGCGAGCGCCCGGACACTGAGCTACAGTACAGTATAATATGGTCCTTCGTTTCAGCGGTGATGATACCAATCCCACAATACCCGCTCTTCTCGGGCGCTTTGTCGGAGCTGGGGGTGCGCCAAGCGAACTACTATCTGGACGAAGATCACGACTGGGCCCTGGATATTGGCGAGCTGGAGCGCAGCTGGCGGGAAGCGGAAGTGGACAGCCACGTGAGGGCGTTGGTCATCATCAACCCTGGCAACCCCACGGGACAGGTGGGCGCACAGATCTTACTGACTGTGATAGAATGAAACGTAACTAACGTGTTTGGAATCTGTTAAGTGTGAGATAGGTACTCGTTATATGGAAATTTGATTTAATTCGCCGTAAAATTGTGATGCAAGTAAATTTAATTTGTTTCCGAATATTTAGTTGAATTGCTAATTATTATATTAAAATATATATTTTACCGTTATTTCAATAAGTTTATACTTAATAACATTAATAAAACGTTGTAGCATAAAAGCTTACTTTAATATGATACAACGATGATTATTCATAGATCTATAACACTTTTTAGGTGATAAGTCGAGAGAACATCGAGAGGATTATAAAATTCGCGTACGACCACGACCTGTTCCTACTGGCCGATGAGGTCTACCAGGAGAATATTGTCAGCAAGCCTTTCCATTCGTTTAAAAAGGTACCCTTTCTATATAGTAAATTAAATTATACTATCCATACCGCTATCTTCTGGAATGGAGAATCAGTGAATTCAATCTGAAAAGTTCAGTACTTGCGGCATCAAGAGGGAGCGAACCCACTTTGAGCGTTAAATAAAACTGTTTTACGAATATAATCCTGTGACCACAGACTGAAAGATGTGCGAAGCGTCAGTAGAAACAGATTAATTCAAAAAATCATTATTTGTCTTTTCTAGGGACCATGGATACTGTGGCATCGTGCCATAAGAAGTTTTTTTTATGTATAAACTTTCCAAGCGAGCAGGCGGTTCACCTGATGTTAAGTGAATACCGCCGCCCATAGACATCTGCTGCAACTGAGGGTTGCAGATGCGTTGACAACCTTTTGAAAATTGGGCTCCGGCTACCCCACTCATCAGACGAAACGCGAAAGTATTTATTATACTTCCACTACACGCCGGTCTTCTGTGAGGTCGTAGCATTTACCCGGATGAGCCAGCCCATTTTATTCAACAGCCGAGGCTGCTGTGTGGCTACTACGCATTACTTAACAGGTGATCTCGGCAGGTGATGCACGAAATGGGGGAGCCCTATTCGCGGATGGAGCTGGCGAGTTTCGTGACCTGCTCCAAGGGCTGGGCGGCGGAGTGCGGGCTGCGGGCAGGCTTCCTCGAGCTGGTGCGACTGCAGGGGCAGGTGGCGGCGGCCTTCGGGCGGACGCGCGCCCTCCGGCAGTGCCCCGGCGTGCTGGGCCAGTGCGCCCTCCACTGCATAGTGGGTGTCACAGTGGTTTGTTTTCATGTTGAGATGAAGCTGATGGGCCAGCATACTTTTTCTGGTGATTGCAACGCAAAATAAGACATTGAACATTGTCAGAGCGACAGCGATCTGAAAGTGAAATAGTGACGTCAACGATAACCGGGTTTCCCTAACGGAGGAGAAACAATCGTCATTGTCATTTTTTATTGAATCACTAGAGAAGCTCTCGTATAAAAATTATGAAAGCTGTTTACAAATATATTAAATGCCCAAAAATCTAATTTGAAAGCGCATAACTAATGAAAGTTTAAATAAAGTATTACCAATTCCACATAGTATTTCCAAGCGAAGTATGTTTCATATAAGAGGGTCGGCTCGTGCGAGAAAGCAGTGTGATTATTATGTACTAGTATGCACTTAAATATATTTTGATAAAAAGATTTGATGATAAAAGGATTTCTCCTACCAAAGTTCTTGCATCGACCCTTTATTGATAAGGATGTTATATGTAACAGGGTTGTAAATTTATAGCAACATAAAAATCCAACATTTTAAAACATCAATATGATTTTGGCTCATGTTAGGTGCGGCCGCCACAGCCCGGGGAGCCTTCGTATCCACTATTCGCTGCTCAGAAGCTGGAGGTGGAGCTCACCCTGGCAGAGCGCTCGGCCTCCGCCTACGAGGCCCTGAACACCATTCCGGGATACTCCTGCAACCCCATCGACGTCAGTACCTCACTTTATTCACCTCCCACCGCAATACCGTGGTACCGTTTCGGAGCACTGTCGCTTCATTTACCTTTAAGCTCGATATTTTCACTTAAATACAGTTGTACAATCCTAACTACGGTACCTCATATACGAGAAATGGTGCTTAGATATATTTCATGCCTAATTCGTCGAATTAAAATATCTTAGTTATATAAACTACGAATTACTTAAATACCTTACATAATTATATAAACTAAAAGGACACAAAAATCTCGGTAAACACGTCGATGCACCAGCCACTAATTCTACTAATACTAAAACTAGTAGTAAAGCTACTAATGTAGATACTCCTAAAATGTGTTTTGTTTCCGTTTCAGGGCTCCATGTTCGCCTTCCCCCGTGTAGAGATACCGGAGCGGGCTCAGAAGGAGGCCGATGAAAGGGGCCTCGCTCCAGACGAGTTCTATTGCCTGCGGCTACTTGAAGAAACTGGTAAGTAGCATTGCAAGCATAAATATTCACTCAATATATCCAGTCAGATAATAGCTACCGATCGAGCCGAGGTCCGGCCCTCTCGGGCACCCTCGAATCGGAATACTAAACGCGTGCTGAGTGACAGCCCAAGCCGAGGTCCCCTCTCGGGGACCCTTGAGCCTGATCACTCCATGGAGCGCCCGCCAAAGCGCCCTAAGAGTAGTAATAATAATAGCGTGACGGCCCGAGCCGAGGCTCCCCCGGGAGCCCTCGAGCTTAGTCACCATAACGCGTAATAATAGTACGCCGAGGTTCAGGCTAGGCGTCTCGTGCGCCAGGCCACATCAAGTCCGTCGGATCTGTAAAGGCCCCTAAGGCCAACAGTGGCTCATCCAGCCCAAAAAAAAAAAAAAAAAAAAACTCAATATATCTTAATGAATAGCACATTTGTTATACTCCGTTATCATGCATTTAAATCAATAGTAGATACCCCACCTAGGAGCGATACGGTCAGGAGGACGATGATAAGTAGAGAGACTTTTTTGTATATTAAAGCGAGCACGCGGTTCACCTGACGTTAACTGATTACCGCCGCTCATCGACATCTACCATACTGTCGTCTAGTACTTTATTATAAATAGCTTGTTCCATAGCAAAAGTCTTTTGCTAATACCGCGTCATTTCAGACAGTCATTTTGGAAAAAAATTCAGTGGTCGGCCATTTCATTAACGACCAATAGTATTTAGAAGGCAACAAATAAGATAGTGTGAATTGGTATGGATGGTAAGTCAGATTAGTGGGGATGATACGTCTTATGATCATTTTGGGACGAGTAAGAAATGTTAACAAAATTGTTGCTTAACTACTATTTGTATTAGTAGAGATAGAACGGTGGTAGGGCCACGCAGCAGCCTCGGCTGTTGCACGAATGGGCAGGGTAAGTACCACGATCTCACAGAAGACCGGCGTCAAGTGGAAGTATAATGCGTTTGTCCAGTGAGTGGTGAACTGTAGCCAAATTTTCAAAAGGTTTTCAACGCATCTGCAAACCCTCAGGTGTAGCAGATGTCCATGGGCGGCGGTATTCACTTAACATCAGGTGAACCGTCTGCTCGTTTGGCAACTTTCACATAAAAAAAAAGATATGTACTAGTTGTGTTACGTAAGTGCAGTACGAGAACCCATTTTGAACCAGATACAGCATGTGCTTATTTTTGGGTTAGGCGTGTGCGTGGTGCCGGGCTCGGGCTTCGGTCAGCGCGAGGGCACCTTCCACTTCAGAACCACCATCCTGCACCCGCCACAAGAGTTCAGCCACATGATGGACTCCATCAGGCGCTTCCATCTGCAATTCCTCCAACGATACGCGCCGCAAAGCGATCGGACACACAAAAATGGCGTGAATGCCGCTTTATAATGTAGTATTCTGTTCGTTATTGTAAACATTTTTATGAAGGCGGTTTAAACGCGTGGTAATATTGGGTAAATTGAGAGTGGCGAGGAGTTGTAGAAACAGAGGTTCTTTGAAAGGTCAAGTAGAGAATGAAGAGTTCCGACCACTAGTCTAGGTTGTGAAATTAATGCAGACAAAAAATTGTATATGCATTAAAAATAGACTTAAGTGAATTCTTTTTAAATTATTGTAAGTAAATACTGTTGTGTTAATAAATATGTAAATGTATCAGATATTCCAATAAAATAATTTTACCATTTTCTCTCATTTCATGCAATTTCAAAACTCTTACCAATTTATTTTTAACCTCTGACGTAAAAAGAGGAATATTATATTTGTGACGTGACTGTCTGTATATCTGTTTGTATGTGGCATCAGGTTCTTAGCGAGAGGACCAGATGGTGCAGTTTTTTGTTTTTCTGAAAGCTGACCTGAACGTGGTTCCAAGTTATAATTTGTATTAGGAGGTTACTTAAAATTTATAATACTACAATATCTCTAATTTTATGTGAAGCCATGCCGGCTCTACCACGGTAGACTTCTTTAGTATTCATCCCAGGCGAGAAAAGATCCTCTGACCCATGATCACGACTCAATATATTAAATAGTATATCACGAGCTAATCAAGATAAAGAATAAAGAAATATATGTTCAATAATCGTAGAAACTTATTGGGACTTCAACAATCTTCATTCTGACCTTCCTTCAATCAAGATCATCGCCTGTTAAGCGCCTTAACGCAGTTTTTAACCATTGCAAACTTTCTGACTGTGGTGAAAAACAAAAATGGGGGGGGGGGGGGGGCTCATTATATAAAAGTGGTGGAGTCGCTGCGAGACAAAAGAGCCGCTCGCAAAGCAATTTACACTTGCACGCCGCCAGTCCGCCGAACCAACATACCTGACGCGGCGCCTTTGTGACTTTTAATTGAAAAACGGGGAGCCTCTGTGGAATATTGGACGAGAGAAACGTACGCCAGACGGGGGAGAGTTTCATTAGAAGTATATATGTCTAAGAGCTCCAGCACACACACATTCCAAGCGAAAAAATTAAACCATTCGGTGTGTTTTTCTGTGTGACATGAAACTACATCCTCAGTAAAAATGTAGCCTCAAAGAGTAAACGCACTTGTAACAATCAATCTACGAACGCCTCGAATACACTCTCAGTATATTCTGTGGTAGGGCCACGCAGCAGCCTCGGCTGTTGCACGAATGGGCAGGCTCGTCCGTCCGAAATATTATGGTCCTAATGTCAAATAACAGGTGTCAATCTATGTGTAGATCTATAGAATATTGAAACCGGCCGATAGTCGACGGTCCATAGGTCTATGACCAAACCTTAGGTTACCGAAACCCTTATACATTCATAATTTTTTTTTTAATTATTCTTTCGCACTTTTAAAATTACTGTAGCTCTGTACCTTAGGCTAAAGACATATATATTTTCCCCCGAAATACGTTTAATTTCACCTGAAACTGAAATAAAATACGTACAAACGGCAATCCAGATATATATGTTGCTAAGTGAATAACAGGGGAAAGCACTTTGAAAGAGGTTTAGACGAAAATGCTCTATTCCGGAACAGACTTGGGAGGTGCGATACATAATTTACAAGTATTGCTGCACTATATCGAGGTATCTTGCGCCCTAACGTTCAGGTAATAGTCAACAGTTCCGCGTGCCGCTTTGTAATCGACCTTCACCCAACAAAGCGTACGTAATCTCACGTACAGTCCACAAAGAACGATGACTATACTTACGTACTTATGAGCCGTTAGTCTATGAATTCGGCACATTAGCTAAAATACGGCCGGACGGTAGCGAATCCCCTTAAAGTCTATGGGCCGTTACGTACGGTGCAATCTGCCGAATTGCCCTCGTAAAACGTGAAATCGCAATGGAAACGTCCACCCGCAATCGCTGCGAATATGAAATTGCAATAACGTCGAGCTATATAATCATTGGTGCAGTCCGCACGGACAGATTGATTAACTAATCTCATCTCATGCGTAATCAACTGATAGTGTTGTGCTTCCTGCAAATTACGATAGCCTGGGGTAGATAAAGATCTTGATTTTGCAATCTTTGACCACATTTATTTGTCTTATACATTACTTATACGAGTATTAATCTGTAACTGATACTTTGTATGATATGAATCAGGTGGTACCTAATACCCATACACTTAATTAGTTTTATTCTGCAAATAGATAACATACTATGCAAATTATTATTAATTTGTTTGAATAGTTTAAGTTTGCTTAAGAGATACGGTCTAATTTAGCGCTGTTTAATTGACCCTCTGATTTCTATTATTAAGTAAATTATTGTATATTATAATTCTTGGTACATCAGGTAAATTATTATACCTACCTGCAATGTTAACCCTCTTCTATGTTGACTGTACTGCAAAATTTTAACGATTAGTTGCGAAACGATTGACGGCAATTTTTTTTAATTTGATGAGTATCACCGTAACATTAGCGTGTTTATATAATTATTATTACTTTTAAAGAAAATTGCAAGTAAGATTTAATCTTCCAGTTTTGATAAGAATGACATCTCTTGAATATGTGTTGCAACCAGCAACCAAATCATAACATCGAAACTCTAATGTCAATGCGTGTACAATAAAATAATAATAGATGGCAGTTATTCACTTCAACGGTGACAAAAAACAAAATTTATTCATTAAAGAGATTATTACTTATCATTAATAAACTATAACTACGTATTGCTACATATTTATTAATAACTTAAATAACTTGACAAACTTAGCGAAAAGATTTAATCGGTTTTTTTATTTAAACTCTCGACGTTTCGAATGCCTTACAGGACTCATCGTAAATCATTAGGCACCAAAATTATTGTTAAATTAATAATAACTAATATTAAATCCTTAGTTGTTATAAATTTATGTAAATGAAGTTTGAAATAAAAAGGATTTACCACTGTCAATTACTATGAATGATCAGATTCCTTATGTAAGAAACGAGCAAATTGTTTACTATTTATAATCACTTCATACTGTTATAAACTGATAAAATAATCATACGTTCATATTTCTCATTAGTTTCAAGCAATACTGCTTAGCGTTGTTATATAAAGTGCCCTGCGTTGAATTTAAAATCTTTTTCCAATGATTACTCAATTACAAGGATAAAAAAATATAAAGTAAGTAAGTAACAACTATTTTGATAAACTAATCCGAAGATGATTTAAACAATTAACAATTATTGCTCTCATTTCTTATGGATAATGATCAATATGAAATTATTACTTTGTTAAATTATTATCAAAATGAGAACATGAAATAGGAATAATACGAATAAAATAAATAAAATGTACGTATAAATATTGAAAGACACGGATAAGTTGGAAGATAAAGAGATAAGTATATTTTGTAATAACATATTAACGCCACATAAATATGCAGTTTATCTATTCTTCATCTCTATCATTCCGAAGTATATTACATGACTCTCAATTTAATTTATTTTATCTGATTTTTTTTCAGCAATATAATTCGTCAATTTAATTAATTTTTGCACCTTTCAAATCAAATCTTCCTTTGAAAGGTGCAGAAAGACCATCCGAAATAAATACTTAAATTGCATAAATGTGAATATAGTGCTTTGCACATATCTAATGAATTTGTGTATACATATTATACACACAATAACAGTCATCATTCGATTTTTCCCAAACTTTTACCGGCATAATTTTTTTTCCCACTATTTACATTTAGTATTCCAATGAAATATTATTCTTAAGTTCTAGTTAATATCAATTTTTAAACTCTACGTAAATTATAAGTACTTTTTAATCACTATAAAATTAATAAAGACCTAAATCAACTTCATCAAATAAATTTTCTGTCTCAAAGTGAATATTCTCTCTTGATAATGAAGCTATTTATTAGAGTGATGATTAAATGTAATCAGAATTCATATGGATACATGAAACTTTCTAATGCACACGCATTACTATAGAAAGTTTCGAGCTGAATTCTCTTACGGCATAAAGCTTTTAAATATATAAATGAGATTGTATAAAAACTCTTGATGTTACATCTTACTAGTCTTAGTGTTACGGACAGGATATTCTAGTTGAAACATTTTTACGCTCCAGTGTTGCCATGCCAGCTGTCAGAGTCAGACTTAACGTTTCAAATTAGTTCAATTTTATGTAATAGATAACAGTAGTGTACATATGATTAAGACGATTATAACTAGGATTACGTAACAGTTGTATATAGGTAAAGTGAAGTGTACTTTTATCATATGAGTTTCATATATTCAGGCCTGTGTTATTGTCTTAAAAATGTATATAATTTTATATGCTGGCATATCTTTAAATCGCTAGTAAATTGTTATGATGTTCGATAACCCTTAAAGTTAATATAGACTTTTAACTAATCCCTTCAACGGATATTCCCGATTGTTGAACGAATATTAACGATCGGCAATACAAGCTGTGGCCGCTGTTACGTTATCATCAACCATCAAAAAGTGAAATTTTAGTCATGAAGAATAATTATTTAATCATCTTTTAATTTTAACAAGTGTTTGAGGCGACCGTGCCTTACTTGGAAAAAAATTACCGTGTGCAAAGTAGTGAAATTGATTACAGAATGTCATCCATGAGGTGTGTGATAAATCGCGCAACCGGCACCAGTCGCTTGTGGTCCGGTGCTGCGAGAACTTCGGAGCAGAGTGATTTCAGTATATGGTCTTACAACAAAATCTACAATCCCCGCACAATGGCATCTAAAGCAGTTACAATAGAAAACATCAATCCCAACATTGTGAAATTGCAATATGCTGTTCGAGGGCCTTTAGTCATTCGCGCCGGTGAAATAGAAAAAGAGCTTGAAAAGGTAGGTAAATCAAAACTATGTATTATTTATTATAACTATAAACACTTAAATAATGAGGGATAAATATGTTTTTCAGATAATTTCATTGCTTAAAAAGACGAAAGAACTAAATTAATGACTATACATAATAATTATCAAAACCCTTTTACTTGACATTTTTTATAAGGATACCTACTTAAAGTATCTACATTTGTTCTGATGAGCAAATCTTAAACATTCTTATCATGGTCAAGTCACTATTTTTTATCATTACAAATGTACAATTTATGCACAAGTTGAGGTAAAATGGAAACTCATAAATATGGCTTTTATTACTTGCCTTATTTAAAAGATTTTTCATTGTAATATTGGACACAAATGGAATTTCCATTATTGTTTGATTAACACAATCATGGCAAATGGCAACCAGTTAGCATGTTGCCATGCAACACTTAGCTCATTATTACCTTCATGAGTAGCCTGTAACTTGTAGTATGCTTGACTTTCTTTTTTATCTAAGCGGTATATGAATAAAAAAACAAAGATATTACTTTCAAAATATGAATTAAATATGAAAATGATTATGTGCAGTGATTATAACAGTCATGTAAAAGTAATATTATGTCATCATCTTGTATTTTTTTCAATCATATACATATAAATATGTATTATGAATATTCATGCTCTATATCTTTACCTGCATGTAAGATTGAATATTGAGTTAAACAAAAAATCAATTGCGCACGCCACAGAGAAAATCTCTATATGCACCAATGGATTTTTTGTCATTGAGTGTACTATTGTAAGTACTATATGAGTGTAATATACTTGCTTGGAGTTGTCTATCCATATTCCAGTTTTAAAATTTAAGATTTATCGACCATTAGCAACACCATAACAGCAGTAGTTGCTATATAACACATAGTGTTTAAAGGACATTGTATAGAGCTTTCATGAGGTCAGTCTACGAGTCAGTTAAGTTCAAAAACAAGTTAATTGCACTACAATGACTTCCCACTTCAGCAAATTGTAATAGTTATAAACAGTTTACTTATTGCTTGGAAACAAATATGAGCAACAATAATTCAGAAAATATTGAATTCATTACTTTCAGATGGTAAATAGTTATGCATATGTAAATAATCAATAGATTTATATATATATTTAACTGTGGTAGGACCACACAAGAGTTTTCACTGTTGTATGAAAGGGCTGGTCCTTCCGCATTAGTACCACAACCTCACAGATGACCGGCGTGAAGTAATGCAAATGCAAATGTCTTAGACTGCTTTAATCTTTTGTAGTTAGGGTTTGTGGCAAAAACCCCATAGATTAAGTTACTAGTGCTACTATTAAGTGATCTGGTTCTTGGACATATCAAATAATTTACTTTTTCATAGTATATACATTGAAAGGCAACTATTTAGTTTCCAAAGCTGAAGACAACCATCTTTGGAAACTAACTTTCACTTAAAATTTATTCAATTTATATCCACAAAACACATTGTCATTGTCTTCTCTCAATTTCCCTTCTTTGTTTTTGAAGAAATTGTTGAACATTTAATCATTCCAAATTTCCTTGTTTTTTTTGTCTTACTTTCCATGTTTGTTTTCTGATCAAATACCATTTCATATAAGTCTTCACACATACTAGTGCCTTCTCCCTTTATGACTTGTCTCAATATCATTTAAAATATCCCGCTTAAATACAAATATATTCCTATGTTTAATCTACAATAAAGCCTTTTAATATTTTGGCCTTGTGATAATGATAATGGACAATGTAAGTAGTCTTTGTTTGGTTTGATTAATATTGAGGCTTTTTGGTAAATTTGTGAAACAATGTATTCTCTTATTTTATATACTCGTACATACATTTAACATTAGTTCTTAAAACTATTAAAATATAAAAAATATATAGATTATTATGTGTATGTGCATAATACAGTATTGTTTAAGTAACCCATAACAGTTATTGTTAAGACATTAACTGTTATGGGTTTTACATTTCAGTGCTGACTTTAAATCCTTTTCAATACTGAAGAAACATCAATTTCAGACAGAAATTCAAATTTCTTAAGGCTAGTAAATTCTTTCTCTATCTTTAATCTAGTAAATTAATTAGCAAATAATTAGTTAGCAAATAACACCATTCCACAGCTCTAAAAATTTATAGGATTATTTTTGTCTGTAATGAAATAACATACTTTGTCAATTCTGAATTGAAACCAACACAAATAATGTGCTAATTTAAGAAGTTTAATTTTATTAGCTAAACTTCTACATACTGTATGTATATACTTATATAGTATGACAGACCACAAACATATAGTATGACACTACTACCACAAACATACAAATGACTACGATTGTAATTGAGTTTAAAGCCGTTTATCAACAGTGTGTAGCAATGTGACCATGTAGTGCCTGAGATAAAGAAATGGGATCACAATTATGCGAGACGTCATTATGACGTATTTGAAGGGAACATATAAAGGTATTGATATCCGTTTGAACCCGAAGAAAAAATACTGTTGATGATTCAGTTTCATCACAATTGTACACAGTTTGTCGATTTGTATCGATTCTTTTGTATTAATTATCGGACATAATGTAGGGGCGCCTTCTATACTCGCTGCAAATAAATTGTGATGTAATTTCGAATGGAGCTTTATAACGGAGATAGTATAAAAAGGTGGTATCTTTATGCCTTAAGAAAACATAAACAACATAGGTACAAGCTAGTTAAATATGAAATTACAAGTTCTCGCGACAACTTGGGGTTCAGTGAGGGACAGTCCATTAATCACGTATACATAACGTTTTAGCATTTTTAACCCTCCAACCCCCAACCACCCCATGTCGAGCCTCAAGTAATTAATGGACAGCCCCTTGACCAGAGACTAATTTGTCATTCAAATACTATTTCTACCACTTTGCCCTTTTGACCCCAAAATGCCTAACGTCACTACAGACTCTTACATAATCGTGTAGCCAGAAATGTAATGAGACATCGGATCGTCCTGTTATTGTTCGAGAGACCACAGGGGCTTCGCTAAATGCGGGCAACTCGATCCATTCTCAGCCGATCGGAGCCCCAAGGTCCGTTCAGTAGGGTGACATTGAAGTGTCCTTGCTCGGGAAATGCTCGCCTGTAAGGACTAGCTTTCTGGCGCGGGTTTGTCATTCTTCTTGGTAAAGAAAATGCGTTGAGTTAAGCCATCCAAGTGCGAGTCGAACTCGAAGGGTTCCGTACCATTATCTATAAAAACTGTAAAAAAAAATCATGTCCGTTGTTGTATTAGAGCCCCACTTAAATAGTTTTTTATTCGATTTTTTAGTATTTGAAATACGTCATCTGTGAAAATTTCAACTGTCTTACTATTCACGGTTCATGAGATAGAACCTGGTGACAGACATACAGACGGACAGACAGCGGAATCTTAGTAACAGGGTCCCGTTTTACCCTTAGGGTACGGAACCGTAAAAAGGAAGTTGTTTATTACGAAATCCAAAAATTAATATTCATTAAAATTCCAAACTTAATTCCAATTGCTTCACCAGTTGCGATGTAATTGCAGGACATACCTGTATGCTTACTTTAGTGTTAATAATGTATCATTTTTGCTCTACCATTGTTAACAGATTTACAATTTGTTTGTTAATTAGAATGACTCCCGTCACCCTAGAACTTACATACTTCAGGGGTTTTTGCAACCATAAAGTAATCTCTACGTACCGTTTCGGCTTCTAATTCTTAGTATGTTATTCAATTTTTATCTCTAAATCGTCCATCAGCAACACTGCAATTTGCTCTCAAAATGTACGAAGAGTTACTATTTTTATGCGCCGCTATTAATATTTTAAAACGAGATAATTTCAGCGCGGAATTTTTATCTTGCAACCTACGTAATGTCCACGGTTACGAAATACCATATCGGCTTGATTGATGGGATTGTGACGAGATCCCTTGTTAACGGCCAGATAAATGCCTGGCCTTTATCCATTATCATCGAAGCATCCGTGACCGTGAGCTTGACATAGCAAGTCCTAATTTCACTCCTCTATTTACGTTTAGTTAATTTTACTCCTCAATTTAATTTAGTTATTCTGTAACGTCGTCTGAAAAATCTGCTGTCCGCGGACCTTAATAGAGGAGACAGTTTCTTTGGTTTGGAAACGATAAGAAATACTAGTCGATTTTATCTCATATTTATCAATTTTTTAAAACCAATATCGTGTTTATCTATTATTAAAATCAGTACTGTATTTCTCGTTTAGTCCTTGCTAGCAACTCGAGAAAAATAAATAAATCCTGTTTATACGTCAAGACCAATGATATTATACAAATAAGAGTATACAAATAAAAGGTATACAAATAAGAGGTAGAAATAGCACCGAAACTAAGGCACTAAAATTACCCCAATTGTTATAACTAGATTGCAGTTCTATAGACTGCTATCCTACACATTCACCTATATATGTCATATAACGTGAAGTGTAACAATTTTTTTTACGCTGAATAGAAAAACGTCATCTTAAACATCATTGCAACAAGACTGTTACGGAGCTTAATGGAGCGTCGTTTTGTATTCCAGCAAATTGTACTTCTACAATGCGGTAATATTTAAACAGGCTAGGTAAATAGATTGATAGATAGCTAGATTTGCACATATCTAGCAAGTTTGCATTATGATATTGCTCGGAGCGGCGAAGGTCGCCCGCGGAGAATTCGAGTTATAATTATCCGGAATAATTAGTTTGCGTCGCGGTAACATTTGGACGGATGTCGTAATCGTAACTGCCAAATGGTAAAGCTACTATGACCTCGTGTTCTAAGTAACGCTTTACCCAAGATTCTTAACATCTTAACAACGGACCTGTTTTGTATTCTGATAGCACTGGCAGGCAAAGCTATATATCGAATTTTCTTATTTCTGTCTCTTCTGCAATTTCGTATTTCAAAATTGATGCACATCCTCTGTTAGCCTCGTTACTAAACATCGGACTCGTAAACGAACGGTTGGCTGTTATAGTATTTTATTATTTATTTCTCTCATAACTAGCAATTAGATATATTGTGTTGTGAAAGCAAGGAAAATGTTTATAAATATTGCTCGCAAACCAACTTATATAAAGATTTGCCAATCATCATTATCATTGAAGCCTGTTTGAGTCAACTGTTGAACATAGGCGTCTCCCGCAGACTGCCACGAAGCACGATCCTGAGCCACCTGCACCTATCGATTTTCCACAGATATGCAGTTCTCATATACGTCGAAATGGTTTCTGCGGTTTTATTATTTCAATCAACCAAACTGTACACCCATCGACTCCCTGCTTTGAGATGTTTATACTGCTTCTTGAACTGATCTTCTGGTCATCTCATAACTTGTCGGAAGAAAACTTTACAAGGAAACAACGACGCTCGACTGATTGTTTTTTAAATATAAACATAGCCCTTACTTTGATAACATTATCCTGTGTTGTAAGCACCTTTTACAAAAAAAAATTTGTGGGAATCGAAACCACTACCCCCGACGACAAAGCCAATACCTTGGTTTCTGTACCACGGAGTCATCTATTTAAACGTTAAAATAAACATGGTAATATCATAATCATCATAATAGCCTGTTTAAGTTAACTGCTGGACACAGGCCTCCCCACAGACCGGCACCATTAATTCATACCAACGACCGCGAACTAATTGACGGCCATGCGCAAACTACATGCTATAAGGCCGGTTTCAATATTCATCTATTCTATTCTTTTTTTTATCTCATTTTACAATAAATGCACCTACTTAAACTTCTCTGGACCACCCAAAGGTTGATTGGTAGATAATGCTGATGGCATTAAATCCGCCTCTGTACATATTTTGTGTGCATAATTATAAAATAAATCTATTGATTTGTTTAGTAGCGACAGGTTATTGACATTAGCTCTATGTACAATACTTACGTCAAAGCCTCCAGTTTACAAATCTGATAATTAAACAGGATATTGAAACCGGTCGTTACTCATTTTTTTAACACGGTTACGCAAGCTCCCGTATTATGAAACTGCAAAATGCAGTTGTGCTAGCAACTAGCTTGACATTTTACCGCCTTGAAAGTTTTGTACTCTTATCGGTTCTTAAGCCCCGGACGAGCCTGCCCATTCATGCAACAGCAGACTGTTGCGTGGCGATACCACATTGGAGGATGCTAAAAATTAAATCCAACGCGGCTATATCGTAAAAATAGTTACATTTTCACAAATGTTTCAAACTGGATGTAATTAATATCTTGTCGCTTAATCGGGGAAACATATTTGTTTACCTGGAGACATTGTTTGAGTTTACTGGGACATAAAAACTAAGATAAACCCATGAAAGATGTAATGGCAACGAAACTCGGAGAGTTGCATGTTACCCGCGCAGGCACTTAGCCTGATATTCGGGAAGGTTTGCAAGATTGTTATGAGAGCTGTCATTATCCGAGTGTTGGTGGAGAGACTGATGAGAGAAAAACGCACGTGGCAGAGATGTGATTGTTGAGATAGATGCGAAATATTACCTGAATGGATAAGATCCGGAGATCCGGAATGAGTATATTTGCGAACGTTTGTGCCACCAGTGACTGAGAAAGTAAGGAGTGGGTAGACGTGAGAAGGGAGCAAAGCCATGAACATAGAAGTTAGTTGATTATGAATTTGAGAGTTGGAGAATGAAGACACAGAGCTTTTCTAGTAATATGATTAAATGAAACTAGTTTCCGGATTTTATCGCGTTTTTATTTTGATTTGAACTCCCGACGTTTCGAACCCTTTCCAGCGTTCATGTTCACGGGACAGACTGATTGTCCCTCCCAGCGTTCATGTATAATAATAATAATAATAACATCTGAGGCGACTGGGACTCCGGGACGGAAAGCTCCAAGCTCAAATGCAGAAGGCGGTGCTCCTCGATACCGCCCGCATCGTCCGCCGGTCTCTCTCCCTCTCCCCTAACCCTCGGCCGTTTGGTCTCCCCTGCCGAGGGCTTCCGTCTGGTTGGGTCCTATTTATTTATGTATTACATATTATATTTATATCTGTATATTTATTTTTATTCATAATATTTATTTTATAGATGCAATATATATTTATGTGTTTATTGTTTATCCCCAAACCCAACCAGACGAGAAAACAAATAAATACCCCAAAATAATAATAATAAATAGGCGTAGGGAAGTGACGCCCCCATCGCCCACCGGCGTAACAGTTCAAGTGACAGAACTGTTGCGTCGGCGCAATCAGTCAGCGCCTTGCCAATAGGTGTTTGCACCGTGCCTCGGCATAAGTGAGGGTGCATAGGCCCGTCTGTGCGTTCGGCCACACTACAGAAAACGGTGCCGGTCTGGGGGCGTCTTCCGTTAAACGACGCCCTAAAAATGGATGATGGAAAAAAAGAAAGGAAAGCGCATAGGGCCGCCAGCCAGGGCGCGTCTGGAGCTGGCGCTGGATGTGGCAGCATGCGGGACGCCAGCCAAGCGCGGGGTACTGCACGACCACCAGGCAGTACCTCGCATCCATCATCCCCACCAGTTGGCTTGGTGTCGGCAGGATCCTCTCGGATCCAGCAATCGGCACCCGCCGCTGGTGGAATACGCCGCTTGCGCTGGACTGAAGATATGAATAGGAACGCAATGCGGGCGTATCTTAGGGCGAAAGGGAGTGAGACTGGAGGGTTTGCGTATCGGGCAAGGATGCATCGCTTTTTTGCTGAGCTGGAGCCATCTATAACCGTCACCGAGCAAAACCTGGCAGACCGAGTTCGGTACATCATGCGCTCAAAAATATTTGATGATACCGAGCTCGAACGACTACGACGTGAGGCTGTTCCCTCATCGGATGAAAATGTAGTGGCTGGGGATATGGCCCCGCAAGCTGCGGACCCTGCAGGGTTACAAGCAGATGCGGAGGCCGCGGTTAACCCCCCGGCTCCTGTAGATTCGTGCGATGATGGAATAGTCGCCCAAGAAATAGAACAGATGGGAAGCATATTGGAGGAGGCAATTCTGGAGGTGCGCGAAACGCCTCTCGAGAGTCGACCACGTCTCCCCCGCATACCCCTAAGTAAGCGGAGTCGGTCTGTCGTGAGGTCTCTTAACTCGATGCTGGCAACCTATTTGGAAGCTAGCCGGGATCTTTGCGATACGGGCTCAATTTTCTTTGGCGCTGCACTGGCAGTATGCCGAATCGTTGGCGCCAAACTTCCCAAGGCTGGACGTGCTACCAGACCAGTTAGCACTATCCCAGCATGGAGAAGAAGAATTGAGGACCGTATCGCAAAGGTAAGGGCCATCATCGGCAGGCTGATAAGCTTCAGGTCGGGCAATAATAGGCCCAGAATTGTGCGCACCGTTAGGATGGCGTTCGCTGGGACCAACATAAACTTGTCCCAGCCGGACATAACGCAAAAACTAACGGAGCGCATAGATGACCTGAAGCAGAGGATCGCTGCTTGGGGGAAGCGGATTCGGAGATATTCCGAGAGGACGGCGCGGTTTAGCCAGAATCGCCTCTTCCAGAGTGACCAAAAGAGGCTCTACAAATCTTTGGAGCGACCAATGAGTTGTGGAACGGGCCAAGGACCGGACCAGGCAGACACTGTCGCCTTCTGGCGCAGCCTGTGGTCAGAGCCCGAAGACCACAGTGAGGGCCCTTGGACACAAGTCGTGGCGAGCCAATGTGCAGACATTACACCCATGGACCCCGTCGTCATAACACCCGACGACGTATCCGAGGCAGTCCTTAGAGCCCCGAACTGGAAAAGTCCGGGACCCGACGGGCTGCATCACTACTGGCTGAAGGGGTCGTGGTGTGTCATGCTGTGCTCGCCCGACAGTTCCAAGAGGCTCTCGATCAGAGGTCGCTCCCGAGCCTCTTTACTACTGGGGTCACTCATTTGTTTCCTAAAGATCAGGTTACCACAGACCCGAGTAAGTACCGCCCCATTACGTGTCTACCTACCATCTATAAGACACTGACATCTATTCTGAGTATGAGAATCACCCGGCATATTAATATGAATCGGATTATGCCTCGTACTCAGAATGGATGTCGGGGTGGCGGTCGTGGAACCAAGGAACCGCTTCTCATCGACGCGGTCATTCGCAAAATGGTTAAACTCAACCGTCGGAACCTCTCCGCCGCCTGGATAGACTACAAAAAGGCATTCGACTCGGTGCCCCATACATGGCTAAAGAGGGTCCTCGAACTGTACAAAGTAGACTGTACGTTAAGAGACTTCCTCGAGCACTGTATGGGGCAATGGAGTACGATCCTTTGTCATCTAGGCGAGCGGATGACGGCTGCGGAATACCGGATAAGGATACGACGGGGTATTTTCCAGGCGACTGTTTGAGTCCAATATGGTTTTGCCTCTCCCTGAATCCTCTCAGCGTATTACTGGAGGGCTCGGGGGGAGGATTTCAGCTTCGGAGAGGAGGGACAAAGGTGACCCACCTTTTCTACATGGATGACCTCAAGTTATTCGCCTCCAATCGCTCCCATTTGATGGAATTGCTTCAAGTCAGTTGTGATTTCAGCAATTCTATCAAAATGGAGCTCGGGACGGATAAGTGTGCGGTCCTTCATGTCGAAAGAGGTAAGGTCACTAATACGGCGGGCATAGACTTATCTATGCCCGTTAACATAAGGACCCTCTCTGAGGCTGAAACATACCGATACCTGGGTATGTCACAAAATATGTGTATCGATGAGGCTGGCATGAAACAGTCAGTTCGTGATGTGTTTTTTGCACGCCTGACAAAGGTGTTTAACAGCCATTTGTCAGGCGTGAACAAGGCACGCGCATTTAACGGCTGGGTCATGCCAGTCCTCATGTATACCTTTGGCGTACTCAGGTGGACTCAAACTGAGCTCAATGCCCTGGACCGAAAGGTCCGCACAACTATGACGTCCCACAGAATGCATCATCCGAGATCGTCAGTGATGAGGCTGTACCTGCCGCGGAAGCATGGCGGGAGAGGCTTTTTGAGCGTCCTTACCATGCACAATCGCGACGTGTGCAGCCTCCGCAACTACTTCCTGGCGAGATCGGATGAGTCAATCTACACGGACGTCATTAGTTGTGATAAAGGACTTACCCCTCTATCCTTAGCCAACGAGCAATGGCAGGACCCGGGAGTACTGAGCGTTTCCGACCGAGAGGCCGTATGGAAGGAGAAGGAGCTCCACGGGAGGTTCTACAAGGCTCTACACGAGCCTTTCGTAGATACTGTTGCCTCCCTTAACTGGCTACGTTTCGGTGACCTCTTTGGGGAAACCGAAGGTTTTGTCTGTGCGATACAGGATCAGGTTATTAAGACGAACAACTATCGGAGATACATCCTAAAGGATGGCACCGTCGACATCTGTCGACCTTGTCGCCATCCCGGGGAGTCGCTTCGGCATGTTATCTCCGGTTGTTCCATGCTTTCTAACTCTGAGTATCTGCATAGACACAACCTAGTAGCCAGAACCCTCCACCAGGAGCTCGCTCTGAAATACGGCCTCGTGGAACGGAAACTGCCGTATTATAAGTACTCTCCGGAGGCCATGCTCGAAAATGACCGCGCCAGGCTCTGTTGGGACCGGTCCATCATTACGGACAGGACGATTGTCGCGAACAAACCTGATATCGTGTTGATGGACCGGGCACAGTCGCGGGTATTTTTGGTCGACATTACCATTCCATATGACGAGAACCTCGTGAAAGCCGAAACAGATAAGAAGACGAAGTATCTGGACCTGGCTCACGAGGTGACCGACATGTGGGGTGGTGTGCCGACCGAAATTATCCCGATAGTCGTGTCTGCGAATGGGTTGATCCCAGTCAGCCTCTCTAAACATCTGAGGCGACTGGGACTCCGGGACGGATCGCTCCAGGCTCAAATGCAGAAGGCGGTGCTCCTCGATACCGCCCGCATCGTCCGCCGGTTTCTCTCCCTTTCGCCCTAACCCTCGGCCGTTTGGTCTCCCCTGCCGAGGGCTTCCGTCTGGTTGGGTCCTATTTATATATGTATTATATAAAATATTTAAATATATATATATATATATTTATTTTTATTTTTATTTATAAACCCAACCAGACGAGAAAACAAATGAATATCCCCCCATAATAATAATAAAATATCTTTATTCACATAGACGCTTGCGCGTTCTTATGAAACGTCAAAATTTTACAAGAAATTAACACGTTCGTAAGTTACCACCGGTTCGGAAAGCAGTTTCTGTTGAGAAGAAACCGGCAAGAAACTCAACAGTTGCTGTTTTTTAAAAAATCAGTTTACAATATAATAGTACAGGCACAATAGTCTTGTTTTAGCCTACGTGAGTATCAACAGTATTAACCCACATTGGCGTCGTCAAGATATTCGGCAATAGTATAATAGGCTTTAGCCATAAGTTTACTTTTAATTTTTCGTTTAAATTCATCAAGTGGCAGACTTAATATCCACTGTGGAATTTTATTATACATGCGCACACTTTGCCCCATGAACGACCTGTTTACTTTTTGTAGGCGAAATAATGGCGTAGTTTGTCCTTATTTCTAGTATTTAGTTTATGTCTGTCACTATTCTTTTGATAATTATTAATATTCTGTTTAACATACAAAATATTACAATAAATATATTGAGACGCAACAGTGAGTATATTAATCTCTTTAAAAAGATCTCTGAGTGTATTCCAGGCTCCGATGTTATAAATTGCTCGGACAACCCTTTTTTGAATAATAAATATTGAATTTATATCAGATGCACTACCGCACAACAAAATGCAGTACGACAAGATACTGTGAAAATAACTGTAGTAAACAAGTCTGGCAGTGTCGATGTCTGATAGCTGCCTAACCTTCCTAATTGCAAAAACAGCGGAGCTTAACCTATTCGCAAGAGATGATAGATGGGGACTCCATTGGAGCTTTGAATCTACTGTGATTCCCAAGAATACAGCGGACTCAACAGGATTAGGGGTTACGCTATTCAATTTTAAGCTAAAACTTCGCCTTCTTACGTTGGGAAGGGCAAAAAGAAGGCATTTGGTTTTTTTAGCATTTAACACCATATTATTAATGGATACGCGAAAGTGCACTATTCACGTCGTCATAATTCGATACATTTCGGTCAACCTTAAAAATAAGCGATGTGTCGTCAGCAAACAGTACAACATCACATAACTCACTGGCATAAAAGGGGAGATCATTTATATATACTAAGAATAATAATGGGCCCAAGATTGATCCTTGTGGGACACCCATTTTCATGGGGGACCCTGCGGAATTTACATCATTTATAGATACTTTTTGAATTCTATTACTAAGGTAAGAGGCAATGAGATTGAGGGCGATGTCACGAATGCCTGTCATGTTCATGGGACAGTCAGTCTGTCCCGTGACCATGACCGTAAACTAGTTTCATTTAATATGTATAATATTCGCGTAAAATCAAGAAAACAATATGATTAAGTTAACAACTTGATCTTTAAATTTGCTTCCGTGTTATTAGTTATTCAATAATAAATCGTTATTTGATTTTCGCTATTGTAACTTCATAATTAGTAATTGAAGTTATACTTCTTTTGGGGCATTTGGGAAAAATTATTATGAGAGTAAAATTTTTACAATGCGACATTTGTCGATTTGGCGATTTTTGTCGCTATGACCATAGTAAGTAACAACTTTTTGCCATTTGCCTTTTTATTAATGTGAAAAGTTGCCAAGCGAAAAGGTGGTTCACCTGATGTTAAGTGAATACCACCGCCCATGGACATCTGCTACACCCGAGGGTTGCAGATGCGTTGACAACCTTTTGAAAATTTGGCTCCGGCCTATAATCCCAAGTTAAATAATTAGTCCGTTATCAATTGTATTTAATGCCTTTTTCACAAACAAAGTGCTGTCAAAATTTTTAGTTATTTTTATTATATTACGCCAAAGAAATTTTACATGCGTACACAGGTACACATACATATTATCTGTATCGTGCGGCTAGATTAATATCCGCCTTCTTTGAGTCTCTTGCTGTCTACACATAACACAGAGCCTGCATATATCTCAATACCTTTATCAGATGCTATGATCATATCAGATAATAACGTAGTATATTACCGTCATATACGCAGATCAGATCGGCTGCTGTGTCTGATACTAATAAGATATCGATACCCATTGCATAATGTCGATTAAATCCGTTACATGCTAATATATTTATGAATACATTTTGTGAATCCTGCTCATCCTGTCTGTCACCAGACTGTCTCGTGAACCGTGATAGTTAGACAGTGGACATTTTCACACATGATGTATTTCTGTTGAAGCTTTAACAACAAATACTATAAAACGGAATAAAACAATACTTAAGTAGGGCTCCCATACAACAGACATCGGTTTTTGCCGTATGATGGTACGGAATTTGCGAGTCCGACTCGCAATTGAGCGGTTTTTTTTTTATAATTTTTAAGACAATAAGCTCAGGGAAGCGTTAATCGTAACAACTATCTCTTTCTATCCCTTGCGAGTTCCCGCGGGTGGGAATATGACACTAGACCAGGAATTTTCGCCGTAATCATCGTATCGTTTCACATTTGTTACCATACAAGATACGCCGACTCGTTTGCGCAATTTTTGCGTGAAACTGCAACGTAACAAAGCCGCACCGATGTCAATCGAGGCCCAGATTAGATATGATCCCAATATGTGGTAAGCTGTTTATGACATGTTACATTATGTTGTTGTTGCTTTCTCAAGCCGCAACACTCAACGCTCAGTCGGATTTGAGTTCTAATAAGCTCGCGCACGAAGTGTTTCGTTATCATAATAACCATCATCTATAATAACTACAAAACAACCTAAATTTAAAAATTAATAACTTAAACTAATTGGCAAGTACTTATTGGTTGCCTAGCTACCGCCTCGCATTTGTAGTGTAGGAGCCCCCCTTAAATATATTTTATTTTATTCTGTTTTTTAATATTTTTGTTATAGCTCCAACAGAAATACATCATCTGAGAAAATTTCAACTGTCTAACTATCACGGTTCATGAGATACAGCCTGGTAACAGACTGACAAACAGACAGACAGACAGATAGCGAAGTCTTAGTAATAGGGTTTTAACCTTTTTAACCTTTGGGTACGGAACTGTAAAAATTGCCGTTATACTCGCATCACGGAAAGAGTACTAGTAATTAATATAATGAGCAAAGATGTCTCCGGTATCAAACAGTTCGTCTTGTATTGAATTTCCACCAAAGTTTCCATATTAAAAAGGGACTAAATTTATTAAATGAAAAATACCTTATTATCGTATTACTCTATACATTTATGGTATCGGTTACGTTGGATTGAGATTATCGTAATATTAGATCTTTAATAGCCGTGATAAATATAGATAAAGGTGATAAGGTAAACTTAAATTGCATTGATACTAACATAAAAGCATTTTATTTTATTAGTGTTGCAATAATTTCTCGAAGGAAACAACACAAGTATACGTATATTGATCCAATTCTGCAGTGTTAGCGGTGGGGTTAGCTCCGGGGTCGACGACCCCGCCTTTTGTGCCAAGGACCTTATATTACCTAATTGCGTACGCGAAGTACCACTTCCCGCGAGTATTGGTTTATTCGCCGTAACTTATGTCCGTTTTTTGGCCGTATCATAATCATCAAAATTCATGTCACGATTTGAAGAAAGCAATGGGTTCTGCTTTCTTACTAAAAAAGTGGAAAAAATAATCTTCTCTTGACATTAAATTTGTGAGACTGGATTGTGGAATTTAGATTGTTTTGGACCTATTTTATTTAAAAGTGGCGACGCATTTGCAACCCTACGGGTGTTGCAAATGTCCATAGGCGGCGTTTATCACTTAACTTCAGGTGATCAGGCAAACGTTGTTTTGTCATATAAATTATTTCTAGGGAATTTGTGAATCTACACATAGAAAAAGAATTTTCAGAACACGCACATAAAACTTTTTCTCAATTCGACTGTATTTTTTTTTTTCATAACTTATCATTCGACTGGGTGAACCGGATTTTGACGATTCTTTATTTATTTGAAAGCTGGTTATTCCCACGTGGTCCCATATTATTTTCATTGGTACCGTATTGGATCTTGGTCTCCAGAGAGAATAAGGGAACTCTTGAAAATAAATTATATACAATGAATACAGAGCGAGATATTTGTAGTCTGTTTAGTTTTTCGTTAGTAATTATATTCATAGAATATGTCACCGACGCAACGCATAGTGCAATTATACAACGAAAACTTCATAAATGTTGATATTTTTGCGACTACGCCTTCATATATAAAAAAATGTCACTAAATATCTAAAAATTTATAATAACACACATCCTTGTTCTCAATGTATTCTTCTATATTATAAAAGGCGATTCCCATTAGAGTAGCTTTTACGAGCAATTTGACAAATCGAGTATATAAGCGCTACGCTGTATAAATAGCCGTTTTCCATTGAACAAAATTCCGTAATAACATTGAAGATAGACTTAACTTGAGTCACGATTCACAATATTCTTATAAGCGTGTTTATGAAAAAAGAATCTAAGGGTCTATACCACTCTGACCAATAACACGACAGTCGGAAATTCGCATGAATAGGTCATTCCAATAATACTTATGAATTAGATAATTAAGAATCGCCCTTATTTTTGTCCTGTTTTATATTGTTATATAGAGTGTCGTTACCATCGCGACAATAAATGAACACACGTCTAACGCTACTTGCCAATAATCATAAAAAATATTAACGTTGAAAAAAATCCATAGTTAAAAAAAAATTTTTTCAAACAAACTAAGTAAAAAAAGAAACAAAATTTGTAACATCCTATACAACTAACTGATTCATACTTCCGAGACTTTTCCATTCGTTGTCACAGCGTCGCATTACAAGCCTCTCCTTCTAACAGTATGTTTTGTCTCTATTAAATTCATTCAACCAATTCATATGGTTTGTGACCTTTACAAATGAACTTTATGTTACAGTTTTATATGTAAGGATGTTCTAAAATTCCTTGTTTTGGAAAATTTTATTATTGATGTTTAAGGAATGTAAATGTTTAATCAATTTTAAAAAGTTATCCTCTATATGTGTGTTTATTTATTGTCGCGATTATAACGACACGCTGTATATAGATTGTTCGTATCTATGACAAATTACGCTCATGGAGGCTGCTTTAGCGTCGGTCTTCATACACACTACACACGCACTCCAATTTATTGTTTTGCTCTCCAACAACTATGCTGAGTAATCTAGCCTTGGTATGCTAATTGCCATTGTCACTGTGGTATTCGCAGCTCATGAGAGAATTCGACAGTTAGTATACCAGTTCCAGACTAATAATGGACACTGTTTATTTCGCAGGGCGCCGAGAAACCCTTCAAGAAGGTGATCAAGGCGAACATTGGCGATGCACACGCCATGGGGCAGAAACCTATCACATTCATTAGGCAGGTGAGGTGTTTTTCAATTCGGACAACGTCTTATATCTAAATCCAAGGTCATGTGCTCAGAACGATACCGAATTTTCCAGCTCTTTTGTAATTTCATTGATTGTATTCCTTTTTCATTTTTAATATTGAAATATAATTTGAACCTTGTAAATAAAAATTGAAACTTCGTAATGTATGGTCATGGTCTGCTACGCGAGCCTTTTTTATGTTGCCGGATTTCACGAGTCCCAGGAATACTTTTTACTGATAAATATATCATTAATATTTTTAAATCAATTCTTTAAATTCGATTTATTATATTATACATTGTAGCGATATATAATTAACTAGCTGCTGCCCGCGACTACGTCTCTGTAGAAGAGGCTGAAGGCGTAACATTCAGACAGAAAGAAAGATATACATAAAATATGTATATAAATTATAGCCTATGTGTTATTCTGATGTATAAGCTATATTATTGTAAAGTTTCATTAAAATCCCATCAGTATTATTTGCGTGAAAGAGGAACAAACATCCATCCATACAAACTTTCGCGTTTATAATACTAGTAAGGACTAGTTAAATAAAACCTTTATATTTCTTAATTAATAATGACGCATTACGTTTTGACGCACGCACTAAAACCAGCAGAACTGAAATAAGCTGACTAAATTGAATGTTTTAAAAATAATTCGAACTTAAAGAATTGATTTAAATAATAAATAAAATGATTTTTGAATTAAAAAAAAAATTACTTATATACCTTACTATGTATTTCTATTATATTCATACTCTCTGTATACTAGACCATATATTCTGATATAGTTTTTGACGTTCAATACTTACCTATTCATAATAGAAAGATATTCCGTAACATCATATTTTTTTCAGCGTACAAACTCCTACAGTAGGAGATTTGTTCTATTCCGGACTTACGTCTTTTCCAGGTGTTGGCGTGTATAAGTTATCCGGACCTAATAGAGACGGTCGACTTCCCGGAGGACGTGAAACAGCGCGCCAAAGACATACTGGGAGGATGCGGGTTTGTCCATCACTATTGATATGACCTATTAGTAGGAGACAACATATTCTGGTCAAGATCCCATAATCTTGTTAGATATACACTTCGTAGTAATAAAATTAGTGAGATTTTTTTAATGTGAAAAGTTGCTATACGAGCAAGATGATGATGATGTTAAGTGAATACCGCCGCCCGTGGACATTGCCTCACCCGAGGGTTACAGATGCGTTGACAACCTTTGAAACTTGGGCTTCGGCCACCTCACTCACCAGACGAAACGCGAAAGTATTTCATACTTCCACTTTACGCCGGTCTTCTGTGAGGTCTTGGTACTAACCCGGACGGGCCTGCCCATTCGTGCAACAGCCGTGGCTGCTGCGTGGCCCTACCACCGACACAGATACATTGGAATATATTGATATTTGGCAGTCTCTCTGTTTTTATAAACATTTTCAGACACACGTCATACACGAGAAAGCCAGGAATAATATAGTGCAATATAGCGGCAGCCAAGTTACGCATTAATGTATTGCTTCTATCGTTTATATTAGGATGATAAGTCAATTTTACAACTTTTAATGGCTTGTGCTGATATTGCACCTTGTTTTCGCTATTGCACGAACGGCACCTAAGAAGACCGGCGTAGAGCGGTAGTGTTAGACTTTGCGTTTGGTCTGTCGAGTGGTAACCGGGGCCCACTTTATTTGAAAGGTGGCGGTCTATCTGCAACCCTACTGGTGTTGCAAATGGCCATGTGCGGCCGTTGTCGCTTAACATAGGGTGAACCACAAACTCACTTGCTCTATGCTTTAACATAAAAGAGTATGTGTGTACTTATGTACGCACGTAGAAGAACAAGTTGTACTTCTTTAGCGTAAAAACAATAAATACAATTGATAACGGTCTATTTGAATAACTCTGTATTGTTGTTAAATGTGAAATTGGTTGCCGTAATACCGTGAAGTCGGTTACGAAGCAACTTTTTCATCGTGTCGCTTGTAGAAGGCCTTACTCTCGTGATCGTCTTCCAAACGCGCGGAGAGAAGTGTAAGTCGTAAATAAGCGAGAACGGCAGGGGCGGGTCCGTGGGCTCGTACACGATGTCGCACGGCATCGAGCTGGTCCGGCGCCACGTGGCCGAGTACATAGCGCGGCGCGACGGGCACCCTGCCCACTGGCAGGACGTGTGCCTCTCCGCGGGCGCCTCCACCGCCATCAAAAACGTGCTGCAGCTGCTCTGCAACCACGTGGACGGGAAGCCCTCCGGTACGGCCACTTTGCTACTTCCATCCCCTGACCTGATTGACTGGGGAGTCAATCACCCACTTTGTTACTTCCATCCCCTGACCCCCCAATCAATCACCCACTTTGCTACCTCCATCCCCTGACCCCCCCAGTCACTTCGCTAGTTTCATCCCAGGACACGTCAACCAATCACCCACTTTGGTTGTTCTATCTCCGGACCCGTAAAGCAATCGCCCACTTAGCTAGTTCCATCCTTTGACCCGTCAATCAATCACCCACTTCGCTAGTTCCAGCTTTGGCCATTTCGTAAAAGATGCATGAAAAAAATTTTCATGAATTTTGAGCATTTTTTTTCAAAGCTATTGTTTTGTAATTTTGTTAAATAAGCGTAAAGTATAATAATTTTTTGGTTATTTCATTTCATCCATATGTAACAAAACAGCCCATACAGACCTTTCTTATCTCCCGCTTAAAGGGGAAATTGCAATGCAAAGAAAACTATGTTTTGTGATAGTCCTTCAGTTAAAAATAATAAAATAAAAGATTTCTTGGAATTGTGTCATGGAATTTCAAGATTAATGCAATATTTTTAATATTAGGGATTTCAATGGAAAGAATCAAGACCGTATACCACGGTGATAGGATGGGCTTTTATTTATTTAACTGCTTATATTTATGGGGAGGTTGCTTTGTGTAATGTTGTGCTTATGTCAATTTAGTTATATTTCTGCTTTATGTCAATTTAGTTATATTTTCTATATATATAAATTTATAGATTTTTTCTTTGGTTTTGGTTTTCTTTTTTGGTCTTTGTAAAATAAAGGCCTATGAATATATTTCTAGATATTTTTGTGCATTTTTTCGGTATAACAATTCTCTTGTTCACGTCGACCCATCTCTGTATTTTCGTGTATCGAACAAACTGAACTCAATTTTCAATACGCAAAACTAAAATGCGTTGTAGTTTTTCAAGTTTTCGCGATTCATGGCGTATTATACATATAGATTGTAGAGCGAAGATATTTTATTAGAAATGGCGTGGCACAGGGCGTTGTACAGTGTCAATTAAAACATATTGCCTTTTGTTTTTATGAAAGTTTCGTTATTTCAATTGAAAACTTTTCCCGATAGGTGCGACAATCGTTTATTGACCCATCTCGTATATTATATACCTTTAAGATGGCATGCGTACATATAAGAGTATCGGGTGTGACCATCTCCCGCAGGGGTGATGATCCCGATCCCGCAGTACCCGCTGTACTCGGCCTCGCTGGCGGAGTTCGGGCTGCGGCAGGTGGGCTACCTGCTGGACGAGGAGCACGGCTGGGGCCTGGACCTGGGCGAGCTGGAGCGGGCGCGCTCCGCCGCGGCGGAAGAGAGCAGCGTGCGCGCCCTGGTGGTGATCAACCCCGGCAACCCCACGGGGCAGGTGCTCTCGCGCGCCAACATCGAGGCCATCGTGCGCTTCGCCCACCAACACCGGCTGCTGCTCTTCGCCGACGAGGTCTACCAGGAGAACGTCTACGCCGAGGGCAGCCGGTTCTTCTCCTTCAAGAAGGTGACAGCTGCTCTCCTTCTCGATTCCCACACGGGATGAGTGTGGTCTGAGTGTTCGTTGCCCGAGGAGGGTTGACGTTAGGCAGGTTGTAAAAAACGTAACCAAAACCGCACCAGGATATTCTTTTATCGTTATTTGACAAGAAATATGTTTGGAATACATTCAAGTTCCTTCGAAAGAATCATTTACTGATAGCACTATTTTTTGTCCCGAATCCCGTCGCACCAAACGCGTCCGTCGCAGGTGATGCGCGAGATGGGCGAGCCGTACAGCAGCGAGCTGGAGCTGGCGTCGTTCATGTCGGTGAGCAAGGGCTACGTGGGCGAGTGCGGGCTGCGCGGCGGCTGGATGGAGCTGGTGAACTTCTGCCCGGAGGTGCAGGCGCAGCTGTTCAAGTGCATCTCGGCCATGCTGTGCCCCAGCGCGCTGGGCCAGGCGGCCGTGGACTGCGTGGCGCGGCCCCCTCTGAGAGGGGAGCCCTCGCACGCCCTCTGGGCCCAGGAGAGGGCGGCCGTGCTGGGCTCGCTGGCCGACAGGGCGCGTCTGGTGGCCGACACCTTCAACAGCATGCCCGGCTTCAGCTGCAACGTCGTCCAGGTGCGATCGGTGATTTGTAGTTTGTACAATAGCACGGATCTGCTTCTGGAACGATAAAGCGTCGCCCTCCGCAGGGCGCAATGTACGCGTTCCCGCGCATCGAGCTGCCGCCGCGCGCGCTGGAAGCGGCCGCCGCCAAGGGACAGCCGCCGGACGTCTTCTACGCCTTCCAGCTGCTCGAGCAGACGGGTGCGGATCCACTATATCGCATTAAATCATATTCTATACAAAAACTCTACATGAACAGCCCAGTTTTCAAAAGGTTGTCAATGCATCTGCAACCCTCAGGTTTGCCAGATGTCCATGGGCGGCGGCATTCACTTAACATCAGGTGAAACGTCTGCTCATTTGACAACTTTTATAAAAAAATAAATAAATAAAAAAAACATTATTGAGCATAATAGGTAGATATGATACTAACACATCAAAACTGGGAACATGATTTTTCAACGTACCCTGGATTGACTGGGAGACAATGCGAAATGGCATTAAGTTCACCCTTTGTTATCCTATCCCGGACAAGCCCCCAGAACTGTGGGGGAGAAAAAAAAGTTATTTCACTTTGGAATATTCTTTATTACATGGATTTACAATTGTTCACTTATAGAGTACACGCGTCGTTCCTATTGTTTATCGCCATTATCGCCATTACCCTTTTTCCATCCCTTTCACGCAGGTCTTCCTTTTCGTAACTTCCGTGCTATCCGTTCCATGTATCATTTACTCATTCGGATAGTAAAGCACAACGACCGCACTGACCTAAAAAATCTATTGTAACTAAAAATTTTGAGCCAGGCCCTCACTTGAGAATCAACGATTAATGATTGCAGCAATGATATACAAATATGAGTGTCCAACTATAAATAGCTTGCAAACAAAAAGTACATTGTTACCCGTTGGCAGGCATCTGCATCGTGCCGGGGTCCGGGTTCGGGCAGCGCGAGGGCACCTTCCACTTCCGCACCACCATCCTGCCGCAGCCGCCGCTGCTGCGCGACATGCTGCAGGCCTTCAGGGACTTCCACGACCGCTTCACCAGGCAGTACGCCTAGGCTGCTCATTTCTGCTCATACTGCAGCCGGTACAGCACCAATATTGTGGAGTGAATCATTCGATGCGTTTGTTGGGCACGATGTCATTGTTCTTATAGTGGTGTTAGAAAATTAATTTTAAAAATGTTCTGCTACTATTGTATGCCTCCGAGGTACAGATTTGTACTGTGTCCTATTCTCAAAGTGATCGTTAATAGGAACGGTTCTTTAATTAACAGAAATCTGTATTAAATAGTTTTGTTTCGTGCATTCGTGGCTTTGTCTAACAAGACTACCAAATGCTCATCGAGCATTTGTACTGTGTCATATTCTCAATGGCGGCTCGTTAGTTGAATAAAAAAATCTTGTAATAATTTACTGCTAACAGGAATCTGTTTTAAATTTGTTTTGTGCATTCATGACTTTGTCTATCAAAACTACTACCAAATGCTCGTCGGAAATCTGTACTGTGTTATATTGTTAATGGCGGCTCATTGATTTAATAAAAAATGTCTTTAATAATTTACTACTTCAGGAATCTGTATTAAATAGTTTTGTTTCGTGCTGTTTCTCCTAAGACGACTTTTACAAGGAATTATAACGGCATTATTGGTTATTGCGCCTTGTGTCTAGTCCACGTGCCATTATTGTTACGGAATATCTCTGAAAATTTTGTTACTGAATTGTTTTTGTTTCTTTATTGTATTATAATATTTTGTATATTTTCCCGCATTTTTAACGTTGCGTTTTTTATTTATTGCTTTATATGTAAAAGCGAATACTCGCTATAAAACATGAAAAAAAAACTTTACTAATTTTAAAATTAAGATATTGTATATATGATATTTCAGTGTGTTTAACATTCTGTTCGTATAGTTTTCCATGTTGACAGCCATTTTTCTTCAAAGCTATTTTGCCTTGTTGATATTATTTACTGTAGGGTAGCTCAAAGCAATAATTCTGAAAATGAATTTGTTGACATTCCCCATGCAAAAGAGATTTTGTTTTTATTGTTATGGTTTGGTTATTTTGAATAAAGAAAACCGTGATATGGTCTGAATGAAAGCAGTATCATTAAATAGAAAATTGTTTTTGTCAAATATATCCCGTCCCACACACATGCACACTAATTATTAGGCTTTGAAATTATATTACCAGTTATAAGAAAAAAAATGCACTAAGCTCATAAAATTGTGAAATGTTCCCGTCATTAAAAAGCTGTACAAATATATTGCCTTATTATTAGGATGTTTTCTTCTTTATTTTTGACAGTACTATAATTAGTAAGCAATAAGTTTAGTGTAGTAATGTGGACTTGTTTTTGATTTAATGTACCTGAGTATACAGGGAGGCTATTCTAAGTGTATCCATTTTTTATTGTTAAAATCTAGACATGAATAATGTTATATAAGAAATGATAAATATTTAAAATCACTCTTAAATAATTCATTACATTAATTTAACTTATTTCAAAAAGTGCGTGATTTAAACGCAACTCATTTATTTTACGCGCGATCATTCATTACTAACACGCACACAAGTTCGTGCACAGTAAAATTAAGATATTTATGAATGACTACCGCATTGACAATACGTTCTGTTTTTTTAGGGAATAGAATGGCTGTATTTTTTTGGAAAAAACTTTGTTTTTTATTTCAATAAACGATTATACTAACGAGTCTGAACCGCCTGTGTAAATTTGGGCACTTCTCAAAAAATCTCCCTGTATAATAAATAATACATATTAATAAAATCGATTATTCTCAGTGTCCAAAACATCAAACATCTACAAACTTAATTTTACGAAAATGATTGTTGCGCCCTTTGATTATATAGACAAGTTTATGATCAAAGGTGCGCCAAAATACACTGAAACTCATGATGTGACATGAAAGAAAATCATGCTTATTTCACTATAGCGATGTGCGACTCGAGTTATTTGATTCGAGTAACTCGAATCAAACCTTAAACGAGTCAACTCGAGTTCAGTTTTAAGCAACTCGAATCAACTCGGTCGTCCGAACGCAAACCGGACGTTATACGCGGGGGCCTCACGAGTTGTTCCGAGTTACACACGCGGCTCGCGCGCGCGGTTCGTTAGGCGTTGCAACTCGCATCAACTCGAGTTGAGTGAAATGCAAAGTTACGTTACACGCGCGAGCGCCGTTCGTAAGGTGTTGCAACTCGCATCAACTCGAGTTGAGTGAAATGCAAAGTTACGTTACACGCGCGAGCGCCGTTCGTAAGGTGTTGCAACTCGCATCAACTCGAGTTGAGTGAAATGCAAAGTTACGTTACACGCGCGAGCGCCGTTCGTAAGGTGTTGCAACTCGCATCAACTCGAGTTGAGTGAAATGCAAAGTTACGTTACACGCGCGAGCGCCGTTCGTAAGGTGTTGCAACTCGTAAGGTGTTGCAACTCGCATCAACTCGAGTTGAGTGAAATGCAAAGTTACGTTACACGCGCGAGCGCCGTTCGTAAGGTGTTGCAACTCGCATCAACTCGAGTTGAGTGAAATGCAAAGTTACGTTACACGCGCGAGCGCCGTTCGTAAGGTGTTGCAACTCGCATCAACTCGAGTTGAGTGAAATGCAAAGTTACGTTACACGCGCGAGCGCCGTTCGTAAGGTGTTGCAACTCGCATCAACTCGAGTTGAGTGAAATGCAAAGTTACGTTACACGCGCGAGCGCCGTTCGTAAGGTGTTGCAACTCGCATCAACTCGAGTTGAGTGAAATGCAAAGTTACGTTACACGCGCGAGCGCCGTTCGTAAGGTGTTGCAACTCGCATCAACTCGAGTTGAGTGAAATGCAAAGTTACATTACACGCGCGAGCGCCGTTCGTAAGGTGTTGCAACTCGCATCAACTCGAGTTGAGTGAAATGCAAAGTTACGTTACACGCGCGAGCGCCGTTCGTAAGGTGTTGCAACTCGCATCAACTCGAGTTGAGTGAAATGCAAAGTTACATTACACGCGCGAGCGCCGTTCGTAAGGTGTTGCAACTCGCATCAACTCGAGTTGAGTGAAATGCAAAGTTACGTTACACGCGCGAGCGCCGTTCGTAAGGTGTTGCAACTCGCATCAACTCGAGTTGAGTGAAATGCAAAGTTACATTACACGCGCGAGCGCCGTTCGTAAGGTGTTGCAACTCGCATCAACTCGAGTTGAGTGAAATGCAAAGTTACGTTACACGCGCGAGCGCCGTTCGTAAGGTGTTGCAACTCGCATCAAGTCGAGTTGAGTGAAATGCAAAGTTACGTTACACGCGCGAGCGCCGTTCGTAGTTCGATATTTTCTCTTCGATATATGCCTCCATATACATATTACATATCGATATAATTCTTCACTTTCGACATCCCTAAAGTACACGAGCGGCACTCAGAGGTATTAAATATTTGAAGTCCGTCTTTCCGTCCGAATACAACGTAGGCGTTTTCAAGGCAAGAGTGAATAGGTTTCTACCAATGATATACTCTATATCAATACAATACAATATAAATATATACAATACAATACAAATACAATAGTTTCTATTAATAATATACTCTTTGATCGCCACTTACCATCGGGTGGGATGGCAGTCAAGTGCTGGCCAGTTTTGAATTTAAAAAAAAGGAACCCTGTCCCGGATTCGCATTTGAAAAATATATCGTTTTTGATACGATTTCGTTATTGAATATTTATCGATATATCGGAAGAATATTGAAATATAGAATTTGTCAATAATTTGTGTGTCAAATTATTGACAAATTCTGTTTTATGAAACAAATTGTGATTTTTTAACAAATTTTGAATGAAAATTTTAATAATCCATTTCTTAATCGATACAAAATTAAAAATAAATGTTGATTATCTGTGGAACTTCTCTACGACACAGTTGTTTTGTTTTTGAATTGGTTTTTTAATATAATATAGTTTTAGATTTTAGATATATAACAGTAAGTACTTACTGTACTGTGGCGATAATATTAATTTTTAATGATACACGTACACAATGTTCAAGTGTAAAAAATAAAAATAAGAAAGTGCTTGTGATATGTTATTTAAGTATCCTGTACATTACTATATCTTCCAACAAAGTAAGAACCTTTAAGGTAAATATTCCGTACAGTAGGTCTCGTTTTTCAAGCTAGAAAAAATTTTAAACGATAGAGAAATGTTAATAATTAAATATTACATACGTGAAAACCAATGCAAACAAAAAAAAAATATTTAAAACTTGTTATTTTACTAAAGAAATCCGCCATTTTGTGTTTGACAACATGTATTAGCTAGGGCATTTAACTAGGGGTAGGGACCACAAGACCACATGGAGTCGGGGTGCTCTGTGTCGGATCTGTGACTCATTTTGAATGTAACTTAGTCCATTAGTATCATAGATTTTAAAAATCACATATAAAACTATCAGCTTGAGTTACGTTAAGACGAATTTAATTTAAATCAGTTTATAATACACCATGGTTACATTAAGGGCTTTTAACAAAAAGATTTTATAAAATTTGTAATCGAGTTTCGAAATCGATATAAGGATATTGGCTGTATCATTATTTTTGATGCCTAATTGTATGTCAAATTTAAAACCAAAAGTATTTCCCGCTCATTTATATTAAACAAATATGTATATACCTACATTTTGTATTAGTCTTATTTTTTAATAAAAGTTTATTCAAATCGGAATGAAATCGTTCAGTACTTTTTAATTTTTTGTGTTATCATGAATTCTTGAAAAAAATTTAAATGTTTTAAGTGAGGACAAGACAGTGTTTTACGGAAGGTTTTTAATGTGAAAAATATGTTGACAATAGTAAAATGGCGGATTTTCTTAGTGAATTACGTTTAATTACGTTTTTTTCTCGAAAAGTATAGATGACCATCAATTATTTTTTATTGATTACTTAGTGATATGTCTCTATAGTTATGTGTCGTTTAAATTTTTTTTTGTTTGCTATATTAAAGTAGTGGGCTGCTGAAATTTTACCATAATATTTAATTATTAACATTTCTCTGTAGATAAAAATTTTTTTCTAGCTTGAAAAACGAGACGTACTATTCGGAATATTAGCCACATTTTATTTATTAATTATTACAAGGTATACTTGTAATTATTAATAAATAAATGTTTGTGAAAATTTGATATTATTGTTAATATTGAATTCAGTATTTCATCAGGCTAGTCACTTATATCTGTACATTTATCTAGGATGTTCCCACTAATATAAGAAAACGATTTGTCAAATTTAAACCGTCGGAAATTAATAGATTCGGAGTTATTAATTGTAGAATTATTGATTATATTACATTGAAAAATAAGAGATGGCTCAGTTTTCCATTGACGTCCATCGAGTTGGTTGTGATATATTTTTTACAGAAAGGTTACATGAACATACGCAACATGATAAATATAGGAAGCGAGCGACGTCATACTCGTATCAATTGTAAAACATTATAAAAACTTTTTGTAAAGTTTCGCGCGCAACGTATCTTTGTCTCTCTCACTACTTTTAAAATCATTTAAAAATTTACATAAAATCTAGGAAACCATGAACTAGATCAACTTTTTAATATGGCAACCTAATATAGGTAAATTAAGAATAAAATAAGCTTTCATTTGACATTTTTTCGATTAAATAATTGATGAGGGTATTTATATAACATTTACTCACCTGTTTATATCTGGCAACCCCTTAGTTGCGCAGCCGTAATATTAGGCAAACTATACGTTTTGAATTCTGTTTTTGTTGGGTTTATTCTTTTGACTAGTGTACATTTTGTGTGTACCAGAAGAAGTAGGTGAAATAAATTTAATTATTTAATATTATTCGGGCGCAATTTAACTAGGCGCAATCTATTTGCAATGTTTCAATGTGAAAATTATCTGTTATTTATTTCTTATCACTAATAAATATCAGATCCGGTATAAGAAATATATACCCTATATATTTCTTATACCGGATCTTGCACTATTGGCAATATCGTAGATTTTTACTCTTTACGTCTAATTACGGCCTCGACAACTTACCGTGTCGCGAATTGACTAGGGATCACACGATACATCGATGTTTTAATATCGATGTTGAAATCCAAAAAGACATCGATACATCGTACTTCGGAAACGACCCTTGACCATTATTCTTTATTTGTTAGACAGGCCATAAAATAAAATTTTCCATTATCGTCCGGGCGTTTTTCAACGAAATAAAATTTTTATTTGGTAAAGAAAAAGACAAGCCGAATTCGGCAGTCACTTATAGTATTAGAGAAAAAAATATTTAACATTTTAAAATTTTAACTTAGTTACACACTACAAAAGCATGATGTGCCCTGTTTAAAAAAAATGGATATTGAAACTATTTGAGCATTCAATGAGTTATAAAGATAGTTTAAGAAAAATGGAGGAGGAAAAAAAATAACAAAAAATTATATTTTGTAATGAATGTATTTTACATAATATTTCCGACTAACGTCCAACGACAAGTTAGAGCTATAATAAACCCAATACAAAAATATTTTCATCTCCTTATGCGTTATATTGACAGATTTATACTTTTTACATTATATGTATATATTATATTTAATTTTCAATTAAATGTGCTTCGTCCATACTATGTAAGGTTTGTGATGTTTTATTAATATTCACAGAGGATATTGGGTCCGTGCTGTTCATATCTTATCGTACATATTTATAGCTAAAATTAAACTCTGTAGATAAAATTTGGATTAAAATGTACATCACAACTGGAATGGAGCGCACATATTTACAATTTACTTGATAGGCTTACATTTCGACAGAGAGGAATTGACGACGTTAATTATTTTAAACATTAAAAAAAAATAAACAACAGAGAGTCTATCTCACACATTTATGGCAAATTGTCAATGATTCCATATAAAAAAATCTAATAAATTTTACCATTCAATAGACAATTATAAAACACAACATTGCTATATTTTACATAGTCTTAAAACGAAATAAATAAATTATTCTCTATATAGTACGTCGCTTATTGTCAAATGAATTTAAAACCCTATAAGAAAGCAGTGGTTGCCACCAAACAACAATTCCTTAATTAATTATTTATGTACTAAGTTATTTAACTCTAAATCGACATCATTTACACAGATCAGGAATGTAGGCGCAGTACAGTTTAACGGATCGGTTAGTGATGTGCCATGCACTGTATGGGATCGGATAAGTCTTTTGACCCGAGAGGGAATGGGATTATTAGTTCAGCTCTACAATTCTCGCTTATAAATGTATACACTAACGTCGAGCCTATCACGAGTTGATATGAACCGAGGACCGCGAGTAAGTACAGCCGTCACGAGACTTCACTGAAGTTGAGCGAGCTTACAGAGTTAATATAGAATCTGTATAAATTCAACAGTACAACTAAGATAGATAGTATTTCACAACGAATAGAAAGTGGAAAAATAGAAACGAAGAGTCGCTCAGTCTCTGCGATTGAGCAATGAAGCTATCAGTGGATAGGAGTGGAGGGGAGTGTGAGGGAGGTGGGGGTCGCTAGCAGTCGGCGTCGTGGTCGTGGCGGTCCTCTCTGACGAGGCGCTGCGTGTCGCGGCCGAGGTCGGCGGCGGGGTCGAGCGCGCGCTTGCCCCCCGCGCCCGCGCCCGCCCCCGCCAGCGCCGTCGCCGTCTCGCTCGACGAGGGCGACAGCACCGCCGAGCCCACCTTCTCCTTCACCTCCTCGGGCACCTCGTAGATGCCGGCTGCGGACGACGCGTCAGCGGTGAACACGAATCGTTCTTAATAGTGTGGGGACTAACTAGGTTCGCGGTTTAGTGCTACAATCAACAGTGCAACAGGTCGCTATTGAAATCTTGCACTCGGTTTCTAGTAGGTGCGAGAAATGGAAATATCGAAGCTCTTCAATCCGACAGACTGTGATTGATTAATTCTATTATCGATTTATTCTTTAATCTAACACAAAGTCAAAACGATCACGGTGAAAGCGAACAAAATAGAAACAAGATGACATCGGAGAGGAAATGTGAAAAACAGATACTAACGCAGTGCGGGCTCGACGTCGGGGTGCGTCCTGACCACGGCGTCGTACATGGGGTTGCTGAAGTCGCGGCCGGCGCGGGGCTCGTGCAGCGCGTACGCGTCCGCCCCCGCCCCCGCCCCCGCCGCAGCCCCCGCCCCGCCCACGCCCCCGAACTCCACGTTGGAGCCGGCGCGGAAGGACACGCTCTGCGAGGAGGCCAGGCTGCCCAGCCCCACGCCCTTGCCGCTGCGGAACGGTTCAACGGACCACACTCAGCGGCGTCCGAGAAGTGAGCGACAACGATCACTTCTCAGCCGCCATTAAATTATTGTTATTAATTCACTGGAGATGTTAGATCGTTTCGATGGTCCTTTTAGGCGGATCAAAGAGAGGACTCACAAGGGCCGCTTGCGGATGACGAAGAAGGCGGCGGCGGCGGCGGCGAGCGCCAGCGCGGCGGCCAGCAGCGCGGGCAGCAGCACGTGCGCGGCGGCTTGGCAAGGCGGCGAGGGCGCCTCGCAGCGCGGCGGCAGCAGCGGCGCGCGGCAGCGGCAGCGCGGCTCGTCGCCGACGGCGGGCTCGGCGGGCTCGCACCAGCCGCCGTTGCGGCAGGGGCAGGCCAGCGGCAGCGCGCGCGGCCCCTCCACCGGCGCGTCGCAGGCCAGCTGCTGCGCCGCGCGCTTCGGCGGCAGCTGCTGGTCGGGGCAGGCGCAGCGGCGGCCCGCGGGCACGGCCAGGCACAGGTGCGAGCACGGCAGCCGCGAGCAGGCCGCGCGCTGCGCGCCCGTCGAGTTGTAGCGCCGCGGGTGGTACACTGCGCGAAAAGTGGTATACAAAAAAAAATCTAAATATCGATACTCAATACCGTCAAAACATCATATCGGAATTGAAAAAAAATTAGAAGACATATAAACTACGCTAAACCTTCATCGCAAGTATTACGGAATAGCAATAACACGACAGACTTATGTTTCAAAAATTTTGTAGGTATTTTGATTATACATTTGCATGTGGGTATTTGTTAATCTTAACGTGGGAACTGAATACCGAATAAAAGTTAGTCTTGGTTCACTCATGCTCTCTCATTAACGTATCTATTTAACCCAACCCAAACATGGCGCAGTCGGTAGGATCAAGTTGAAGTAAAAAATCATAAATTAAAATCAAGAAGTGAAATAAGTCGTCAAAGTAAAACACGCCGTAAAAGCAAGTTTTGAAAATTATTATTCTAACGACAACTGTATCAACGCAATGGAGTCCGTGTGACAACCGCCTCAACCGTTTATTTTTGAAAACAATTTAAGTAACGTGACATCGAGTAATTTATCCAAAGAGTGGGAAAAATGGAAGAAAGCATTTCTAATATATTATGAAGCCTGTGAACTTGCGAAAAAGGATCAAAAAGTACAAATTAACATTCTTCTACACGTCATCGGAGATAAGTGCCAGGAAGTATATGACCAACTCCTTTTGGAAAATGGACTGAAAGAATTTAAAACAATCTATGAAGTGCTGTTAAAATTTGATGCTTTCTTTCTTCCACAAAAGAACATAACGATGACGCGACACATATTTTTCACACGTGACCAACAAGAAGTGGAGACTACCGAACAATACGTTTTCGAGTTGAACAAGATGGCGGCAAAATGTGAATTTAAAGATTTATGCCAGGACTTAGTACGTGATAGACTTATTTGTGGGATAAGAGACGGAAATATAAGAGAAAGGTTGTTAAGAGAACCTCACCTAAATTTAAAGAAAGCCGTGGAAATATGTACTCTAGCCGAAATGTCGAGAGCGCAGGCTGTAAACATAAAGTGAGAGAGGTCGGAGCACTACGTTAATATCATTAAAAATGATGCTGAGCAAGATGAAGGTAACGCAGTCGTACCGCGCACTCACAGCCACCCTTGGCGTACGCGGGAGCGAAGGGTGAACTCCAAGACTATCCGGAATTGTTGGAACTGTGGTGGGACACATGGTAAAAACTGCTGTCCCGCCTATGGTCAACGGTGCCGCAAATGTCAACGCATGAATCACTATTCACGTATGTGTAGGGTGCATGGGATTGAAGAAGACTCCAGCGATCAGGTAAATAAAAATTGTAGTAATGACTGGTCAGTGAAATTGCAAATAAATGATAATTTTTTAACTTTTAAGTTGGATACTGGGGCCGATGTGAATATTATACCTAAAAAGTATATTAATAAAGTCAATACTAATGAAAACGAATTAGCGCCCGAAAACGAATTGTTACCTTTCGAATTGTCAGGCTTGTCTGATGTACAAAAAATGCAATTTTAAAGAACCTTTGATGCCACACGAAATTCCGATTAGGGCGTGGTCTAAAGTAGGCGTCGATGTATTTCACTTTGGAACGAAATCGTTTTTATTGATTGTAGATTATTATAGTAAGTTTGTCGAAATTGTAAAGGTTGCTTTGCTTAAAATCAGATTTAATTGTCACAAAATTGAAAAAAGTTTTTGGTAGACACGGAATACCAGAAATAGTAATGACTGATAATGGAACTCAGGACGAGTTTGCATCAAACTCATTTCATGAGTTTGCAAATGAATGGAAGTTCCGGCATGTGACGTCATCACCCAGATATCCTCAATCTAACGGCCAAGTCGAGCGTGCTATACAAACGGTTAAAAATATTATGAGAAAAACGGCTTTTGATCAAGGGGATTTTTCATTAGCGTTACTTGAATATTTAAATACACCGATTAGTAATGAATTACCCAGTCCAGCAGAGTTATTATATAATAGAAAGCTCCGCAGTATAATTCCTTGTTCTCCAAATTAGCTGAAACCCAAAATTAACGAAAACGTTACAAAAATACTGCACCGGCGACAACAAAAGCAAAAAATGTTTTATGACAGAGGTTCTCGACACTTGAAAGAGCTAGCAGTTGGGCAAAAAGTTAGTTTTAATAGACAACAAATGGGTGTCCGGCACAATTAAAAATATTGTAGGCCCAAGATCATATCTAATTATCATGTCATCAGGAAACATCTTAAGACGAAATAGAAGGCATATTATTGTAGATTCAAACACACGCGTCAATGAGTCGTCTAAGTTTAGCACCCAATACGATGACATTTGTGTAGAAAACAATATGCGGTTCGCAAGCGCCGGCACGCCACACGGCTCCAGTACCCCGCCACAAGGTCGTTGTTCGCAATCAGCTGATCGCTTACCTTATCCTTACCTTATGCTAACCATTATTATCGCACTCGTTCCGGCAGGGAAGTGAGACCTCCTGATCGCTGGGGCTTCTCTTCACCACAGTCGTAAGTGATTAATTTATTGGTAAGAAATCTATTCCATTTTTTAATCAATATAATGTGAACCTATTTAAATTTTGATGATTATTTTAATGTGTGTTTTAATTTTAATGTTTATTTTAATGTATGTTTTAATTTTAATGTTTATTTTAATGTGTATTTTAATTTAAATAAAAAATAATTATGTGCAATGATTTTATAATTAATTTAATGTAATTAATAATTGTTTATTGGATGATTGATAATTAATAATAATGAATAGCAATCGGCAATTGAGATTAAATTGATTTTAAATGAATAATTATTATTGTATTTGCATGTTACTTTTCTTATAGTATTTTCCATTTATACCTTATATTATTATAAAAAATCGCAATTCAGATTTGTAAAGTAGTATTGTGATAATTGAATTTGTAAAATTCTGAAGTGTTAATAATATAAGAAAATAATTAAGTAAATATATTTTAAGGATGAAGTTAAATTACAAATATCACCAATATATATATATATAGATATAGATATACATATTTCTTTTAAGTTTATGAATTTGGAATAAATAATAATGTAATACATTTAAATAGAAATTAAACTTAGGATAATCATAATGAAAATCTGAGCTTATCGTAACTAAAAATATGTAAATAATTTATTTGATTAATTATTAATTGCTTTTTTTTATTTGTTATTTTTTTTTGTAAACAAAGGGATTGTAGGTATTTTGATGATACATTTGCATGTGGGTATTTGTTAATCTTAACGTGGGAACTGAATACCGAATAAAAGTTAGTCTTGGTTCACTCATGCTCTCTCATTAACGTGTCTATTTAACCCAACCCAAACATTATAGTGAAGCATTTAAAATATGTTTAAGAAAGAATATACTGGTTAAAACGTTTAAAATAAAGTAATATGTATTTATTTTGATCGATACTCATTTTTTTTACTCGTACTGACCTTTCACAGCCGATGGATTGACTAGATCTTTGGAGATGACGAACGGCACCCCCCTTCCGAACTTGTCCTGTTTCACGAGCTCGCCCGTGTCCCTCGTCACCCAATAGAGCGACGACTCGAACACGTCCAGCGAGAGGGGATGCTTGAGCATGTCGCCCTTCAGGATCACCTTCCTGTTGGAGCCGTCGTGCCGCATCATCTCGATCGTGTTGAGCTTGGTGTCCGCCCAGTATATCGCGTGGTCCATGGCGTGGTCGATGGCCAAGCCCGTGGGGTGCCTAATGTTCTCCGTGACGACGGGCCGCCTCTTGGAGCCGTCCATCCAGGCGATCTCTATTTTGGGCGCGGAGCCGGCGTCGGCCCAGAACATGCGCCCCATCTGCGGATCGAGCGCCACAGACGTCGGGCTCTCGATTCCGGCCGAAACCAGCGCCCTCCTATATCTGCCGTCGGTCCTGGCCACCATGACGCGGCCCCTCGGCTTCGAGCCCGTCCTGTCCGCCTCGGTCCAGTACAAATTGTCCCCGACGTAGTCTACAGCTATCGCGGTCGGTTTCGAATTGCCCTTCATGTTCAAATCCTGAGCGAACCCAGTCTTCACTTGTCCGTCTAGAGCGTTGACCATGTACGACCGCTTTATGGTCTTCTCGTAGCTGTCCGCCCAGAAGACCATCTCCTGCTGTGGATCGTAATCGATGGCCTCGATCCTCTTCTCCGAATTGATGACGTCGAACTCCTCGTTCTTGTTTTGGTCGAAGGCTTTTATCACCGGCCCGTTCGCGAACATCAGCACGACGTCGTCCTCGATCGCTTTGCAGACGCCGGACAAGTTGTCGGCCAACCTGCGGAAGGCACAACGTACGATTAGCATTCCGCGATGGAACCTGTCCGAGGCGCGAGCGAGCGGCGAAGCGGTCAGCTCACTGGAAGCCCTCGCGGCAGGCGCAGCTGTAGCTGCCGTTGAGGTTGTTGCAGAGGTGGCTGCAGCGGTGGGTGCCGGCCACGCACTCGTCCACGTCCACGCACTTCTTGCTGTCGCCGGCGGCGATGATGTAGCCCGGGAAGCAGGTGCAGATGTAGCCGCCCGCCGTGCCCGCGGGCGTCGTGATGTTGGTGCAGAACTGCTCGCAGCCGCCTGCGACGGGAGTGAGAGTCAGTGGCGCTGCGGAAGGAGAGGAGAAGGAGCGAGAGGAGAGGGGAGGAGAGGAGAGCGGGGCGCACCCTTGGAGCGGGCGTCGCAGGCGCGGGTGGAGTGGCAGCCCAGCTCGTCGGAGGCGTCGCCGCAGTCGTCGCGCAGGTCGCAGAGCTGGGCGCGCGCCACGCAGCGCCGGTTGGCGCACTGGAACTGCGCCAGCGGGTCGCACGGCCGCAGCCGCGACGCGCACAGCGTCATGTTGTTCTCGTCCGAGCCGTCGCCGCAGTTGTCCACGCCGTCGCACACCTGGTACCTGAGCCCCGCCCATTCGCTTTAGCTTTCACTCCAAAATAACCGGTTCTATAGCAGACAGCCGCGGATACTATCGAATTTTTAACAAGGCTCGCCTGGCCATTGTCGACCATTGTCGAACCTAGACCGAACAGCCAAGTCCGAAACAAAATTATCATTGTATTAACTCACTCGTACACTTGCCCCTTGAACCTTATACCTAAACCTATTGCGTACGCAATAGCACATTTTCTGTTATTATTACATTACGGCACTCCTACGTAGACAGACTAGCATACCTTGGCACGCAGCGATGATTGTCGCAGTGGAATCGGCGTAATGTGTCGCAGTTGAAGTTGGTGCAGATGGAGGCCGCCTCGTCCGAGCCGTCGCCGCAGTCGTCCGTCCCGTCGCACAGGTCGGACTGCGACACGCACAGGTTGTTCGCACACTGGAACCTAATATATGGTATTATTAAATTGATTGATATTTTATAGAAGAAATTAAATTGTGATCGCCGGTCTCACCTGCTCTCGGGGCAGTATCTGCCGCCGGGGTACCGCGGCGGGCACCCGATTTCGTCCGATAAATCTCTGCAGTCTCTGTCGCCGTCGCACCTGAAGTAGGCGGCGACGCAGTGGCCGGACTTGCACTGGAAGGTGCCGTTGTTGCACTTGAACCCGCCGCAGTCGGACTCGTCCGTGTTGTCGCCGCAGTCGTCCTCGTGGTCGCAGCGCCATCGCGACGAAATGCATTTGCCGTTGCCGCATTTGAACTCGGACTCGGAGCACTCCCTGTACTTGTGCTGGCAGACCGACTCGGCCTCGTCGCTGCCGTCGCCGCAGTCGTCGGTGAAGTCGCACAGCCACTGCTTCGGTATGCAGCGTTTGTTCTCGCAGGTGAAATCGGTTTCCGCGTTACAACTAGGGCAGTTCTCCGGGAGCTCATCGGACCCGTCCCTGCAGTCGTCCTTGCCGTCGCAGAACAGCCACTTGGGTATGCACCTGTAATTCGACTGTCCGGGACATCTCCGCCATCCGGTTGTGCAGTTCTTTTGGCGGCACATATACGCGGGCTCGTCGGAGTCATCGCCGCAGTCGTTGTCGAAGTCGCACATCCACAACTTGGGTATGCAGCGGCCGTTCTTGCAAGAGAATTCCGTATCCGGATTGCACGGTCTGTTGTGGCACATTGCGGGGTCTTCGTCGCTGTTGTCTTTGCAGTCCGTGTCACCGTCACACTTCCAGCTGTCCAGTATACACCTTCCGCTGGTCTTGCACTTAAATTCTAGAAGAGGACACTCGTGTAGGCACTCGGCTTCATCGCTTCCGTCACCGCAGTCGTCAGTACCATCGCATATGGTCGCTGCGGGTGTGCAATTAGTGTTTTTGCATTGGAAGGAACCGGCCCTGCAGTGCCTGACAGGGCAAGTGTCTGGCTCGTCGGAACCATCCATACAGTCTTTTTCACCGTCGCATTTCCAAAACCATGGTATGCATTTCTCGTCCCTACCGTTACATCTATGCTGACCATCTGTACAGTTAGCGATACATGTTTTCATATCTCTTGATAAGTAGAACTGGTTGGGACAGGCGCATTTGTACGTTGTCGCACCCTCTTCGCCATAGCCTTCTATGTTCAAGTAACTGGATTCGTGAGGCGGTGCAATTAAACACAAGTGAGAACAGCCACCATTATTTGTTCCACAAGGATTAGGGTAAGTTAACTGCCTCAAAGGATGCACTACGTGAATATCATAAGGACGGTGAGTAGTATTCCTTAATACAGTAAGCTTTTCTCCAGAATGTTTATTGGCTTTGCTAATAGCTTTGAGGTTCCAGTCTGTCCAATATATTTCGTCGTCGAATAAGCTCAGAGCAAACACGTGTGGTACCTTGGAGCCAGACAATACTACATGCCTATGACGGCCTTCCAAGTCCGCTGAACCGATATAATCCAAGTGAGCGTCGGCCCAGTATATTCTATCAGTAAAGTAATCGATGGTGAGTGCATTCGGCCAGGCGATATCGTCTTCCCAGTTCAATATGGCCGTGAAGTTTGAGCCGTCCATTCCGATCTTACCAATGTAGGCTTGTAGATGCCACGACGTGTAATACAAGTATCCTGTACCAGGGTGTACCACAATTGCACGCGGATCGGCTATTCCAGTCTTAAGAGTCTTTCTTCTAGTACCGTCTAATTCAGCGACGTCTAGGTTCTTTGAATGGCGGTCTAACCAGTAAATCTTCCTACCTATCCAATCAATAGCGATGCCTTCCAGCCCGTGGGAATCGTGTCTGATTACAACTTCCTTCGTCGGATTAGGATCTGAATAATCCGATCTGTATATCGTTTTCGCGGAAACATCAGCGAAGTACATCTTCTGCTCCTTGATATCGAAATCAATAGCGACGACATTCATCAAGTCTTGGTGCACCAAGTTGTATAGGGAAGCGTCAGTCGACATGTTTCGCACGTAATACTTGTTGGTGAATATAACCCATGCTGTCATGTTGTCCTTTCTCTTACACGTGCGCTCGTCGGCTTCCCTTTCGTAATATTGATCGTTACATTTACAGTAGTAGGAACCAGGAGTGTTGGAGCAGTACTGCGAACAGACACCGGGCGTTTCCACGCACTCGTCTATATCAGCGCAGGCTTTTCCATCAGCCAGCAGTTTATAGCCTTGGTTGCAGTCGCAATAATATCCGGTCAAAGTGTCAATACATTTGTGGCCGCATTGGTTGATTTCTAACTTGGCGCACTCGTCGACGTTACAATGAGCCGGCTCATCGGAGTCGTCCGAACAATCAGATACCTTGTTGCATACGAGGCGGTTATCGATGCACTGATCATTATTGCACTTAAACTGACCCGCGGGACACGTCTTATTATCCTTAACACACCCGACTTCGTCCGAGTGATCACCGCAATCATCTTCACCATCACACCTAAAGTGGTTCCTGATACACTTGAAGTTCTGGCATTTGAATTCTTGATCAGTGCACTGCTTGTATTGCGTGTTGCAGTGTTTGCCTTCGTCGGAACCGTCTCCACAGTCGTTGTCGTGATCGCAAACCCAGCCTTGGTTGATGCACCTGCCGTTGTTGCACTGGAACTGGTCCTCGGAGCAAGGTGTGGGCGTCGAGCAGTGGTGTATGGTGGAGTTTTCGTCGGTGCCGTCGATGCAGTCCGGGTCGCCGTCGCAGACCCACTTCTTGGGGATGCACTGGGCGCGGTTCCAGAACTTGTTCTCCTCGCAGGTGTACTCGGTTTCGGGGTCGCACTTCCTCTCGTTGCACTGGTGGCGGTCGTCCTCGTCGCTGTTGTCGAGGCAGTCGTTGTCCCCGTCGCAGATGTAGATGCGCGGGATGCAGTTGCCGTTGTCGCACGTGAACAGGTCCCCGAAGCAGGTGCGCCCCTCAGAGCGGCAGTACTCGGGCGGCTCGTCGGCGCCGTCGCCGCAGTCGTCGTCGCCGTCGCAGTACCAGGTGGCGGGGATGCAGCGGTGGTTGGGGCAGCGGAAGCTGTTCTGCGGGCAGGTCCTCTGCGCGCAGTGCAGCGGCTCCTCGTCAGAGTTGTCGCCGCAGTCGTTGTCGCCGTCGCACAGCCAGTATGGCTCCACGCATATGTTCGTCTTTTCACATTTCAGGTGGTTTGCGGGGCACGTGGTGTTCCTCGGGCAGCGCTCGTGCGTTTCGTCCGACGTTATGTTGTCCTTGCAGTCGTTGATTCCGTTGCAAACTTGGGTCATTGGAATGCAGCGCGAGTTGAGGCAAGTGAACTCTCCTTCGGCGCACGGCGGGTATATGCATCCCTCTTCGTCGGAACCGTCTTTGCAATCGTTCTCGTGGTCGCATTTCCACGATTTGAATATGCACCGGCCGTTGTTGCAGCGGAACTCGTTGGGCGAGCACGAGTGGTAGGCGCAGTAGTTCTTGTCCTCGTCCGAGTTGTCTCCGCAGTCGTCGTCGCCGTCGCAGGACCACATGCGGCTGATGCACTTGCCGTTGGCGCAGAAGAACTTGCTCGGATCACAGCTGATATTCTTCGCGACGCACATGCGCCCCTCGTTGACCAGTTTTGTATTGTCATCGCATTTGCATTCGACGGAATTGTTGGGAGCGGGGTGACAGCTTTGCGCACAGCCTCCATTGCTTATAAGGCACGAGTTTTTCTTACACAACTGTCTACTCGTACTGTAGATGTGTATATCTCTTGGAGAGTCTTCCAAACGCTTAACCATCTCTATCATATTGGCGCCGGTATGCTTTTCGGCACGGTATACGCCGCGTAGTTGCAAGTCGGTCCAGTAGATAAAATTCCTGAATACAGTGATAGCGAATGGATATATGGTTGCGGATATCAGAACTTCCCTCTCCGAACCGTCCATTTTCGACCTTTCGATTTTTTCTCGAACAGCGTCCGTCCAGTAAAGCATACTCTCTTCGAAATCAATTGTTAAACCGCTTGGCTGAGATAAATCTTTGTCGATAATAGCCTTTTTAAGGGATCCGGCCATTGTGGTTCTATAGATCTTACCCGAAGTTCCGAATCGTCCCCAGTCAGTGTAATAAAGAGTACCATTACAGGGATCAACGACGATCGCTCTTGGGCGTTCCACCCTGGCGATCATAACTAGCTCGGTACCGTCAAGATTCATGGCGTAGATGGAATTATTCGAACTGTCAGTCCAATAAATTTTCTTCTGGGTCCAATCGTAAGAAATTCCTTCCGGATTTATGTTTTTACTAATAATGTTTTGAATATTCGATGAGTCCGGATTCAGTGACGACATCCACGCAATTCGGGCCCACGGTCTGATTTGGGTGAAAAAGAGTTTGTTATCGGCATAATCGAATTCAACGCCAACGACATTGGTCAAATTGCCGATGGGTTTGAACGGTACCCCCGTTGATTTGGGATCTAAGTTTACGGCGCGGATTTCGGTTCTTGTCGTGAACACAAGATATTCATCCACAACGTCGCATTTCTTAGGGTTGGTTGCCGATATTTGTCCCGTTGCACACTCGCATCTATGTGTGTAACCCTTATTTGCTTCAGGTGGATAACTAAAACACAGTTGGTCACAGCCTCCGTTGCCAAGTTTTCGACAAGGATTGTTGTCATCTGTTGGCTGATTGTTCACGTCAAATATGACAATATCCCTCAATTTCGGCAGATTGGTTCTAAGTTTTTCTGGCATTGACATATTTCCTGGCAACTTGGATGCCTTATATACAGTTTGAAGATTCCTATCTACCCAGTAAACACTTCCCGTGTGAATCGCTATGCCCATAGGATTAGGAAGGTTCGACCTGATTAATTGCCTGTTGCCGCCGTTGTATGAAATCTTCTGTATTTGATCCAATTTGGAATCGACCCAGTAGACGTCGTGAGTTAACATATCAATGGTCAAATCTCTGGGGTTTGAAATGCCAGAACTAACAACAGTCTGCCAGTTGCTGCCATCGAGGTATGCCTTACCTATTCGCGGATATTGTCCGTAATCGATCCAGTAAAGAAGCCTCTTCAGCGGATTGACGGCGAGCTCTCTCGGAGCGTCCATCGTCGTCTTAACGAGTACTTTCCTATGGGAGCCATCGAGCCAGCTCATTTCAACGTAGTTCTCGTGCGGGAACACGTTTGTGAAATACAAGTTACCCGCGACCCAGTCGACCGCCAGGCCTCTGATGCCGTTGCTGCCGATTCCGTCTTTGATGATATGTTCCAGTTCGGTGCCGTTGGGCCGGACGCGGAATATACCGTTCCATTGGCCGCGGTTGAATTCGACCCAGTAGATATAGTTATCGGCGAAGTGGACGTCCACGTGCAGGATGTGGTGGCCCTGGCCGGTCACCGGCACCATCGCCTCGGCGCTGCTCTCCAAGCTGTAGCCGCGGATAAGGTCCAACTGCGAGACGACAGCGAACGTCTTGTATGGGACACAGTTGACCTCATTTTCCTTCCTATAGCCAATGGAGCAGGAGCAAATTCGGGATCCTCCTTCGCTCGGTATGCAAATCTGTTCGCAGCCGCCGTTGTTCAACGAGCAGGGATGGTGGTGCATCATCTTTCTCTTTTGGAATATTGTCAACGATTTCAGGTCGCTTTCGTTGTCGAGGATAACTTTGATGTTGTCGCCGTTAGGAAGGTCGGCCTTAACGATTTTTTCGTGTCGGGGATCCAGCACGTATAGGCGGGAGTCTAGTACAGCGATGACCTTTGGGTACGAGATGGCGTTAGCTTCGGTTAAAATTGTCTTTCTATCGTTACCCTCAGTATTCACACTATTGATGCTAGCGGGGAACTGCGTGCTGAAGTACACGATTTTCTTTTCCACATCAATCGCTACAGCTTCTGGTCTTTCTATGACGTCAACCAAAATAACGGGATTCGTTCCGTCCATATTCACTTTGCCGATTTTCGCGGGTACTCCATACCCCCCTTCGTCGGACCAATATATTTTTCTGGAAATATTAAAATTATTAACGTCAGTAAAAACCAAAGCTAAGAAAGTAGAAAAGTAAGAAAAAAATGTTCTGGATGATTTATTTTCAGGAATACTTTACAAATATGTCGATAACGATATGACTTACCCTTCCGTTGGATCTAAACATATGCCCCGTGGTCTCGCAATGGACGGCTTGCTACCATCGTTGGCGAAAACAATGGTCCTATATTTAACTTTGCCGTCCACGCGTATGAGCTCGATGTTGCTCGCGGCTCTGTTCGTCATGAACAAGTTCCTTCCGAGCCAGTCGAACGCAATGGCGGAAGGCGCCCCAACGATGCCCGTGTCCTGTCCGAAGAATTCGACTTTATTGCCACCGCCATAAGGCATACTGTAGATCGTGCAGTTCTCGTCGTCGTCGCTATCGCCAGTTATGGACTGGAGCCAGTACAGCATGTGGCCTTGGCGGTCGTAGTCCAGTTGTACGCCACCTGGGAAAACGGAATTAGTGTTTTGATTACTCAAGTTCAGATTCAATAGAGTTAAGTGTAATACTTGAAATGAATACTCTGTTTGATATGAAATATTATTGCCATGTCTTACCTTGGATTCCTACAACTGGCGAAAGTTGTCCCGCTCTACCGGAACCGTCAGTGGAGACATCAATAATTTGAGATCCCTTAAGAACCATCAAGTATGCGGATTCCTCTGCAAGAAGGAAATAAGTTACATTATTATGAATCATACATTCCAAACATACGAGATCTATCAAGGAATTAGTAAAAGCAATTCCCACCTTCAATGCATTTTCCGTCAGGCAGCAATTTGAATCCAGGCTTGCATATGCAAGTATGTGGGGCCGTTTCGTTCGGACTGAGTAGGCACAGGTGCTCACACGTGTTTCCTTTGCACGGCGATGGGTATTGCGGCTGAAGCGATGGGTGGTGGACGTGAATAGAGAGCGGCTGTGAGATCAGATGCGAGACAACCGTCTGGTTCGTTCCCTTGAATTTGTGAGCAGAGAGAACTCTATTCAACTGGCGGTCCGTCCAATATAGCGTGTCTTCGAAGAGCGTCAACGAATGCGGGTGCAGTAAGTAGTGACTGCCCGCCAGAACTTGCTGTCTTCCCGTTCCGTTGTAATAGCAGAAATCGATGAAGTCCAACTTGGAGTCGGCGAAGTACACTCTCTGAGTCGCGGTATCCAAAGTCAATCCATTGGGCCAATATATCTTGGTCGTAATGATGGCCAACCTTTGTGTGCCGTCCATGCCGACTCTCTCGATCCGAGGGTTCTCGCCCCAGTCGGTCCAGAATAACCATTTAGCAGTTGGCGCCGGGTCCAGGCACATTCCTCTGGGCTGCGTGATATTTCCACTCAGCAAGGTCGTCCTTGCGCTGCCATCTTCCTTGGCCACCTCGATAGTGTTCAGTTTACTGTCCAACCAGTAGATATTTCCACCGACCCAATCATATGCCAAGCCCTCGACTAGGTCCAACCCGGTGGATATGATCACCTGAGGCTCGCTACCGCGGTCCAACCGTGATATTTTCTTAAGTTTCATGTCGGACCAAAAGATCGTTCCGGTGTGCATGTTGGAGGCCGTTGCGACAACATTCTCCACGTTTATCGGTACTCTTTCCAGGCCTTGCTCGTTAAGGTCGGCGACCAGTATCGAATGCCGGTTGGAAATGATAAGGAACGCGCTGGAATGGTTGTTGGCTTTGCAGGAATGCTTATCCGTGTTGAGCTGGTAGCCTTCGACGCAACTGCAGAAGTAGGAGCCCTTGGTGTTGGTGCAGGATTGGGAGCAGAGACCGGGCGGTTCGCACTCGTTCATGTCCTTGCACGTGAAGCCGTCGGCGTCCAACTCCTCGCCCACCGGGCAGAGGCAGAGGGGACCGTTGGGCGTTTGCTTGCAGCCGTTGGAACAGAGACCGCTTTGGTGTTCGCATTCCGCAAAGTCACAACTTGCACCTACATTTATAAGTTAACGTTTAAGTGAAATGAAGGAAGTCTGAAATCGAACGATGAAATATTATAATAAAAGGCGAAACATACCTTCGTCGGCTCCATTCGGGCAATCGAACTTGTTGTCGCATACTTGCGTGAGATTTACACAGCGACCTGTGATCCCTGGACACGACCATTGACCAGAGAGGCACCTAAAAGTATCGGTACGATTACTCGACTGACGTTTTGATAGTCAACGTTCGGCCTTGACAGATTTGTAAGATTTACTTAGTCTTAGTTAGTTTTAATATGTTATTCTAGAAAAAGAACATCTTATGACGACTGAAGTGCCGCCCTTTATAAGGGTCATTGAACGTATTAAGGGGTAGTTGAGTGGTGAATTTGAAGTGTGAATTTGAGCAAAAGAAAGTGAAGAAAAGTAAAAGAGAGAAGAGGTTAAGAAGTGGAAGTGGGAAGACTTCGTAAAGCTGTGTAACAGACGCATAATATAGCGGAAGGCGGAAGGAGCAAAGCACCTGGGCGGGGGCGGGGCGCAGGCGTGGCGCTGCCCCTCGTCGGAGCCGTCGCCGCAGTCGTCGCGGCCGTCGCACACGGCCGCCTTGAAGACGCAGCGGCCGTTGGCGCAGCGGAAGTGGTGCGCGCCGCACGCCACGGCGCCGCACGCCGCCGGCTCGTCCGACAGGTCCTCGCAGTCGGGCGTGCCTGCGACCGTCCCTCTCACTCTCTCTCGCCTCTCTGTCGCGCGGACGGGCCTAGTACCGCGACTTCACAGGCCAGTTATACTTGTGCGTTCCATCTAGTCGACGTAGCCGAGGCCCGCTGTCATTGCAAATGTGTATGGGCGGCGGCCATCACTTAGCATCGGGTGAACGGCCGGCTGGTTTTGCAATTTGTCGCATAAAAAACCCCTATTCATTGGACAACTCCTCTTAGCTTCGCTGATCACTCACGCGTCTCGTTCGAGCCACAAATACCACACTGCTGATCTTGTGTTGTACACGAGCCAAAAATTTGGATGGAAGCAATCTTTAAAAATTTTTAGTCAATTTCTGAACTAAGCATCGTATTCAAACTTTTCTTCACTGATTTACAACTCTTTGTATATTCATATTTAAGTTGACGATTTCATTAATCTTGAACAACATGAATTTATAATACGCCTGTCTACCACGATTTTCGAAAAAATAACCCATTTCCATTAAGCCTTCGGTAAGGTGCATCATAATTTACTTCTTAAAATAGTATATGATACTGGCATCCGTGACATCTTAAATTATGCTATCTCATTAAAAAAAATTGTATATTAAAACGACGCTGACGATCTCAAAATTTATAAGACATGCCAAACTTTGGAAGATTGCGTACGTTTTCGGGTCATAAAAGTTGTAATACATATTGTCCTTTTTGATTGTTTTGATTTGTTTTACGTTCTTCCAACGACTTTAAGTGTCCTTTTACTTTTCTACTTTAATATTAAACCTTGCGTTATTTTCAGTTAGAATTTGCTGTACCAATATAAAGTCCCTTCTATTGAAAAATATTTCAAAAACAAATGCTTTCCTATTATACTCTTATTACTGCCACTTATCAGTTTGTTTATAGTAGGAAACACTCAAATTATGTAATAATATATATGTGACGCATTAAACAGATCAACATATTCGCACGTACGTACTCGTACACTTAGGTATCATATGAGATCATAGTGAGACAGTCTGTCGCCCACTACGGGGCCAGAAAAGGAAGGGCACCCACCGTCGCAGTACCAGGTGCGCGGGATGCAGATGCCGGAGGAGCGGCACTGCACCTGCTTGTCGGGCGCGCACTGGTGCGGCGCCAGCGCGGGGCAGCCCGCCTCGTCGCTGCCGTCGTTGCAGTCCGGGATGCCGTCGCACTTGTACGCCTCCTGCGCCGCCAGAGGTCGCTCAGTCGCGTCGGGGAGTGGTTCAAAATTATAAGGCTCGATTCGTAGGTCTTCGTGCATCAGCGGAAGCTATTGCATCGTCGTCAAAGCTCACCGTCGGAGGTGAGAGCGGTGGAGACGTGCTCATGCGCAGTACCGAGGGACGTCGGTGCGTTCTGTAGGAGATGCCGGAGCTCCTCCGAATGTACAGAAGGTGGACTTTCAAATCTCTTGAAGATTTCCCCCCGATACAAAGAAAAGGAGGCAGACCGCACCTGCACGCACTGCTTGAGGTCGGCGCACTTGAACTGGCTGGCGAGGCAGGAGACGGGCGGGCAGTCGGCCTCGTCCTGCTTGTCGAAGCAGTCGTCGTCGCCGTCGCACACCCACGAGGCGGGGATGCAGTGGCCGGTGCGCGGGCACGTGAACTGCAAGGGGCGGCGCGTGAGTAAGCGGTGGGAGGGGCGGTGGGGCGGTAGGGGCGGAGGGGCGGGGCGCACCTGGAAGTAGGCGCAGGTCTTCTCGGCGCAGTGCGCGCCCTCGTCGGAGCCGTCGCCGCAGTCGTTCTCCGAGTCGCACTTCCAGGTGGCGGGCACGCAGCGGCCGTTGTCGCACTGGAACTGCGAGGCGCCGCAGGTGGCGTTCACGCAGCCCGTCTCGTCCGAGAAGTCGCCGCAGTCGTTCTCCGAGTCGCACACGAACGTGGCCGGCACGCAGCGCCCCGACTTGCACATGAACTCCGACGCGCCGCACGTCGTCTCTGCGGGCGTGCGAGGCTTTTACGATCGCAGGAGAAGCACAGAGGCTCTAGATGTCCTTGAAGCACGACCAAAGCTAGCACGAGATAATCTGTTGACCTTCTTTATACAAACACCCAATGAAGGAAGTACAGTTAGTGAGTCCTAATTTACGCAGCCTGTGACATCCCAGAAAGTGGTGGGTCAGCTTGTCGCTTAGTCGTAAAGAAAATAGATAAAAATAGGACTTAAGAAATAATCCATATAACAAAATACGACAACGACGTGAGAAATACGGTAATAGCAAAAATAAAAAATTGAAAATACTCACTGGTGCAGTTTTGCTCCTCGTCGCTGTTGTCCAAGCAGTCGTCGTCGCCGTCGCACACCCAGCTCTTGGGGATGCAGCGCTGGTTGTTGCAGGTGAAGTCCCAGGAGTTGGGGCAGGCCTGCAGCGGCGGCTCGGCGCTCGGGTCAGCCACGCAGCTGGTGCTGTCCGCCGCCAGCTTCTCCCCGTACGGGCAGCCGCACTTCACCGTCAGCAGCTCCGTGTTGTTCCTGGGCACGGCGAAGCACAGCTTCTGGCAGTTGCCGTTGTTGCGGGCGCACGGCTGCATCGGGTCGATCTTCTGCACGTGCTCGCTATAGACCTTCACGCCGTAGAGGCGGTTCGTCTGCGGCTCCCTGACCATTATGTCCTCCTGTTCACCGGTCAGCTTGTGCAACCGAACGATGGCGTCGAGCCTCCAGTCGGTTATGTACATGAACTCCTTGTGGATGACGATGGAGAACGGATGCCTTATCAGACGGGAATTGATGGTGTTCACGTCGGTGCCGTCCAGTTTCGAGTGCTGCACGTGGTCAAGTAGAGCGTCGCACCAATAGAGCCTGTCTGCGTCGAAGTCGATCGACAGTCCGTTGGGCCAGCCCAACGTGACGTTCTCGAAGACCAGTAGACCGGTTCCGTCGGTGTTCGCTCGGCTGATGTTGGCCGGACGGTCCCATTCCGAAAAAAAGATGAACCCCTTGTTCGGATGGACGACGATAGCGCGTGGTCGTTTCAGATCCTTCAGTAGAGTCCTTTTGTAACTCACATTCCTTGTCGATAACACATTCAGAGTTCCTTTCCTGGAATCGATGTAGTACAGATTCTTCGAGGCCCAGTCCACAGCTAGGCCCTCGACGCCCTCGTTCTGTGATGCTAAGACTATTTCTTTGGTTGTACCGTTCCTGTGAACCCTGTAGATTACGTCTTGTAAAACGTCCGAGTAGTAAATGTGTTCATCGCGTGCATCAAAGTCGAGACCGACGAATCGGGCGCGTCTCGAGACTATGGGCAGGATCGCTTCGCTGAAGCCCTCAATCACGGGATTGAGAACTTTCCCTTTGATGAATCTCTGCTGGGAATACATCAGGAACTCGTTGACGAGGTCGCAGTTTCTCAAATCGGTTTCCAGTCTGTAGCCAATGTTACACGCACAGCGATAACCTAAGCCCCCATTCGGTAGCGCAGTGACGATGCACATCTGCGAGCAGCCGCCGTTGGTGTTGCCGCAAGGATTGTTCACGGACGTTTGCTTCAACGAATGCACCACTGTGACGGCTTTCGGGCTGATAATGTCCTTCATTTTGTATATCGCCTGTATGCTGCTGGCTCCCTCGTACTTGCTCACAGAGCTGATGCCTTGCTTGGTGCTATCCGACCAGAAGACTCGGTCTTCGAATAGGGCCAGTCTGGATGGACTCGGCACTTGTTGACCTCTGATGACGAGAAATCTGTGGTTTCCGTCGTAGTCGACTGTTTCAATGTAATCGAGGAGAGAGTCACACCAAAATATTCTTCTTGCAATTGTGTCTACCGCTATTCCCGACGCCTTATACGTTGCCTCTGATACTATTGATCTGGCGTGAGTTCCGTCCATGTTTGCACGAATGATCTAAAATAAAGTATTTATTAATTTCATCGATCGATCTGGGAATGTTATTATTATGTTAAAATTTACATCTTTCGAGAGAAGAACACATGACGACATTTATGTAAGGTATTATAACACTATTTTGTTCGTCTTCTCTTCTTCTTCCCCCTTTCTTCTCAACTTTCAACACAGCAGCACTTGGATATAATGTCTGTCTGTTCTTTAAGGCTCGCCACGATTTCGTCCATTGTTTGATTCGTGAACATGGTGTAAAGAAATCAGTTAGTGGCAGTCTAGCGACATATTAAAGTGGTGGTGGTGGCTACCTGGCTGCTGTCGGCGATGAACATGAGGCCGAGCGTGGGGTCGAGCGCCAGGTCGCTGGGGCTGGAGAGGTTGGAGGCCAAGGCCACGGCGTGCCAGCGGCCGTCCAGCTCGAACACGTCCACCTTCTGGCCGAGCGAGTCGGCCACGTACAGCTTGTCGCCCACCCAGTCCACAGCCAGCGCCACCGGCGCCCACGAGCCCGCCAGCGAGATGTCCGCGCCGTACGCCGTGCTGATGCCGGCCGGCGCGTTCAGCGGCTGCGAGTGGATCTGGCGGCCGGCGGTGGAGGGGTTAGGTCGACCTGCGGCTTTACCTCACTATCCGCGCGACTCAGGAGGTATCTGTTCGCATGGCAAGGGGGGCTCTTCCACGTATGTGCCGGTGAGATGGCCCAACGTGCGCTTGGGCAGTGCCCAGCCTGGATCGTGGGGCACGACCTCTCGCTGCCGGCCGTGGTTCGCGCTATGGTTAACAGCGAGAGGGCGTGGGTTGCTATCCTGGTATATTGTGCGAACGTTGTCACCCGAAAGGAGGCCGCGTAAAAATCAAGGGAGGCAACTGCAGCACTGGATTTCCGCCACCGGAGACCAGGGCGCAGTAGGTTACGTGCGCAACCTTCCTCCCTGATAGTGAGATCTCGGGCGGCAGGCATGGGGGTGCCCGTCGCTCTATATGGGACTCGTGGAGGGTGAAGGGGGACCGAAAGCGGCTCACCTTGCGGGTCTTGAGGTCGGACCAGTAGAGCATGTTGCGGCGGTAGTGGAAGTCGATGCCGGCGGCGCCCGTGGCGTTGGCCAGCAGCAGCGGCGGCGGCGGCGCGGCCGGCCCGTGCGAGAGCGCGTCCAGCCGCAGGAGGCCGCGCGCGTGCGCCAGCGCCAGCCAGGCGCCGGCGCCGCGCGCCTCGCACCGCCCCGACCCCTCCAGCTGGTAGCCGGGCGCGCACGCGCACGAGTACGCTGCACACACGACCGCTCCATGTAGCTCAATACGAGAAGCGGGTTAAGGATCCTATGGGTGGGGTCCCATCGTGCGCCGACTCACATCCGGGGGTGTTGACGCAGAGCTGGTGGCAGGGCCCCCAGTCGTGGCACTCGTCGCGGTCGGCGCAGGAGCGGCCGTCGGCGGCCAGCGCCAGGCCGGCCGCGCACGAGCACGCGCCCCCGTTCGGCGACGCCACGCACTTGTACTCGCACTCCAGCGCCGGGCACGAGGACGTCGCTGCGGAAGCGCGGGGCGTCAGGCGCGATACGATTCTTTATCGTTTCACGCGATCACGCGGTTCGATTTGAAACACGTGGCGGCTTCAACGCAATAAGGCTAAAGAATTGGTGACACGTGAAGATTATCCATTTAAACGACTTTCGTTTAATAAAAAAAATCACAATTGAGGAAGAAATGGACGCGTATGTATGAACAGTAAAAATCTTGAAATCGAATAAGTCCTACCGCAGGGCACAAGCTTCCCCAGTACAGAGAGTAAAAATCTTGAAGTTGTATAATAACTATTCTGTTTTAAAGAATTGCAAACGAGTAAGCCATTAATATGGTTATCAGTAATCTTCATCCAACGGAAATGCATGAAAGTGTTGCAAGTTTATAAAAACTTGCCTTGGTAGCCGAAGGGTTTATTCATTGAACCATATGATAAGAAATGCATGAAAGTGTCGCGAACTTTTCAGAACTTGCCCTGGTAGCTGAAGGGCTATCTGTAGGACAGCCTATCTAGGGATCTAGTGGGGGGTGAGGGACCATCTGGGAGACAGCCTATCTAGAGGATCGAGTGGGGGGTGTGAGGGGCTATATATAAGATAGCCTATGTAGAAGATGTAGTGGGGGGTGGGGGGTGGGGGTGCTCACAGCAGGCGGACTCCTCGTCGGCGCCGTCCTCGCAGTCGCGCTTGCCGTCGCAGAGGCGGGAGCGCGCGATGCACTTGTGCAGGCCGCCGGGCGCGCCGCGCGGGCACAGGTACTTATTGTCGGGGCACGCGATGGCCGTGCAGTTGGCCTCGTCCGAGCCGTCGCCGCAGTCGCGGTACCCGTCGCACTGGTACGTGGCGGGGATGCACAGCGCGTTGCTGCAGCGGAACTGCCCGATGTGGCACGGCGGGAAGCCTGGGGGGCAAGCGTCGCAACTGATGCTGCACACACTCCCTACTTGGCCCTACCACGTTAATTTCCCTCGCACTTAGCTCAGAAGTGCTTTTACACGATGTGAACGAATTACAATACATAAATATATTGGCTGATAAAGACTTTCTTCTTTCAAAATTGTTGATCAATATTTAATTGAGTCAGCAAATCGAAGACTTGCTAAAAACTAATGGGATTACGATATAGTTGTACCAATATCGTGGCCCGTCTAAGCCGACGTGCCTCTTTTGAACCACCATCAATTAAGTTATATCTCTGAATGAAGATAGGATTTGAGCTTACTGCAATGCGCCTCGTCAGAGTTGTCGCCACAGTCGTCAGTGTGGTCACACTTGACGGAAGCGTCCACGCACTTCTCCCCGTTGGCGCAGCGGAACTGGTCCAGGCGGCAGGACAGCGTCTGCCCGGGACAATCCTGCTCATCCTTGCCCGTCCGGCAGTCCAGGTATCTGGAGTTCAGTAAACAGCATTGAAGCCTTTCACTACTAATTACTTGGAGACGCTAATCTATCTATCCAGTTATAAAATAATAAAATTTATTTTTTATCACTATTTGGTGTAAAATTATAAAAACTACGTGAGACAGATAAGCTAGGTTATTACACACGTTTAAGTAGAAAATACTGTTATTTTTATGTTTAGTAATAATGTGCTAGCTAATTACTCTTATAATGCGTGAAACGATTTACCATTTTTTTTATACGCGGGTATTTCATTAAAAATGTGGGCTCTTTATTTCGTAGTTTGGCGGGAATTCATACGATGTTTTTGTATAACAATAAAGCTAGCATTCCGGGTTCGGCATTCGATATTTTTCTTCAGTAATCATTACTTTAGTATATAAATATCTATTTCATGTATTTCGAATGATTATGCATAGATTCCATTCGCAATTTTTTTTTTCTGTAACTTCTTGTGTCGTAGATTTTTTTGGTTGACAATAAATGGTTAAAGTTGAATAGCATTTTATTAATTTAATTTTGTAATGTTTGGAGTTTATTAGGTTTTGTTTAGGCGGCACGACCCCCGAATTCGATGAGATTGATATAATAAATGCAGTTTACTAAATCTTTATAAATCGTGAGTGGTAATTTACGTGGAAATCATCGAAATGTTGGCGCTGGCAACACTGTATACCGGATATGACGTTATCCACTCGAGCCAAGGGACACATGGTCGCATGGAGCAGCGGTCACTGGGATTTCGGCTGCGTTCCCGGACGGTGATATAACCACTAGAGCTGCTTGTCGTTATAATAGTTGTTAATATTCAAGTTCAGTAATAGTTAAAATATTATGATCAAGGTAAAAACGTTAGAACTCTTATAGAACTTACTTCGAAATTACTTTTCACAAGTTCCATTGCAGGTTAGTTTTTGAATTAGGAGCCTACGACTAAAACAAGGTATTTTTCACACTTTTTGCATTAAACAGAACATGAATTTTAGAGTTGTATTAACAGAGGGAACGGAGGTATTGGTTGATTTTTTGCATTAAATTAGAACTAGAAGTTTTAGAGGTAATAATTGTTAGTAAGTGGTATTGGAACTTATACTAGTTATATAATGTATTAAGATCATCTAGGGTTTGTGAAACGAATTTATTCATTGGTGAAACAAATTAGAACAAAACAGCTCTGCGTATAAAGTAGTAAGTTATATGACAAACTTTGATTATATACTTGACAAGTATAAAGTAGTAACTTATGTGACAAACTTTGATTATGTACTTGACAAGTATATTATCAAAGGTGACATATATAAAGGAGCCAATAATTTAACCTTGAGGCATTCCACACATTACAGAAATTGTTACTCTGTGTGCGAGGGAGGTATTACTAACGGTGTCAAAAAAATTTTAAAATCTATAAAAATCATAATTTTTAAATCTATAAAAAAATTTCTTTTATTTTATTTTATTAAGGCATACAAACAAATGTACAAAAATATATATAAACATTAACATATTACACATACAAACAGATAAGTATATGTACATTCAACACCGTATACCCAAAGTAATGTATATAATGCAGAAGGTAGCGAGATTAGATTATACATGTTATTTTGATTTATTATACATTTAAATATTTAGTAACATTTTTTTTTAAATGAGAAGTCGTAGTAGCAAAAATATCCATACTTGTGAAGTTGTCGTTGCATGATTGCACTATGCGTTGCATCGGCGAGCGTAAACCGGCGTTAGTTCGACATTTATTTACATTGAATAATTTATGAGAGTATTTTAGACGAATGCGCTGAGAACAACTAGGGATGCGATAAAACAAATTATTATTAAGAGGGATGCAATCTATAAGGTTATGACAGATTTTGTATAAGTATAACGCATCACTTAAAATTCTTCTTTTGTTCAAAGGCAGAAGTGAAAACCTATCTTAAGCTTGGGAGTAGGAAAAAAGAGAGTTGCTGCGGCGGTAGCATCTGTAGTAAACCGTTTTTAAGAATTTTCGTTGAATACGTTCAATCTGATTACTATACCTTTCATAAAATGGGTTCCAAACTATTGAGGCATACTCTAGGATTGGTCTAATCAAGGAGTTGAATAAATAAATATATGATAATTGTCGCCTAAAAACGTTTGTTTGTCTTATTACAAAACCGAGCGCGCGAAATGCTTTGTCGGTGATATGATCCACGTGATAAACCGAAGTGAAGTTTCGAGTCTAATATAACACCTAAATCCTTGATCGATTCAATGCCATATTCAGTCAATATTATTTATGTTGTAATGAAAATTAACTACATTACGTTTTTTTGTAAATGTTATGCTATTACATTTGTTAATACTCAATTGAAGTTTATTTTTGACACAGTAGGCAGATAAGCGGTTAAGATCATTTTGTAACTTATGACAGTCATCTACGCTGAGTATAGGTAAGTAAACTTTTAGGTCGTCTGCGTATAGGAGAAAGTTGCTGTGATGAAAACAAGTGTTGATATCATTAATGTATAGAATAAACAAAAAGGGACCAAGGATTGAGCCCTGAGGTACTCCAGACGTAACGGTAGTAAGGTGTGACATATAGCCATTTACTACTATTTTTTGCGTTCGGTTAGATAGTGACGCGGTACCAACCGATACTGTGTAACGTTACTATTCACACAAGCGATGCACTCTTATTAGTAGTTGAAGAAATACGATGCTATTTTATTTCGGCCGGGTAATAATCGTCAGCTGAGGAGCTACGTACGTCAACTCGCTACGCGTTCGCAAGACGGAATGAAAAAAAAAAGAAGGAAAAAAAATGAATTTAAAACTAATCTAAATTTTTATGGTGTAAGCATATCAAAATATTAAGCAGTACCGTTTTTCAAATGACAAGTTGTTTTATGAAGATTACGTTCTTTGGTTTTTATGTCGCCACAACAGACAACAAGTCTTAACAGGTCACCACTTCACAAAGACTTCAAGAAATCAGTTCCAGAGCTTAACTTTTTTTTTTATGTGAAAAGTTGCCAAACGAGCAGACGGTTCACCTGATGTTAAGTAAATACCGCCGCCCATGGACATCTGCTACACTCGAGGGTTCCAGATGTGTTGAGAACCTTTTGGAAATCGGGCTCCGGCCACCTCACTCTCCCGACGAAACGCGAAAGTATTATACTTCCACTTTACGCCGGTCTTCTATGAGGTCGTGGTACTTACCCGCACGAGCCTGCCCATTCGTGCAACAGCCGAGGCTGCTGCGTGGCCCTACCACCGTTAGAAAACTTGAGCTGAGCAACGAATTTTACAGCATAAAATGGATTCGGTAGTGTACTTTACCCGTCACATTTCTTCTCCTTGGGTATGCAGAGGCCCTGAGAGGCGAGCTTGCTGGAGCTCGTGCTCTCGGCGCCGCATTGGAAGTCATCAGTCTGGCACTTGCGGTATGCTGCAAGTGATAAAAATCGTCACATCGCTATTGAAAGTAAAAATTGAAAGAGTTTCGTAATTATTTCAACGATTGTTTGATTTTCCAATGCAAACGGCTCAAAGCGTTCACCGTTTGCGCTTCTGTTATTAACGTATGTCAGGATCCATGTTATTAAATTATGAGAGTACGATGCGCCTGTGCACCGACGGTCAAAAAGCGACATAATGAAGTTGGTTGCAAAGCGGCCGTCTTCGACTAACTTCACGGTATTAACATGACAACCGATGACAACTTTTTTCTTCTTCTTCTTTTTATTAATGGCTTGCTTTGTGAGTTATCACAATTACGCCAATGTCAAGTTGTTCTTAAAATTCTCAATTTTATAATATTCACATTAAAATTGTAATAGGCAAATAAAAACTTCAAAAATCCATCATGGTGGATCGTTTTCCATCCACAACTTTTTTCCATCGGTTGCCATGTCTGTGACATTGACATATAATTCCGTTATCGATTGCATTTATTGTCTTTTTCACAAACAAAGAGTACTGGCACATGGGATAAAATTTTTCGTTATTTTTTTGTTTTGCGTCAAAAAAGTATAACTTCTAATGTGTACTGAAGATGAAACATTAAATTTGTGAAAAAAATGGACGAAAATTTTTTTGTATTTGCGGGAATTGAACACACATCTTTCAGGTTCGCGCCCAGACGCTTTAACCTTAACGCAGCGGCGAAAAGCTTTTCGTTAATTCTTTCTACAAATTTTAATGACATATTAGTATGTTAAATCGAAATACAAATAAAATTTTCATTTCCGCTCTCCAATGCACTCGTATCAACGAAACAAATTCTCGAAGCCAACGCCAACTTGGCCATTACAAAAACCGAAGCGCTGCGAACTAGCATTTTGCAGTTCTATCTTGTTTGTAAATCGCCGCCCGCAACTTTTTTCGGTCCGCGGTAAGTACGGGCTCAGATAATGCAATCTCCATACAGATTCGATGGAGTGCCTTTGAGCGGGGCTTAGCGGTGGCCCAAAGCCGCTGCCTTTGCCTCGGCTCAAATAAATTTTAAAGCAACCGACAGCGGGGACGGGATCTCGGGAAATGAGTTCCCTCGAAGGAAATTAACGTGTTGCTGCAAGCTGCACGAGCGCGCCGAATGACGGTGTTTGTTAACGTTCCGAAAAGAAAATTGTGCAAAAGTTCATTTGAACGAAGATTGATTTTAAATTAAATACACATTGCGGCGTGGATGTGTAGTAGTGAAACAGAAAGTCATCTTTCACGTCTCTAAAGTCATTCACTTTATGTTTATCGAGAGACCCCAGTTTCTTTATACTGTTCGAGTTTCCCGTATAAGGAAATATATTTACCATCAACACTTTTGAAATGAAGTAAAAATATTTTAGGTAACAACGCTTTGCAAGCAAGTTTATAAAAACCGGCCAAGTGCGAGTCCGACTCGCGCACGAAGGGTTCCGTACCATTATCTATAAAACAGCAAAAAAATCAAGTCTGCTGTATGGGAGCCCCACTGAAATATTTTTGATCCTGTTTTTTAGTATTTGTTGTTATAGCGGCAACAGAAATACATCATCTGTGAAAATTTCAACTGTCTGACTATCACGGTTCATGAGATACAGCCTGGTGACAGACAGACAGCGGAGTATTAGTAATAGGGTCCCGTTTGTCTTTTGGTACGTAACCCTAAAAAGGTCTTTGGCATATAACGCGTCCGTAGCAACTTTTAAATGGGTAAACTCGCCGCATTTAAGAAGACGCTGAATATTAAACTTTTAGGTGCATCTCCGGACCGTATATTGGTTCGCCCGTCTTAATGGCGGATTCCATTCACTTTTATGGATGTTCGGGAGAGCCGAATAGGTGTTTAGGAGATCGTAACCGCGCAGCTTTGAGCGCGCCCGCGATAAACTCGAACGGCGTCGGAAGAAAATCGCACAGCCGAATATCTGTTTTACATAAACACGGCGTTAGTTTGAACACTCTTATTGGGTTCTCGGGTAGACAGCGCGCCGTTCTAGATACTGGGTCCTCTTAAAAGGATAGTTTTTCGAACTGTCGGCGGATACAGATGCATTTTCGAAATCGAAGCTTTAGAGTACATTTGCACGTCGACATTAGACTGCACATAAATTGGAAACCGAGATATATTCGTGGTTAAGAAAATCAATTTATCGAAAGCATGAAAAGGGTTTAAATATATGTTTGAATTAACAGCAGTCAGATGGCTTAGTTTTTACAATAAATGCATCCAAATCAATAATTGCAATTTGAATCATATCATTACCTTGAAAATTCACGTTCAAACTTCCCTCTGATCGAGGTCTGTCTACTGTATTTCTTTAAAAGTATCTTCTTATATTTTAGTAGGACACAATGTTAACCTACAAAGAAGTCTTTATTTGTGTACTGTGCAAAGAGTTTGCTGAAGCCTTTGGTATTACGGGTCTGTTATTGCTCTTTCAGTTATTGCTACACAGTTTGAAATGTCGTCCCCGTTTTTAAAATGTTATCGACTATATTTTCTTGGAATCTCTATTACTGTCATTTATTAATAAAGAATATCAGAAGCCTTTACTATTGGCTGTAATAAAGACATCTGTGTTAGCCCTTTCATTTATTGCTTCACATAATTGTCATTTAATAATGAAGGATATCATATCATCCATGACGTTTCATCATGACGAGCTAAAGGCGTGATAGCTCAGTGTCCGGGCGCTCGCCTTTAATTCAATATACTCGAGCAACCTGAGTTCGATCCCCGGCGCCGGCACCAATGAAGTTTTTAACTTTAAGTGCTGACTTATCACGTGCTCCGCGGTGAAGGAAAACATCGTGAGGAAACCTGCATATTTTCGAATTATAATAATTAATAATAATAAAAAATATATTTTTCGAGGATATGTGAAGTCTGCCAATCCGCAGTGAGGCCGCGTGGGAGACTATGCTCTTATACCATCTGTATAGAGGAGGCCTTTGCCCAGCAGTGGGACACGTATAGGCTGTTACTTTACTTTTTTATGACGTTTAAGTATGACAAACCGAGGCTAAAAAAGTCCGAAGAGCAAAATATCTGATGGTATATGCAATGATATACAATATCATGCAACTTCCAAACAAAGTCAGCGAAACACTGTTCGCCAATATAAATTCTTCCGTTCAATCCTTTGACGTGCAGCGCGTCTTGGTCTTCGTGAAACATCCTGGGGATTTGTTGGCAACCTTAAACTATTCTGGAATAACTTTTATTTCCTCCTGCCATTTTTCAGGTATAACAACTCTATTGTTTAATCGACGACCATTCTTGTGTTTGTCCAATCGTAGTTGTTATATAAAAATGAATCTTTACAGCACGTAACACCTAAGTTTCCTCGTCCTTTCTAGTAACTAGTATATAATGTAAATTATATTAATATATAAAAGTTTATGAGAAAAAAACTCAACTTTAAACATACTGGGATACAGTATGGCAAAAGATGTTTTTAACAGAAATTAACAAACTAAGTAAATTTTACACGCATTTTACAAAAATAAAGGCTTTACAGGCAATGGTAGTGACGTGGAGTGGCTCAAAGGGCTGCTATACATCCAATGTAGGGTACTGGCAGTGTGCTGTTGGCCGGCAAAGTGCTGTCTACATTCGCCGGGGCCATCGAGTGTTTATTGAAAACGACCACCGTAAATAGCTCGAAGCCCGAGTGACCTCAACCCTATTGGTAGCAATAAACATCTGGTACTAATTACTGCTTAGAGATTAATGTTTACCTCATTAGTTAATGAGTCATGTGTAGGGCATCGAGGAAAGCTCGTGCATTCCTCTATAGGATAACATTATCCTGTGATGTAAGGCCGTATTACGAAACGACTATCTGTGTCACACAAATAATTGTCCCATGTGGGAATCGAGAACCCACGACCTCAGACGCCGAAGCCAACACCTTGGCAACTTGCGCCACGGAGTCACATCTAATGCAACAGCAATAAAAGATTCTGGATTTGCTTCGTATGGCGAGAGAAAAAAGAACCATGCAAAATAAGTATGTAAGCCGGTTTATGAAGGAAGCTATTGATCTTGTATTTGGAGATTTTGTATTTTTGGATTAAGAGATATGATTCCATTATTTATTGAATCAATCACAACACTTCTTGAGTAAGTTCTCCTTTTAGAGGGATTTTCTTTGCAAGAAAATGCAATAAATCGCAGTTAATTAAGAAATAATGATATGTATCCTTTATATATTGTTTGCCATTTATAATAGGGTATTAATGATTGCACAGATGGCGTAGTGGTTTAAATGGCCCCTGAGCAAATGAAATTGCGCGCCGCATTGTGGTTACCCACAAGGGACACGAGAATATTATTTGCTTTTTCCACAAATATTAGTCTTATCTTTGAGTGGATTTTACGGTCGTGATTTATGTTCGAATCGCTTTCAAAGCAAAAACCCAAAAAAATATATTCCTGGTCTTGTAAATTCAAGGGCTACAAAGCGACTTCTGATCTGAACATCTACAGATGTTGAATGTCTACGGGCTACGATTATAACTAAACATCAGTTTTAACACCTGTTTTAAAGTAAGTTAAGTATGAGCATATATATATCCCACTACTAGGCGAAGGCCTCCTCTGTACATGGGGTATGGGGGCATAGTCTACCATGCGACCCCACTGCGGTTTGGCAGACTTCGGGTCTTCGAAATATTTCCTTATTTTTCGTTCGTTCCTTATTTTTTCGAAAATATTCAGGTTACCACACGATTTCTTTTATCACCGCTGATAAGACAGCAACTTAAAATGGATCTGGATATTGGGATTTGAACTGCTTGAGTATAAAGAATATAAAGCGTTATTTACCTTTTGTTTTTAAAAACAAAAGGTTATTAACATCATCTAGTTATATTAAAAATTGCTTTAGTTAGTATCAGTTCACGTTTGCAAAGTTAGCGCAACATGCGTAGGTGGTTGGAACGAGACGGTGTGAACCCACCGTATTTAAGCACACGAACTTTGACCGAATATACGTGTTTGTTTCGTTTATTTTTAATGAGGTAATCTACAATTTTGCGAATACTGCAGAGCCAGATGTTATCGGCTTAATTACACCAAATTGTATTAAATAAAGATTGCAATTAGTGCTCTTTTATTAATTTAAGCACATTTTGATTTATGCGTCAAACAAGCAGACGGTTTACCTGATGTTACGTGAATACCGCCGCCCATGGACTTCTGCCACACCCGAGGGTTACAGATGCGTTGACAACCTTTTGAAAAATTGGGCTCCGGCTACCTCACTCACGAAACGCGAAAGTATTGGTCATACTTCCATTTTACGCTGGTCTTCTGTGAGGTCGTGGTACCCGGAGGGGCCTGCCCACTCGTGCAACAGCCGAAGCTGCTGCGTGGCCCTACCACCGTAGTTGATAGAACCGTAATAGCTCAGAGTACGGGGTCTCGCTTTTAATTCAATATACTTGAGCAACCTGAGTTCAAATCGCGGTGCCAGCACCAACGATATTGTCAATTTTAGGTACTGAAATATCACGTGCTCAGTGGTGAAGGAAAACGAAAAAAAGAAATATTTCACAATGGCTAGATTTATTCGAAATCAGATCAATATCATGAACTTCAGTCGTTCAGTTTCTTTAAAATGATGTGTGATTTTTGTCATTGTCATGAGCTTTCTTTCGTAATATTCTTCGAGTCTTTTCATAATATTGTCATTTAACAAGCATTCAGTTCTTAGAAATGCAATATTTACCTTTCTGAAAAAAACTTAATGTTGTCCTTGGCTATGACAAGAAAAAAAAAACACCCAAATCTACACTAAGCTACGTAGAATTTATAGGCTAGAATTTCCATTTGGCTACACGAATGAGTTTACGCTTAATAAGCTTACTTTGGGACCTTATGTCACAGTTATAAGAAATACGCTATAAAAGAAGTTAACACAATCGTAACGGCCTATTAAAAGTTTTCAGCGCGTCGGGGATGCTGCTAAACGATACTCACCCAAAATGTATGCTTGTAATCTTTTTATTGGACGAACTTCGCTGTTTTATGACGTGCCATAAATCGTGGGATTTTGGGGAACAGCAGCAACTGGAAATCTTGTTATGTTTGTGAGCCATTCCGCAAGCACGAAGTTAGTGGCCAAATAATTCGTAGCAATAAGTTCGTGTATTAAAGACCGGGAACGGCCCTGTATGTGAATTCTGTGAATTCACTCAGAGATCTTTTCAAAGAGGTTAATATACTCACTGTTGCTTCTCAATACATTTATTGTAATACTTTGTATATACGTCATAACCTTAATTATTACCTAAAGAATAGTGACAGACATAAAATAAACACTAGAAATAAGGACAAACTTACTACGCCATTGTTTTGTCTACAAAAAGTAAATAGGACGTTCATGGGGCAAAGTGTGCGCATGTATAATAAAATCCCACAGTCGATATTAAGTCTGCCGCTTGACCGATTTAAATGTAAAATTAAAAATCAACTAATGATTAAAGCATATATATACCATTTCGGAATATATCGACGACGCCAATTTGTGGAGTTAATACTGTTGATACTCACGTAGGCTAGAATAAGACTATTATACCTGTATATTATATTGTACCCTGATATTTTTGAAAAAGAGCAACTGTTGAGTTTCTTGCCGGTCTCTTCTCAACAGAAACCGCTTTCCGAACCGGTGGTACCTTACGAACCTATACACATAATCTTTGATGTAAAATTTGAGGATTCATAAGAGCGCGCAAGCGTCTATTTGAATAAATATATTTTTCATTTTGTAAAACCTGTTTTGTTTAAGAATTTTAAGCTTAAAGACCCACTCATGCCAAAAGCTCTGATGGTTTGTGTCTTTTACGGATGATGATTGAATTAATAGCGGTTCAAGTTAATTCGTCGAATTTACAATACGGTGAAAAGCATAATATGTCTATACCAGTTTTAAAGTCTTTTTTTTTCCTACGTTAAAATTCCGGTGATGGCACCAACGAAATTGTTAATAAACGCTAACTCATCACGTGCTACGGTGAGGAAAAACATCGTGAAGTAACCTGTATATTTTGGAAATAATAATTTAAAAATAAAATTCGAATATAATGTGAAGCCTGCCAATCCGCAGTGGGATCGCGTAGTGGACTATGACCTTATACCCTCTGTACAGAGGAGGCCTTTGCCCAGCTGTGGGACATATATAGACTGTTACTCTAGTTTTTAGGGTTTCGAACTATAAAAGGTATAAAAGGAACCCTTATAAGATCTCCCCACTCTCTTGTCTGTCTGTCTGTCCGTGTGTCACCACCGATTTTCTCAGAAACAGGTGGACCTAGCATTTTGAAATTTATACCAGATACTGAGATCTATAGTCCCTATTAGGTGAAACATCAAGATCCTGAGTCAACACGATAAAAAGATATGGGTAAATTTAGAATTTTGCGAAAACTTGTAAATTTACCTTAATTTTCACATTTTTTATTTTTCGGCATTTTCCCTTTACTGGTGCTGTAAGACCTTGCTTTTAAGCAAAATTGATAATTCTGCGTCAATCGGAACTACTCTATAGGTTTTGGGTCGAAAACCTAGAACTAGAATCACGAGCGTACGAATTCGACTCGCACTTGACCGGTTCTTTTTACTAATTTTATGATGCGTCAATAGATATTATACTTCACGTCGGACTGATGCAATGTCGTTACAATTATTGTAATATGTGTGTTACTTAGGTATACTACATTATTAATCCCATTACTCTTGAAAGACGGGAGCGACCTACTTATCTACGTAGCGTAAGATTCTCCATTACGTTTAGCGTAATACGTTCGCAGCGGAGTGTGCGATTGGTTGGGCAAACAAAAACACAATTTTCACGCCATTAAAACTTGCCCGACTGTTGGGAGTTTAACCCCTCGGAGATAGACGGCGGACCCTCTTCGCGGAATGCATAAGGTGGTTGCGGCACTATACGGCATTATAACACTTTTTGGGATATCTACAAGGATATTCTAGTAGGTTTTGAAATTTCGAGAGTGTATCAATCAATGGGACAATTGAATTCGGAATAATTATTTTATGAATAAGTAATTTGTCGTGTCTACGCTCATGGAGGGCGGTATTCAATGTTAGGTTGTGTTCGCTTTTAATTGATTGTCAAGTAAATGAATGTTCCTATCATGTAAGTCTAGTGCATACAATTTTTTTGTAAACCCTGATCGGTGGATAAAATAAATCACTAAATAAGATGTAAAACTGGGCCCTTGTTGCGGTTACGACGCACTTTGCAAATTGTAGATTGCATATCTATATGCATGGTCCGTATGGACTTAACATCGAAGCGGAGGCGAACTAAGCACTAATAAACATTCGTAAGCTCTCACTTAGGAAAGGGTAAGAGAGCCAATAACGATTTTCCAGGATGTATAGTTCTAGTTCGACAAACCATCAATCTTGACGGATTTTTTAAATAAGCACTATATCAATGAACAGCAGAGACGGATTTTGAGAACACTAAATGAATGAAGAATGAGCCGTGATAGCTCATTGTACGAGCTCGCCTTTAATTCAATATACTCGAACAACCTGGGTTCGATTCCCGGCGCCGGCACTTTTTTAAGTGCTTACTTATCACCTGCTCAGTGATGAAGGAAAAAGATCGTGAGGGAAAAGCATATTTTCGAAACACTTGCAAAAAGATATATATTTCGAAGATATGAGTCCACCAATATGCAGTGGGGTCGCGTGGTGGACTATGCCCAGCAGTGGGAAATTTGTAGGTTTTTACTTTACTTTAATCTACAATTACGAATAAAGCGATCGATCAGGGCGATAAGTAATTCCAAACCATTCGTATAATGTTCCTTACCGGGAATTATTCCGAGCAATTTTCATTTCGGTCGCGTTTCGGATCGTGTCTCTTTTTAATTCTGTAGCCCACTTTTCAACGTGATTTCCAACAAACCGCAATTCCGAGTACACTCGATCGTATTACTACAGGTACACGCGAATAAATCAATTGCTGGGGTAGAGGCGAGGGGGTCGGAGATGGATTAGTTTTCGAGAAGTTGGTCCCCTTGCGGGTTCCGTATACAGCAGGGCAGCGCGTGGTGAATATTGAAAGAGGCATTGCATTGCATCTATGGCAATGGAGAATTTAACTAGAACGCGGTGAAAGTTCAACATTAGAACTCAAACTACTACGATGCACATTTACAGTGATGCAGTTTAGTCTGCTCTCGCGTCTTGACCTAACATAGTTGCAGACAGACAGACCGCTAAATCAATGCCTACTTTTGTTTGACGACTTTGGTGGTACTGTATTTAAGATATAGACTTTGTTGCCACGTTCGATTCTGTGCAATATATTAGTATTTTAATAATGTACTTTTGTCTATAAAATGCCATATGGATGTATAAAAGAACTTACCCGTAAAAATATTTCGAAACTAAAGAATAAGGACAAGCCGATTAATAATAACAAATTTTACAACTATATACCTATAAACTAAAAACGTATAAAGTTAATAATTTAATTGTTTATGTGTAATTACTACTTTCGAATGGCCAAAAATGTTCATCTCCCCTTAAAACGAGTCTAGTTCGCGCGTAAAGCGACAAAGTAGTAAAGTTTGCTCAATAAAGCGCTTTCCAGTAAGTCTGCGCCGGGAAATGTCCAATTCCATTCGAGTCGAGGCTCGTCGCGCCTCTGGGAAACTTTTAATAGGCTGCAATTATTGTATTCTTTCTTTGAAAGCACGTTCTGCGCTCATTCAACGCCACCTAACAAAAGTTTTACAAGGCTGTCCTTTTGCAGAATATAAAGTCTACTACTGACGCTCGCAAGCCATAATGACGATTGATGATTGAGCTTTCTAAATAATTCTAACTAAAAAAGAACAATTTCCAAAAGATTATTATCCTTTTAACATAAAATTTATTTTTTTATTACATATATTTAGATAGCTTAAAATTTTTAATACATAAATGACGGGTTTTTAAGCCAATTTAGAATAATGATGTCCTTGCTGTCAACTTCTCGATTGCAAATAATACGTGCCATACAAAATCATTCTATGTTTCTTTTAGCAATTAATATGCAACGCTAATTAATACACACAACATGTTTCAATTCCTTTTTCTTCGTACGAAATACAACTGAAATAGTTAAATGTGGAATTATGTATTGCCCTAAGACCAGTTTAGTGGCCAGGACTTTATTATAAAGTAACAATGAAGTTAGTGAACAAGGAAGTAGTAGTAATATATGACTACGTATTTTTTCTCAATAATTTTTCTAAAACATGCAAACCTGCAAGATGTTTTTCTTCACCGCTGAGCGCGTTACAAATCAGCACTTAAAAGTGTTACCAACAATTTCACACTGAGCTATCACGGATCTAAGCGAGCGTCCAGATTCTGAGCTATCACGACTCCCGTAATCTGAATATAATTGAAAAACTGATTCATCGGCGTCACCTTTCGTTGTTTATATCGAGGCACGGCCGTAAAAAGTTAACAACCAGCCAACTGCTAGTCAGACTCGCGCACAAAGGGTTCCGTACATTATCTATGAAAACGGCAATAAAAAATCATTACTGTTGTATGGGAGTCCCACTTAAATATTTTTGTACTGTTTTGTAGTATTTGTTGTTAACAGAAATACACCATCTGTGAAAATTTCAACTGTCTAACTATCACGGTTCATGATATACATCCTAGTGACAGACGGACAGATAGACAGACAGCGAAGTCTCAGTAAAACGGTCCCGTTTTAACCTTTCGGTACGGAACCCTAAAAATGCGATCATTTCAATTTTAATGTAAAACGAAACGCTGTTCAACAAGTAGGTATACACGAAAACGGCGGCGCGTCGCGTGCCCGAAACAATTTCAGGGGGCTCAACGCAATCCCGTAAGCTTTCACTTTTTCAGCGAGACAATACACGATCCAGTAGTAGCCGAAGATGGATTTTCAAACCGCCCGTCATTTTGAGACGCCCCAATTACCTTGCATTAAAATTTGTACATGAAATCTTTAGTTTTTTAATTTTATATTTTTTATTCTAATATTTATTATAAATAAAGTTTCGTAAATTATTATGTGCGGCCCACCAAAATTTTAAATTTAAATTGGCCCATTGATTAAAAAGGTTGCTCACCCCTGATCTAGGATAATCTTGATTGATCTTGATTTAGGAAATTGTCTAAATTTTCTTTTCTATCGTGTGGTCTTAAATATTGTTTTATATCGCCGACAATGGTAATGTGTGCTGAGAATTTAAAACCCAATCTGCGATTGAAATTGCTTTACAAATTTAACGTATTGTTTCTATGCAAAGTTTAGCATCAACGGTAAAGTAATGGTTGATGCATATCAAGGCATTGGTTTTTAATCAAAAAGCGTGGCCTTTAATAAAGCGGCGTTTACGAAATTTTGTCTCCAAGCCCAATGTTCCAAGAATATAATAAAAACCATTGAATTAGGTTTAAATAAAAAAAAAACACAGAACCGTAGTGGAGATCTGTGACTTTTAACTTCCCCACTGACAGTTATGTAAGCACTGTGCTCGCAGTTCCAACAGCGCGTTCCACTAATGGCTTTCTAATTAGCACTTTGAATAATAACTACCCAATCTAGAAGCAGACGTCTCAAATTTGAATGCTGCCGCGGCACCTCATTATGCATACATCAAAAGCGCGATCCTTCCAAGAGTTTTCGGAAGCCGCTGAAAGATCACCTATACGGAGATTTAAACGATTGCCAAACGAACACTCGGTTTATTACATACTTTGCAAACCATCGAAAAAGTTTATCCTAGCCCTGGTTACTAACAGCTTCTGATGTTGCACGAATGGGCATCAGTTTTCTAGTACCCATTGTGTAAGAAATGTGTCCGAAATATTTAATATTTAAATATTTATTATCCGATAGATTTTTTTACAGACTAGATACTCACTGCAGTCTGCCTCGTCGGTCCCGTCCACGCAGTCAACGTGCATGTCGCATCGGTAGTGGGGCGGGATGCAGTAAGTCTTGTTGAACACGTACTGGCCACAAGTCAGCTGGCCCGGCTCGCACTCCGGGGGGGCTGCGAATGAAGCGTTAGGTTAGTAATCGACAGTATCATCGTCATTTCAGCCTGTTCGAGTCCACGGCCGAAAATAGGCTCTCCAATTCTTATTATGATTATCTGATACTGAGCCACCAGCATCCATCGACTTCCCGCACATTTTGACAGGTCGTCACTCCATCTAGTGAAAGGTCATCCTACACTAGGATGGCCAATACGAGGCTGTCACTCGGTAACCTTCTTGCCAATCGGTTAGCAGTTCTTCGAGCTATATGGCCCATAATCGACAGTATATTAAATATAATCAATCTTATAAAATTCTCTAATATACACGTTCTTCTGTGTAATTGTGTATTTAATGTGCTAATTTATAGTAATCTTATTTAATTAAACGGCGGTCAATTTATACTTTCATAAGAGCTTGGATCAAGTCTAAAATCTTTTGACTTATTTTTTACTTTTTACCGAAACATAATCAGTTGATAATATCAATATCTGAATGGATAATAGAAAGTATTCCTACAAATTTCAGTGACAAGAATTGTTAACGATTACTACTTTTTTTCAATTACTGATACTTTGCGAAACAGAAAACTAAAGTGGAAAGGTTAAGCTAATAAACGAAATACGAAAGTACTGAAACTCGTTTACAGTGGAACAATTACAAAGGTCAATTACTGAGGTCAAAGGGCAGCGTCAGAGGTAATCAACGTAATTGTGAATTAAATTTCAGTTTGAACGATGTCATAATTTGATGCAAACATGAGCGAGGGGTGGTAAGGCCACAATTTGGCGATATAAACTACAGAGAATCCTTAGTTACCTTTGCCCAGCAGTGGTTGCCCAGTCTTTTAACCTTAACAACAAACAACGCTGACAGACAAAGCTAATGGTATCTACAGGTGTTAAACTTCGCAAATTGAGACCAGACATGTCTAGTTATTATAAGTCAAATTGAAATTAAGTCTAATTGTTGGAAACAGTTATTTAGAACAAATTACCCTAGAAACGAAACTCTTTCGCTGCTACCAGGAGTCGAACCTCCACATTCCGTTATGTGCGAACAGACGCAACGGGGCATCTTTCTAGTTGAGGACAAATCTCAACGTCTTATATACTCGGTTTTATTGCATTTATAGCTATTCTTGGAAATAAATATTATGTGCTTCTTTTCCAAATGATATTTACACAGAAAATATTTGAAAATTAAAGAACATCTTTTTAGTGATGGGTGGGCTTTTACTATTAAAATAAATATATAAATATTATTATAATAAATATATATATAAGGGTGGAATATAGAAATTTTGATCCTGACTACTCGAAAAATATTGTGTGAGGAAAGTAGTGTTTTTGTTTGGGACTAGATAACATTGTATAAAAATATTCCTTAAAATTAGAGATTGGATGATAACCACGACTTCATCAGCCTTGCTTAAAATATTAACAATGTTTTTATCTAGCACAGACAAAAAGCAAGTCACTGAACACGTAGTTCTTATGAAAATCGCTGTTTCTAAAAACGTTAATAACTACAAAAATGAAGATAACACGATTTTTTTTCTTGTATAAAAGGGCGTAAGCGCTTGGTCCACAACTGAAAGATTTCATTGAAATCTATCTATCCGTTTTTCCGTAACGCGTGCATAACCGCAAGCCTCCATTATTTTATTATTTGATGGAAACAAACTGAATTAAAATACAACGAACTCCTCTCTTAATGATAAATTATAAAGATTCGATGGGGACTTTATTTGGAGAGCCCTCCAGCGTAAATGAGCACTCGTCCTAATTGGAAATTTGAATTTCTTATGTAATATAACATTTTTTGTAAGCGTCCGATATAATAAAAGACCTTAAAATATTATCCACGGGAGAATATACATTTACATGAATTCCTCGTAGTTTTACCCTGACAAATTATTACCTATGAAATTAAATGTTATTCCGTAGGTATAGGAATCATATTTTTTTTAAGTAAGATCATATACAATACACATTTTCTTTAATTATACAGCGTGTCGTTAGCACCGCGATAATAAATTAACACACGTCTAACGCTACTTGCCAATAATCATAAAAAAATGTAAAACGTTAAAAAATCCATAATTAAAAAAATATATTTTTCAAACAAACTAATTAAATAAAAAAGAAACAAAATTTGTAACATCCTATACAACTACAACTGACTGATTCATTCAGACACTTTTTCATTCGTTACCGCAGCGTCGCACTACAAATTTAATATCTCCTTCTAACAATATGTTTTATCTATTTCAAATTCATTCAACCCAATCATATGCTTTGTGACCTTTACAAATGAACTATACGGATAGTTCAATAACTCGGTAAATATTGATGTTTAAAGAATGTAAATGTTTATTACAACTTTAAAAAGTTATCCTCTATATGTGTGTTCATTTATAGTCGCGGTGGTAACGACACGCTGTATAACAGTCGTGCGGTAGGCGGTGATTTGTTTCACAAACGGACAGTCGCACGCTTGATACTATATCCTGTCATTTCCGAACGATCCTGTTGGTCGTTTAATTTAGCGGACATCACTCGTTAGATCGGTGTTTGGGCATCAATTAGCGAGTTTTAAACGGAATATCGCATGGCTGATGCACTACCACGATAGATAGGTCCCACTTAACGTTTATTTTTAACTTACCTAAAGATCCCTCATAATTAAGATTCGTTCGCTTTTAATTGAGTGTTGCTCAATCTTCAGGGACAAGTGAGTCCTCCTCCTATCCAAATATGATGCAGATTATGAGAAAGATAATAGGAAGAAAAGACAACTGTTTGAATAATGAACAATTAATAGAAAATATTATGTCCATACCTTTATGAAGTAATGCCCAAGTTAAAAAATGAAAATTTCTATTTTAGTCTATATAATATGTTATAGAATAATCAAATTAACTGAATATTAAAAACGGGCAAATTGTTAGTTGTTTTTTTTATTGCAAAAAAGAAATGTACCTAAATAAACACATTCATCTATAATTTTGGCAAATAAGAATTGAAAATGAATTGAACAGTATACGAATATAGAGATAAATCAGGAGGAATTCAAAGCAATAAGAATTTATGTCCGTTATGAGAACAATGTAGGTAATATTTATTCAGTTTCAAAGAATAATTCACTTTCAAATTTGTCATTGTACAACAACTTCGCTGAAGTCTAAGTTACCATAAGTTTCTAATTTTGTTAATAGATGGCATTAGTAATAAATTAGATTGGATTCTTGAAGAATTTGTATTTTGGATTCTCTCGTTCTGGATTCACAAAAGTTCAATGTAGGGTGGGTGTAGCAGTAACAAACCGATTAAGCGACATTTTGAAAGTAATTTTGATGTTGTGCCTTAATTATTACAACAACCATTGCAGAAAAGGAATAACATACTTCTAGTCTATCATAGAACCATGTAGTATATTCGGATTTTCTTAACAGCTGTTAGGTTTCTTTTAATTTAAAATTGAATGTGGAAAGTCGCAATGTGTCTAAGGTTGACCAGATTGTACCAGCTACAGACCAGACATTGTGCCAATAGTGAACCACAATTGCTTTTAATGAAGAAAATTATTATTAATTATACTGACAAGTTTTGTGCTTAACAATCATCACAACTTTTCATCAGTCTATAAGTTATCAAGAGCTTTTTTCTTGTTCTTCCTCAATTTTTCAATGCATCCATTCGCTGCTATTTACTGCATCAGGTAGGCGGCTTTCTTACGCCTTTTCTGGTTGTCTTTAATTGGAGATTTAGAGGGCCACACAATTGCTGATGGAAATGCAGGGATGATTGGTTGAATGTGTTTCATAATAACTAACATTTCTTTATTGACTGGAAATCCTTTTGGCCATCTTCAGGATTCTTCCTGCTTGGCCATAGTGGAAGGTCCCTTGTCTTTGTATATGATACTTCAGTTTTATTTTATTTATGACGGTAGTGTGCGGAATATAATATTCTTTGTTTCTCTAATTTTTACGCCTTTGCTTATCTCGTCTATCGCTTTTAAGATATCTTGCTCCTGATATTTGAAAACGTTCTTTTCGGCCACATTGTGTCTTTCTAGGTGGTCAATTACTGGTACAAACTCGTAGTATAGATTTTACCAGTAATAAACCACTGGTCTACAACTGGGACATTGCGGATATTTTAAGAGTTTTTTATATAAATTGTTTGCAGTGTATTAAGTACATATAAATGTAGAAGAAAAAGTAAATTAATGATCAAAAAGCTAAATCACCAATTGTAGACTAAATGGAATATTACTGGAAAATCATTGAATTTGTGTTCCATTAGTTTACCAATGACAACAATTGATTTAAATTAGCATGTTCTGATGAAGTAAGACGCGAGTTTTATTGCTTTACACAAAAATTTGGAAATTAATTTTATACATAAACACGACATATAATTTGTCCATGCTTGATTCCGATAAATCGATTAATTCATTAATGTGTTTATGACTATATCAGTCACCGTTACACCTACCGTTTTACTGCAATATCGCAAATTTTTGATATTTTATCGGTGATAGGGCCACGCAGCAGCCTCGGCCGTTGCACGAATGGGCAGGCTCGTCCGGGTAAGTACCAAAACCTCACAAAAGACCGGCGTGAAGTGGTACTTCCACTTCCCAATACTTTCGCGTTTCACCTGGTGAGTGAGGTGGCCGGAGCCCACTTTTCAAAAGGTTGTCAAGGCATCACTTAACATCAGGTGAACCGTCTGCTCGTTTGGCAACTTTTCACATAAAAAATGCCATAAAATCAATCGCCAACTAATTTTGACACGACTTTACTCATGTCAAAATCAAGCTAATAATTTATCTAAAATTATACAAAATTATTAATTTTTAATTTAACATTTATCTAAAATAATCATATTAAACCATCAAATTCCTTGCTGTATATAAATGGATAAATTACCGTTTATGGTAATGACCTATCTGTGTAACTTGTTCAGAAACTCTTTTGAATAATATTTCTTATCTTGTCTATAATAAAGGCCACGATACACGATCCGGCCGTAAAATCAAAAGAATGGTTCACAAGTCGTTCCAACGGTTGGCGGTTATGTCCAGCACGTGCAGTCACGTGGCTCCCAGCCGGGGGTACGAGATTGGAATCTTAGTGCGGAGGCGGGTAACGATTTCATCGAGATGGCTTTAGACTACAAGCTGTAAGGTGCATAACGAAGATACAAAGATGTATTGAAAAATGTGTCCTGTTTATTCGATGGAAATTCGACAACATTAATAAAAGTATGTCAGTTCTATGTATGTCTCCCGACAGGCCAAATTACTTTATAGAACCGGTTATGACGGATTCCAATAGAGAAGGTAACTATTCCACTTGCACCTTTGCGATTTCATGTTCATTGAATCCCTAATCGTGCCTTAGCCACAAAAGCTCAAGCAACAAATCATTCAATCAAGCTCAAACAACAATTACATAAGAATTTTTCTAAAAGGCCTCTCATCATGAACCATTAAGGAAGTAAATAAAACAGTAATGTATTAAGGAATATGAAACATCCGAAACGAACTGCTTGGCGAGAGATCACAATGATATTATTAAGGTCGAATCCCAGCGATGTGAACATAACGAGTTTGTTATGAGTAAAACCTTGATAGCAATAACTTTATCTGTCAATCAACAAGCTTGTTTTTTTTTAATTTGTAGAAAAAAGGGACGAAAGTTTTACGCCCCTGCGGGAATCGAAGCCGCGCCTTCCGGATTCGTGCCCAGACGCTTTAACCACTAAGCTAGACGGCTGAATGCCACACCGACAAAAACCTCAACGCCTTTTATCTACATCGTTTTTTCTCATTTCAAGCAATGCTTGGTGTATCTATTGTTATATCCTATATAGCATACTCAATTTCAAATATCTTTCTACAACTCGAACGAGAGATGTCCCCATATTGCTATAACTTATTGCTATTAATATTTCACATTAAGTTGGCACTATGGAAATTTAAAAAGCTTGCTTTTTTAATAAGTAAAAATATTTGAAAAAAGAAAGTAGACACAGTTTCCACTGAGAGCCAACTCTTGAGGCATTCAGGAGCAAAATAAATCATATTTAATAATTTTTTTAATGAATGGAGATACTCACGGCATGCTTGGAATTCGTCCTCCCCCTTGGCACAGTCACTTTGGTAGTTGCACAGCCACAGCGAGGGGATGCACTTGCCCTCGGGGCACCGGAACATGCCGTTCGGGCATATCGTGTCCCCTGGAATGAGAGGACGACGTTAATAAAACTTAATAAAACGAATCGACTGGCGCTTGAATGAATAATGCTGTACGCAACCAAGGAACACTACAGATTCGAAGCCGAAAATAGTTGGCTTTTCAACTGCACACGTAATAATTGCAATCATTGTATATTGTACAGTCATAAATTGTTATGTTGTATGCACTTAATGAGTGCATGATGTAATAATTAATAGTACCTAATGCATGTAAAACTTGAAACTTTCTGTTTACGTATCAAATGATGATAATTCGAACCTGACTCCCTCCAAATTGAAAGCTGACCCAAAAACCTTTCGGCTATCATATTTTATTAAAATTCTTCAAGTACACCTCCGCGATAAAGTCACCCGGCACAGCGCGCAGGTAAAAAGGGTCGGACGTATATGACCTAGATTGTCGGACCAACCTTTTTCCAGTTTATTAAAACCTTTCAGCCGATTTATGTGTCTGCGAGGGCGATGTGACAACGATTTGCGTATATACAAAACTAGCTTAGTTCACTCTTACTCTACACAGTCTTACACTGTCTATAAATTTTAATAATAGTAACATAATAATAACAATAACGAATATTTTTTCAACTTAGCTCTGATAACGAATATTCATCGCTGCAAATATGTACCATCAACCTAAATTTACTTTAACACTTGGCCATGTAACTAAAGCCCATGTTAACTTAATAACACCAGGTTACACCTAAGAGAAATAAATCAATCACATATAAGTGCAAAGTCATCACTGCGGATTGGCAGACTTCACAGGCCTAGAATTATTTTTTTATAAATGCAGTTTTCTACAGCTGTGTACGCACTAATACTGGTTTACCAGCTCGAAAAAGCCCCTGAACAACGGCAGCAGTGGGTGCAGCCAATGCAACCCTGGATACCACAACCAACTTCAGGTAACTTTAGAACAGGTGGCTCAGGCAACTTCAGAAGCAGCAATTTCAGGGACCAGCCAAACATAACTAAACGACAGGTAACCCCTCAAAAGCCTTCTGACGTGATTATGAGGTCTGTAAACAAGACTCCGAGACCGCAGTTCACCACCGAGGAGATCTTTTACACTCCCAGTCAGATGAGTAACCATACGCAATTATACTCCAACGAAGGTGAGTATCAAAATAGTATTCAACCGGTCGACAGCGATGACTTCGATATTGATGTTTACTTTAACAAGCAAGACTCCAACCAGGCTTCTCCTTTGGAGGAGACAGGACGACCAGAGCTGGTAGAGATCAACTTCCAAGATAAAGACCACCACCCCTTCACCAAGCTACCTGAATTTCAAGGTAAATTTTTAGTAGATACAGGAACAAGTCACTCTACTATTTCACCCGATGTTATTCGTGATTCTAGCTTTGAACAGTGTGTAGATTATGAACCCTTTGAAATATCAACGGCACATACTGTTTCGCGTCATGATCATGTGGTGTATTTGCCCTTACCACCCGCGTTTAATAGCAATATTACGCATAAATTTTTAATTTTTGATTTCGATCCAAAATACAAAGGTCTAATCGGATTTGACTTGTTGCGAAAATTAAAAAGTAACATTGATTTCAATAATAACTCGTTACACACCTCAACAGCGGATATACCGATATATTTTAACTACCCATACCAAAAGCTTAAAGAAGAACCTAGATGCGAAAAGTTAATGACATTCAAGACCCATTACATAGAAGGAGAGTACTTATATCACGATTTCTATTGGTCTGATGGCTTAAAATCACCCGCAGCGATAGTTAACGTTAAGAACGGGACGTTTAGAAGATCTGGTATTAACTTAAAAGCTGATAAAAAAATATATTTCAAACAAAGCCCCTATTAGATTAGATATTTACTCAAAAAATTTAAATAGAAATAGTAGTTGTGAATTAAACTATATACAAAAAATAACTAACAAAGACAACCCCATTCAACATATTATGAAGTACGTGATCATAGGATACAATAACGGGATACATTTCGTAACAGGCTATAAACCACATGAACTGCTATTTGATCACACAGAATCTCGAAATACCTTAGAAATGTTTAACCCGAAGGAATTCTACCAGGATTATGTACTCAATCACCGAATAAAAGTAAAAGCGATACAGGAGTGTATTGCAGCTTACATGTCCGGTAACATAGAACAGGTTATCGCGAGAAGAAGCCGAGATGCTGAAGAAGTATCTTTCAAGGTTAGTGAAATAGTATATAAGCAGGTGGCAAAGACAGCGCGGAATGACAGGACAAAGCCTGTCTTCAAAGGACCCTATAAGGTAATCCATCTACACCCCAATAGTATCGCAGAGATTTTATTTTTCTTTTATTTTTTTTTTATTTTTAAAAGGCCTATCAACAACTGTTTACACTATATCTTAATAATAAAAAAGGAAAGAAACAAAGTACTTGTATAAGTGTAACAATAACTTAAAGATAAGCACAGAAAGTACAGTTAAACATCATAACAATAAACATAAAATTAAAAACATAAATAATGAAATAGTAAAAAATAAAAAGTAGCTTAAAATAAACAGCTGTAAAATAAATTAAATTAAATTATGGTATGTTTATTACATAAGGTAAAATGTATATATTCAAATTTTAGAAAGTGAGGTATATATTATTTAAGAGACTTTGGCTATTGAGTCAACTTGAAAATCTATTTGATCGCTAAAAAGATTAATTGTTTTGCAAAATTTAATATAAGGAGAATTACTTCCCAGCACTGTTCTTCTTAGTGTGGACAAAGTGGTGTAATAGGTTTGCGAGGGATTCTTATAGGTACTCGAAATTTAAGCAAATTCAATAGTTGTGGGTTATCAATTTTGTTATTTAATAGTTTACTCACAAACTTAGCATCAAGCACTTCTCTTCTATGAGATAAAGAGTTTACCTTGAAATAATTAAGTCTTTCTTCATAAGATCGTAGTTCTCTTGACTTACCCTCAGAAAACGCCAAATGCCACATAAACCATTTTTGAACTCTTTCTATACGTAATGAGTGCGTAGCGTAATGCGGCAGCCAGACTACACTACAGTATTCAAGGATACTTCGGACTAGGCTATTGTAAAGCCATAATTTAGTTTTGAAATTACGAAAGGAATGACAATTTCTTACGATAAATCCTAACATTTTAGATGCTTTTTTTTTGTTATATTTTCTAAATGTGCATTAAACGTTAACTTACTATCATAAATTACTCCAAGATCACGTACAGTGTCTACTTCTTTGATTGCTGTATTGATTATGCGGTATATATGCGGAGATAATAGGTAGTCACCCAAATTCAAAGTCTATAAGAGTTCACTTCAAGTTACTACGTAGGCCTCATCTTGTTCTCAAGATCCTCGTCGCAGGAACCATCAACCGCAAAAGTGACTCTGGATCCCATTAGTAATGATAACGGCGTACTATTACTCAAACAGGGACAGTTACTTAGACAGACCGACTACTTTAGCCTAGCTTGTGTGTATAACATAACAAACATAAAGTTAGCAACAATTAAAGTAATGGCATTATATGCAAGCACTAAAGATGTTGAAAATACCCTAACATCTAGTTATAGATATAAGTCCTACGAGGATCAAATATTATATAGTATAAGTTTAATAAATAAGAAGTTAGCATATTTGATTCCCCCAGTTAGAGTAAAGCGCGGAATAATAAACGGATTAGGTACAATCGTAAAAACAATAACCGGCAACTTAGATAATGACGATGCTGTTAAATTCGAGAAAGAAATTTCAGATATAAGTAACAAGGTTAATAGAGTTCAAAATTCACAAAAGAAATCCTTAATATTAGCAAAAAGTATGATCAATGAATTCGGCAGTCAAATAAGTAAATTAGAGGAAAATCAGAAATATGTAGTTAAGATATTGCAAAATATAACGCAAAACTCTAATGGAATTAGGGACAGTTTACATTTATTAGATATATATTTACAGATAGACTTAAGTTTACAAATAATTTTAGAAAAGTTAATGACTTTGGAAGATGCCGTCACGTTCGCTCAATTAGGAACTATGCATCCAAGCGTTATTGGTCCACAAAATCTTATTAAAGAATTAGTAATTTTGCGTAATCATTATTCGATGAATCCAGTAGATGAGATAAATATTATAAATATACATAAGATAGAGAAATCTATAAAGGTTAAAGCATATAGTACACCACACTCAATAAACTTTATCCTGGAAATCCCCTCTGTTGATTCAAAAATATACGATTTTATTCACCTTTACTCCGTTCCTGACCGCAACAACCTAACTATAATCCCGAAGTCCAAATACCTTGCACTTGGTAGCGATGAGTACGCCCACATCGAGGAAGAAGACTGCCAACCAATCACCGATGACACTCATCTCTGCAAATCCCTGGAAGTCAGAAGAATGAAAAACACACAAGATTGTATAGCGTCGCTAGTTCAACATCAGAAAGCCAATTGCACGTATGCCAAGCTGCACCTGACCAAAGGAAAAATCCAGAAAATCCGGGATAACAGCTGGATACTGATCCTGCAAGATGATGAAATTATCAAAATCCAGTGTGGCACCAAGACAGACTACAAAAAGATGAAAGGAACGTTCATAGTCACACTCACTGAAGATTGTCGGATGCATGTCCTGAATTGCACACTACAGACCCACCTGAGAACAGTCTTCAACGACGAAACCATCCCCCTTCCTGAGGCACAGCAAATCACGCAAGAACACATCAAGTTTGAATTACATCAAGAGGATATCTCATTAGACAGCATCCACAAACTCATCAACAAGATAGATGACATAATCCCACAAGATGAATCCAACTGGACAACCCTGATGGCAACCCCCAGCTGGACAACTTTAATACTATACGGGCTGCTGAGTGTAGCGGCCATCTGGAAGCTGTACAAGTGGAAAACCAATAGACTACCACAGGATAGCAACAGCAGCGAGGACGCTGCTAGAAGCTCCAACTCTCGCTTCTATCTTAAGGAGGGAGGAGTTAGCACGTCATAACCGCGATTACTGCAGACTCAGCACGGCGAAGGCGCATCGAAGGAACGCTGACATCATTAGTTTTAGTTCATAAGTTTTTGTAATTATAAATCAGTCCATTCCAAATTGTCATACAGTTAACACCTTGTAATTAATTAAATAAATCTTTTTTTATTGGAATACCGATCGCCGATTACTTAACTATCTGGGCCATAAAATTGAAATATTATAAGTATTTGTTAAATAAAACTAATTTACGTATGTTTTAATAATTGTTTGTAATTTCCGTACTAGTTCACAAATGAGTTTGTTTTTTGTTAACGCGAAATAAACTTGTAAATCAAACAATGGGTAGTGTTCGCGTAAAGAAAGTTGAAAGCAACTGTTTTAGAACTTAAATGACGCTATTAAATTATAATAGCGGATCCGACTCACATTGTCTTCTGTACATACGTCTTGAATACGACAACGACTTATAAATTAAAAATTGTTAAATTAAAACATTTTGTAGTGGAGCGAATTGCGAATCCACTTGAATGCACACAAAAAATTTCGTCAAAAACGGTCCAGCCGTTTAAGAGGAGTTCAGTCATACACACGCCAAAGACGACCAATACATATATAACGATTTCTCCATGTATCTGTATATTAGGATAAAAGATAATAGCTTGTCTGTATAAACACAGATTTGTTACGCGATAGATTCGCATGTGAGCAAACATAATTTCCCGCTAACTCAGCGATGCGTAAGTAGATGCCTGGCCGCCCAATTACTAAACACGGTGATATTGAATATATATTTGGCTTTAAAAGCAATCACGATTTAAATTAATGATGTCACCCTAGTGGATTTAATTTTACAAAATTGTGATGATTAAAACATTTGCTGCAATGGATTAAATTTTCCTAGTAATACTAAGAATTGTTAAACCTAGTAATATAAAGACTTGTTTCGTTGTTGCTTTCTCCTTCTTCCACTTGGCAATGGAGTATAGAACTATCTACCAATTTTTCCAGGGAAATAACCCGAATTTTTCAGGATAGTTTGGATAGCTAGGATATTACTTTGAAGCCACCGATGATTCACGAAGGAAAGGACAGGCCGAATAACAAGAAGAGACGGAGAGAAGACAGCAAATAGGAATAAAGAAGGTATTTAACGTAGGTATTGGGCTGAATAGAGCAGTGAATTGACGGACTAAGTAATCTTACAGAAGACCGGCGTGATGAGGAATTGTTGTACTTCTGCGTTTCATCTGGTGTGGGAGGTAGCCGCGGCCCACTCTATTATTGAGACGCATCTACAACCGATGTAGAAAATGCAATGGGCGGCGGTTATCACTTAACATCAGGTGAACCGTCAGCACGCTTGTCACTTTCTCTCCGGTGGTAGGGCCACGCAGCAGCCTCGGCTGTTGCACGAACGGGCAGGCTCACAGAAGACCGGCGTAAAGTGGAAGTATAGTACTTTCGCGTTTCGTCGGGTGAGTGAGGTGGCCGGAGCCCAATTTCCAAAAGGTTGTCAACGCATCTGCAACACTCGGGTGTAGCAGATGTCCATGGGCGGCCGTAGTCACTTAACATCAGGTGAACCGTCAGCACGCTTGCTACCTTCTCACAAAAAAAAATTACAATTTACGATGAAACTTTCTCTTGATATAGGGACAGCAACGTCTAAAGAAAGAAATTCTGACGGTACGCACAGGGCAATAGCTTAAATGTTAACCACCGCAAAAGACCTAGCCTAGGGGTGTTGTGGTTTCGATCCCCATCCGGGAAAAAAGAGTCCTCTTCTCACACGCTATCATTCTTATTTGCAAATTGAACCTTTTTTACTTTATCGTATTCCCAAAGTAGATTAGATATTGCGATCTATATAGTTTATAGTATACTAACTGATCCAGCAAACATTGTTTTGTGGAATATTGTAAAATCCATTCTTAGCCGACCTCTACTCGGCGAAAGGAATATTCCTACCAAATTTTAAGTCTCTACGCCTTATGGTACCAGAGGTATCGAGATTGAAATATACCTATATTTCAAAGTACATGATATAAATATATAAAATTTATATTAAAATTATTAAAAAATGGTTAATTAATAATAAATTTCCAATGTCCATGATCCTAACACATCTTTTTCGACTTATTAAAGATTTAAAGTTAATTTATAAAATCCTAAATTAACATTTGTATTAACTATCTTGTTTTAACTATCCCCTTGTAATAGTTTTTATACAAATACCAAAAGCCCGTTCAACGGAACTCACTTTAAAATAATAACTACGGCCAATGTACGTTTACCTTTGTACTCTCGAGTTTTCATGTAAAAGGTAACGAAGTGAAACCGCTTCTGGACAAAACGTCTTTGTTGTTTCAGAACGTCAGCCGCCACAGTCGAGTGGACTCGAGCCCGGCGACTTCAAAATGTCTTGTATTTTTAGCTGCAAAGCTTTGGATGGGACGCGTAAATGTCTAGCAAGGAGTATGCTATATATAGACCATGCCACAGCGCTGTGAATACTTGTCACCGTCTCATTTTTGACCAACCGATTGAGTAAAAAGAGCTCGCTGCAAATGCTTATCCCAATTATCTTATATAATCTAATGTAGGTAAATAATTTTAAAGATATTATATCTGTATTATATTACATTAAAACTGTCACGATTATTACTCCAAAAAATAATATCTCATTAAATATTATTATCTTTGCAACATAAAATAGATAGGTGGTTTTGACAGTTCCCTTATTTTGTATATAAACTGGATAATTTAAGCTTGATTAATGAAATATCTTATTATGATTTTTTTGAAGTTCATATAACGAGTTGTAAAGTGTTAATTAAGCCGCCCATAGTTGTCACAAAGCGGACGAGTTACAGCCTCGTTCACTGCGTGGTATCTGCATGTATAAGTACTTGCCACTATATTTTATGAGATCCTGGTAACAATACGCCTGTAATGAGAGATAACGAGTTGTTTACGTCCTCACTGAGGTTCTATTATTATAGCAATTAGTGGTGTTCCGCTATGGAAGGCGGGGACGCGGCTCGCAAACTTTTACAAGACCCATAAATAAGTTAAGAATCAAAAGAGTAATCCATAACCGGCGTGAAATGCAAGTATTATACTTCCGCGTTTCGTCTGGTCAGTGAGGTAGCCGGGGTCCTTTTTATTAAAAGGCGGTTGTCACTAAACATCAAGTGAACCGTGGGTATTACAACGATCAACAGAGTAAAAGTGAAGAAACAATTCGATAAGGACGCGCGTAATGTCTGCATGAAGGGGAGCGAGATGAATTAGGGGTGATGTCTTGTAAGTTCGAAAGGAATTAGGGATGGCGTCTTCGAAATTCTCGCCTGCTGAGCGAGTGACGCCCTCTCGCGGCCGTCTCTAGGTTAATAATAACCGTGTCCCTTTCAATTTCCCGACACGATAGAAGACCGAATGAAAAGTGAAGAGTTGAAACCCTGTGACGGTTAATTTAAAAGGCGACGCGACGCTTTTCCGACTCGATAATAATTAGGCGGCATTATTAACGTGTTGTTTTGTGTACTGAAATTAATTTCTTATGAGCACCATTCATCTAGATCAGTTTAATTTTATTATGCCTTTTAATGGCAAAGCTAGAAACGCGGTATGTTTGAATTGTGGCAGTCGTTTTAAATACACAAGCCTCGAAATAAACGTATTCTCGAGGCATCTATGATATCATCTGGGAACGCTATGTCAGACTTAATTTGCCTTTAAATAGTCTTCTTACCATTGATACCAAGTTTACCTCGTACTTAATGTTGTTAATAGTTAACTGTTATTAGTCTATTCCAGTCGAACATATGGTTAGAGTACTCAACCCATTGCAATGCTTTTTACGAGATGAAAAGAAATTTGAATCTATGTTTTTTGTACTCTTTGGAACAAAAAACATCAGATTCAGATTTCTTTATTTCGATTCACTTTGAGGCTTCAAAAACCGGTAAATTACAATAAACTAATAAATCTTATAGTCAATATATCTAGCTGTTTAGCCAAGGGTACATTTAATTTTTTTGACAGTTTCAGTTAGCGTAAGTATCGTGGGGATTCTGGTATTTACCAAAATCTGTTATTTAATTTTCTATACTTGCATGAACTATTTATCACTTTAAAATACTTCATCACCTTCGTATTAGAACCTATCTGAGTTCGATATGGTATTTTTAACGATTTTCTCCCGATACCGCGCACATAGCCTTCCTGGAATCCTGAACTCCCGATAATCTGTTAGGTTCAATATCGATACATACTCGGTTTTCGGACTACAACGCTGCATCTTTTGTACCACCTGTCTATTTCATTAAGCTTTGACGACGTTGCCTTTATGCCGCAGAATTAATTTTAATACAAGTTTAATTATCCCCTTAAAAGGCGACAGGGCCTCGACGGAATTAAGAAGTTAATTTTCCACCGAGCGAAATATTCGCAAGCTCCGTTGTTATTTAAACATAATCAAAATTCACAGGCTGTTTATTTTTGCATTGTTATTAATATTGTCGGTTAAGAAAGTAACAGGGTGTAAGCAAGATTTAAACTGCTAAATTCAATGGAACGGAGTGGAATTAATATTTATGCAAGCCCTCGTTCATTCATATATTATAATTTTCACGCAGTTTAATACGAATGTACTTATTATAAATTCATTATATTTTATCAGGAACGATATTGTCAGCTTAGGTTATTATAATTTATACAAATATTCTTAAAAATATACATATCTACTACTACTACTAGTACCTACTTGAATTATCTATAAGAAGTGATTATTACATTTTAAATAAAAGCTTTGAGAAATGATAACAATGTTAAATAAATCATAACATTCTAAGCTACTTGGATACCAAATATTGTCCAAACGACTATTTCACAGACGGTTCTTTTGATTTGATTTTATATCTTTTTATTTTTTAATTTTATTTTAGAATCTTTCGCTCCGAAACTCCAGTCAAGTGATCTAGAAACCTTCAATTTCTCGTTTTGACGTGTTTGAATTTGGCTGTGTTATAATAACATAGCCTCTTTTTACTTGATTTATTCTTTCTTAGTCTAATGCCCGGTTTCTAAAACACTGATCATCGTAGAAAGCCATTTGACAGCTGATTAGTTAATTTTGATTTTGTTTACAAGAAGCCAATATTTTACATAACACATGAGTTATGCTTTTCCTAACCTAATCTTTAATTTCATGTATTCACAGACTTTTAAAAAAATCTTTTTGTTTAATTATTAATAATTAATTTAAAACATTATTTCGATACGTCTTACGGGTTTGTAATTAAATTTACTCCGTAAATTTGACAAGTTTGAAGGTTCTGATTGAATTAATCTGTATTAATGAAAAACCTGCAAATATGGTTTGTAATATGTTTCCCCGTCAAGTAAAACACGCGTTTATTTTGCAAGTGTTATAGAACTTGCACTATTAGCATTTTGCACTGACTGGATAGTTAAACAAAGTGAAACGGAATTTAACGAAACTTTTAATTTTTTTAACTAAGTTTTTAACCGAACAATTTAATATTATTTTACATGGTTGCTATTACAGTTATAGTTATGGTGACGTAGCGGTCGACGGCAGCAAAATAGAGCAGGCGAAGTAATTGAAAATTAAATTGCACGTACATGAAATGTCGACGGAAATTTTCAGGAATCAACTCCACCGCTCGCTCCGGCGCTCCTGAAAAATTTTAACGCGTCCCAAGTTGGGAGGAGACACGCCTGACGATGGTGTGAACTTCAGGCATACCGATCCTAGTTCAATCGCATAAATTATCCTATATCAGGAGTATGTATAACGCGTCCATGTGAGCTTAAGAAATTGTAAATAAAGAAATATAAATTAATAAGTAACTAAATGGAGTTCTGGGCCTTTTTTTATGTAAGAAGATAGCGAGGAAGCTGGCGATTCATCTGATGATAACCACCGCCCATGGACATTTACAACAGCCATTATTAAGTACGAATGAACGCATGGCGCAGTTGACTTTCAATGCGCGATGTCCTAGTTCGATTCTCACACGGGTAATTTGTAATATTTACGGAAATACAAAGACTTTATATCCCTTAATATAGTTATCGTTTAGTTTGTTCATTTCAATTTGAAACGGATTTGATAATATTTGTTAATTAAATAACTAAGTGAGAGAAACTACATTTGTTATTTGCAAAAATATGATACTTCAAATCTTTGTTCACGTTTTACCGGTAGACTGTCAATTTTCAAAATCGCGCCCAGTGAAACAGCGTTTTACGTTTCTACGTTGCCACAATTTTGTATTTTTTAAATTGATAATTAACAAGAGAAGATAAAGATTAGTCAACTGGCTAATCTTATCTTTCGTAATAAATGTACGCTAGCATTCATTCATTATTAAGTTTGATCTGGGAATCGAATCAATTACTTGTTCCGGCTTCCTTTAACAACTGCGCTAACCGACCACCAAATAACGCGTACTGTTATATATTATAACAGTACGCAGTTGTAATAACACGTTTAGAATACATTGAGTCATTCCGTGCGGGTATTCCCCGCTGGTGCGTTTCCATTAACCCAAAGGAATTTCCCGCCAACTTAAAAGTCCGCCAGGACGCGTCGCCATCTTTTATTCAAAGCGGACGAAAAATAAATAAATAAAAACACTTAAAATAAACTATATAAAAACTTTAAATTTGACATTGGTGTCCTAGTAATATATGAATATTGCAATAGCCTAGCAGTAGACTACTAGAATGTACCTGACTGTAAGAAGTGGTGTAGTTATCCTAATAAATCAGTAGCCTACTCACTCTTGCCTTCTCAATCCCTGCTCTACGCTAAAAAGTGTTCCTTTATCCTCATTTAATACATTTGTTCTTGTTTTCTCTTCTCTAGTCTTGTTTTCTCAAATAACATATTTTTCGCCTCTCATAGAGGAAGCTAGTTTGACCGTTTTTTTATTAATTTTATATCAAACACGTTTTAGTTGTAATACCGCTCCACACACGGTAGCAACCGAGAGCGCAGCTGAGATCTGATTAGACGACAGCGTCGTATATTCAACACTCCTTAGACTATACGGAGTAACCTACTTCGTGAGTGTCTGAACAACATTGCAGCGAGAACCTTAAGGAACATTTTATCTCTCCGTAACAAGAGGCGACGAGACAAAATGCTAGCAATCTAGAGAAGCGTCCCATTCTTCCTTTCCAACTTATCAACTGTAACGTGATATATCATTCTGGACAAATATTTTTAATTCACATATGATCGCGAATAGATGAACTTCTAGACTAAAATATGTGCAGTTCTGCGCATCCAGGATTCGATCCTAGGGCTACCGGATCACTCGTACAGACGCTTACCTCTAAGCTAAGGCGACATCTACACCGCATGAAAATTTCGACGTTTTATCTATTTTGTTTTTATTGCGTTTTTGGCGATGCTAGGCGTTACCTTATGTTTTTTTTATGTGAGAAGGTGGCAAACAAGCTGGTGGTTGACCTCGTGCTAAGTAATAACCACCGCCCATTGACATTTGCTGCACAAGTAGAGTTGCAGATGCGTTGCCGTATTCTTAACCGACTTCAAAAAAGGAGGAGGTTTCTCAATTCCACCGTAGATATTTTTTTATGTGTATTCGTGGATAACTTCGTCGTTTATGAACCGATTTTGATGATTCTTTTTTGCCGGAAAGGAGATTTCCCAAGGGTGGTACCATGACAAGGAAACCCGGATCTGATGATGGCATCCCAGAGAAATCGTGGGACATCATTTAATGTTATAGACATTAACAATGTTTTTAATTTTATGATTGAAGTCGGTTTTTTTTGTTAAAAATTATATTTGTTTATTGTTAATATAAATATAATTCCTTTATAGAAATCACACTTTCTCAAGTTAGATTTTCACAATTAATATTTGAAAACTTGATATTGAGACAGAGGTAGAACAGAAGAAGTGATAGAAGTGCAGAGATTAGCAGTAAAGTTTAACAAATTAAATTTCAATAGCAAAGGCGACATCTCTGTCTAACAAAGCATTCTGCGTAGGGAGGTTAAATGGGCGGAATCTCGTTAAAAATAATTTATCTTGAACATGGATAAGGCCTAGTAAAAGTTAAGAATGAATATTATTAAATTTTTTGTGGCTCATAAGTTCGCTTTTGTGATCTAAGCAAGTGGAGATATGGAGCGGCCTGATCATTGGTTGCCAGATAAATTTAAATTGCCTAAAACTTTTGAAGATTTTAATCTTAATTAAATTCTTGTTAACATAAAATACGTTAACACCGACATCAACTTTATCACTATCTCAATTTAGATCTTGTAATGTTAGAATATTCTCTACTCCCGTAATCAAATCAGCAATAAATACTGGCAGATTGTACTTGTGATATACGTATATCGAGATAAATTTAAATTTATATTGTTAAATTAAAACATTATTTAATTTTGCTTTTAATTCCCAACGTTTCATAATTTAAGATTCCTACACTTCTTTTCTATTTTATTTATATTTCAACGCTTCCTGTAAAAGGAAATATAATTAGGGAACCGAAAATAGGAAGAGGAAATCAAATAAATGAAATAACTCATCATTTCGTGCGGTAGTAATCAAGCATACAAACTTCTTTTGTCCTCGAGTATCTGCTATTTATAGCCTGTTATATCTCGTAATTTAAGATATATCAGACTATTGAAATAAATACTAAATAGATGCCCGAACAACCGATACAAAAGTTTACTGTTTTGTATAGTTTAATCATTGAAACCATAATAATTCATTCCTTTTATTTTTATAGCAGAAACATTTATTCACTTATTTAGTCAACACGATTAACGGTGGTAGGGCCACGCAGCAGCCTCGGCTGTTGCACGTATGGGCAGGCGCGTCCGGGTAAGTACCACGACCTCACAGAAGACCGGCGTCAAGTGGAACTATAATACTTTCGCGTTTCGTCTAATGAGTGAGGTGGCCGGAGCCCAATTTTCAAAAGGATGTCAACGCATCTGCTACCCTCGGGTGTGGCAGATGTCTATGGGCGGCGGTATTCACTTAACATCAGGTGAACCGTCTGCTCGTTTGACAACTTTTCGCATTAAAAAAAATAAAAAAAACACGAATCATAATCTGCGTAAACTGAACACTGAATATATGAATTACGTAACGAAAGTAGTTCTCCGTATAAAACGCACTGACGGAGAGCAATTTATGCGAGCACAATTGTGTCAATTGTGAGGCCTCTCTTTAATTTTCAATCTTAAATCCCTTTAACATGCAAATGCCCGGGCGACATTATATGGCCGGCCTTTGATTACCGCGCTCCGATAGACTTGTTTTAAAAATGCCTGTCAACTTTGTAAAAGGCACTAGTAAGTTTCGAAACTGAAAAAAAAAACAACAATAGGAAGAATTTCGGTGTTAATGAACATTAAAAGGGGAGAATTGATTAGTTGAATTATTAGAATTTGAATTATTGAAAGTAAAAAGGGAAGTTTTATAACATCACTCCCTTGTCCGTCTGTCTGTCCGTGTGTCACCATCGATTTTCTCAGGAAATTGTGGACCTAGCTTTTAATTATTCTTCAACCGACGCCTTTACTTGGGAATAATTTAAGCAGCAAGACACCGGGTCGTTTAACCTACATGACAGACTAACATAAAGACTGTCTTGTTCCACAAAAAGTTTTGTCACGTGCGGGATCGAACGCAAAAACGCGGCAATTGGCATTTCGCGAAGTGACTACTCAAACTTGGCATTTCGGAATTTTTTTTATTGTACACGTACTTATGTATCGTATCTGGGGCTTTGTAAATTTTATACTTTAAAAACACGTAGTAGGTTCGTTTTTAACCGACTATATAAAGGGAGAAGTTTTTATAAACTTTGAATTATAGAAACAGACTTGATGGTTCATCACAGTAATATACGAAACACGTATAAGCTTCTTCGAAGTTCGTAACGAGTTGCACGCAAACTATTTCCACATATAATTAAGTAGTAAAACTGGTGTAGTAAACTTGGTTGTACCAAGCAAGAGTTTAAGTCACAGCGCGCCCCAGTAAGTCGCGCCGCGAATATATACCGCGCATTTTGTATTTTCCCGCCAGACGGGCAAGCGCCATGACGCCGGAAACGCCGCGGGGGCGGGGAGCGGTGTACCCAGAAGCGACGCACTTCCGGTAACACGATCCGATAAAAGGGTCCGTCGCTTATCTATTCCGTTCCTTACCTGAGACATTATGCTCTGTCTGATTAGATTGATATTTCGGTTACTTCTCGTGGCCTAATTTATACTCTGGCAAAATAATCTACTTTCTTGAAGGAACCTAAGTCCGTCCGGAAATACCGCCGGTCCGTCGAGTTGGCTAAAAACCAGAGCATGGATAAGCGTTGGATTTAAAAGATAAAATGTCCGGACGTCACGCGTCTCGGCCACAGACTGGAGGGACGCCAGGGCCGCGCCATTTTGCCAGACACGTTTCCGCTGCGTGATGGAAACATGAACCGCTAAGAGGTCGGTTCCTTTAGTTTTATATCCTCGCCTGACGATTCCCTACATTCATGGATTATACCGTGTGTAATTTAGATTAAAATTAACAGCATTTGGAGCATTTACTGCATCACATATGTGATGACTCCGTGGCGCATTTGCCAATGTATTGGGTTCGGCGTCGGTGGTCGTGGGTTCGATCCCCACACGGGACTACTATTTGCGTGACCCACAGATTGTTGTTTCGCTTCTGGGTGTTTTTACACGTGCGATTTATGTAAAAAAGTTGCGTAAAACTTCCTTACAATACAGATTAATGTTATCCTAAAGTAAGAGCAATGATTTTAAAAGAAAAAAAAAGATACGCGTCTGTAAATCTCCCCCTAACGTAAGTATCGACTGAGAAAAACCGAGATATATGCACAGAATATTTCATAAAAAAGAATCTTGTCTTTTAGGATTTTTTTTGATTTGAGAAAGTGGCTAGAATGTGGATGGTTCACCTGATTTTAAGCGAGTAGCACCCATCTCCAACTACAATACCTATGCGTTGCGGATGCATTGGCAAACACTTCAAAAGTGTGGAAGCTATACTTCACTCAACAGATAGAACAAAAAGTATTGCATTCCCACTTCAAACCGTTCTTCCTTGAGATTTCCCAGAAGAAGGCTGAACAGTAATGCTTGGTTTCACTGCAGTACAAGTTCTATTTAATCCTGTAGCGGACAGTTCTGGTACTGTACTAAATAGAATCCCTTTTTTTTGGTATAAAGTTTGCATAAAATGTCGAGCCGTGATAGCCCAGTGTCCGGGCGCTCGTCTTTAATTCAATATACTCGAGCAACCTGAGTTCGATCCCCGGCGCCGGCACCAATGAACTTTAAGTGCTGACTTATCACGTGGAAACCTGCATATTTTTGAAATAATCACAAAAAAAAAATAATTCGAAGATATGTGAAGTCTCTGTATAGAGGAGGCCTTTGCCAATGGGACATGTATAGGCTGTTACTTTATTTTACTACTTTTGCACAAAACTTTTAGTGACAATTAACATCCGATTTATTCGTAACTTTTACAAGCGATACGGACTTGAAATTACTGTGGTAGGGCCACGCGACAGTCTTCGCTGTTGCACGACCGGGCAGTTCCGTAGTACCACGACCTCATAAGAGACCGGCGTGAAGTAGAAACATTATACTTCTGCTACTCTACTATTAAGATGGCAACGCAACCCGACGTGTTGTGCAGGTGTCTACGGCCAGCGGTTTCACTTAATATCAGGTGAAATGCCAGCCCGCTAGCCACCTCCACATAAACGAAAATTACATTACTCGTAAGCGCTTGATTTATTGATCTGCAAAACGAAACGCTCCAAAAATATTATTTCACGCTCGAGCCGATGCGAACACACGAAGAGTCGGGCCCACCTACGTTTTCATTTTCAATCCGCTTGATTTGCGGCCCAAGTTATGATTCCGTTGCCCAATGAGGCAATGCGGGCCGAACGGTCCACGGCACAGGCTCAGCGACGCGAATCGCTTATTAAAATATACATTCGTACGTATGAGTTGAAGAAAGCATTAGGAAATTTATTGCTACTCAGACACGTATTAAGATTTTTTATAAATATTTTTAACGTCACGCTTGAAAATTGTTTGTTTGTTTATTTATCGAGACTTGTTAATTACGTTTGTGCAGTAAATCTCATGGATTTCTCTATGGAAGTGAGGTTTTTTCAGGTCTTTTCAATTTTCCATCTAATAACGATATCCCGAATAGATATTTCGATCAAACGTTGAACAATTTAAATCAAAACGTGCTTTCGCCATCGGATATAAAAGGAACTAAAACCCCCTAATGATTTAATTAGCATTCGCTCGTAACTCGAACCGTAGACGAACGGAAGAAAATCACGAAACGATCTCGGGGGCAACAAAATAAATTGTCCCTACGTCTCGCGGGGATTGTTTTTAAATTTCGTTACGTCAACTTGTCGCGAACAGATCCGTGTGAGACGGGTGTATGCGGAGTCGCCCGGAGTGCGAGGAAACGGAGCACTTACTTCGGCCGTCGCGGGTTGAGCTGATATTGTAATGGCAGTACTCGCGTTTCAGTAGTTGTGCTTTCGGCAACGGCTCGGTGCAAGTGACGGGGCCAAATCAAATTTCTGTTCGTGCTTCTGCGAGATTGCATGGAACACTACGTAACCAGGCGCCCCAGGGTAGGGAGGAATAACCAAATACACTTTTCGTCGTGCATGAGAAGTGAGTGATTCGTAGTTATCCTAATACGAAAATAATTTAACAGTTATCATAAATAGTATAGTCCACAAGTGCTTTTTGTTCGGAAATCTGAACAAATTTTGCATGTCTAGTCAAGAACTGCATTTTCTTTTAACTTCATTACTTTGAACAGTTCTTGACTAGACTAAATACCCAACAAAGTAAGAATGCTCGAAAAATTATTCTGCTACAAAATTCTCGAAAAACGCTCCAGAATAACGATTTACTTAACCACCTTGCCGCGATAAAGAAGTATCACCCAACGCAATCGCACACAATCGGCGGAGTGACTGATAATCTCGGAAAATTGAGAGAACTGATGGAAAAAGTTTGAACGTCACCTTGGCAAATTCACGGGTGCTTTATGGGGAGGTGGGGGGCAGGAGCAGGGGCAGGGGGGAGCGGTAGGTTTTTCCGGCGACAAAATCGGTTGGGTAATGAGATCGACGATAAGGCCCTGATGATCGGGTACAATAGCGTCGACCAGTTGAGTAACACAGTTTTGATGACTCCGCGGCGCAGTTGCCACGGTATTGGCTTCGGCGCCGAGGGTCGTGGCTTCGATTTTCACGCCACCACTGTTTGTGTCACATACAGTTATTGTTTCGGATCTGGGTGCTTGCCCACGTGAAATTTATGTATGTGAAACGTCCTTACACAGGGTAACGTTAACCCACAGTAAGGGCAATTGCATTAAATACCGATACCACTTATGTTTCACAAGTTGTTCATATCCATTGATTCCAGAACACCTAACGTAGTTTAAAGTTGTTGTAGTCAACACAACTAAAACAGCGATATTTGGACCGGGGTACCGGAATAATTTATGTGTGTTCTGAAAGTGGACACGTAACCGTTGCCTCTTTGTTGGACAGTGTATTTTACGGACATTGACTCGCTTTTTACTCTGTCATATGCTAGTCAGTAAAAGGTTGTTATCACAAATGTCTTCGTATTACTATATATATTTAGGGTTTATTTATTTTATTTGAGGATAAATGAGACCGTAGTCTGGCGTAAATTAGGCCGTTTTACAAGTGAGTAATCCGTGATGCGGAAATCTGTGACCACAGATCATGCTACCTGACCACTAGGCCCTGATTCCTTATATTTTCAAACCGACTTCAAAAAAGGAGAGGTTTTCAATTGGACTGTATTTTTTTATGTTTGTCACCTCAGAACTTTCGACGGGGAGAACCGAATTTGATGATTCTTTTTTATTTGAAAGCTGGTGCTTCCCATGTGGTTCCATATTGATTTCATTGGTATTGGATCTTGGGCTCCGGAGATACGTAGGGAACTCCTGAAAATCAATTATAAAATGAATACAGAGCGAGACATTTCAAGTCGGTTTTGTTTTTCGTTAATAAAAATATTTGATTAATAAATGTCACTTATAAAATAGATCATCAAACATTTATATTAACAGCACATTAGCTTTTAACAATAACGAACGGCTGATTGTTTTTAAACAGCGCCAATAACAATAAATTGTGTCGCACCCTAAACTTTTCTGCCGACTTCTTCCGCCATGTTTCGTCTAAGATGCACCCTCTAATTATTTTCGTCTAAGAATTAAGGGAGCAACTGACACGCACTCACTTGCTACACACCTACCTTGGAAAGAAGAAAGGAACGAAGTTAAGTATGATTTTTTCTAATTCTTTTTTCCTTTTTTATTAAAAAAAGATACCCTTAATATACAGGGTGGCTTTTCTAAGTGTATCCATTTTTTTTATTACATTCTAGACATAAATAATGTTATATAAAAATGATAAATATTTAAAATCACTCGTAAGTAATTAATTACATTCATTTGAACTTATCTCAAAAAGTGCGTGATTTATATGCAACTCATATTACGCGCGATCGTTCATAACTAACACGCAGACAAGTTCGTGCACCGCATTGTCAACACGTTCTGTTTTTTAGAGAATAGAACACAGCATTTTTTTGGAAAAAAAACTTTGTTTTTTATATCAATAAACGATTATGCTACCCAGTCTGAACCTCCTGGGTAAATTTGGGCACTTCTCAAAAAATCTCCCTGTATAATAACATATTGTTGTGGTGTAAGAACGTTTTAAAAACGTAAATTTAACGTGAACAAGCACCTAAATTCGAAACATTATCTTAGGGTCACACAAACAGTTGTCTCGTGTGGACATCGAGCCAACGACATCGGCGCCACAGCCAATTCCTTGGTAACTGCGACACAGTGTCATCATCGAAGCGAATATTTTTTATGTTAATTTTATTAAAAAAAATAATTTATAAAACTTTTTGTTATACATAGGCAATGGTGGCCTAATGTCTTAAATACAGGTGGTGCGTTGTTAAATCGCGTATTTGATGTCTAGTCGCGTGCAAAAGAAAGAAAGTAGAAAAAGTTTCAATACTTAAAATTTACTCTTTCGTGAAACTTCCATCACCAGCCTCACCAAAAACAACGACAGGCCTTTTCTTTCTTGTCAGATGTTTGAATCAGCATCACGGTGACGAATCCTGCGTTCGTGCCGCACTCATGACAAGTGCATGCTCTACCTCTCCCTCTCATATGCGAGAATGGGAGACCTGCTCGTGGCTTTCTCTTGAAACGCATGAGCCGCCACCAGACTAACCGTACCTCTCTTAAACAGCAGCAGCGTAGCGCCACCACAGTGTATAATAATAGCGATTATCAAAGCACAATGTTTAAACAGTCCAACGCTGACATCGCTGCTCTGTGGCCGGCAGCGCTACCCTCTACACGTAGATTGGACAGCAAACAATGCCACGTCGGGCCACTCGCTTCATCCAGCCTAAAACTAATATTGTTGATTGTTACACAGTGTACAGGCGGTCGCGGCCCAAGGGCAATGCAGTAAACACCTTACTACGACGACATAAGTCCGATATTCGCTTCTAATTCAGCTTGATCGCTTTGCTATACATACCAACGATGACTGGTTGTGCTCTTCAAGCTAACACCGTATGTCATAACGCAGGTAGGTAAAGTTTGGTGCCAAAACAAACTAAGTACATACATAAAAAAGTAAGTAAAACATAAAAATATAATGGTTAATCTAGTACAACAAAAAACTACAATACTTCCTTGTGTTAAAATAAAGAAAGAAAGCAATTAATAGTAAAGATAAACACCATGAAATTATAACGTCTAAAATATTCCAATTCACACACAATTCCCAAAAAAAAGAAAGAAATGAAATAGGAAAAAGACTTAAGGAAACAATTAGAAATAAATAACTTAAAAAGTTGATAAGTTTTGTTTTCCCAAACAGCTTTCTTTCCAGGCCAGTGTTCCTTTGATTGAAACAAAGCCACGATTTAAAACAATAGCTATAAGGAAACCCTGTAGAAACCCCACAGATATTTCTCCGATGCACGTTTAGATACACACAACGGAAGGAATACACTTCAAAATAAAAACGATCGATTGTAGAGCTTCAGGGGCAAGGAAACGGGAGACGGTACGCGGTTGCGGAACACTTTATTGAATCACAACCACTTACGTCTCCGGCTGGGAACGAGGCACAAAAAGGACCGAGAGCATACACACAGGTACACGGCAGTGGCAAGACTAGAAGAGCCCTCTACGACGTACCTTTGAAGCGGATCTTTTTTAGAAATTGCTTAGCGAGCCGAGGCTTCATGCGCCCCGCGCGTCCTGCAAACGTTGAATCGTGTTTAATGGCACTTTAAAAAGTATGAGGAAGGAGACTTACATGAAAGGAGACTACTTAAAATTTAATGTGATCATCAATAATCGATTCACGTAAATTGATTTGAACAATAGACAGCTCTTGGTAAAATATTGACATGAATCTCTGATGTGTTACTGTTACATTATATACAATTTTTAGGACTTAGAAGGCTTTTTTATACTATTTTATGTTCTCATCTAATCCATTTAATACTGAGTATATTGCCGACTGTTTGTTTTCTGAATCTTGATTGTACAGTAGCATATTTTGGAAACCTCGAGGTTGTACCGATCATATTTTGCACATTAGGTGGGAAACAATGAGACGCTTAAGAGGACGCTGTTCGAATCAATCAATATTAGATAAAATTAAATATCAATATGTCTTCATTAGCAAATGTAGCTTAGCTTTAGATTTTAAAACTTAACGATCAATCAGCATAAATACCTATAGAACTGTACATACTAACTGATGTTTAAAACATAAAATAAGTACTACACAACGCACATGAAATCCGCATTAAATACTCGCTAAATTGACAAATGATGTATTAATAAACTGGCGACGTTAAATTTCCACTTAATTGAATATGGAATACGACTTAAATTAGCAATTAGCGCAGAAATGAGACACTGAATGGGATGAAAATGACCTAATAAAGAATGTTATTACATGACTATTCGTTATAATGTTCCTCATCATAAGAAGGAGTCGATCTTTATTTATGAACTTCATATTAGATGTATGCCTCTCATATCTTTCGTTTAGGGGGAGAATGCGATGTTTAAATTGTTAGTATTTATCTTGGCTTCATAAATGCGCATTATTTATAAAGACTTCTGAAATGATCCACCAAAATAATTGCGAGAAAATGAAAAAAATGTAATAATTTCGGTAAGTTGCATTGTTTTTTATATTGTGCCCAATTGAACATACTTGGTTCAACACATTAATTTACCTTTGTTTTTATTTCGTTACAAATAATGTTTAGAAACGTCTATATTATACAGCGTGTCATTACCATCGCGACAATAAATGAACACACGTACTAACGCTACTTGCCAATAATCATAAAAAAATATTAACGTTAAACAAAATCCATAATTTAAAAAAAATATTTTTCAAACAAACTAATTAAGTAAAAAATAAACAAGATTTGTAACAGCCTATACAACTCGCGCCACAGCGTCGCATTACAAGCCTCTCCTTCTAACAGTATGTTTTGTCTCTTTTAAATTCATTCAACCCATTCATATGCTTTGTGACCTTTACAAATGAACTTTACGTTACGCTTTTATAGGTAAGGGTGTTCTAAAATTCTTGGTTTTGGAAAATTTAATAACTCTGTAAATATCGATGTTTAAAGAACTTAAATGTTTAACACAACTTTAAAAAGTTATCCCCTATATGTGTGTTCATTTATTGTCGCGATGGTAACGACACGCTGTATAACATGTTTGATCATTTGTAGGTATGAAATTTGCATTCGGTTCAAACAGTAGCCCGAGATAACAGTGATACCAGGACGCTTGACATTTCAGTAAAGTCCCTGACCATTCGAAACGTTGCGAGTTTAAAATAGAAATAAACCACGATAAAATCCCTAATTTACTTTTGCTAAATTAAAGATGGCATTAGTTGTGATCACATTAAAAGAAAAGAAAGAAGCATCCGACAACTTTGACAAATTACATCTAAGACAAATTTGACTAAGTTAGTCATCCTTTGACTTGGATGAACTGTCAAACAATGAGGATAATTCCTTTATCCGCCCTCGTTTCACTCGAAAAACGTCTATTCGATTAGGCATTTGGACGACAAAAGACTTTTTTCGGGAGGCTCTACGATTCGAACGCCGACATAAAATTGTTATTCAATGCCTGAGCAGTTGTACCTTTTACTGTCGTTCTGTTTGCTGCATACATAATAAAAAGCTTACCTGCCGTTTATAAGCAAAGCACAAATTTTAAGGTACCTGCTTTTATATTGTTTAAAGTAATAAAACATTATATTATTGCTATAACTTCGTTGCGCAGTTGCCAAGGTTATGGCTTCGGCGACGGGGTTGGATTCTCACAAAGGAGAACAATTTGTGACCCACTATAATTTTTATTTTATTTTAAGGAGTTTCCTGACGTATCTCCGGAGTCTACGGTGCAGTACAATTAAATTTTATCCCATAATAACTTCCTCCTTGGGAATTAAACAGAAACCAATGCAAAAAGAATTCTCAAAATGGGTTTATAAGTCGATTGCAAAGCCAATATGACAGCAATAGCGCTTCCTTACGGCAGAAGAAAAACATTACGATGTATATCGATGTAAGAAAAATGTGGCGAATGTCAATCGTTTGACAACTGAGGATCGAACAAGAACATTTCTCATTCAATTAAAGCCAGACACTGTGGCGAGATTGTTTGAACAATGGAAGATGATTTATTACGTAACACTTATAAATGTGCGCGTGAATACACCTAGCGTGTGAGAAGTGGAAGGGATAAATTAATTGAAACGCATTAGTTTTGAACAGGAACGAGTGTGTGATATCTTACAATTTAATGAAAATATAAAAGAGAACAAAGATGTGGAATAGCATTGTGATGTTGCAAGAGTATTGCGAAGGCACCGGCTACAATAATAACCAAAGATGTATGGAACTAAACACTTTAGATATGACCACAGGTTCGTGTTTAAAAAATTATATTGAATCGTCGGAAAAAGTATGTAAAAAGGGTATAATAAAAACACAGATAGTCCTCCTGTACATAGAGATAAGTTCTCTATATACCAGATTTCTGTTGAGCTGTAGTAGACTGTGGTCAGGCTAAACAACAGAAGCCTCGTTGCACAGTCTGTACATTATCTATAAAACATTAGAATAAACATGAATAGGTATCGTAAACATTTATATGTGTAAAACCCCGTCAAAATTTAGAAACACGCCTGGTTTCTGAAACACTGATAATCGTAGAAGTTAACTAATCAGTTGTCAAATAGCTTTTCAAATCTTTTTTGAGTTGACAAAAGGATTGTTAAACTCTTTGGATTGATCATTCTGATCATTAAGAGGATAATTGTGATCAATTCAGAGAATTAAACCATCCTTTTGGCAACTCAAATAAAATTCAAAAATCCGTTTGACTGCTGATTAGTTAACTTCTGCGAGGATCCGTGTTTCAGGACCGGGCGTTAATGTGTTCCACATAAAGGAGTAACCTTCCACGGTTTTACAGCTCGAAATAAATTGACTCGCCGCGAACTATCTCCTTTTACAAAATAAAAATACATAACGCCAACTCATGATATTTAAAAGGTGAGGTGCTTAGATAACACATTAGTTAAGGCGCAGATAACGAAACTTACCGAACGACGGGAATACAAAGTTTGATGTATTTTTCTTATTTTTCTTTTACAAAAATTGTTGAATAAAACTAAGTAACGAAATAAACATTGAAACAGACCTCTTTTTTCCCACCATAGTGGATTCTACAGCAGCCTCAGGATTCGTAAGTAAATCAATAACAAAATCTTATAAAATTGAAATGAAATCTTGATTCGACTATTTTTGAATGGCGTTTCAAGTTGCTTTTATGTTTGACGAGAAAAATTCCTCGTTTCAATAATTTGTATTTTATATTATAACGAACTATAATTTGCAGCTTGCATTACTTGGACACATTGACAGACAACATCCAATATTGTGGAAGACTTAGAGAGCCTTCTTTTTAACAGATTAAAAAAAACGAAGAGGTTTTAATGTTAGACTGTATATATATTTTTTATGTATGTTCATCGATTTCGAATTGTTGATCTATTTTGAAAAAAAAAATTTATTTGATATGGTATCACCTCACCGTGTTCCTTAATTATTTTCACTGGTATTGAAACCTGGACATAGAGATACATCAGATAACTCGTCAAAATTAAGTGAGATATTTGAAGTCAGTTATATTTTTCGTTAATAAAAACGTTTTACTTGTCTCTTTGTCTTCTCCAGTTGGCTTGAGAGTTGGATCAGAGCAACAAGCATTACCCAAATAGCCTCTATATTGTCATGGCACATAGAAGGAAAAGCTTCACAACCCCCGTTTAGAGAATTAGCCACCTCTCAAAGGCTCGCAACCCACACATTGATACACAAAAATTTAGATTAAAGCCTTGTAAATGATTATATTATCAGTGCATATACATTATGTTACGTCCACGAGAACTGCTACCGACAAAATGTAGTACAGTTTGGCAGATCGTGTTTCATCACTACTTACTTTTTCATTAAAATAATTTAAAAAAAACAAATAGCTCTCTCATTACTTTAGATCATATACAGCAGGGCCATTAAACCTCATCGGACGTGTAGCTGAAAGCTTACGCCGTTACGTCCGACGATAATATGAGGCAAGTAGAGAAAAGTGATATCGTTTACTTATTCATCGAGCCTGTGGCAGGTTACCTTACGCACTTGGGGCTTAATTGCACGACTGCTGTCCTAATGGAGCCACGCTCCCATCCCACACACTCAAACCGATCGGAAGTGGACGGACTCGTAGCGAAACGAATTGACGGACTTTTAGACAACCTTATCTGATCAATTTTAGGAAAAATCCTAAAATTGATCAGATAAGGCTACGCCTGGCTACGGACACATCGACTATACCAAAGACATGTATCAGAGCTAGTCAGTAACTTTGAGTTTCTTTTTTTTAAAAGATTGCCCTTAATGTAACATAACATCACCCTGTGCTGTAAGGACGATTTACATACATAAATTTCATTCGAAATTATCTGTGGGTCACACGAGTAATTGCTTCGTGGGGTAATCGAACCCACGACCCTCGGCGCCGAAGCCAATAGCTTGGCAACTCCGCCACGGAGCCATCGCGCATACTTGGAAGCGTACGATATATTCATTAAATTATTTTTTTATTTGGATAATTTTCGCAAGGAGGTAGTCTCAAATCGTTCTATATTCAACAGCGACATCGTATGCCATTAGTAAGCAGTAGATCTACGGTGGAACGGAAGTTATAACAAAGACGGTAATGACAAAAGGTATTTGTTGCTTGATGAGGGATTAATATCGCCACAATCGCACAATATAAGGCCTGCTAAGGGGTGACGGATAAAGGAGATTGTCTCTAGTGATTAGCAGGCCTGAAGCAAATTTGAATACATTGTGCTGTGTACTAATTATTGAGAAAACTTAATTTGAGAGACTTTAAATAAGAGGAAATGGCCTATTACAGAGGAGAACGCTTACCGTTTACAGCTTAATCGTCAGTTAAGTTTAGTTTTTCATTAAAGAAATACAAATTTTAAAACCTCTATAACTACATCGATTAAAGGTGAAAGAAAATACTGCTGGAGACTGTGATTTTGACTCGTCGTCTTTATTTATTTAAACCTTAAATGTCATTTAGCTTCGAGCATCAAAGTATTTTAATCTCATAGGGTATTTGAAATTTGAAATTACTTTCGACTACTGTTCCGCCAAGCCTCGGAAAAAAAAAATTCTGTCGTTTTTATATAATTTATAAAAACGAAAAAAGAATTTCGAATGAAACATTTCGATTACAACGTCAAGTTTCGAAAGGTTGAAACTGATCATGTGGGACATTCGGTCTCCTATTGGTGCCGCTAAGCAAACGCGGACTGAACCAGGCCCCGAGCCTCATAATCGACCTACGCCGAGTTCCGATTACTCCTCGTACCCTGGAGACCGGAGACCCGGGACTGTGTACTTAAAATTCTGTATTTCACCAGCTTCCCAACGCGGCTTCATACGCTTGGTGTTTGTCGAAATAAACGAATATAAAAAGTTGTGTATACACAAAAAATCAAACGAAGGAATGCATGGATGAACACGTCTTCCTATTTTCAACTATCTGTAGACGTTTCGTAACGTTATTATCATGTTTTAATAGACAACTTTATATCTGTATTGTTTCCAAATCGTCCGTAATTTATCCTTGGCCCTAACGTTAATATTTGCCAACAATAATTGAACAGCACTCCTCATGAAAACGGTCGGGGTCCAAAACGGTCGGGGCTTTAGGCGGCGGGCTTACCTGAAACAAAAAAAATAAAAATTCAGTGTCACATACCTTCTGATATATTTCAGGCTTGGATGTAACAAAGAATGCGGATTATGCGCTCCTGGCATCTCTCAAATTAAGTATCAACCCGTGGTACAATACCGTGCTATGTTGAAAATATTTCGGACAATTTCACTGCTTTTGTTATTTGGCACTTCGTTTGCTTAGGCCTTTGATGTTCACATTAGCGTGGTTAAACATTTTATTGTATACTACTTTTGCGCCCGCAGCTTCGCTCGCGTTAAAGCCTTTAAATAAATACCTTTCTTTAACCTTTCAACCCTTTACAACACTTTTACCCAATTAAAAAAATTGCCTATGTCCTTTCTCAGGCTCTAGACTATCTGTGTACCAAATTTCATTTAAATCGGTTCAGTAGTTTTGGCGTGAAAGCGAGACAGACAGACTGACAGAGTTACTTTTGCATTTATAATATAAGTATGGATTATACAGCTGCTGCAATATTCTCCAATATTGTGAATAAATCTATTTACATTCGGTAGTACGTAGTTGACGAACTGATAGGCCTAATGGGTAGAAGCCCTGCCTCTTGCGCCAGAAGTTGTGGGTTCGATCTCTCTGGTAGTGACCAGAAAAATAATGCGTGATGAACGTAGTGTTTTTCCAGTCTGGGTCCAGTATATATATGTAATATATTTATATTTTAAATTATTTATTTACAAAAGAAAAGTATGTTTATCAGTTATCTAGTACGCTCAGTTTGGGACAAGAAAACGTTGTGTAAAAATGTGTCCTGAAATAGTTTGAGTGATTTATTATTGAAACGCACAATTCTTCCAATCTCACTCAGATTAAGTCTGTATAAAAGTGAAAAAGTAACTAAAGAGCAGTTTACGTTATTAGTATTAGTACGGGAGGCATTTTAATGTTTTTAAAGACACTAGCGAACAAATCAGTTCACGTTATTAGTAAGTAATCACCGCTGGCTCTTCATTTTGAGGTGCTTCTCCAATAAGTGAAGGTCAGCCATCAGCCTATTAAAGTATTTTAGTTCCACGGAACAGCTCGTCTACTATTAGCTCTCCCGGTCTATTCTTGTCGCTGGCAAGACTTTGCCCGTTATGAGTTGCAAGATGTCCTATAGCTGATAAACCAAATAAGAAAAGAACTTGCTACTTGCACCTGCTAAACTAATTTCAACGTTACAAAGACTACTACGGTCTTCTGTAGTCGTAACTCCTCGCCGCGGCTGCCCCTGAATTGAGCAGCGAGCGGCAGAGATCACCGCGTGGCTCCAGAACATTTGTAAAGAAAAACATTTAAATTGATCGTTATAAACAGGCAAACCTTCGTCGCCCAGGTACGCAGTAGGCGAATGTCGTCAGAAATGCTTAGCACATGAAAGGGTCGCGTGTCAATCATTCTTTGTGCCAAAATGGAGCGGGAAATCTCCTTTATGAGTGAATTCGTCAGTCGTTGTTACGTAAATTTGAACGAACATTTATCAATAAAGAAGAATGTCGCTTATAGGAGCATTGTGCGAGGATTTTGAAGATTTTGTTGTTTAACGTGTACGATGTATTTTCTGATGGCTTTCTAACGCAACACATGGTAGTAAAATTATATATGGCACAATTGATTTCGTTCTATTAGCCTAATAATTAAAACTTAAAAGAAAATTGTACAACAAATATTATTGTATAAATATAGTCGGCAGCCCGATTTTAAGTTGGTTCCAATCCTAGTGGCCTGTGATATGTTTCTCCCCGTTTGCATGGTTACCGAGTAACAGTAAAATACGTTTAACGTGTAATGACTCTGAATTATGTGGAAAGTGTTAAGTGTTAAATGGAATTGGCTCTGCTCATGGCAAAAAGATTCGATCACGTGCAATAAATCATCAATCAATCCATATCGGTGATTAGAACCCGGTATCTGTTCCGTGACTACGCTGTAAAGGGTCCTAAACATCGGGAGTGAAAATATACGCGATGAATCCGTAAAAATAGTTACGCTTATAATGTATACTCCCACAAATTTTAACAAGATAATTGTTAAACTTTGTAGAAATAAAGAAGACAATGTTATCTCCGATGCGGAAATCGAACCGACGTCTTCCGGATTTACGCCCAGCCGTTTTAACCAATAAGCTAAACGGCTAATTGTTGTACCGACGAAATTCTCAATGCCTTTTATCTACATTGTTTACTAAATTGTACCAAAATGCAGAGTTTCATTTGATTGTTGTTCAAAACCTAAAAGAAGCGACATGAACGTCAAAATGAACACACCCATACTTTAATTACTCGTAATTTGTTGAATTCTATAGTAAGCCGTTCACATCAAGTGAATTACACGAACCCTACTGCACATAATAAGCGAGTGAATGATAAGCGATTCTAGAGCGGTAAAGCGCTAAGCCATGAAGATATTCGCATATACAAGGGGCGCATTAATTAGTGAGCGGTGCTATCTAGCCGTGCCGTGCGCCTATTTACATTTTTATGAGAGTGCACCCAGCCTCATGTCCCAAGGAGGCTTAAGGAACGAGCCCGGCTTATGGCGGCTTGCAGTGGCTTTAAATATACTGCCTTAATCGCTTCAGCTACCGGATAATACCTAGGTTTATTATTATGCTATTGAGTCGTGACTGAATGCAGGGATGACTTCCCGCTTCTCGCGAATTCAATATCGGCCGATTTCAACAGATATCTTGTTTTTATTGTTGTAATTTTACCATATTTATTCCTTTAATTTGTTCAATAGACGACGACAGGGTTACGTAATCTACCATTGAAGGCGTTTTGCATACAGAATCGTACTTATACATAAAGTTAAATTTCAGTCAAGCGGAAATAATGATCGCGATGGCGTCGCCGATCACTAACATTACTATAATGTTATCGAATTCAATTTTGCTACTGCTTGGGTTGTGTTAATTCTATGACATTCAATTGAGACATTTTGTGAGAGTTCAATTGAAGTAACGAATATTGTATATAGTACGAGTAAAAACTTAGTGCGTGATTAAGCTGCGAAGCGGTTGCACTCGCCTCGTCGGAGCGAAATCGACTTAACGCCGATAGGAATTGTGGTTAAATTTGCGGAAAACGGGTTTAGATTGCGATGTTCTTGCAGCCATTGGCGGTAATGAAGGCGCCCGATTACGTTGCAGGAGGATGCTTGGAGTAAAGCAATCCACCGCACCTCGGATTTATGTTCTAATTAGGGCCCCCTGTGGGGCGCCAGTGCAATTTGCACAAGCGCTCGCGATGTGTATAACCGACTGTATACATTGTCAGATCGAGGGTTATTTTTAGTGGTCCTGTTCTCAGTGTGATCTCTTTACTTCAAAATGGCAACGATTAAGCGAAGGTTCAGCTTCTGTTCAGTTCTTGTTCCACAAGAGTAGACAACTTCTTGTTAAAAACAGAACGTAGACGAAGCCGCAATGAATCTCAGTGTTTTAACGGTGTTGGGGCCACGTAGCAGCCTCGGCTGTTGCACGACTGGGCAGGCCCGTCCGGTAAGTACCACGACCTCACAGAAGACCGGCGTCAAGTGGAAGTATAATACTTTCGCGTTTCGTCTGGTGAGTGAGGTGGCCGGAGACCAATTTTCAAAAGGTTGTCAACGCATCCGGAACCCTCGGGTGTAGCAGATGTCCGTGGGCGGCGGTATTCACTTAATATCAGGTGAACCGTCCGCTTGTTTGGCAACTTTTCACATAAAAAAGTGTCAGAGTTCTTGACTTTTAATCCAATGTTCTTGAGTATACAAAGTAAATTTGTCAGCAAAAATTATTTATTATATGTAAAATTTATAGATGTTTCCGATACAGGATCCACCCAATCAACGCGACTCAATTTCTGACTGACAGACATTACTTATAGCGACACCCACAAGTACATACATATGTTATACCTCAGCTGTGACAGCCAGTCCAGAGTACGCGTCAAGTGGCCAGGTTGTGTTCCGAAACGTGGCTCTGACGGTTCGCATAACTCACTAGTGAAACGCGAACGCTCTGGAGCGGGGCGCGACGATGAAATACAGTGAGAAATGAATCACGACCGCCTTTGCGATTTGATACGCTGTCGACTGTACGCGTACTATGTTCTTTCGCAGTGAGAATCTTACACGTGGTTTATAAACGAGAAAATGACACTATTACCTTTTTGTACACGGCTTTAGTGTTTCTACAGAGAGTAGGTGCAAAAGCGCTGTTAAGGCAAGAGATCAAAGTAAAGTTTATTATACACACAAGAGCGAGATCAGTAAGCCAAGGTATATTCAGTTGGACTTTATAATTTTGTATAAAATATATGTGTATTTGTTGTAAAATATATGGGACTGTATTAATAGAATATTAAAGCTACTGTTGGCAAAATTAAAAAAAAAATAATTAAAGAATTTAATTTATAAATTACATTTTTACATTTAAAGTACGAGCATTACCAGATATGGCACAAAGATGGAACTGTATGATTTATGTGTCGTTACCGTAATCACTTTAAAAGTAAATAAGTAGAGTTAGCCAACATACTCATAATTAAAAACGTTAAAGATATTGGAATTAAGAATGTAAAAGAATGTCTATGCTTGTCTAAGTAAATGTAAATAAAAAGTATGCATATTGTCGTTTAAGCTTAAGAACTTAGGGGACAAAACAGAAAATAGAGTAAATAAATTACAGGAACGGACAACTGTCCCATGCCTAGCCCATTGTCATTCCAGTTCCATAGCTAGAAGCTAAGAGGACTACATTATTATTTTGAGCGTTGACAATTGAACGAGAGGCAGAAATAAGAAATTTCGTTCAGTATTGTCTGCTTGTGGTTGTTAGCAAAAAGCAAACTTACAATTTCTAATTTAAATCTAAATACATTCTCTTATTTTTCTTTAGTCAGAGCAAATGACCTAACAGATCCATACTTTTATAGATATTGTATAGACGATACATTTACGTTCATCACAATCGTAGCAGCCTCGGCTGTTGCCCGAATGGGCAGGCTCGTCCGGGTAAGTACCACGACCTCACAGAAGACCGGCGTAAAGTGGAAGTATAATACTTTCGCGTTTCATCTGGTGAGTGAGGTAGCCGGAGCCCAATTTCCAAAAGGTTGTCAACGCATCTAATCCTCGGGTGTAGCAGATGAGGGCGGCGGTATTCACTTAATATCAGGTGAACCGGTTGCTCGCTTGGCAAGTTTTCACATAAAAAAAATATTTAGCAAATAAAAGCGAAGCATATGCAATTCTGAATGCATACAGATACACAATGTTTGCCATAAACGCATGAAACGCTTGACCTTAGCGATCCGTACATACAAACATGCTAATGACATTAAATTATATATTAGAATTATAAATAATCCACAACGCGGGGCGCATGTGTAATAAAGAGAGATAAAGTGCGTCTCGCTGAAGGCAAGAGTGATTTTATTATGGCCTTATGCGACTTGCCGAGTTTCTTAAGTACCCTCATCACATGTTCTTTCAAATAAAGGTGCACGGCAGCGGAGTTACAATACGCACGATATCATTTTTATGCCCGCAGCAATGACAGACGAGGAGAGTTAATGACACGCGAGATTAATAAAGTTTATTATCACCCATTCCGGGACAAAAACTTTATATGATTTAGTATTCAAATTAACTATGTTTATATCCCAGTTCTAACGATTTTCCAAATTAACTAGAATGTTGTAAAACTACTGAAAAGATTTTTAGGGTTCCAAATCTAAAGGGTAAAACGGGACCCTACTACTAAGACTGTCCGGTGTCTGTCTGTCACCAGGTTGTATCTAATGAACCGTGATGGTTAGACAGTTGAAATTTTCACACATGATGTAGTTCCTTTGCCGCTATAACAACAAATACTAAAAAACAGAATAAAAAGTATTTAAGTGGGGCTCGCATACGAAAGATATGATTATTTTGCCGTCTTTATAGATATATAGGTACGGAGCCCTTCGTGTGCGAGTCCAACTCGCACTTGGCCGGCTTTTAGTTTAAGTCTGACATCAAATGCCTAAGTGCCATCGTCACTGCAGTACTCGAATATGAACTCTACATTTTTCAAAATCTCAATTAAAAACGATAAAATACGTATCGCATTCGTATTACAATACACAAAATTCATCTCCCTAATCAGCAGAGCTTTCGGGTGCAGAGTTTCGTTTCCTCATGAGCACGATAAAATTCTTTTTAGATAAACACTGACTGTGTTTTCCGGGAACACTTTTGGGGCCTATTCGCATCTGTTCCAATCGTGGCCAAACAAAAACAAAGATTCATTGCTCGAACGAACGCGCCATTTCTGCTAGCCCGGCGGTAAATTCCACTAGCAACTGCCAAACGTTCATCGATATACGCCGTAGTGTTGTCCGCCCGGGGCGCTGCGCCTACATCGATAAACAACACAAGTGGGCTCATTAGGAATTCCCCTGCCGCGTCCGACGTAGTCCCGTGGCTACGGAAGGGTTTTTTTTCTCTCATTGAAATTCCGATAATGGCCCGTTTAGATTTCTCGCCAAACGGTTGTGAATGCCAACTTGAGCGAGTAATCGCCGTAAAACAAAGCGCGACGATTTTGTAATGTTTCAAATTGTAGGACCTCCTGTATATTGGTATGTGGTGAAGTTCGTGACGGTTGATTCATTTGTAAGGATTTCTTCCCTTTGAAGCTATTAAGGCCGGATACAAACTCCTGCTTGAGATTTTAACGTAACAAATTAAACCGCGATTTAACCAGCATTTTTATTTATTCCATTTGACGTTGAATATGAATATCCCTTGCAACTAAATTCTAAAGCTCACCGTTTTTCCTTGAAAGTTAACATATATATTAAAAATTCTTACGTTGAAACTAATGTACATAGATCCTTGAAGTGTAAATTGTCTCGTATGCACTCACACTGTGCACTACTTATATGTTCGTCTCTTTTGCTGTATATCTTAGTAAAAAGGAGAAACTCTTCAAGTAGTAGTTCGAAGTAGAGGAAGATCTAAAGAGTGAGAAGAACTGTACACTGATAGATGTACGCTTTACATCAGTGCACAATTCGGCCGTACCTCGAGCGGAGGACAGTGCTTTGTAAATTAGACTTGTCACATCAAAGCAAGCACTGGCTAAATGTAACGGCATAAACGGCGCCCATGGGTGTTGAAGGCAGTTAGTTGAGATTTATGACGACGGTAACTGCAACACAGGTTTGGGGAATTGGGATCTGCTGTCTGTATATGCGGTATCAATTTTACTAAGTAAACACTTACAGTGTAATGAAGTGCCAATTAAAGTTTTTTTACATAAAAAAAGTTAGATCAAGGTCTAATCCGAAACGCCAAAGGAATTGTCTTGATGGGCCGTCCCTAGAAAAAATGAATTTCAAGTTCGATTTTTCATTCTAATTCCAAACTATACCGAGCGTTCTCAAAGTTTTGACTATTTTAGAGATTAATATGAAATTAATCTTAAAATCTTTTAAGAGCAATAGCGACATCTCGCTTTACAAATGTTTATCCTTGAATGATATTTGTAGGTGTTGTACGCTGTAAAGGATACACAGTAGATGCGCCAGGCATTGCTAAAATAAACGCATTAGAACAAACGTAAATAGAGGTCAAGATTTTCGCACCGTGGGGTCATCGGCCGCTTAGCTTAGTCGATAAAGCGTCTGCAGGTTCGAATCTCGCAGTGCAGTATTTGTTCATTTATGTGTACAATTTAAGAGCCGTGATAGCTCAGTGTCCGGGCGCTCCCCTTTAATTCAATATACTCGAGCAACCTGAGTTCGATCCCCGGTGCCGGCACCAATGAAGTTTTTAACTTTAAGTGCTGACTTATCACGTGCTCCGCGGTGAAGGAAAACATCGTGAGGAAACCTGCATATTTCGAAATAATAACAAAAAAAAATATATTTCGAGTGAAGTCCGTCAATCCGCAGTGGGGCCGCGTGATGGACTATGCCCTGATACCCTCTGTATAGGGGGGAGGCCTTTGCCCAGCAGTGGGACATGTTTAGGCTGTTACTTTACTTTACTTTGTGTACAATTTAAAAGCATAAAAAAGATTATTAAAATCCAACTGTAAATCGATCGCAGAAACTTGTTTATCTTATCCAAATCAGAGGATAAATGTCGATTTTCCTTAAGAAGTTACATGAGTCTCTACCATAGTTATCTTGAGTGGGGAAACATAGTCAAGATCCAAATTTGTTGTTACTTAATGAGGTGGATACAGTGGCCGCAAATCCACTTCTAGAAACTTAATCAGCCCCCGTTAAGAACTAACAAAGTGGAGATAAGTTCCACTTAAGCGCTGTCGGCTTGAAGAATGCAAGAACTGGCGTCCGCGGGTGCCTGAATAAAAACAACTTGCTTACGGTAAGAGAATTATTAATGAAAATCACCCAAGTTGGTTTTCAGACGATTTAAGAAGGCAAGACTAAGTTAAAATACTTTACTTTCTTTAAAATACTTTGAAAAAAGAGAGAAACACGATCAGAAATTGGGCTTCAATTTTACGCTTTTCTAATTGACCATCTTTTGTTATGTTATCATCAACTGTTATTCAAAATAAGTAATTTAAAAGACAAATTTTCACCCAAAGAACAGGCAGTTCAACAGCGACACTCTTCCTTCAACCCTCTTTGCTTTTGTCCGCGTCTACTACAGTTTCCAAAGTATTTATCTTTATCAAATGTATCTTTGTAATATTGAGTGGCTTCATTCACCGAAACATTCAAAATTCACCAAACCTAAGACATACATAGGACTCCGTTCGGAAGCCACAGATCCGTGAAGTGTTTATCGGCATAAGACTTTGGCACACGCTGAGTTAGAAAAGGTTTCCCATAGTTGAGGTACGGCCGTAAGAAAAGGTCGGGAAGACAAATTCCCCTTAAAGCCACACGTCACGGCCGAGGGGACGCCATTTATTTATCAACGTCGAGGATCGAGGGCCCAAGTAAATAATAGCGCGATCGTCGCATTATGTAAATCATAAGCCCGAGGTAAGTGAAATGTTATGTCATCCCTTCTCCGGGGCTTCCGGGTACCTTTTCCCATTGTTGGTCCCTCGTCCGGTTTTTCCCCGAGTGGGAAATTTATGTGGGGTAAGTCGTTGATGGGATCATTCGAATATTTTAGCTACAATGTTTTGTGTTTACTTTGTGGATATATTAGAATTATGTTTGCTCTTTCATCTTTAAAATGTCAGCTACAATGTTTTGTGCTTAGTTAATAAATATTAGACATGTGTCTCTTCTTTCACCTTTAAAATGTCCACTTACATGAGATGCATTTTTAGTGTGAAATTTCTGTCGAAGTCATTTAAGTACTCGTAAACATTGATCTCATATAGTGATTTTTAATATAATGCTACTGGTAAAACATGTTTGTGGTCGCTGAAACGTTCCGATACTTCTTATTATAACACCTAATTAACTATAAAATAAGCGTAGTCCACAAGAAGTTTTTTCTGTACTTTCTGTTTTTATAGGTATATGTGCTATAATTATAAAATGTGTCTGTGCACCTATCATTGGTGTAAAATTATTCATCTTAGTAAACAAATTTTGCTCTGATCAATTTAAGCACTCGAAAACTATCTGAAGAGAAATTAAACGGATCATAGTGTATAAATGGATGAATGGATGAAGGGTCAAATGAGAAATCTGGAACAACTAATCAAAGCGATGAGTAACCGTATCGCTTGAATCGGGCGATACAACAAAAAGCCATAAGTAGAAAATCAGAACTTAAATTTCTATTCAGATTTCAGGTCGATTTTGCTACACTAAGTTTCATTTCGGAAGGGAGAATAACATAATAACCCTTGACACCGTAATGATCTAGTGACGCACATTGCTCGTTTTAAATAAAAAAAATTGATATATTTAACTTAATATTAAAGTTGTAACATATGTACATTTAAATTACAGGTAAACACAACACTATAAAACAAGCTTGAATTAGAGAACTGAAAGTTAACTAAAAAATTCTCTTTTATCTCTATTATCTCTAGGGAATTTTATCTCTAGGGAAAAAAAACTGAAATAATAAGGTTATAAATTTAACGGAGCGATAGATACAGGTTAACATAATATAAAATTATAAATATTTGAGGTTTGTGAATATTTTTTTCTTAAATAAATGTAGTTTGTCAGAGTATATAACTACATCCCATTTCTGAAAGAGCAATGTAAGCATTTAGTGAAGTTGCTAGAGGTGATTTTGAGCCGTATTTAGTTCGACTAGTTTTTAGCTAAAACGTTTTATAATTTTGTATCCTTGCACTTAATACTAGGAACATTAATTTTAATACTATGCAAGAGAGACGGATAGCCCAGTCCATGTGTAATCAACTTGTGCAGAAAAGCTACACACATTATTCTTTAGTTTTTTGATTAAACGTGTAAAAATACCTTACATTACTGTCTGACATAAGGTTACAGCTTAAATCGTAGGTAGCATTGCATTGAGAAAAGTTTCTTCGCTTATAAAATCCTTAACCAAAGAAGGTTTTAACCTAAGATTTTTTTTTATGTGAAAAGTTGCCAAGCGAGCAGACGGTTCACCTGATGTTAAGTGAATACCGCCGCCCATGGACGTCTGCAACACCCGAGGGTTCCAGATGCGTTGACAACCTTTTGAAAATTGGGCTCCGGCCACCTCACTCGCCAGACGAAACGCGAAAGTATTATACGTCCACTTTACGCCGGTCTTCTGTGAGGTCGTGGTACTTACCCAGACGAGCCTGCCCATTCGTGCAACAGCCGAGGCTGCTGCGTGGCCCTACCACCGTTCGGCGTAAACACGCATTGCAGTTATATCTGTACATAGGCAGGTCATCGGAGATTTCCCTTTTAGGTGGAGAGGCGACCGCTAATTAGCTTTGGCGGCGAAATGCATTTGACACCGCCAATTTAACGGATCATCGAGAGCAAATATTACCAAAACTGTTCTCCTCGTAAGAATTTTCTAATAAATCATGTGGACTAATATTACAGAAGAAGAGTAAAATTATGTTTTTTTTTAACGATTACATCAGGTTAACTGGCAGCTCGCTTGTCATCTTCTTACAGAAAAAAATCATTTCAGAAATGAGTTTCGTAGTAGAATTATTTCTTATGTAATTTACTAATAAGCTGTAATTTACTAATAAACTGAAAACGATGTCGTAATGAAGATTTATAATAAGAAGAAGCTAATAATCAAATGATTTGACGGCATTATTTTAATTATAAATCCTTAACATTACATATCTCCGTCGTCCCTAAAACATTGACGCTGCAAAATTTTGGGATTTCAAAATGAATATGAAGACGAAAAATTCCCATCCAAATATAATATTTTAGCAAAATAAAGAATTGGTGTTAATAGACAAAACATTGTAATTATCTATTTTTCAACATTATTTTCATGATAGTGATGCGGTCGTGAAACAAATAAAAAATACTACTACAGACACTAATCTAATCGATCTAAATATTAGTGCCAAGTGGTTCTTCGATCGAATGTACTAAGCGGAAATTCCACCGCACCAATAATTCTCACAAAGTCGAATAGAAAGTTGATTGCAACCTCTTAGGGTTGAGTATCCCTTTGATCCCCTCTCCGCTGCCCCTCATGCAAATTGCTCAAAGTGCTATCGCTTTAACAATCAACGATGCGCGGCTTTACCCTACCTAGATTTCACAAAAATCCACCGAACGCTTAATAGTTACATCAATCACGCCCAGTTGTGTCACGGAATTTATTATTTACCTTAAATATAGTATCCCATCTTAAATATAGTATCCCTCTTATGGGATACTATATTTAAGTATAGTTATCAATATCATTTTACGGTAGTAGGACCACGTAGCAGCCTCGGCTGTGGCACGAATGTGCAGGCTCGTCCGGGTAAGAACCACGATCTCGCAGAAGACCGGCGTAAAATTGAAGTATAAAACTTTCGCGTTTCATCTGGTGAGTGAGGTAGCCGGAGCCAAATTTTCAAAAGGTTGTCAACGCATCTGGTACCACCGGGTGTAGCAGATGTCCACGGGCGGCGGTATTCACTTAACATCAGGTGAACCGTCTGTTCACTTGGCAAAATTTCACATAAAAAAAATGTTCCAATCTCTCAAAGTAACCAATTCGTAAGTAATAAATAAACATCTCAGAATAAATTATGTTAGTCAATATATCATGTAAACATGTTATGTATGAATATATTAAGTAAATAATATATCTGAAGTGTCCAATTATCGAGCCCCGAACTAAACAAACTTGTAATTGTACTAGTAACTGATAAACACACTTAAAAATTTAATCAACACTGTTCTTATGAAAATAAATAAAAGCAGAAAGTAGAAAAACTATAATAACCACACAATATCATTCCAGTGGCGGAGATCGAACCCACACCCTCTCTACTGTAGAGCAAGACAGTGTCCACTATCCACTACGCCAATAGGAACATCAATAAAGTAACTATTTACTTACATTTTCCCCTGCTAGTCTAAAAATGGCAGTAAGAAATTCGGCTACAATTCTTGCTACCAATAACAAATACTTAAGGGTTTTGTTTCGAAAAAATACTTTCGGTATTTCTACTGTATTTATATTAAGGATACTTTATATTCTAATTGTAAATGGTATACCATTATTAATCGTTTTATAATTAATCGTTGTACCAACAAATTGTATTAAAAACTTTTCACCGCTGCAGCTGACATGTTGCAATGTTCCCTGTGACGTTTTTAATAAGCCCTCGAGGCACTATATCGACCTAGGTGGCTCGCGTGGGTGGAAAACATTCTCCAACGGACTTCGAAGACAACAAGACAGCGTTTATTCTACGGAATTCCATACAACCTTATTAGTTTCTCACGTCTGCATTAACTATTTTTAGTGAAAAAGTATTAAAATATATCAGTGTTATGTACAAACCTTATACATGTTTAATGTATTAACCTTATATAATGGAAGAACTTGAGATTACTTGTAGTTAAGGAGCTAGTTTATGTTTCTAAGTTTTATTGATATTTCAAACTTAATCAATCTACAATTGCCTGAGTAGATTGCCTATGCCAATGGTATAGGCAATAGGCAAATATACCTAGTGAAATGTTACCGATTCATTTTAAGGATATATATAGTTGAACTATTTCTGAAATCATCCAAATTTCAATAGAAAATATGATTCGATACCACCGCCATGAATGTTCGCATCTAAATAAAGCCTAATTAAAGCACAGGCTTATATAGGCTGCGGCAAAACACCTTCACAAATTTACGGACATTTTAAATTTTCGGAGTTACGAAACGACATTGGAGGCGTGTACTAAGAAAAAAAGCAATCTACGATTCTGCAGAGGACCTTAAAACATTGAAATGCAACGTTATAAGTGTAAGAAATTTAGCAAGCAAATAATCTATACATATAAATAAAATTGGAGGGTCTGTTTGTAACATTAAAATAACCGTTTTTTACTAAATGCACATGGATGTATAAAAAAGTAAATCAAAGTAACAGCCTGTACATGTCCCACTGCTGGGCTAAGGCATCCTCTATACAGAGGGTATCAGGGCATAGTCCACCACGCGGCCCCACTGCGGATTGGCGGACTTCACATATCTTCGAAAAATATTTTTATTTTTTGTTATTATTTCGAAAACATGCAGGTTTCCTCACGATATTTTCCTTCACCGCGGAGCACGTGATAAGTCAGCACTTAAAGTTAAAAACTTTATTTTGTGCCGGCACCGGGGATCGAACTCAGGTTGCTCGAGTATATTGAATTAAAGGCGAGCGCCCGGACACTGAGCTATCACGGCTCTTTATGTATACACGGTACATTTACCAAAATATACAAATTTTATCTGTTTGTATTTGTCTGTCTGTTCCGGCTAATCTCTGAAACAGCCGGATTTTGAGGGGACTTTCACTGGCAGATAGCGACTCCTTTTTACAGAGAAGATGTAATAAGGAGTCACTTGGGCTACTTTTATTTTAGAAATTTTTTTTTTTAAATTCCTCGCAGGGCAAGTCGCGTGCATGGCTATTTATATATAAAAATCTATGAACAACATAAATAAAATTAAAAAAAATTTATTTACTCCGGACGTTGCTACGGCGGCAGGGGCGAGTTATCTTCGGCAGCTCTACGAGTCTCGGCACGTAGGCGTAGTTGCTACGAACTTGGCGGAAGTTCGTAGCGACCTGCGTTCGACGTGTGGGCGACTCGCGTGATTGGACCCCACGTCGCAAGTCTTAATGGGGTAAGGGTGTCGTAATAATCACTTATTGATCTTGCTCTTTACTCGGGAAGAAAATATATTTCATTCTTATTTACTTCATTCATTCTTTTAGTAAACAAAACTTCATGTTATGCCCGATTGCATCATTAAAACAAGTTAATTATAAAAAAAAAATTGACATTCAATAAGAGCTTCAAATAAGCCTGTATTGAATAAAGAAATTTTGGCTTTGTCTTTAAAAAACACAGTGATAAAAACAAATCATGCTAATCACGCAATTTAGAATGTAATACACAATGAGAATTATAGTCTATACCTCTAGCAATATTATACAATAGCTACACGCAAAATTTAAATAAATAATACATGGTAAATAAATAAGATGGGTCAACAAAACCACATAAATAACCATCTTTATCTAATGTAATTGCGATTGCGACAACCCTGGTGAAAAGTTGGGTTTGGCCTAAAACTTCTTCAACGGTCGCCAATTGAATACGTGGCGGCTACAACTGGCGGCCAACTGTGTAGCACTTATACAAGTGGCAGGTTTGATGTGCGCTTTTCCATACGTAATGGTTACAGCGAGACGGTCTTAATAAATCACGATTATAGAACAACTTTATTCTTTGATATAGAGTCCACTAAACAAACATAAAAAAGTAACTCGATAGCGGGTGTGGTAATAACTGCCGGGATGTTGTGATAACTGCCGGTCCATAAATGTCTACAACACTTATGGAGTTGATGCGTTGATGACCTTCAAAAGACTGTGCCCCGGATACCTCACCAGAGGAAACGCAAAACTATAAACTAAAAGCTGGGCTTCTTAAAGCCCAGTTGGTGGTATTTTGCCGTCGACCAATTTATGCCACAGCAAAAGCCACTGTTTTTATTTGATACGTACAAAGTTTTTAAAAAATGTAAATTGAAGAAGAATACGGCATATGCAGTAAATATCTGATATATGTGATAACTTCTCAGATATAAAATGTGTGTATCTAATCTTTGCGATCATTAAGTATCGAAACAAGGATATAATATCGTTACCATTTGTTCAATATAAGTTACATAGTACAGTAGAAAGACAAACAAAAGATATCGATTACTGCTACCAGCTCTCGGGCACAAATCAAACCTGCTCAGCGCTTAAGCTAAGCCGCCAATATTGGCGCTAAGCTCGTTTAGATGGTGCGGGATGGAGAGGGTCATAAACTCCGTATTAACATTTTAACAAACAAGCTTAGGTCTATAAATCTAATGTGTTAGACGAAGATATCGCTGTCTAAGCTTCACTCGTCTTCTAAAGTTCCTAACGTGAACTTGAGACCGAGTATGAGTTGTTTTATATAGCCGTGTTCCGCTCAATGTAAGGGCGCTCGCCTTTAATTCAATATACTCGAGTAACCCGATTTCAAATAGTTTATTTTAAATGTTGACTTATCACGTGCTCAGCGGTGAAGGAAAAAACAAAGACATCGTGAAAAAACCTGCATATTTTCAAAGTAATAAGAAAAAAGTATTTCAAAGATATGAGAAGTCTGGCAATCAGCAATAGGGCCGCGTGATGGACTATGCCCTATGCCCTAGTACAGAGACCTTTGCCCACCAGTGGGTTATGTATACGTACTTTTACTTTTATTATATATTATACTTAATCAGTAAAAATAGACTCCAGGAGTCGGCAGATGGCAGGCAAGGGGATCACAGCAAACAAACGTTTCGGTCTACTGCACCGGGGGCCGTCTGCACTATTGACGGGGGCGCATTGGAGGTGCGAATTAAATGCAAATTCACTCGCAGCGTGGGCCAGCAGATAGCCAAATGAAATTGCCATCCGCCCGAGATTCAATGCCAGACGCGTTCCCTTAATACGACGAGGCGCGGAGAGACTGCATTCCAAGCTTTGAATTTAAAGGCTTCAGCTCAAACTGTGATATACAAACTGCGGTTGTTTTAAGATCCTTTATCATATAAGCCCAACTGACGTTGTTTTGAATGAATTCATTCGAAGTAATTAGATGCCGTATAAGTTGAAGGGCGGATATCCAGCCTTTTTCAGTTTTTGTATCCATAGTAATTCCTTTATTATTTGTCCACATTCATACTATATTAAAGTTTTTTATTTTCCGAGAAAAGAGTTTAAAATTTTAATTCATAAATATCAATATTTTTGCAGTAGCCGGGATCAAACTACCTGGCACACAGGTAAGCATTTCTTATAGCCAACCCAACATAAGGTCCCCAACAGTCCGATGGAAACGGTTTAACAGTGGGCACTCGACGCGGTGAGAAGTACAAACAAAGTGCATACATTTTCATATCATTAATTTTGTTTTAACAAAGTGCTCGAAAAGAAAAAGGAGAATGGAAGCCGCATTGAGTTTGAGTATCATTGCAGTGAAAGCACTCAGACGTTCACTTTATTGGAAATTTCCATAAAAAAATGAATTTGCTTGACACAAAAAACTTTAGCCTTTAACGGAAATAGATAACGAAGCATCATTTATACGTCCACGAGTATCCAAGTAAGAACTTGAGGAGTCAAAAGTTGCAGAGCTGAATTTCCAGTGTCGGAATTATTACATACATATATTCCTGTAACCTGGCAGCGTTTGAAACTTTATTTACTCGCTACTCCATCCGAAATTGATGTATTCAATTCAGGTGAAAGTGTATTAAAGCGAAGGTATAAACATTGTGACTATATCCGTTGCTGAAATTAAAACTTAAGATGACACTAAACTCCATAGTCATTCACGATTGAAGTCAGATGTCTTCCATGTATTGCATAGTGATGTAACATTAATAATTCCGGCGACTCAGTATCTACAGACTGTTGCTGTTACTTCAGAACTTCAAGTCGATTGGAAATCTAATGAACGGAAATTGGCTTTCAGGATTGCCCTTACATACAGGGCGGTCCATTGATAACATTTTTAAAGCAATGAATTTTTCGATAAGAACACTCTAACTCAACCTTATCGGCGGAATGAAATAACGACTGTATTTTTTTTTCGGGTACAAATTATTGTCTGATGTTTATGTCAGGTTGAGAAGCTTACTTATCACGAGATGCAACTTTGTATATATGTATAATGAAAGCACTGACATAATAAACGTATGTTCCGTTCTCTTTTAAGACACGAGATTTCACCATATCGCTTCAGAAAAGCGACAGTATTATGTTTATGTATTTATATGTTTTACATTAAATAGAAGTAGTATACAGTATATTTATTACTACGTGTTTGTTATGTATACAATACAATCATTTTCATTCTGTGTTAAGTAATTCTTGCGGTAACTCCGTGGCACAGTCGTCAAGGCATTGGCTTCGGTTTCGAGGGTCGTGGGTTCGATTCCTACACGGGAAAACTATTTGTGTGACTCACAGATAGTTGTTTCGCATCTGGGTGTTTGTCCACGTGAAATTTATGTATGCAAAAACGTCCTTGCAACACAGTATACTGTAATTCTAAAGTGAGGGCAATGTCTTTTGTAAAAAAAAAATATGTTAGATTACATTTAGTTAAACAGACCTAATGAATTAAAGAAATCAATCAGAGACCCAAAGTATTTTTAACGCTTCTACGATTAGCCCGATGTAACTATCCTAGAGATTGGCAATGCATTTTAAAGCTCTGTGGTATTGTATATCCTATACATGACCACTGCTCACTTGTTATTAGAGGTTAGCTTTTTACACTTACGCCCGGTTCAGTTGATGTATATAAATATATACGTAAGAAATTCGCAGTTCGCCCCTAAAAGCCGTCACTGCCTTCGAGAGGCCGATAGCGCTGCGATTTTTACATCCCTCTCGTTCCGGTGTAGGCTCACGTCCGGTTCGCTCGTAAACGTTCTCTTGGAGGCGACACCTCGTAAAATTTAACCGCCTTCGCTGCGGGTTATTAAAAACTACTGAGGCCACTACAGCCGATAGTTTTAACGGAGTTAGAAACAGGCAAATCTCGCTCTTATGCTGTGACGATAAGGCTTACGAGCGAAGTACAGTCCTCTGTGCAATTACCTCCCAGCGGGACGCACGGGCACTTAATAGGCGCTTAATATTGATTTGGAATGATTGTGGCACAAGCTTCACATTTTAAACGATTTTCGTGTATAAAATCTTTGTATACGTGTACATATGACAATTTTATTTTTTGTACCGTCTAAGTAATTGAAAGGCTCTTCAGTGTCATAATATTCGCCTAAATGTTATTTTAACAAAAGCAAAAAGGTACATATAAAATTATTTAATAATTGTGTACCCAGTGTGTTACGCATTTCTTCTTAGAAAATTTTAAACATAAGCAATGTTAAAAATGAGTAACAGTTTAAGAAACTTTCTTTAGAAAAAATATCAAAAAAAATAACATTACAAGCAAAGAAGTTATTTTAGCCGTTTGTGAAATACACAGAACAGATATTTCGTTATACCGAGACTTTGCGTATAATTGTTGTTCCTTAGAAAACCCGGCTCAGGAGTGCTCGTCACCCCCGCTGACTCTATGGTACTTGATCGGTGTTATGATGTAAACAACACGCCTGCCCGAAATCAGCCGCAGAATATAAGACTACAGTGGAACCACTTACTCCTTAAAGACGTATAAAATTGTATATAGAAAGGTGATCAATAATTCTATGCTCTGTACAATTCACAAACCATTACACTATACTGGTTTTTGCGAATTGCAATACATCTATAATATACATCAATATGGATATTCAAAAACAGTTTTGTTTAAATTTATCTTTGAGAGTCTCTGAATTGACACTTGACTACTGCTTTTGTATGTATAATATTCGCGTAAAATCAAGAAGTCAATATACTGCTTTTCTATTCTATGGCACAACTGATTACACAAAATGACATTGTAGAAAAATTGGGCGCGATATTTGTGGCCGCTACGATTTTTAGCCTCGGGGGAGAAAGGCTTGCCGCTCCGGTTTCACTATTAATTTTCTTTCGTCAACTAGACTGGGGATCGAATGATGTCGCCGTTTCCATCTAAAATATATAATATAGTGGGAAAATATCATCTTCAGGCTTTCGTAACTATATAAACAAACATTGTTTACGTAATATTACCGCGTGATGTTTATTAAAGATATATTTACTGCTGAAACTTACGCAATTTATTAAACCTGAAAGCGCCGCTTACCTGAAACGAGACAAAATAAAGTTAGAGAAATAAATGAATAAGCGTGTTAATAATAAACGAAATACAATCGAGACTGTTAATGTTTTTTCATAGTTTTTCCTCGTTTCACTGAATACAAATTGAACGGAATTGTTCCGTTCACTGTTTCTGCTGCTTAGCTTTCTTTGCAATTTTTACCTGAAGTCTACCAATATGTTGTAAACATTAACATATATTTAAACAGGCAGTTAGTTCACGTTCGGTCATCAATTCCACCACCCGTTCTAAATTATAATAATCATCATATCATAGTGTATCATTGTATCTATATCAATTTCGTAATAAAGTTTATTATCAGTATAATAAATTATATTACCATTTATATCATCATAAACGGTGTTAGGAATTAGCCCCTACAGGGAATATCTCCACACTGTTTGTTGTAGAGTTCATGTCAACGCCTTTCAAGATCACTTGTGCACGCGATGTACCCGAGGTGTGATCCGTTTATGAGGGCCGTTGCTGATGGGCGACGTGAAGCTTCTGCCTCATCAGTCAAGCAATTAGAGGGGCAATTACGAGCTAATTATTTACTCAGGTGTGTTCCAATCCTTATGTGAAATAACTTGTATACGTAATTGTTTGAGGCCCTAATGCTAAGTCAACAACATCGAGTGTAATTTTCGATTTTTAGTTGGTTGTTTTTAAAAGTGTGTATGACCTAATTATACAGGGTGACAGAAAACTGTAATGTAAAGTTCAATTCTAAAGGTCACAAAGCATATAAATGGGTTGAATGAATTTAAAAGAGACAAAATATACTGTTAGAAGGAGAGGCTTGTAATGCGACGCTGTGGCAACGAATGAAAAAGTCTCTGAATGTATGAACTAATTTTACATACGTCTTATAGACACATATAAGCCAAGCCTATCAATTAATCTACGTCTTATGATGCTAACCTTAATTCTGTATCCGACTCTCTGCGTTTGAATTAGAATGAAGCGAACTGAGTTATTCGAAGTTACGTCAAGTTAGAGCCGTCACAGCAGCCAATTCGGCGGCAAAGCAAATCCCTAATCCCACGAAGCTCGGTCTAATTAAATCATTAACATTTATATTTGCCCCAAGCGATAGGGTGACAATGACATTGTGAATTAATATTATACTTATGAAGTTGCACTATCCGGTAAGTCCAACCTTTATGAAATATTTCAACATTACAGAAAATACTTAAGACATAGAGTTCAGTGTTGTTCTACGATGGGCGAACACAGAATGTTCTCATAAAATAAAGTTGAACGTGAAGACAAATGTAAGTAGAAACTATTTATTATTACAATATTATATTTTTATAGCACATAACCTAACCTAGGAAAAATCCAATTATTTAAACCAGACGTCAAAAAACCGTTTACAACAAGTTTCTTTGGTTAGCCCATGGTTGCTGTTGTGTTGCCAACTTCAGCTTCATATTACGATATGCAAATAGTCGTGGTGTACGTCTATCTTCTGCGAGGATGTGGTATTTCTCCCAGGGAGGTCTTGTTGACTCAATAATGCACGCAGGCATTGTTGAGTCAACAAATATGTAATATTCACATTTGAAGAGCTAGTTAGAAACAGAAATAATACGTTCCAAGAAGAATTATTTTTGAAATTCCTTAATATATCAATCGCTTGGTCACCCCAGCACGCCGGCTGTCCCGCCGCGCGCACCGCGAGGGATTACCAGATTACGTCCGGACATTTCATATCGCGTGTTACGAGTATTGCCACGTTTCAGACCCGATTGGTTCTATTTATGTGAGTGTACAGAATCGGTTGTTACTAACAATCTGTTTTAATAATCAATTTGAAACGATTTCGAGATTAAAATAGACATTTAAATATCATTTTAGGAAAACATTTTTTTTAAAAGCGTTCGATACCATAAATCGTAACAAATATTCCATAAACCAAAAACAGCTATAGATTGTCAACTCTGTAACGCGGTGATTCAAGGTAAGCATAGATAAAAAGAATAAATAAAAAATACCTAAGAAATTTCTTGCTAATTAATATGCTATTGTCTCATCTCAATCACTGCTCGTTATTGTAAAATCTCCGCCTTTTCCTTCTACGATTTAGAGACTAAATATCAAATAAAATATTGGAAACGTGGAAACATCCCTATCTTTTCCATTAGGGTTTCGAAAGCTTGCTTTTATTATATAAGGATTCTATATACAGGTTGGTAAACGCGGTTTAGAGTAAACAATAGCGGAGTATAGGTTTCGTTAAGTTGAGTTAAGTCTAGAACAATCCGCCGCGCACAATGCTGCCGCAGTAGTAATTGAATATCCGCCGCGCTGAGATGATATCTCCCCCTTCCCGCGCCCCCGCGCCCCCACCGCCCCCACCGCCCCCACTGCGCCTGGGACGGATGCCGATTTTAATTAATGGAAAAATAGACCCGCGATTGGACACAATAATTGTGAAAACGGTGGCAATGGAGAAAGGGATAGAGGTTACAGAAAGCAGGTGGATATCATTTTTAAGGTTCCGTACCGAAACGTAAAACGGGACCCTATTACTAAGATTCCGCTGCCTGTCTGTCTGTCTTTCCGTCTGTCACCAGGCTGTATCTCATGAATCGTAATACTTAGACAGTTGAAATTTTCACAGATTATGTATTTCTGTTGCCGTTATAATAACGAATCCTAAAAACAGAATAAATTTTTTTTTAAGTGTGGCTCCTATACAAGACACATGATTTTTTTACCAATTGTAACCCTTTGAGAGCGATTCCGACTCGCACTTGGCCGGTTTTTTAGGAACGTTCACATTATTTGACAACGACGACAGGGGAAGTCGCAATCAACCTCACATCACGTAATATGAGAACTTGAACTTGAAAATTTGACTGAGTATTCTTCACTAGAACACACTATGGTAAAAAAAATGCACTAAGTCAACTAAGGGATTAATAAACCAAGATAACGTAAGGGTTGTAAAACAGGCGACATTATTACTTAAAGCAGCTGGAATCACGGAATAATTATCAACTTGAATGTGACGTTGGAATCGATGTTTAGGTGCGAAAATGAAATCTTTGAATGCCCCTAGAGCGAATTCAATCGACTTTATGCAGTAGCGAAAATAAAGCAGAAGACAGTGTATCTCAAAGAGACACGGGAGAGAGTAATTGTGCGCACAGCAGGTGGGCCGGCTGCGATGATGGACGACTCGCAGTCCTCTGACAGGAGTTGGTTATTTAATTACAGGGGGCGCTCAGGTGCTGAGTTGGAAGCAAGCGAGTTGAGTTTACGCTTCCGAAGTGATACATAAAATGGAACTATCTTTTGCCCACGGCTTTCCTTCATGACTCCTCGAAGTGAAACGCCGAGTGTTAACTGGATAAAATATTATTATTATGTAGCTTATTATTATATGAATTAACATACTATATACTTGAGTCATCTATTGAATTCGTTTTGTCGAACCGATACGATTAAAGTAGGATCGAAGATACGATTGAAGTAGAATTAAATAACTTTTTTGGATAATAGAATATTGAAGCGTGGGTTAACGTTGGCGTTAAACCTTCTTGGCCTACGATGTATCCTGAGTAAATGAGACACAATAGAGCCTTTTAAGAATCATTGCAAACGATACGGTTTGATCAGCATGCTTGAATTTTAGTCTTCGATTTTTTCCATTTGTGTCGCATACCAAACAAATCGATCAGGCGAATCCACGTGGAAATTACGCTCTCACTCATTTTCACAATTCAGCGATTCGAGATTTGATTTCTTTTATATCGAGCGAAATGACGCTTAATATTCGCTGATAATAATGTGGTAAGAACTTCTCCCTGTGCAGGAATTCAGGAATTGAACCCGCCTCCGTGTAACTTCGGTGACTCGTGAAAATTTAAGGGCGTACTTAAGGGATGTATGCTCTTTATCTGCAGAAACCTTGTTTACGACGGCGGGTGCCAGTAACGATGGCATTAGATAAACGTTATCAATTATCGTATATTTTGACACGAGTTTACTTGCCTAAAAGTATTGCAAACCAGAGGTTGTGTTAGTAGGTCAGTTTATATGTTCCATATAGTTTGCATATAATCTTGGATGTAGACTTTTTTATGTAAGAAGATGGCAAGCGAGGCGACGGTTCAACTGATGATAAGTGACAACCGCCGCCCATGGACATTTGCTACAGCCGTAGGATTACAGATGCATTGCCACCTTTCAATTGCCCCGGCTACCTCACTCACCAGACGACCAGAAGTACCACACTTCTACTTCTTGCTTCTTTTGTGAGACGCATACGGACGTAGGACTGTTCGATACATAGTAAATGTACTAGTTAGGTTTTGGATTAAACCCAAATATCCTGTTTTTTTTAAAAGCATCGAATGTACAACGTTTTTCAGTTCTGTTTGTAAAATAACCGCTTTTTACGAAATGCATACGGATGTATACTCGATACATATACCAAAATATCATTTTTCACAATTTCAGTCGTCTGTCTGTATGTCTGTTTGTTCCGGCTAATCTCTGAAACGGCTGGACCGATTTGGACGGGACTTTCACTGACAGATAGCTGATGTAATAAGGAGTAACTAAGACTACGTTTATTTTAGATTTTTTTTAATTTTAAATTCCACGCGGACGAAGTCGCGGGCACAGGTAAATAAATTTCAACAAAAAAACAACCAGATCCGAAACAATTATCTGTAGATCACAAATAGTAAGTTGTCCCGTGTAAGAATCGAACTCAAAAGTTGAACTCATAGAAATTCACATACCATAAATTAGATATTTTTAGATATTTTTCATTTTGCCAGATACCATGGTTTCCATGTGAGGTTTCCTTAAAAAAAAATTACTTCCACCAACACCATAGAACTGTTTTTTTATACAAAACAAGCTCTGATCCTAAAGAGTTTCAATTGCAAATATTTTCCGCTAATAAATCCGAAGCTAGTTTCACATGACATGTGTTAAGTTTTCCAATAGGTAGACTATTGGAAAACTTAAGCGTGTCTTCAATAGACGGAACTATGTATAAGTTAAATGGATTTTCATGCGATTAAGTTCGATTTATTACATAGTTTATTTATTTTACTGGCTGTACATTCTTCCTAAAAAGTTTAAGAACGGGAAGCTTTGTTGTATTTCTTCAACTTTCTATAATTTCCTTTCTTTCACTATTTCATATACCTTTTATCATTTGTAATTGTAAACTGTAACGGCATAAATCGTGTCGTTTTAAACGAGGTATGGCTGAAATTTGATGAATTGCTCTTAACATTACAAGTAGGTACCTAAAGATTATCATTTCAAATAAGAAATTATTCACTAGGATAGGACTGTATTTGCAGTAGAGACGTTTTTATATTAAATAAATTGCGCATTATGAAACATCTAGGTCAGGGAATATTATATGGAAAATAATATAAATACCCTATGCGATCGTGCTGTGGCAAACTAAGCCAATTCTTCAGTACCTCGCCAAAGGATATCGATAAACTTACATCGTAATTTTCATTGCAAGTAGATACTTATATGGATAAATATTATTTTATCGGCCAAATGTCTTATATATAAAGAATCTAGCTTCAGATGTTTGGGTAAAAAACTCAAAAACGATAGCTTGACTTGACATTTATGAAGTGTTTTATATACTTTTTATTGGGAGGTTCCGTCGTAAAAAAGCCACAGCGAAACGTGTTCAGGTTCATCATTCACACACAGAGAATTGCCGTTAAAATACTTTACATCGCTTAAAATATGAAAAATAATGAAGATTAAATTATTTGAGATTTTTACCTCCGTGGCAATCAGAGCTGTTTAGCTTAGTAGTTAATGCGTCTGGTCGTTACTCCGGAAAATGCGGGTTCGATTTCCGTGGCGGCCCTTTAACTTTTTCTACAAGTTTTAATGTTTCGTCTTAGGCGCAGAAGTTAGCCCTAATTAGTATAAAACTTAAATATAAAATTTAAATTTATACAGCGTGTCGTTACCATCGCGACAATAAATGAACACGCATATAGGGGATAACTTTTTAAAGTTGTATTAAACATTTAAATTCTTTGTACATCAATATTTACAGAGTTAATAAATTTTCCAAAACAAAGAATTTTAGAACATCCTTACCTATAAAAGCGTAACGTAAAGTTCATTTGTAAAGGTCACAAAGGATATGACAAAACATACTGTTAGACGGAGAGGCTTGTAATACGACGCTGTGACGCGAGTTGTATAGGATGTTACAAATTTTGTTTCTTTTTTTCTTAATTAGTTTGTTTGACAAATATTTTTTTTAATTATGGATTTTGTTTAACGTTAATATTTTTTTATGATTATTGGCAAGTAGCGTTAGACGTGTGTTCATTTATTGTCGCGATGGTAACGACACGCTGTATAGATAAAGACATCATCTCTCGTTCGAATTATCGTTGTAAAACATTATTTGAAATTGTTTGTGTGCTGTAAATTAAAAAGTAATGTAGATAAAATACGTTGAGATTTCGGCGTGGCAATTAGCCGTTTAGCTTAGTGGTTAAAGCATATGTGCGGAAGACGTGGGTTCGATTCCCGCTGCGGCAAAAAAGCTTTAGTCAAATTTTCTACATATCTTAATACTTTACAACGGACAACAACCTCGATACGAAGTGAACTAGCCCTTCTTCTATTTACGGTGAGCTTCAGAGGTTTTAATTTAAAAAATTAAAGCTACGCTTAAGCCAAGATAGGGGTATGCCTCCGCTGGCGGCAACAAAGGGCGACTTATCGGATTATCGTTCAAATATTAAAATCGCGACCTGAACGCCGTCTCCGCTTAAAGCATAATTTTCGCTAAGCCGCGAGCTCGGGGCTTTATAGACTGTAATTATAATAATGCAATGGATCAGCGGTTAAACTGTCAGACTATACCACCGCACTCGGGACCAACTAATTGATGCTTAACATTTCAGCGGGGTCTTAATATTACTGTTGACAATGAATATGAGCATTTCCGATGAATTAATGTCCGGGCGTAAATCCGGAAAACGTAGATTTGATTCCCGCAGCTGCCAAAACATTTCGTCCATATTTTCTACAAATTTTAATAACAATCTATAATATGTTTCGTTTAGAATGTCGATAGTTCAGTAATATTAGCATAAGGCCATCAGCTGTGGTCTTGCGCTAATAGAAGAGGATTAAGGTACCCTCTGCTCTTCTCGGAGCATCGTGACTAAAGGGGTAATCAGATCCTCGCGATCACCCTGGGAGATCAGACTATTAACCCAGTTGGTCCACTGAAATCAAGTTAGCGATGAAGACATCATGGAGAGTGGAGTCATATCGCTACGCTTTCCTTGAGAAATGTTGATGCTCAGCACAGTGTCGGATCACTGTCCTGGAGATCTTCCCAATGTACTTAGGTTTAACCCCCAACACGATTTTAGCTCACAGAAATATCAATATCATAATCTCCCAGAAGGAAAGTTTCTTTTATTTAACTTTATATACAGTATTGTACCTAAGTCAATATAAATGGCATTTTATAAAACCAGTCAATCTTGGTGTGATGTAGATAAAGTGAGGTTGGCACACACATATAGCACTCGTATGTAGATATCATGATGAAACTCATCAAATAAATATTTGCATTTGGAATTTTCTCTAATAAAAAAATAAGGACACCAAGGCCTTATTCAGGAAGGAGAAGCAAAACGTGCCAGTAACTGCTTAAAAAAAACATATATACCAATGATATACACAAATAAGGGGCCGATATGACACTAGCGCCGAAACTGAGGCAGTGAAGTTACAGCAATTGCAGTAATTTCTCTTCTGTTCGGTCTGATTTTATCTATGACTAACGTACGTGAAATGTAAATCTATAGACTGCTATCTCTTATATGTCATATATTAATGTAAAGCGGAACAATTCTTAAACGACGTGCAGTATGGTCATCTTTACTAAAGCATCATCGGTGTATACATAATTAAATAAAACGTCATGTAATGTACATTGTTCACGTTTAACACAAAGAGTGTAAAGCGAGAATTGAATAGGTATTGAATGCAGTCGTCTGCAGTTGCGGGTGACGTCACGCGTTCGCAGAACGTACGGGCCGGCATGTCCTCTTTGGCATCGCTCGCATTTCATCGGTCCGTGTTTAGCATTACAAGTTTACACTTTGTCGGTCGAAGTAATAGGTAAATAGGAAGGTTTTAACTGTGGTAGGGCCACGCAGGAGCCTCGGCTGTTGCACGAATGGGCAGGTCCGTCCAGGGAAGTACCACGACCTCACAGAAGACCAGTGTGCAGTGGAAGTTTTAACCTTCTGCGTTTCGTCTGCTGAGTGACGTAACTGGGGCCCGCTGTATTAAAAGGCAACGTATCTACAACCCTATGGGTATTGCGGATGTCCACAGGGTTGCCACTTAACATCAGGTGAACGACCAGCTCGCTTGCCACCCTCTCACATAAAATAAGGTCGAGTGACCAAGAGTCCTAATTAATTTATTGTATCTTTATTTCTAGCAATAAACAAAGTTTACTTAATAAAATAATAATTAAAAAAGTGTAACATAATTTTAATAAGTTATTTACGCGCACCATCATCATCATTACGGATAAAACATGAAGTTTGAAGTAGCAACCAAGCCGAATCTATTATAACTCAGTACGTTTGCCACAATAGGTTGTCTGTGGAAAATAAACTACATATAGTAAAATAAAGTAACAACCTTAAACCTTACATTAATTCCATCACTGACAAGTGAAAAAATTTAGCAGTGATGATGATAATTCCTTAAAGGTTTGTGAAGAACTCTCCGGATACTTCTTGTTTCATCTATTTGCACGTATTTGAGCGTTGGAGCCCGGATGCAACAAGTGAAGGGGTATTTGTCACTGGAAAAATAATGCCAGTGTTATAGCTATTTACGGTTGTCGATATTTCAACTATGCTAGCGAAGAATCGTTTTATTTCGTGTGGAAATCGTGTGGAAATATATAGGATTTCGTGGTGAAATCTAAGCTCGTACTCTCGTATACAAGTATATTCTCGTATATTTTCCTTATAAGCTGATGTCCAACATTGTCTTAATTTTATTTATTTAAGTGTTCGAGTTTTACATCTCCGATCCTACGTATATATTATTTGAGTATGTATTTAAAACTAAATCAGCGCTTACCGTGTAGTGGGACGAGAGTTATCTTTTTGTTTGTGTTTTATTTATAAAGGGCAACTTTTCATTAAAAAAAAGCTATGAAAACTTAGGAACAACATCTGTAACTCCATATTTACAGTAGCATGTGTTCATTTCATTCACGTTCAGTTTAAATCGTTTCAACACTTGGATCAAATTACTTTAAGTGCGGTTCTTTATTCAATGGCAAGGTAAAACTATCTAATTCAATTGAATCTAGCATTTTGAATTACGTCAAAATTTGACAAGCTGTTAGAGGTTAGTTCATTAAAGAAACTGCGGTATTTTTTTTCCTCTAAGATAAAACGCAACAAAGAATAAATTGTTTCTTATCAGTTTTCTAGGCATTTTTAATCATGTCAGCTTTGTTCATCAAAAAAAAAGTACGGACCACGAATCTGTAGAGTAAGTTTGTTAAAATAAAAAAAACATCATCTCATCTTTGACTACTTCCCAAAATTAGGATCGTTCAATACTTCTATCACTTTCTGACATCACCATGTTTCTCCAGCTTTATTAAGACTTACATTATGTGAATCAAATCTTACATTATGTGACTCTTCTCCTGGCGTGCTCTTCTTAAAGACAGTTCCAGCAACATTCGCTATGCACTTGTACAACGTAATCCATCAGTTCGTGGAGCGAGGCAAATCCCGTTCTCTAAGCGCAGCTGTTGCCAAACAGACGTATATTGCGAGTGTCGCCATTGATCCCCGCTTATTGGCAGATAAATTTGCATGAAGACTGGGCACTGAGCGCGTATAGAATATCTTCTCGAGGTATTTGGTTGACTTAGCCTCCTTCACTATAAACAGCTACTATAAGTGGTCTTGACGCGATTCAAGGACTTGAAATATCTGCAAATTTCGTGAGCAACAATCTAACCTAGTTTGTCGTGAATAAAAAATAAAAAGTAAAAAAGTAAAGTAACAGCCTATACATGTCCCACTGCTGGGCAAAGGCCTCCTCTATAGAGAGGGTATCAGGGCATAGTCCACCACGCGGCCCCACTGCGGGATGGCGGACTTCACATATCTTCGAAAAATATATTTTTTTTATGTTATTAATTCGAAAAATGCAGGTTTCCTAGTTTTCCTTCACCGTAGTGATAAGTCAGCACTTAAAGTTAAAAAACTTCATTGGTGCCGGCACCGGGGATCGAACTCAGGTTGCTCGATATTGAATTACAGCTGAGTGTCGAATTATAGAGATTGTGTGTTGAATTTATTGTCGCGTGTGTTCTGTAACGAAACGTAATGTACTTGCGTCCTGCGCTACAGGATGTGGGTTCAATCCCCACTCCTGGAAAAATATAGTCTGATGAACATAGTGTTTTTCTAGTGCCTGGGTGTTTATATATGCATAATATGTATTTATTTACAAAAGTTTAAGTATGTTTATCAGTTATCTAGTACTCATAGTACAAGCATTGCTTAGTTTGGAACTAGAGAACGTTGTGTAAAAAACGCAGATTTCCTTACAATGTTCTTCCATCACCGAGGTCGGCATTTAATGTGGTAAGTTACAATTTCATTGGCGCCGGCATCGAGATTTAAATTAAGGTTGCTATAGTATATTGAATTTTAATAAAATAAAACTATAACTATAAAGTAATATTCTACGAAATCGACAAAGGCGTCGCTTTAATACAGTCAAATAAATAAATCTAGTCGCCCACAGCATCGTGTATCCATACTTCTGTAATCAATAGCGTCGCTTAATCAAATTATTGGAAGCGGGCATTACCCGCTTGCGAAATTTCATCGCGCTAGCCTTAGTTGAGCCTTTGGAATATTCGGATATTTGATATTTGCGGTCCCCCCGCCCGTTTTCTACGACATTTACCTGATGAGTCTTTTGGCAATTTTCATGGTACAATTTAAAGGAAATATGGAAACGTGTTCTACCTTCCTTATATTATATTACTTTATATTATTCCGCCACTCAGTTCAAGTTTTTCTCCACGCTCACTATTTGGGCAAATTATTAAGTTATAGTAATATGATAATATATTATATAGGAATATATTATTGAACACGATAAGAAATACTAGTGACTGCGACGTCAGCTGTGCGATTTTGAGGTCTTGGGTGCCACGAGATTCATGCGTAAACAAGTTTTCCGTCTATTTGGATTTGTTACGCACGAATGATGCCATGTCTCTCGCTCTTATGAAGCGGTTGTATGATGACAGACTTATCACCTGTCATGTATAGAACTTGGGACTGATATGCTCGGTGAATAACGTACAAATTATTAATAGATATGCTATCTTACTTATTTAGTCGCGCATTGTTGTAATAGCGATTTACAACTTGAAAGATGGTTGTTTTATCCCATCGTGTTTGTGCCACAGTCAATGCTTAAATGAATAAAAGAAGTCTTTCACGTTAGCACCAGACACATATTGGAGAGCTACCTTTTCATGAGGGTAAGGATCTGAGAGTTGAAAAAAATCATATATTGCGTACAAACAGGCCGATCACGCGGCGGAAGCCCGTCGCTAATTTCCGGTCTCGAGCCATTTCCACACCGTTTCTTTTGATAATTGCTACCTTTCGTTTAGTCACTCTGGGTCAGGCAGCCAGTGTTGACTGTTACTAAACGCGACACGAACTCGGCAGTAGACATCGTGTCACGGTCCGAAGAACGATAGATTCGACTAAAGCATCTTTTACGTCATCAACAAATAGGTGTTGATATCTTTTTTTTATAGGAAAGTGGCAAACGAGCTGGCGGTTCACACCTGATGTTAAATGATAACCGTCGCCCATGAACATTTGCAACACCCAACAAATACGTTGCTAACTTTAAATAAAGTGGGCCCCGGCTACTTCACTCACTGGACGAAGCCCAGAAGTGTAAAAACTCTACTTCACGCCGGTCTTCTGTGAGGTCCTGTTACTTGCCCGGACGGACCTGCCCATTCGTGCAACAGTGAACACCGTTGCGTGGCCCTACGAAAGTTAAACAATTTGAGAACAAATATTTGTGCATTTTTTATGTGCGTTTCAATTTTGTTGTTGTATGATTTCGCAAGTTCATGTTAAATCCGATTATTTATATATGTATAGCAGAGATTCTACAATACACGTCGTATATATCACATATAAACATTTTGGGGTAGTATCTTTACTACTCTGCAACAGCAGATATATTTACATGAGCCGTGAAATCATTTCTCTGATATGATTCGGATTCAATTATTTTAACGTATCATTTTAAGTACTTCGGACTTGTTTCTACACAAATCATCGAATGTAATACTGTCGATACCTGAACTTAAAGATGACGTTTCATGTTTATTTCTTTAATTTTACATCAATCATCAAAATATGTAACGTCAAAAAGAATAACCACGCCTACTAACCTACAATAGGATTGGATATCGTATACTCATTGATTACAAAATCCGTCGTATTATTAGGAGTCAATCAGACAGAATTACACAGTAGGGTAGTCAAGACATGATGATAACATTATCATTATTAATAAATTTAGCTTAGTGAAAGTCAGCGACACGAGAATGCTTCTGCGCGAATCATAAGTAAGAGATGGCTCGAAGAAATTGTATCGTCGCACGGTAGCACGCAACACGTGACACCGACCTTGATACATCAGCGCCGGGCAATTTGCCGGCGGGCTGATATTACGTCCACATTGAGCGTGGAAAAACGAAACGATCGCAACATATTTTTATCCGTCATCACCAGTTTCCGGTGGCGTGGCGTTAATGTGACAATTTCGTGATTACTCCGCAGTAATAACTGCGAACGCTCCTACGGAACGTTCTATTGTGATTTCCTCAAATAACCATTACCATGACAGCGGACTAAGTTTGGACTGGATCGGAATTCTATCGGATTCCTTATGTGCAAAACTAACTTTCACCTCGTATAAAGCGATACGAGTAGGTCACTCTTTGCCAGCTGAATAAGCTCCTAGAAACGCGTTTCTTATCTACCCACTTAAAATTAAACACGCAATGGCTTATATTTTACATGTATTTCAATCTTTTTTTTTTCTTCTCCCGGTAGAGTGCAAAAAAATAGCTTTGGTATCTTTCTCCGATTTCGTAACCGGGTAAGATTTATCTTAAGATATGTGAGGCACAGTTCTAACTTAAGATATGTGAGTGATTTATTTTAAGATATGTGAGGCACAGTTCTAACAGGGACAGTTAGAACTGTGCCTCACTCCCCTTGTCAGTGACTTGTTGTTCTCGAAATTTCTGTACGATTCGCAATAAGGTTTTCCCTATTATTTGCACTTACAGTATCGGTAAGAGTTGCGCGTAGAATACAAAATGATCAGATCAAAAATCTTTCATTCGAGACATTCGACATATTATTACATACAAATACGAGGTGGATATAACACTAACGCACCAAAATTGAGGCACTCCTCGTGTAATTGGACTATTATTGATTTTAGACTATAGACTTTCTTTCCGTATCATACGATCTATATCACCTCTCACATTCACTTATATATTAAACTTTATTGACAATATGACATAATGACATACATGAGTATGTAGAGAGTAGTAGAGTGATGTAAAGAGGAACAATTTTTAAACGCCGTGCAATATATGTCTTTAAAATACCATAAACTTTACAAACACAAATTTTGTAAAGAGAAAGATGCGTATGGTTTTAAAAATTTATATTTCACGTATATTTATTTATTTGGAGTTGTTTTGATCTTAACGGGGTTCGTTGGCATTTTTATGAAATATTTAAATGTTAAAAGAACCTGTATATTAAATATAAGCTTTTTAAACTGTGCGGGGCTTTTAAGACCCCACTAGGCTCACCAAAGGGTCTTTAAAATACCATAATTTGAAACTTTAGAGAATTTTTAAAGAGAGAGATGCGTATGGTTTTAAAAATTTATATTTCAGTATTCACTAAAGGAACGAAAAAAGACACCGATTGCTTCGTGCCAGTTTCCATAGATGTTGAAGATAGTTAAAAGTGTCTTCGCAAAATAAAACCCAAAGTTGGCAATGCTACCGCCTAAAGATTTATTCGGCGATCATAAATTGGAAAGGATGAAAGCTTTAAATTCCACGGGCGCACCTTAACTAGAGTGTTATTTTGTGAACATAAATTTGTAGGGATTTAAAAGTACCTATTTCATCCAAGTGGGAATAAAAAAATATACCGTTTTATGTAAGATGCGTACCAAATTGGAGGATGCTAAAACCGGAGATACATTATAAATTTTTTCCTGAGAAAAATAAAATTCGTGACCCGGTGTCTTAGACCATATTTCAAAAGTATGTTTCGACAATAAAATGAGTAACGCCTTGACATTCGAAGAGTTTGAGACGTTGTCTTGATAGTGTTTTAGACAATAATTGAAAAGTTACATACTTTAAACAATAAAAGTATTAATGTTTTGACATAAGAAGAAAAAATATGTGTTGTTAAAGCGGAAAAGTCCGTGGTGCGATCTTATTACTTCCGATTCTGAAACACAGCCATTTAACAGCAGCACCCATCAGACTTACAAAATCCTACTAATAAACTGAAACATTATTGAGTAATCGGAATCATTTCAATTGTAGAAAAAATAACAGTTTAAAGTAAAGCGAGTATATAAAGTATGGCTTCGGTTGTTTAGAAACATAGAAAGGGTGATGAATAGTGGCAAGGCGTAGAACTCGTGTCGGCAGAGGCGATCAGGATGGGCTGGTAAAAACCATCCGTACCCGACATAGATGTATCTAAAATCTTTGCCGACCCTCGTAAAAACGGCTATTGCTTACGATTATATAACAATTGTTTCCATTGAAACAACCAGTGATGTTTGAAACCAAGCAAGCGTACGTCATACGTCCCATGTGTTCATTACATTGCAGAATCTGCAAGCTGTAGCAACTGAGCCGTGTAAACCGACAGATATATATCCCCGTCCATACACGGTGACTGACTTCCTAGAAGCGATACAGCCAACTACGAATATGAACACTAGAAAATGATTTTCTCTTGTTTTCCCCCAGGAAGTACACATGTCTACAGTGTACGATTCTAGAAGTTCTGTTTTATGTTGATTAGTTAGTAGTTTTATATATATATATATATATACATATATATATATATATATATATATATATATATATATATATATATAAACCTGAATCACTCTATCTAGTAATAAAAACCGCATCAAGTTCCGTTGCATAGTTTTAAAAATCTAAGCATACATTTCGACAGACAGACATCGGGACGACTTTCTTTTATACTATGTAGTGATTATATCTACTATATACTCTGCATATTTCAATGAAATGTTGAATATGTACGTTGTTATGTATTGTTGAGGGGACTTCAGTAACGCTGGATGACCTGACAAGGCCAACATTATTGAACCTTCCAATGTTGTACATTTGTTATCTCCATAAGATTTTTTCGGATCGGTTATATCAATAAAACAAATTTTATTATTGTTATAATTTCATTTGCTTTATAACAAAGAGAACAACTAAATTATGTAATAAAGTTGTACACTTTTTGATTCGTGTTTGTAAATCAGCTGTAATAAGATTATTTTTTACTACAGTAGGCCATGTTTATGAAAAATTTTGCCGCCTTTTGTGTTATTTTTTTGGCATATGGAATTCTTCATGCTCGATAACGAGTGAATGTTCGACTTATACCTGAAACCAAATATCGGGAAACAGAATTTCCAGTTTCCCATCATCGAAGTTCCATAAACCATAAAACATACATATTAAGGGCATAGCAAGGAAGACGTTCCTCCCCAGTTTTTCCCGCATCCCGCGTCACGTAGCCGCCAGGTTAATGGCGCCTTAACGCCTGTGAAACCACTAGATGCTATTGCGTAGCTAAAATAGACTTTTAATGATTTTTTTTTCAATCCAATCTACTGTATGAAGCACTTTTCTCATTAAACGTTAAATATACATATGTACTGTGTTTACATTTTTATTACATATGTATTTAAATTTTCGTTTAACTTAATTTGAAAATTTCAATTACAGGCGTCCACTGTTCAGAGTCAGAGGGTATCAGGGCACCACCACGCGGCCCCACGGATTGGCGGACTTCTTGGCGGAGCTATCATGGCTTACAATAAATAATAATTATGACACCGATGGGTGCCCGGATTAATTATGTATCAAACAGCTCAGTCTTTAGATGCTTAAACGTGTGAGAAACAATTAAAAACCAAACGAAACAAAAAGAAATTAAAAGAAACAAATTTAAAAGAAACTTAATACATACATATAAAATAAGAAAAATTGCCGTGTTTAAAATAAATGACGAATATAATTAATGATTTTTAAATATTACAAAGCAATAATCTCCAGATTTTTCTCTTTTGTAGTTTTAATACGTTTTCCAGACTCTATTTGCAAATTAACGTGCTGAAAGTCGGAGGGAAATTTAAGAAACGTCATACATAATATAGACAAATAGACTACGTTTAAAAGTTCCATCATTTTTAGATTTACAAATGTACAATATAAAGACTTGCTCTTTTTAGTTTTAATGACGAAAGAACCTATATATATCCGAATACCGTGTAGTTCAAAAGGTAAAGTGATGGCGCAATAACTTGTGCATCTTGTCCGACAAAGGAAACTTAAGTGCGTTACCGCAAATAGAATGAACTCCTGTTTTAATAAAAACGTGTCGCCATTGGCCATGTTGCCAGTATAACCTTTTATTTGCTCCTTAAAACCAATACTACCCAATAACTTGTGCATCTTGTCCGACAAAAGAAACTTAAGTGCGTTACCGCAAATATAATCAGGTTTTCAAATGTTATAAACTAATCGCTAAACTAATCTAAACCGTTTAATGATTAAATAAAAAGTTAAATCGAAAAAAACCACTTCGGAGCAGATAAATTATTCCTTTGAAGGAATACAAAAATAACGAGAACATTATAATAGCCACCTGAGAAAACAACCTGAGCAACAAAAGCTAAATATAAAAATAAATTGAATTAAGAAATGGTAAAGAAAAGGAGGCCAGATGAAACCAAAACGAAACAGTAGTAATTCATCCTTTGAAGAAATTCCGCGCTAACGCAATTTTTGAATCCTATTCGGGTCGTGGACTCGGAATCGTATTAAACCCCGCCAGTTCAACGACTGGAGAAAGTTGATCACTGAATAATTGCACACCCCTTTGTCTTTGTTTCAATTTTTCTTTGATAACTTACGAAAGGGTATCTCGTTTTCTTTGATACTCTTTGTTCGCCCCAACTGCCGGGAGCCTTCTTTAGGTAGGGTTAAGAAAGTTAACTGATCAGATATTATAGCAAGCTATATTAGTAAGTTAGTAAATTGTTTGCTTAATGTGCGACGAACGGCACTTGAATTTTCTTTCGCCCATAATCTGCATGCAGAGAAGAAGAATTACCAATTCCTACTATCATTATCTGTAGCCACTACTACTATTTAACCAGCTACTAAGTAACCAGCCCAGCCAGTGACCCATGGACGATAGTAGAGAAGTTACTGCGAATAGACCTCAATGGTCTCCAGGCTTTAGTGGCGGCTTATATCATCTTCTTGCGAAGGCTTCTTTAACACTTGCGTTAGTAGAGTGTTCGCAGCGTCTTGAAGAGCATAATAATATAAATATACAAATTCACAATAGGGAATCGAGTTCTGAGCGTTCCCAACGCCCACGAGATTAGAGAGAAAGACAACAAACGTCAACGACTAGAGTTCCTAATCGAGTTTTAGTTGACAGTAACAGATCAGCCTTTATACTCAACAGTCTTCCGTCCAAATCGGAGCCACGAATAAGATCTGCTCTAGGTGTTCTGTCAAAAATGGGTCGATGAACCAAATGGTATGTGTATGACACTAGCTTTTCCAGAAGCATCTAATAAATATAATAAATAAAATATCTTTATTGACATAGACGCTTGCGCGTTCTTATGAAACGTCAAAATTTTACAAGAAATTAACACGTTCGTAAGTTACCACCGGTTCGGAAAGCAGTTTCTGTTGAGAAGAAGCCGGCAAGAAACTCAACAGTTGCTCTTTTTTTAAAAAAAAAATCAGTTTACAATATAATAGTACAGGTACAATAGTCTTGTTTTAGCCTACGTGAGTATCAACAGTATTAACCCCACACATTGGCGTCGTCAAGATATTCGGCAATAGTATAATAGGCTTTAGCCATAAGTGTACTTTTAATCTGGAAAATCTGGAATCTTTCATCTGGAAAAGTTAGTCTCCCCAATAATGAGGAGCCGCCACAACCAATAAAAAATCTTTTTACAAATAATCATTTACCATCAGAACATTTTTAACCAACATCTGAGTACAGTAGTAGTACAGTAGTCTCTTTCAAATGACTTCGTTTGACGCGAACATTTAAAATAGAGGGACAAGTATACAAGTTATCATCAAAAGCGTACCTACTACGTATCTAATTAATTCTATTACGCCGATAGTTTTTGGATATTCTTCTTCTTTTTCGTTAAACAAGTCTGACATTTATTGAAAAGAAAAATGAATCCTCAGTCGACATGATTAGTCAATTGAGTTTCCAAAAATAGATGATTTTTTCCCAGACTCATACGGGCATTTAGTAAAATTTAAAAAATCAAAAGAAAAGTATAATATTTATGCTTGTAATTATGCTATTGCGAATATGCGACGCTTGAAATTTCCCTTGACAACTTTTTCGCCATTGTCCTTTATATATCTAAATTTAAAATACTATAGTATAATTCCAGGCAGACAACGTTATTGCTACCCACATTTCATGAGATAACCGTGGTGTTGGATCATAGACCCGGAATATGCAAATAACTAGCCTGAGCAGCACAATGCAAACTATGTCATCAAGTACAATCGTACGCACCTAAGGCAATGCATAATTGCATATAGCTATTGCTATTATTGATAAACTTAAACATATGCGCGTCGGTCACTAACATAAGGCTTACAAATAAGAAAAAATTCTATGACATTCCGCCATGTTATTTATAAAAAAGCATTTAAGTATACAAAACACTAATCAAATTCACAGAGAGCAAAGACGTTACAAATCCTATTCTTAACATTTTTTCCCAATTGCGTTAAATATAAAAAAAACTGACGAAGCGTGAGTGGGACTCACGCACGGTGAGAGGCACTAGTTTCTATAAAAACGCCAAAAAAAATCATGTATGTTGTATGGATGCCCCACCTAAATCTGTCTTGTAAAGTAACACTGTCTGTCTGTTTGTCTTGCTTTCATTCCAAAACTACCGAACCGATTTAAATGAAACTTGATACACAGATAGTCTAAAGCCGTAAGCTTGGTACACAGCAGTCTAAGAAAGGACATAGGCTATTTTTTAATTGGAAAAAAGTGTTGTAAAGGGTTGAAAGATTATATATTTAAGGTCTTCAATCCGAGCGAAGCCGCGGGCGAAGATCTAGTTTAATATAAAGGCCCATTAGTTATTAATATTATACATATACGAGTACAACGGCGTTGGAACAACGAATTATGTTGTAAGTATAAAAAAAACAATTTTATTTCTGTGGTAGGGCCCCGCAGCTGTCACCGTTGCAAGAATGGGAGGCTCTTCCGGGAAAGTATCACGGCCTCATTGAAGACCGACTTGTAGTGGTGGTACTTATGTATATTTTACTTTTTAAATATTTGGCAACGAATCTGCAACCTGCCAGTTGCTGTAGAAGTCCTAGGCCGGCGGTAATCACTAAACATCAGTTAAACGGCCTACTCGTTTACCAACATTACATAAAAAAACATGAGCTAGACAAATATACACTTGGGCGTAATATATGTGAGCCTCTGTTCTCGAAAGCACTTCAAAGCGCTCCCAGGGACCGGCCTTATTTCAACCGGAATTATGTCAACAAAACACTTTTAAATGGATCACCGAAAAAAATAACTTCGAAGCGGTCAGAGCACATCCGTGTGTCAACAGGCGGCGTAGCTTTTGAACGGGCGAAAACAATTTTGACCTTTAGTCGCACGCATATAGGGGCTATAATTCGGATTGGTGTCCAGACTGATGAAGGGAAACGCGCGGTCTTACGCATACTTATTAGCCTACACAAATTGGGGTCCACAGGACCCTGGAGGGAGGCAAATAGTTCAACGTAAAAACACGTCCGCTATAACGTATCGCTGCTATTATGTTTGGGCCAATGAGCGACGTGATATCTGGCTACCCTTAGTGCTCACTGTTTTAGATATTTCACTGCGTTGAATCAAATCTTTAAGTCATTGGATCATTTGGAACGTGTGTGTTTGTTATGCTCACAACCGGACGGCTAGCTCAGGAAGCAGTATTGATATCTCAAAGCATGGGTGATTTTGATAATGTTTGGTTGGTAGAAATAATAGTACTTCACATGCTTTGTCGGTGTATACTGACAAATAGAAAATTTATACAAATCCTCCATGTATTTACTTTTAATATTTAAGAGGCATTCCATTTTTTTTTACTTTTCCATGACGATAGTGTGTAGTTACATGCGATAAAATCATCAATTTCTATAACGGACGGCTATTTTAGACAGATTACTAGGCCGACAATTAAATAACGTGTTCAGATTACATTATAATTTTGAAATACGGAATATTTCACCATTAAGACTCAAAAACTAGAATTGTTATATCGAAAATAAGCTGCCATTATAGTAAAGCAACGAGGTCCGTAAGTACATGTAACAAAACCTCGTTACACTTATTATCGGATGATTATCGTCCAACGCACTAAAGCATTATGTCGTACAACGTAAAATATTTATCACAAAAGTGCTTCATACGCACAATATCACATCGCCAAAAGCTTGATCTTTTAAATAGTAATCCACCGGAGTAACGACATTATGGTTCCCTAAAGATCTCTCTGAGTCCCCGACATCAAAGGGTGGACCCCTCACGCAGGAGCGCCCATGCCGGAAATGAAAGCAAGCTCGAACTCTTCTCAAGCGGGAACGGATGGCGGTCAGAATAACACCGAAATGTACAAGTCAGACGGATAAATAGCAAATACTAAAATAAAACTTTTTTTAATAATTTTAGCGAAAACTCTAGAAAAGTCCAAACAGAGAGGATCGAAACATCAGAAGTTAATTTTAAATTAAATTCCTGTTAATTTTTTTTTTCATAATACTAACGTCATAGTATACGCAATGCAGAATTTAGTGACCTTTTTCTCCACTCGAAAAGAGGATGAAAACTGCTCTCTAAACGTTTCACCAGCAGTATTTATAATTATCGTTTCTGCACTCAAGATGATGCTCTAACGACTGAGTTAATTAACCGATATCCTGACGAAGCTAATCTCAACATCTATCTATTTCCCGATTTCGTTTTTAACTCTGCAACATATTGATAGAAACAGCAAGGCACAGTACGGATTTCGCCCGAAACGTCCTCCATTTAACATCAAGTGAACTCCTTGAAATCTATGCCAACCTCTTTCAAAAAAATATCGTCCCAAGGTAGGTGTAACTGGAAGCCACCATCCGGATATGTTAACGGAACCTTAAGGGGGAATCGAAAATTAAATTCTCCCTCGGCCGGCGTTTTATCCCGATGAGGCAACGCGTTGACACACGAAACGGAATTATATCCGCCGCTTTTGTCGAGGAGGTCTTTAAACGGAATGATGTCATAGCTGTGCTTAGATGACGTCACTATGAACTCCGCCGATCGCGCGTGTTTCGCGGACACCATTTGCACCTAACTTGTGTATAAGTGATTTCACCTTATGTTTAATAGAAGAGTTCATTAAAATTTTGATTTATCATATTAATGAATGAATGAATATACTTCGATGCCACGGATTGTGGGTTCGATATACGCCCGGAACGGATATTTCTATTACATACAGGCATCCATATTTATTTAATTGTAAACGTCGTGTTTGTAAGACGTCTACAAACGTTTATAAATAACAGGATTATCTTTTTCTGCTGTTGGGGTTTACAGAAAATAAAGAGGGCTTATCGTTATTAAAACTGGCCTCCTTTCAAAGAGTTTTTTATTCTCGATCGAATACCTGGAAGTGTTAATAGCTAGGCCGTATATATATACAAGAATTGCTCGTTTAAAGGATAAGATTAGACGACGGCATTGTATGATATATTCAGCCTTATCTCGTTTCTACAACATTCGTTTCTGAGTCCTGTGTGAAGAAACTACGATATGACGACAACGTTATAGAATATAGATTAAAGCAGCCCCCGTCCATTAACAACATGGGAAGGGTCATTGGTGACCGAAAAATATTTTTTCTCTAAGATCTAAGTGAAGATTACACTTTATTTCAATAAACGTAACCGAAAAAGCAACTGAATATTAAAAGTAACCAAAATGTACTTTAATTTTATCGCATAGCGTATTATTTATTTATCCTACCGTGTTGATTGAAATACTGATCACGTTATTCGTTATCCTTGATGACTATTTGTTTAGTTTGTATTTTCATAATTTAAGTGAAGAATATTTTGCCAGTTTTGTGTATATTGTGTAAGCCCATAACAATTTTGCAGGCTTCAAACAGACATTTGTAAAATTAAATTAACCACGACACTTCCACGAGCTGTCGTTCAAGAAAATAAAATTTAACCCGACAATGATACCGAGCAATTGAAGCCGCAACCTGTACTTTGATTTTGGCATAATTATTGAAAAGGTGGCTAGCGCCTCAGTTTGCGGCAATCGAACTCAATTTAACCGTAACGGTTAACGCGGCTACTTCAAACGGAGCCACAACAGATATACCTTACCGTTAATTTGTTTCCATTTATTTTCATTGTTCAGATATTGAACATCGTTAAATCGAACCGCCGATTTAAAGACTCGTCAATTTTAACATAGAATAATTCATTCTATCTAAGTTACAGAAGTGTTATTGAAATACGAGTTGAGTTATTTTTTTATTACACTTCCAGTTTTAAGACAAACCTAAGCATTTATTGGATCTAATATTTATGACTTAGCCTTTTTGTTTTGACTTTTAAAGATAAGGTGACGTGCACATCATAAAAATGTTTCAGTTGCATCTGTGATAGTGGTTGTATGTAAATTTCTATAACTGTACAAAGTTTTTAAATGTCTTGTTTGGAAAACAAGACCTGGTGAAGAGACCTGGTGGTGAGATTACTTAAGGCTCTGAGGAAATCGTACCGGGCGTTCGTTTGTGAATAAGAACGCATCTAAGTCTCATTAACCACTCCGAGAACATGAGCCCCTGCAACATACCTGCAACAAAGAAAGTTATCTGTTAGAGGAGCGTATGACAGACACTCATTAACGATGCAATAACGATGTGCAATTTGAACTAATTACATTTTGAGGAAAACGCTCCCACTTATTACGTCCTGATAAAGGAAAGAATGTCTCAGATTTGTTAATTTTATTATGTAACCCGTCCGTGTACAAACATTATGTAGTTAGAGAACGTAATAATAGTTTGCATAAGGCAATTTTTAAGACTCAAGCAAACGGCTCGCCTCGCTGTGAGTGATCAAACTATGCATCATCAGAGGAGTTTCAAAAGCCATAGCCGGTCTGCTAGGAAAAGGCTCTCTAATTGAAAGTTCCAAAAACTAGTCGTTAGAACAGCAGATATTCAATTAGTTTAGTATATGATGGGTATGTAGTGCATACACATGCAAGTGTTTGAAACACTCCAAGAATGGAATCAATTAGTTGGGAATGCCACGCAGTGACGTGTTCGAGCAGCAGGCAAAAGTCGGACCGGATTCCACAGGTGTCATTACATTAAACGTCCGCATAAGCGACCGTTAAAAAATCTCCCAACGGCACCCGAACAATTAGAGGACAAGTGGGTGGGACGCAATTCGGGGCAAATAGCTGACATATTATCTGCGGGTACACCCGGAGCCCGTAGGCAAGAACAAAAGTCCCGAATTTGTCCACAATCGTCGGTACCATTGTACTGACAAAATCAGTTTATCCTTCATTAGCTAGTGTCCTTCTGGAATTAACGACTACAGTGATGTTATTTCCGTCTTAGTAACCAAGCAAGTATTTGAATTACTCATAATAAAAATTGTTGCGTAACTGCTATTTGAGAAATTGTCCCGACACAAAAAACAGCCTTCTGTGCACATTTTGTGCTGATCCGAATCAAAAAATATTACTAAAATTATTTCTATACAAGTTGATGCGAATTATAGTTGGATCCGAATTAAACTACATTTCCTCTCTTCTTATTATATTAGACGACTTATGAGCTGTCATAAACAATACTCTATTTCCGGTGTCTATTAATCAATGTTAATGTTTGATAGCTATAAATTTCAATAGGTAATATAAGTGAATTATCACGAGAACCAACATTGATGATAACCCAGTAAACATTATGTACTAATCAAGACATGTAAGTTAACACTGATAAAGAGTTAGGTTTATTAAGTGTTCTTTGAAAGTTTAATCAAATTATACATAACATGATAACGCGAAAACGTTACATTATTAAATGGTCTATAACTCGTTATTGTAAACTTTATTTATTGATGTTTAGAATACTCAAGTTTTATCAAATTATACATAACATGACAACGTGAAAATTATACACTACTAAATGGTCTATACGACGTTTCGAATAATTTGCAACATTCTCTCGCAGTTGTCTTCATACGCACACTTCAGTATTAACTAATTTCACATTAACACTTAATTACTACGGTAGAACCAGACAGCAGTCTGTTGTTTCACGAAAGGGCAGACTCGTCCGCGGAAATATCACGGCCACACACAAAACCGGCGTAAAGTGGAAGTATTACTATTGCGTTTCGCCTGGCGAGTGAGGTAACCAGGGTTCACTGAACGTATCTGCAACAATTTTAACATTGAACTAACACTTAACATCAGGTGAACAGCCAGCTCTATTCTCATGAAAGAAAAACCCGGGCTACGGTCAGTTTTAAAAATGTCCCGAGCTGAAAAAATCCTTAGGAATCGTTTCATCTGACAATTTTAAGTTACATATTTTGTGCTATGCATGTTTATCATGAAAGTGAATTATTATCTTATGAGAAATAAATTGTTCGCCTGCGAGGATTACGGGTTGTGAATACATAAACATTATGTCGTCACTGGGTATTTTTCACTCCCCACCTTTTTCATTCCCTATCACGTATGCAAAATATAAAGCATTCGGATCTGCGAGTGGATGTAAATTTAATTGAGAGATTCATACATATCCGTCCATATATGTATAGTTACATAGAAACGTGGCTTATTAAAGGTTGGGAGGGGAACGTTTTTACGGAATAGCTTCCATCTTGCGGCCCTCCAACTTGTTATCGTTATGTGCAATTGCAGCTTTTCTCGGAAAATTGCACGCGGATTTCATACTGGTGTTATTTTTTTCTAACGTTGAGGGTAAAAATCAGAGCTCTGAAATTCTTTTGCATGCAAACCCTACCTGTATTTTTTGTAAATACTCGCGAAATTTTCGAGTCAGTTGTCATTATGTGAAATAAACTACAATAGAGTTAACTTTTTTGAGATGTTATTGTTTAATTAATCATCTAAAAAAACAGGTCAAGTGGGGACTCGCGCATGAAGGGTTTATAGTATTTGTATTTAAATACAATATATCTATGTGTTGTATCTGTGAAAATTTCAACTGTCTAACTATTACGGTTCAAGAGATACAGCCTGGCGATAGACGGACAGACTGACAGCCCGTTTTACCCTAAAAATACGTACATAGATAGAGTACGTAAATAGAGTACGGAACCCTAAAAATGGCCGTCGCTCGGTTAAACAATGACATTCAAACGACCACGGCCTCAGTCTGTCGTGAACTTTGTAAGAGTAAAGAGTTCGTACGCCATATCGTGTATATTAATATTAACGATAAATCCGCAAAAATATTTTAATTTAGTAAGAAACAATAAGTACGAATAAATAAAGGTTATTCAATTTATTCTCCGATAATTTATTGCAAAATCACGAGTATAAAATAAGCAGTAGCTAAGTGACTTGCAAGTGAATATAAGTCTGCCATCAACTAACTTGTATTTAATTTGGACCTGTCAATTTGTATATTAAGTTGTCAGCATTGCGGCGGGAATTGTGCTGACTCAGCGCCATCTTGTTATGAAACTCTGCGTCCGTAACAAAGCGCGCGAAATTGATTCTCGAGCGATGAATCTTTGTTTTCTTATATCGTTAAACTTTGTACTAAGTTGAATTGCTACTTAATTGCTTTGTATACACTGCGAACCACTATCGACGTGAGGACGGTTGATGAGAATCCATGATTTTTTAACCACAACTGTCGATATTTTTTTACGTTAAGACTTGGCAAGCGAGCAGACGACTCCTAAGATGAGGCCATATATATCTAGCCATGTCTACTGTTGAACAAATGGACGGGCTCGTCCGCGGAAGTAAAACGGCCACATGGAAGACCAGCGTGAAGGGGAATTGGTTTTGCATCTCGTCTGGAATAACCGCGTCAACTTATTTTAGAGGTTCTAAGCGAATCAGCAAGCCCTCAGGTGTTGTAGATGTCCATGGGCGGCGGTAGTAACTTACCATCGAAATTTATAATGATCTATTGAATGAATTTAACTACGTTATTAGCTACCGAATAAAATTTACGTTAACAGTAAATATTGTTATATTTAACTAACAACCCGCCCCGGCGTCGCACTGATGTATTATACATGTAAACCTTCTTCTTGAATCACTCTATCTAGTATAAAAACCTCATCAAGATCCGTTGCGTACTTTTAAAGATGGACGGACAGACAGTGAGACGACTTCAAGCTGCTACAAAGCTGTAAAAATGTTTCTAGATATATAACAAATTTTTGAATTTTTTTTAAAAAATGTCGATTACTACACATTTAAAAACGAGTTACAAGCTTCACGCGGTTTATCTGGCAAAGACGAATTTGAATGAATTTAACATAACACGTTTAACATTTTTATCAACGTTACGGTCTCAAATTATTTATATTAATTTTCTTTATGTGAAAAGTTGCCAAGCGAGCAGACGGTTCACCGACGGATGTTTAGTGAGTACCGCAGCCCATGGACATCTGCTACACCCGAGGGTTCCAGATGCGTTGACAACCTTTTCAAAATTGGGCTCCTCACTCACCAGAAAACGCAGTAAAGCAAAGTATTATACTTCTACTTTACGCCGGTCTTCTGTGAGGTCGTGGTACTAGCCCGGACGAGCCTGTCCATTCGTGCAACAGCCAAGGCTGCTGCATGGCCCTACCACCGTTAATCTATGTGTGTTGTTTAAATGAATTCATTTATTATTCACGACGGAGCTATAATACCTAGCGAGTTCTTTTAGCTTTTTATACACCATGCTTTTATAAAGTATTTAAAGTAGTGCCCAGTGGAAAAAAAATACTGCCTCACTCAAAGGTATCCCCACCTTTAACTAAAAAATATATTCTAATCAATAACTTATTTTTTTTAACCGACTTCAAAAAGGAGGAGCTTATCAATTTGGATAATTATATCCTTTTTTTTAATATTTAAATATAAATATTTTAATAGCGCCGCTCTCCACTAGGCACTCATGATGATGAACATGGCCTAAGTCACAATGACCAAGTGAAATCAGCCCAGTTGAGCGAGTACCTGATGTAAGATTATTCTTTGACAAATTGGTATATACATTGAAGTTAGCTTCCATCAGATATTTTACAAGTCACTGAAGAAGTGTAACATCACTCACCAGACGAAACACAGAAGTGTAACACTTCTACCGGATGGACGTGGCCAACCGTGCAACAGTGCACACTGGTGCGTGGCCCTGCCAACCTATAGAATATTATATGTACTTTCATTCCATCTGGTAAGTGCGGTAACGGTTCCTACTCGTTAACAAGAATGGTAACGCAACTACAGCCTAACAAATATCGTAGATGTTCATGAGCAGCGGTGATCACTTAACGTCAGGGGAAATACTCGTCTACCATCTCCCTACTCAAAAAAACTCTTTTAGTTTCGGAGGCGCAGATCCGCTTTGAGCTGTTGTGCCACAATAGTTAAAGTCGCATTATTCAGCATTAAAACGTCTCGTGCATCTCTTCGTTAGACAAATAATAGTTAGCGAAGCCAGTGCTCCGTCTAAATTGATTAGATTATATCATGCCCTAATTGGAATACGAATAACCTTACCAATATGGGCGAATCTTCCGGTGGTGTATTTATGAAGTGGGGTGAACTACGCGAAGGTGGATTTAATTAACGCCCCCTGGATAATTTATGCCGGCGAAAGCGGGGGGCCCTGGGGGACGTCGGGAACGATATATCAGCCATTGGCATTTCGGGATCCAATTCAACCTGTACGCTGAGGCGTTGCCCATTCATTTCAATTACGATATGATGCCGTTCAAATTCCGGAGAGGGTTACCGCTTTGTTCAATTGAATTTCGCACTTCGGCGATCAGAATACAAAAGCCGCGATCCGCTTTCGATTCTGCCGTGATATGTATAAAGTCAGTTTGTACGGTTCTAATCTTATGATAGCTTACAAATTTCGTTACACAAGTCGTTTTGAATTATTATTAAATTTATTTACACAATCAGTTTCCTGATACAAGTTAATTGTTAATTTCAGAACTTATACCTCATCTAGAATACTATAATAGTGAAAGAAATGGATATTTGTTTTTATACATTACCCCTACAGATAATGTAATCCCGTATTATAATGGCGTTGTAAAGAGTACAAAATGAACAGTCATAAATCTCAGACGTGTCCTGCGTGTGAATCGAACCCACGGCACACCGCGGCGAAGTTTATTGCTTACAAACTGAGACAACAACCGAGTCATTCTTGTCTGTATGGATCATTAAATATGATCATATTTAAATATTACAGTTTCCTAGTAATATTCTTTACAAATTACAATTCTTAGAGTTTGAAAATTTGTTTGAGAGAAGAAAAAAAAAAAAACAACACATAAAACATTTTGATAGGTAAAATCAAAGATAACAAATTCGTGGCACATCACTATATGGCAGCAATTAAGTGACAATTATGGCGAAACGCCGAAAGGCGACATGATCGCATCATTTACATTATAATAATGAACATGATGGAAGCTCGCTAAGAGAATTAATCGGATATCCAAATCCACTCATTGTATAACGAGATAGTACTAATTGCTTAACGTGATGAAGAATTAATCAGAAGTACAAAACATTTGCTTCAGAACATGCAATAATTATTGTTATTGAAAAGCCGGTTTTGTGGCTAATAATATTGGTCACTGACCCAATAAGTGCCGATGCGAATCTTTGGCAATAAAATAAAAGTTTATTACGTTTAACGAGGCCACTGACCATCTTTCGTTGGATGGGGCTAAGCTAGACTTCAAAGATATTTTCGATCCTAGGCGTTTACTTTTTTAGGTACCGCTTTTCATTAGATAAGGCTGCCTGAAATCGAGCAGCCTGAGTTCGATCCCCGGTGCCGGCAATTTTAAATGATGACTCGTGAATACGTACTCAGTGGTTAAGGAAAACATCCTGAGGAAACCTATGTATTTTCGAAATAATAACAAATTATAATATTTCGAAGATTTGTGAAGTCCGCCAATGAATGAACAAATCGCTGTCAGAAATCGTCGGTGTGGCAATCAGCCGTTTAGCTTAGTGGCTAGAGCGTCAGGCCGCGAATGCCGAAGGCGTGGGTTCGATTCCCACAGCGACGAAAATTTTTTCGTACTTTTTCTACATACTTTAATGTTCAATCTTAAGTGCAGAGATTAGCACTATAAAACACTTTAAATTTATAAAAAGCAATGGCGACATCTCTCTTTCGAATTATCGTTGCAAAACGATATTCGAAATTGTTTGTATGCTGGAGAATGTAGAAAGAAGGCGTTAAGATTTACGTCTGTGTGGCAATCTGCCGTTTAGCTCAGTGGCTAGAGCGTCAGGCCGCGAATGCCGAAGACATGGGTTCGATTCCCACAGCGGCGACAATCTTTTCGTACCTTTTCTACATATTTTATTAACATTATTTATGTCTAGAATTTAATTTAAAAAAAATGGATACACTTAGAAAAGCCTCCCTGTATAGCGGGCGGTCGTCCTACACTGCAATCACCCGTACTAGGCGCTTGGCGAGCACTAGTTCTCGGACACTGTGCCATCACTGTTTAATAAATCTAGTTTACATTTTGCTATACACACCGTTCGTTTAGTGGTCCGATGATCCAAGAGATCCGAGATCGCAAAAAGAAATCGTATGACGTTCACCAACAATTCTATAGTCGTGGCTATAGTGAGCAGCGACAGTACTTCCAAAATGGAGTGAGATCAAATGGAGACGTGGTACTTCCACTTCTCCATTTGAACAATGCAAAGATGATAGTAAAATTGGTAGGTAGTAGGAATTAACTGTGGTAGGGCCTAGCAGCAGCCGTTGCTGTTGCAAAAACGGGCAGGCTCGTAGACCTCACAGAAGACCGGTTTAAAGTCGAAGTATGAGAAATACTTTCGCGTTTCGTCTGATGAGTGAGGTAGGAGTAGGCTGGAGTAAAATTTTCAAAAGGTCGGGTGTAGCAGATGTCCATGGGTGGCGGTTTTCATTTAACATCAGGTGAACCGCCTACTCGCTTAGCAACTTTTCACATAATGTATGTTATGCCGTCACCATTGGTATGACTTTTATATAGGTCATGTATTGCGGGGCCTTTGTTCAGCAATACACTAAAACAGGCTTATTATCATTAAAATGCATGTATTGTTGCGCGAATATTTACGACATAATGTATTTAATTTGGAACACATAGACAATATGTAGTGTACGTATAAAACTGCTTATGAATTTTACATTACTTGCATCGATTATTCATATCCATTACATTGTATACAATAAAAATGAGAGTCTAACAACTTATTACCTAATAATAATCACTGTATTGATTTATTTCATTTCAGCGAGCACTATAAATCGTTAAATAAAACTGTGTCAAGGTTTTATTTTACTAACTAACGCATTTTCCTGACCAACTCACCAATTGCAAACGAAGAGGCATCGTTTAGTGAATAGTTACCTCATATACTAGATGCCTCAGTATTCCGTTATGCCGTTAGACAGGCTTTGTCAAAGAAAAGTGCGAGAAATGGATACCCACATCTGAGTGAGAGGCTTGTACCCGCGCGGAAATCTATTTCATTGAATACCGCCTCTGTGAGATTAACAACCCTCCCTCCCCCCTCCCTCTATTCTATATATATATATATATATATATATATATATATATATATATATATATAGCATAGTATTAGTAGTATTCTTCTTTTCTTTCTATATATCTTTTTCTTTCTATATATTAGCCTATTTTACGCGAAACCAGCGCCAGTAATTATGCTAACGAGACGCCAGTACGGCGAACTAAAGCGACATTAATTTTTTTTTAATTGGCACACGCAAACAGTCACGAAAAACAGAGACCGCTGCCTGATTCTTACCTTTGAGAGGACGAGCAGGGTCTCCCAACTTTTCGAACGAAACGCAAGTAATTTGTGACCGGCTAACCTATTCATCCACCGAAAGTCTTTCTTTCTGTGTCCTTACTCCACATAGACGGGGTGGCTACAACATAGATTATGTTGTCAACGGTATTGCTTAGGCTGTTTAAAAACAAATTAAGAAAAAATAGCCGTCTCATGTGGCATCGAACCCACACCCAACGGCGAAGTAATACCTTAGCGACTGCGCCACCGTATCATTTGCTAGTCGTAATGTGAAGCATAAATACTTTACTATGATTGCTTCTGCGAATCGCCCGATACCGATACCTACAGTCTTAATTTAAGTGACCACATCAATATTTTAGCATAAATAACACTATTTATAATTCACTAAGTTAATTGCAGTCTTCGACGGGTAAACCCAATTCGAAAATTGATATATAAATATAGTCATGTAAACAACATGAAAACAAGTTTATTTACGTAAGTACTTTTTACGCGATGCATTAGCTACACGGGGAGCATTAAATTAATGATTAATCCACAAAAAATAAGGTCAAATGGAAGGTCGAACAAAACCGGCGAAAAACCTTATGGCCGCCTATTGCCAGAACGAATTCAACAAACGCATTTAACTATAGACATTGCCATTCGTAACTGTACTCGGGCGCATTCTCGCAACGCCTGGCACCGACTGGTACTGGGCATTGCAAACGAACTGAAACATGAACTCTATGCCTTAAGCAAAGGAAACAGAGCTCAAAATAGCATGACACTCTTGACAAGCATGTATCAACGTTAGTAGCGTTAGCAAACTATTCAAATCGATTTCCATTTTAATACATAGCGTTAAGGTAGAAATTAGAATACCGGGTGACTAATAAATGTGATTTGCTTAATAAATGGGTATTCCACAGGAGACGAGACGATGTAATTTCGACCTTCACGCAGTGAGATAAAGCCGAAAATGCAATAGAAATAGCCGCTGTCTTACAACGCAGATGTCAATGTACACAAACAACACGAAATGAAGTTAGTAAGTTTGCTGGTAACGGTATGTGCGAGTGTATGGAAATGCTCAGTGAACTAGGAATTTACACTCCGATAGACAACTTGCATGACAATCTCTTTACGATACGAAATACTAGTACGTGGAGTGATATGACTTGAGAGGCAGTCTCAGGCCACCCTCAAACAAATGCTAGACGGAGCTTGTACAAACAAAATCTCCTAAATAGCTCACTGGTGAATGCAAGCGTCGAACCTCTTTCTTACCTTCTATACAACACTTCAATGAATATAAATATATTTATATATATATATATACCTATATATATATATATATATATATATATATATATATATATATATATATATATATATTATACGTGAATCTAAAACTTAGGATCCCTTTTTAAGACCACTGTGCGTTCGGAAGCTTGACTGATATGTTACAGGTAACGTTTATAGATTGTCGGCAAAGAATTTTTAAAATGTTAGATTGATTGAAGGAGTCTGTGGAAAAAAATAATTCATGTTAAATAAATAAAAGATACAGGCACTGCATAGTTTGGGAGCCACAGTGTGGGCTATGTTCTAATATGAATCTACGAATATCATATCATGTTAAATTTAAGGTTGAATTTTGACAAACGGGCGACCAATTTTTCGAAAAGTACAATGCATTAATATAAACAGTCATAAAAACGAAGAGACGGAGTTGACTTGACTGAGATTTATTTATTGAAGTCGAGGAACCTTGCTGTAATATGTAGTCCGGCCGGTCGTCAGTCATTATACGCTTTCCGGTAGATTGCATTGTACGACGTTGGTACACTCCAGTAACTTGCTCGAGTACACTGAATGGAAAGCGAGCACCCGAACACAGTAAAAGTAAAGTAAAAAGTAAAGTAACAGCCTATACATGTCCCACAGCTGGGCAAAGGCCTCCTCTATAGAGAGGGGAACACAGAAAACTCAACTCTAAATAATTTTTAACGAAAAACACCGACTTCAACCAGGAAACTAAGAAAATTTTTAATACCTATTACATTTGAGGATTGCCCACGATTTCTCTGGGATGCCATCATCAGATCCGGGTTTCCTTGTCATGGTACCACCCTTGGCATATCTCCTTTCCAACTAAAAGAATCATCAAATATATACGGTCGAATTGCGAAAATTCCTTCTTTTTTGAAGTCGGTTAGTATGATAAAACATAACCAAATATAATACGCAGAAATGTTTTAGACGTTTTTTTTAATTTTTATTTTTGAAATCAATGAAGCGTCCTCAAATGTCTCGTGAATTCAAAATATCGTATATACAGCGTGTCGTTACCAATGAACACACATATAGAGGATAAATTTTTAAAATTGTATTAAACATTTACATTCTTCAAACATCAATATTTACAGAGTTATTAAATTTTCCAAAACAAACAATTTTAGAACACCCTTACGTATAAAACTGTAACTTAAAGTTCATTTGTAAAGGTCACAAAGCATATGAATGGGTTGAATGAATTTAAAAGAGACAAAACATACTGTTAGAAGGAGAGGCTTGTAATGCGACGCTGTGGCGCGAGTTGTATAGGATTTTACAAATTTTATTTCTTTTTTACTTAATTAGTTTGTTTTAAAAATATTTTTTTTTTAATTATGGATTTTGTTGTAGTGTTAGACGTGTGTCCATTTATTGTCGCGATGGTAACGACACGCTGTATAGAACAAGGCATCCAAAATTATAGTACGAAATAATGGAAAAGATAAATAACATTAAGACTGCAGAAACAAGACGCGTCAACACTCGCAACCGGCAGTATATTTCGTAGCATTCACTTTGTTGGCAAAATTAAACGTCTAGCCGTAACTATAAACATGGCTCGGACTATATTTTATACAAGCAACAGCGTTGAATAAATTTGTCTAATGAGCGGCGTTCGGGTAAATTGCAAATTGGAAGGAGGCACAATAGCTTCCAATTATCAAATTTAAATATTAGCCAGTGGAAAGTTTTAATAAGTCTGCATAGTTGGATCCGTAGCCTAGCTAGGTTAAGAAAATAAATCTACATTTCTAAACTTAGACGATTATCTGTATTGAAAATCAAGATTAAATATAATTAGTAATACAGTAGGATTTATTATGAGTAACTACCTATTTCTCTTCCGTTGCTGGGTAAACGCCTCCTTTGTAAACCTTCCGTATTAGATTGGCAGACTTCACTTCGGAGTACATTTTTTATTATTATTACGAAAATAAATAGGTAGGTAGTAAGTTCCTTGGATGTGTTCCTTCAGCAATGATCTAGTGATAAATCAGCGCTAAAAATTGCATGTAACAATTTCACCGGCGCCGCACCGAGATTCGTACTCAAGCTACTCGAATATATTCAATGAAAAGCGAGCTCCCGGACAGTTCAGCTATTACGGCTCATTTAAAATAATTAAAGTTTATGTTATATATAAAGAAAGTAGAATCGTGTTAAGTGTAATTGTTTATTACTGATCTTAGAGAATGTACCAATGTGTACATTTTATAAGAACAGTAAATAATAAGGCAATTATGATCCGTTAATTACGACGATATAATTTGATACGCTTAGTTAAAAAAAAATCAAGGCATAATATACCACAGTGTTATTAATTTTGTTACTTAGAATTTTTTCTTTCGTGTTTGTGTCAAGGACATGTATTTTATATCACAATCATTAAAAGTCGTTGATTGCTTTTATGCCGTATCCTTGTTTACTCTAAGAAGGACACTAGGTCGGATACCCCATGAAGGTTCACCTACAAACGCATCGAAACAACAATTCGTTTCTACCTGTACCACATTAACAAACGCAGCAACAAAATCGAAGTGAGCGCTCTTATCGCTAAATTGAAAATACCAATTAAGTTGATGCAATAAACTAATGCTAATTTCGGAGCTCGAAGAAATACATATATGAAACCTTACCGAGCCGAATTCACGAAACTCAAACGTTTCTCATTCTCAGTAAAAGATCCGATAAACGAAAATAGACTTTTAGACGAAGATCTGACCAGCTTACGGGGTTAAAGACACATTTACGACTTTAATTTTATAGTTGTATCGCCGATCGGGAAATATATTAATATGTTTATTGATAATGTTCGGGTATTATTTTCAATTTATCGCCATTCGCTAATCTTGGAAACACGTTTGGGCTGTCAACTCGAACGTGGAGAGGGTGTCTCGAAAATAAGACAACTTTAAAACTCCATTTTGGGGCGATTCATTTATGGCAAAAATAAAGGCACTATTAAGAAGATGGCAATAATTCTTCCAGCGTAAACAACGTCTACAATAACATGATGTTATAAACTCAACCTAATTATGACCTTAACAACCTTGTACAAATCATTAATAAGTACCTTGAGGACCTTTTTTTTTGGTAAATCTTGCATTTTGGAAATAAAAAAAATAAAAAATAAAGAAAATGACCTGGCATAGAAAAAAAAAATAAGTGTGTAAAAATAAGATCGTGATACGAACCGCGGCCGTCTGTTTTGGGGCCGCCCGATTACCTACCGAGCTATTATAACATTTTTTTTTGCGGCGAAATTTACTGTCATATTCGAATGATATTTTTTGAAGGACATTAAAGGATATTTTCTAAAAATGAAACCTAGCTAGATCGATTTTTCGCCCCCGAATCTGCGCACATGCTAAATTTCATGAAAAACGCTGGAGCCGCGAGTGAGGGCAATGTTATAAAAAAAAATTACTGTCTTGTTTATGTTATATGTAATCTTCTCGATACTTATTCTTAACACCACATGCAGTAAAAGGTGAACCCTACACTTTTAGTACAAGTGACGTGTGGATTTATAAATCGCTGTAGGTCGACTCTTTCCTCCAAATCAAGTAATTCCTTAATGTAATAGATACTCGTACATTTGTTTCATTTATATCACACGAACACGACCTCCCGTACAATCGTGACATGACATGAATACACTAAGACAACATGCGATTGCACTAGGGATACCATTTCAAGAATGCAGCGAAATTAACAAGTTGAGTTAAAGAGAAAAGCTTGACATCGAAAAGCATTCTGCCGTTTCTCGTCATTAGATGCAACTGTTGAACGTACTGTAATAAATGCAATGGACATTAACGGTGGTTCGATGTAATCATTGATAGAGATTACAAATTGCCTGCGACATAGGAAAGACTAGGGCCTATGTTCAGCAGTGGACTCAAACAGGCTGAAATGATGATGATGAGGATAGGAACGACAACTTAAATACAGAATGCGCGTTAAAAATCATTTTCAAATTCGGTTCGCTTTTTTTAATGCCTAGTGTTCCAGCGGTGGGTCCAGGGATTACCCCACCATTCTCCCTTCGGCTTTGGGGGGCATACTATTAAAAGGGCTTATCATCCGAGCATTAGATTAAAGTATGTTGTTAAAATTGTTAAAAGTACTCAGTGAAAGGAAATTATCTTATACTGCTACCGTAAGAAAATTCCTGTTACGATTACTTAATGGAACCAATTGTGGCCAGGGGTTTCTTAGGGCCGTGGTGACTTTCTTCAACTCTTTTGGTGTTGCAAATGTCCACGTGCGGCGGTGAACAATTGCCACAAAGTGAACTTTTTGATCATTAGTTTCGTGCTCCATAAAAAAAGTTTAGCTCACGATACACCAAAATTATATTCGGCCAATTAACGAAAGCCAAATTCTTTGCCAGTCAACTCCGAGTCTATTACGGTAGTATTGATATTAATGGTCCTAATGCCGGACAAAATATTTTTTTGTGACGTGTAGCCGTGTGCTGTTAGCCCTTTGGCTTTGACAGCACGGCGGAAGAGGTCCGCGGGCAGACGACCCACGGACTCGGGAGAACAACGTAGCTCGTGCACGACGACGACAAGAAGACACGCCGTCCGCTCCGCTGCACTCCGCAACACCCTGCTCACGAAAGATGGACAATCGAATCGACTTACAGGGCCCCCCCTGTGCACGACACGATCCAAGGGCCCCTCAGATGGGGGTTCAAACCTGTTGATAATGTTTGGAATGTGCAAGTGTAACTTGGGTCGCCACTTTTCCACACAGTGTGGACCCTCCACATGACTTCTAGAATGATAAATAATAAAACACGTAAGTTACTCTTTAAGAGAGCCGTGATATCTCAGTGTCCAGGGCGCTCGCCTTTAATTCAATATACTCGAGCAATCTGAGTTCGATCCCAGGTGCCGCCACCAATGAAATTGTTAATTTTAAGAGCTGAATTATCACATGCTCAGCGGTGAGGGAAAACATCATGAGGAAACCTGCATATTTTCGAAATTATAATTAAAAAAAAATTTTCGAAGATATGTGAAGTCCGCCAATCCGCAGTGAGGCCACTTGGTGGACTATGCCCTGATACCCTCTGTACAGAGGAGGCCTTTGCTCAGCAGTTTGACACGTATAGGTGGATACTTTACTTTAAGGTAGCCCTTATACGGGTATTTCTGTGTAGCGTGAATTAATGACTAAGAAAATTAAATTTATACACGCAAAACAGCTAGCACGTAAGACAAGGATCCACTTTCAAATGGCTTTTTATATTTATGTACATTGAACATTTTGAAAGCAATTATGAACAGAACGGAATATGTTGAACATCGCGCAAAATATTTGTACCGTGCCATTTGGAACATTTGCAGGGGCAATTTGCAGGCCACTCCGCGTAATTTGCAGCTGTTGAAGTGCTCACTACACTGTGTGAAAGATTAAAAATGAAGCTCGGGAACACACTTCATGGTACCACAACAGGGCAGAAGTCGAACTGCGATTTAATGTTATAAGAGATTTCCGTCTAATAGACGCCTTGTATGTTTATACTGTAATGTTATATTTTTAGCATCATCAACTTAAGAGCTCGGCCGTAAAACGACTTTATCGCATAAAACGCGAAAACTAAAATTGCGAAAACATAAAAAATTAACGATGATATTAATTAGCGTCATAAAAATATCGATGTTATACAAATTAAAACATAAAGGTCTAATAAATATGTGTAGAAAAATTTTAAAAAAAAAACACACACACTACTCCCGTGTGTGGTATCATAAAAATCAAATTACAATGACAAACAGGCAAGTATCTTCTTCCTGCACCTATTTTACTTAGGTGGGGTCGACACAAGTCAATATTTTTTTAAGGCATTATATAGATTTACGATCAGGCCTGCCTGAGGTCAACTCTCTTTAGGAATAAACACCCAGAACAATTATGTGTACGTCACACAAATATTTGTCCCATGTGGGAACAGAACCCACGACCCTCGACGCCGAAGCAACTGCTATACATGTTAAAATCGCTCTAGTAGTTCGGAATGTTAATCACACTCGGTCCGTAAAGATGAATTGGTACACGATCGAGATACGTAAGTCCGAGAAACTGCTGACGCGATGGTTCGTTGACCAGCGAGTGAGTGGCGTGGGAAACTGATATTTACGCGCGATTTGATACACGTGATGAGCGGAGATTGCCTAAAGGCGAGTCTGTAGTCTAACCTCAATCTTTTGCTCATAAAACTGCCTTCCGATTGTGTGCGAAGGTGGATATTTTTTATTATGGTTGGCAGTGGTCCTCAACTCGAATTTTCATCTTTTTATATATATAGATCCTAACCGCTGTACAGTACTAATGTTTTAATGTTTTACTTAACAACCTGATGCTGTACGATTTAATAAATTAAAGATTTCGCCTCCTATGTACATTTCAAAGACCAACCGCTTCCGAATAACGTACATGTCACAAGTAAACACGGGCCAAAACAGTTACGCCATACGAGCGAGAGAATACGAAACGAAATAAACATATTAAAGAACATAGCAATACTTGAGTGGATACCGTAGATAATTGTAACTTACGCAAATGTGCCTTGTAGTGCATCACATAGACGATTTTTATTGTCATTTCGAAACTATGCTAATTTTCTCACAGTGTTTTCTTCACCGCAGAGTAAAGATTAATAATTCATCGGTGCCTAGATATATTTTTGAATCCGGCTTCTTCCATTAAACAACTTAAGAAGCCTGGAAACAGCTATCGCAGCTCAAAGCTAAACAAGCTAAACAGCGCAAGGCTATACAAAAATATCAGAGTGAGCTCCCCAACTCTTGATTCCAAGACGGCCGACAGCAGACAGGGTCGAGAGAAATCCGCGTACACTGGTTTCGTTCAACTTGTGCAAGAAATGGAGCCTCGCTTCAGCGCGTGGTACAAGGCAACAGCTGAAGCGATTTAAAAAATAAATCGAGATAATATTCATTCCTGCTTGAATGCCTGGTGGAGTAATGCAAGGCGGTGTTGCCTGTTTCGTTATGTGTCAAATAATAAAATCGAGTTGTTTTTAATGCTCTTTTCTTTTGACAAAAAGTTATGCAAACACACAAAACGCGATACAATACATTAAGGAGTTAAAATTTAACGAAATCAAATATGTTATACACGCGTGATTAACATAAAAGAATATAACTATCACAGTTTTATACTATTTCTATATTACTATTTCTTCAGTTATGATTTCATTCGAAAAAGCTTTAATTTTTTTGGTCTTGGCGGTGTAAACCAACTAAAAAATGTCATCCACTGCATTACGTACATTTCTCTATAAAAATGTCCATTTGTTTTTTTATCTATAAAATTTTCCAAATATACTTCTTTCCAGCGAAGTGTAAAAGCATAATACTGACACCGCGCCTCAATTTGACGTTAAATACTTCACTTAATTAAATTAAAAAAAATATAGACGACCCACCTCTGGCAAAGACCTCCTCATTAAAATTACCATTCGATCGCCCGAGTTTTCAGCTTGAACCGAGAGCAACTCCCCCAAGTCCTCGGCCAGTACGCTGTCAGTCCATACGCTCGAGTCCTGTCGTGCGGCGGAGAATAAATTCCGTCCAACCCACGTACGTAATGGCCTTGTTAGGGTCCACGATTACATCTAATGCGGACCCCAACTTCTTCCCGAAGGATGCAAAACGGACTCGAGGGTCGTTGTGTACAGAACGGACCATTTTAATTATGTTCCACTGCACGATCACTTGCAACATTTGAAATTTCTATTTTTTTAATGCATTGTTATACGACTAACCGCGTGCATTTTTTTTATGCGAAAAGTTATCAAAAGAGCAGACGGTTCACCTGATGTTAAGTGAATATCGCCGCTCATGGACATCTGCCACACCCGAGGGTTACAGATGCGTTGACAACCTTTTGAAAATTGGGCTCCGGCTACCTCACTCACCAGACGAAACGCGAAAGTATTTGTCATACTTCCACTTTACGCTGGTCTTCTGTGAGGTCGTGGTACTACTTACCCGGACGGGCCTGCCCATTCGTGCAACAGCCAAGGCTGCTGCGTGGCCCTACCACCGTAAATTATATAAATTTATAGGTAACTTATGTAAGATTTAATTAGTCTTATTTAAAATTACGTTAACTTTCGTCGAGCTATTTGAGAGCAATATATTCTTTTTGTGGTGTACTTTTTTATATAACATCCACAACACAATAACCTGACGACCTTATACTTTTTAGAACTGGAATTTGCAATATGTGTAATCGGTATCCATCGCGCCAGCTAGAAAGCTGGCAGTGTTTTTAGCTTTATTTATAATCAGTTACCTGTTCATTTAACTGAATTATACAAGAGCCGTCATAGCTCAGTGTCCGGGCGCTAACTTTTAATCAATTATCCTAATAAATATCTTCAAGTCCCGGTGCCAGCAGCAATGAAACTATTAATTTAGATGCTGACTTATGATGTGTGCTCAGCGGTGAAGAAAAACATCGTGTCATCGTGAAATAATAACAAAAAAAACCTATTTCGAAGAAATGAGAAGGCCGCCAATCCGCAGTGGGATTACGCAGCAGCACGAGTCGCCTTTGCCCAGTATGTCATGTATAGGCTGTTACTTACATTTAATTTACTATACACTTCCTAAGAAATATAGCCCACATCGAACGAACACCATATCAATCCGTCCATATCTCTATATCAACGGGACGTCCGTTTTCACATTCATAACATCTTAAGCCTCTGAAGAGACATTGTAACACAAGGAGCGATTTGCCCGGAACACGTGCGCCACTAGTTTATTCCAGTGCCTACCGGTAACGTCGTAATCTGCGATCGACGGCCGAGAGCACGCCCAGACCGCTCGCTGCACGGCTGGAGGGCTTTATGCGAAAGGTGCGGAAAAAACGAATAAGCTATCAAATCTCAATACAACACCTATACACTGCAGATATTAACGGAAGATATATCTGCAGACAGACTTAATGAATTCTAAGCATTAACGAGGTTAACATAAAACTCAATTAAGTAATTAGAAACATTTCTAGCTCTTTTTTTGTGGGATAACATTATCCTGTATCGCGTAGGGACGTTTTACACACACGCATTTCACGTGAACAAACACAATTAGATAGATCCGAAACAATTACCAGTGGGGCACACAAATAGTTGTCCTGTTTGGGAACCGAACCCACGGCCACAGACGCCGAAGCCAATACCTTAGCAACTGCGCCGCGTAGTCATCGAGGTTTTGTAACATGGTTCGATCGAGGTACGAATATTCAAATATTGATTAATTTATAACGAACGGATGCAGTTTTATGTTGCAAAAAAACAATTTCTACTGACAATAACAAGCCCATAAATTATATCAGTTAATTGAAGTCAAAATGGCGACGATTTCATAAATTTACATTAACGCAACACATTGATAAATCATTTTTTTAAGAATGTTATCACTTTCAAATTGAATTATTTTTAATATACAATTTATTTATCCTAAATTTTCAACATTAAATCTATCTAAATTACATAATATTATCTATGTACATAATATACCACGCGGCATGGTCCCAAAAACGCTACTAGCTGTATTTTCTCGCTGAATAGTTATCCTTAACCTTTGAGCGAGGAAAGAACCAGCTCTCTTGCCACCAGCCGCGGCGTTAAGTCTAGGATGTATTCCTTTCATAAATTTCGATGTACGGGGACCCCACGGATCCAAAACTTCAACAGCAAATGGCACAAATAGGTAATCTAAACATAGAGACTCATATTGCGCCACTTACTTTCAATTCCATTTTTAAATTCCCGACGAACTTTCTTCTCTCAAGTCATAGCAAAATTCGGGCTGTCATATTACTAACAAAGTCAATGGTAAACTTAAGTAACATCTAGAAATTAAAAATAAATCGAAAAAACATAAATACATAAAACAACAAAACAATAATTTCATTGATATACAAGTTGTAACGACCACTACATATCAATTAGACGAAAGAGAAAAATAATCTGACTGAATTGAGATTCAACATAAAATCTTGACAGGGTTCTTAGAACTTGTCTGAGTGTTCAAGTTCGTTATTTAATGAAGTCGATATACCAAATCAAATAGCTCTAAGCACACCGGTTAAAGCTGTAGGTTGCTTTTCGTCAAAGTTAGACATTCTAACTGTGGTAGGGCTGCTCCCTCCGGGTAAGTACCACGACCTCACAGAAGACCGGCGTCAATTGGAAGTGTTACGCTTCTCCATTTCGTCTGGTGAGTGAGGTAGTCAATCCCTCTTTATTAGTGAGGTGGCAACGTATCAGCAACTCTACTGGTCTTGCATATGGCCATGGGCGGCGGTTATCACTTAACAACTTGAACCACCTGCTACACCCAAGGGTTGCAGATGCGTTGACAACCTTTTTGAAAATTGGGCTCCTGCCACCTCACTCACCAGACGAAACGCGAAAGTATTATACTTCCACTTGACGCCGGTCTTCTGTGAGGTCGTGGTACTTACCCGGACGAGCCTGCCCATTCGTGCAACAGCCGAGGCTGCTGCGTGGCCCCACCACCGGAAAATCGTTTGCCACTTTCACACATAAGAAAAATCTTCGTTATAAGGTGATAGTCAGACTGTATGTTGTGGAAGATTGCGTCTTCATGTTCCCGTGTCCTCGGCCGATGCGACAGAGATAGGTGCAACGTGGTATTTTAGTCAGTACCTCCCACATACCCCCGCCCCTCCCCGATCCGGTGGCATTGATCCCTAAAGGATTTTTCCCACATAAAAAGGAACCCAGACTGCATACCGCCGTCCGAACGCGCCCCACCCGTTACGTACGTGCGAAGTGCCCCCGTGAAATTGACCAGGCGCTTGTTTACTACTTACCGGGGCGATAAAGTGTGCACTCATTTCCCGTACCGACCCGGCACGACGCCAGGGGAATGCCAAATGCTCCGCGTGCCGAGACCGGGGGAAAAGGATTACCAGGCAGCTTCGCTCCTATTGACTGCTGCTATGAGGTAATGTTTTGGCCAGTGATGTTCGATAATATAGATGACGTATGTCCACACTGCGTTGCGTTTAAAAATTGTTCCGCTTTACATTATATGACATACTAGCTACTGCCCGCGACTACGTCTGCATAGAATAGGCTGAAGGCGTAACATTCAGACAAATTATCGCCTGTGTGTTATTCTGATGTATGAACTATATTATTGTAAAGTTTCATTAAAATCCATTCAGTAGAATTTGCGTGAAAGAGTAACAAACATCCATCCATACAAACTTTCGCGCTTATTATTAGTAAGGATATAAGTGGACGTGAGAGATGATATACAACGTATGATACGAAAGAGATAATAATTTGAGTCCCTCAGTTTTGGTACTCTAGTGTCATATCTACCTGTTATTTGCATATAATATCATTGGTTTGGTCAATTTTATTTCCTATTCTATTCTAAGCGAATTATTTTTCCAATTATCACCACTACCCTGCGCTTTGTGTTGACCTTTATTTCCTTTCCTATCTTGTAATGATGTTTCATATTTAATAATTGTCACAACTCATCAGTTCTGCAGTCGTCCAATAGATACCGACATAACAACAACTTTTTTATAAACATTTTTGAACATATCAGTTTTATGAAATATCTGCTAATTTTATTATGTTTTGGCTCGTTTCTTAAAATTGATAAGTAATCCGTTGGCTTTAGTTCCTGATTTCTATGACTGTATTAATTCTTCGAAAAATATTTTTATTAATGCAAATTAATAAAACATTGCCATTAATCGGCATTCATTAAAATGAATTTATTTAAAACAATTTTATTGCGTCATAACATTATTTTAAAAAGTCTCTCGTGAAACCTCAATGATGCTCAATAATTGTCGAATTTGGCGAATATTTTGGTAAATTTTTTTAAAAATATAAATAAGTTTTATAGTCTGGCCACAGCCATAATGTTATTTGGCTGTGACTTTATTCTAGTACTGTATTTAAATAAGCCCAACATTATGAAGAAAACAATAATAGACCGAGACGAAGTAGAAGAACCTTGAAAAAGACTACGTTGAATAAAAGGGGTTAAGAACCCTTTGGCTGAATGTTTGTACAATTAGCGAGTAGACGGTATGACTCTCAAGCGATAAAAGTTGGAAAATGCTGTCGCGAACGTGGCTTATCAACGTTATTTTTACAAGTGACGAAGAATTCACTAATTGTACCTTAGGGGGTTTTAAACTTTGTGATTATATGTTATTTTTACGCTAGATAGACTTGTGAATCGATAACAAAAATAATTGTGTTGTTTTTTTCTATTTCTATAAAAAGTTGATATATTTCAATTTCTGTATGTACAGGTTATATACTATGTAATGCTTGTTCGGCCTAATTTTTAAGGGTTCAGTTTTCAAGGTGAAACGGGACCCTATTACTAAGACTCCGCTGTCCATCTATTTGTCCGTTTGTCACCAAGCTGTATCTCATGACCCGTGATAGTAGACAGTTGAAATTTTCACAGATGATGTATTTCCGTTGCCGCTATACCACGAAATACTAAAAATATTTAAGTGGGGCTCCAATCAAACAGACATGATTTTTAATTGTTTTTGAATGTATACACAGATGCCTCTATGTGAAGCGTCAGTTTAGACAAGCAGGCATTGATCTAATGAGAACGTTTATGTATCTCGATAGCGGAATGTAATGCCTTTCTCCTATCTAAGTCAAAGTAATCCTTTTTTTTTATAACTGATGCGTAGCATTCAGTGATTTCAGTCCTTAGACTATTAAAGCTTCATCGAACGCAGAACCGGTGGGCTAGACAGAAGCCACGGGTTTGAGGCCTTCCTCAGTGGGTAGGGCCGCGCATGTACTCATGCTTGCGTTAATTATGGCATGTCGGCCACGGGCCATCGAGGTTCGGTGCGGACCGTGACCCTGATGGTCGTTAACTGTGCTTGGTTAGTCGGAGGCTGGGGGCGGAGAGAACCGCTCTGGAACCCGGGTGTACCTAGTGTATGCATTGTGTTGGTTGGTGTTTGTTGATGCACTAACTAAGTGAAGTAATCCTACTCATTGCAACGGTTATTATTAATTTGGAACAGTTCCCAGTACAGATTTAAACAAGTAAACAAAAAATGTGAATCCAATCTTTAATCAGTTTTCCATATTCACACCTCACTACACTAAGGATGATTACATTACTCCAAAGTTGTATCGTACTCCAAGGTCGTTTTCGTACTATTACCGTATAAAAGCTTTGGGTCTGTGCATTAATGTAATGACACATAAACAACAAGAAGAGCACTGGTGGCTTTTTGTTACGAACTGACTGCATACAAATGTAAAAACAGAAGTTGCCTGCTCAATGGAACAGCGTTATTGGTCGTAACGGTGAGACCTGACGTCGTCCGCCATTTTGCGGCGAGACGCCATCTTGACAATTTCGCGCCATTGCACAATGCAATGCTCTCGCACACAGAATGTGAACTCTTGTTATGCACTTGTAATTATCGGCTTTATTGTTGTTGGCGCCTGTTTAACCATTAAGAGCAAGGGTGCAGACAGCGTAATGTAAGCGTTTCACTTTGAGTCTCTCTTTACGATACACGACACTGTAATGTAAACAACATAACAGCTGTAAACGGTGAAATGGTTATTTCCCCAATAAAAAAATTACGATGATTAGAGAGCCCGGAATATGAGGCTCCGCTGTGTCTGTAAGAGATTTACATTGTATACAATTTTTATATCACGTGCTCAGCTGTGAAGAAAACACCGTGAGGAAATTTGCATATTTTCGAAAACTGTTTTGAAGATATGTGAAGTCCGCCAATCCGCAGTGGGGTTGCGTGGTGGACGAATGCCCTGATACCCTCTGTATAGAGGAGGCCTTTGCCCAGCAGTATGACATGTATAGGCTGTTTCTGTTACAACAGCTTTTACTGTGGCAAGACAATCGTCTTGAAATTATAATATCTCCAAAGCGTGTCGAGAACATGCTAACTTTTTGTCCGGCTTCCTTCAGTGTCAGTCGTATTATCATAATTGAAAAAACTCCGCCGGAAAGTTTTTAATGAGCGCAGATTCGCGGTGGGATATTAATAATTAATTCAATTATACTTTGCACGATTAGTATTCCCCGGGGCGGTTCGGTTGGGAACCCAGGGCCCCGCGGAACGCGCCTCATTGCGATGCGCGGCGCCACTTGCAGTTTCGCGAACGTAATTAAAACGCATCGCCCCATGGACGTCGAAAATAATTACATTTGCAATTTAAAATGTTCCGCCGAACATAGTTGGGCGGAACATTTTAACATGAATTTCTAAAAAAAAATATTTTTCAGTAATGTTTTTAATGTAACAAATGTTTTAATATTTATATATATATTATTTGTATTAAATATATATATATATATTATTTATAATAACAGCGAGCTGGCGGCTCACTTTATGTTAAACGACGGCCGCCATGGACAAATTCAATGCCCATAGGGTTGCAAACTAAAGTGAGTCACTGTTAGCTCACTCACAACTCGAAACGATGAAGTATACACTCCATTTCATGGAGCCAACCTGCCTATTTGTGCAATAGCAAAGTCTTTGCTGCATGTTATTGCATTATTAAACGGTTTTATTTAGCTCGACACGTACGGAATTTATTTATTTGGGTCAAAATTAGAAATTGAAATTTAAGCACTTTCCCGTTGTCAGATTGATCTGAAATTTGGTACACACATTTAATTTAGATGACAATACAATATTGTAGTTTTCAGTGCACAAAAAAAAAACAGAAAATAAAACCGTTTAACTTAAAAGTTTTTAAACGGTTTTATGTTTAAATATTGAGATTTCCGGGCAATGTCTCGAAGCAGGCGAGCATTTGAAGCACAGATAAATAACAAGAAATTAAGCTTGTACCGCCTCGCCACCTGTTGCCAGATGTACATCATCTACGCATCGCCATCAATCACCGGCGGCGCCACAAGACATGGGTGCTGAGGAAAATGTCCTGGGCCGGAAATAATTGTGGCATTTCATTTCGCACAACGCAAACCAAATCGAAATCTTTCCTCCTATTCCTCGAAATCCTCCTCACAAATAGTTGTGGCTGTTGCCACACCATGTCTAACTTTGCTTAAGGCATAATTATATTATTTTATAGAACATAAGATGAATAAAGTTGAAAATGAAAATGAAGTTGAAAATGAAGCACGTGCCTGATGCACACACATGTATGGATTGGTGGATACATTTTCGATCCTAATTAACGTTCCCATTTTTGTTGTTTTTTGAGTTGTTATTTTATTATAATTTTAGTTTCTTACTTTTGTTTTTGATAAATGTATTGTTTTTTTTTTTGGGCTCGGGGCTGTATTCCCCAATTTTTGGTCATTACTGAAAATCAGCGTTGCAGTTTCACTGCAACATTCTGCTGAGTGATGTCCTTTTTGGCATGAATCGCGACGTACTTTATTGAAAGGGAAAATATGCATATTGGAGTTTTATGTTCATGTCTTTTTTGTCTAATTTTTATTGTTTTAAGTGATTGTTGTGTACGTCAGTCTGTTTTATGTCAAATAAATCTCTTTCTTTCTTTCTTTCTTTAAAGAAAAAATATCAACTTCTTAGATGTGATTTTATAGATACAGATGGCACAATCGGTATAAACATTGTTACGTACGATTTTATTCCTATACAAAAGTTTCAACCTAAGAAGAAACGTGTAGGTGTTTTGCTTGAAAACGAAAACACGATGAATCAAATGACACAATTATAAAAGAGTACCTAATATTTTGGGAATCCCTGATAACTTATAAACAAATAACTTCGAGGAAAAAGATATCTCTTGCACGTGTATACACAAAATCAATTATTTTTTTAATGTATTAATTTATTAATATTCCCAATCACATCCTATAATTTCAGTCAATTTTTTTGCAATAGTACCTAAGCATGTTTTTTGTTCAAGTTTCCTATTTATTTTCTTGTTTCGAATGGTTGTATAGTTGATATTTTAATCAAAAATGTAATTAAAATTAAAATATCAATCGTCTAATTTATTATATTGCCTACAGTTTATATACTGTACACAAAATTCCGAAGAGAATGTCGAAATTGAATTGAGAATATTGTGCTGGTAGAATTTACGTGATACTTTTTATTAATATTTAAAGTACTTTTCTCTAAATAAATCTTACCATAGAAATACACTTAAAGTAATGTAATTAAACACTAATTAAAATGAAAAGTGGACATTATCCAATAGCCGGTGAATCCATAGAGGTAGCAGCGAGTAGGTTAGCAAAAACCGAGGTCGTGAGGGTAGAGGAAAAACGACAATTATGTCTCCCATTAACTTTTTGCGCGCACCGTACTGACAAGTTGTTTTTGCCGTCTCTACCAGTCTGCTCCGAGGCTGCATGTGGTTTTTGTATTTAAATGTTAAAAATGATTAGTATTATACTTAATCGTGACCACGTACGACTCGTCTATAAGTCGCTGCACAAATTAAACTTTCTAAAAGAGAACAAGATAATATTATAATTTGAGACAATCACTCCAGGAAGTGTCACACAAAATCACATATTCTATTTGAACGCTTAAGCCATCAATTATCCCACTCACTAGAAGAAACGCAAAGATGGGAATACTTCTGCTTATGAAATGCGAAATAACTAACTAAATACCAAGCGTTCGCACAAACAGTCGCAGATCGCAATAACGTCGATAACCGTTGCCAACATAGTAACGGAACGGCATAAACCATTGGGCAAACCCAAGCCCGGTTCCGCTTCACGCTCCCCGGGGTGAACGGACAATTCAGCTGCCCCGACCCGGGGCAAACAGCGCCCCTAATCCGGGACGTAAGCCCGCGCACAACTTTTCCCGGGAGCGGAGAGTCGACGTCAGATGGACGCGCGTCATCCCACCGAAAGCGTACCTGCAACAACAGAGATGTTTCAATTACAAAACTAATCACTATTAAACTAAATTTATCGCGTTTCAGTTAAACCGCCGACGTCAGTTTCTATGGAATATGAAAATGTTATCGGCAGTAATGTATACAATAATTCATTTATCCCACATTTACAACATTAAATCTATGTATAATTATATATTATCTAATAAACCTAATCCACGCGGCATGGTGCCAAGAACGCTTGCTGCATTTCCTCGCTGAATAGTTATGCTTAACCTTTAAGTGAGAAAAGAACCAGTTCTTGTCACCAGCCGCGGCTGCATAGGACGTAAACCTCTCAAAAATTCCGATGTATAGGGACCCCACGGACCCAAAGTTTCAACAGCTAATGCCACAGATACATAATCTAAACATAGAAACTTATATTTGCACTGCTTAGTTATTTCAGATGCCCCGATGCCGCCCCCGCCCTGACCGAAGTACCCCTTAGATGGCCGTAATTACTCGCTAAACATAATGTGCATCGATGTTAGGCCAGCTTTCACAGAATAATTTTAATTGTATATGTTTTTGATATTACGGAATTGTATTTTGACTACGACTATGTTTTTAAAAATTAAAAAAATATTCAACAAATTATTTAAGAAACTTCTCTTCATATAAATCATATATTCTATCTAGATTTGTTTTTAAATTAAGTGACGGTCTATTCGTAGCCAATTCAGCATTAATGTACTTTATACATAATATGTGATAGATATATTTGTTAACGTCAAGGTGAAAAGTGTTCTATCCATTTTATAAATGTTTCATGAGTGCTTGAGCAAAACGTTTTACGTTGAAACGTTTTGATTGATTAGAATTGTATTGTTTTTCCTTTTTTGTATATATTTTACTACTCAATTATAAGAATAATTTATTCACTTAATATATTATTTGCATTACTTTTTTTCTTTAACATTTAAGCTTTGAACTATTAACTTAAATCATATTTAATTTAAACTTTCATAAGAAGAACCTGGGGTCTAGTTTACCACAGAGAATCCCACCGAAGGGCTAATAAAATTCAAACCATATTTTATTAACTGTGTATTTTTATTATCAATACTTTACTATACTGTGCTTAATAAATTATTATTATTATAAAAATGCACGTGTAATAATTCCAATTTTAACCACTGGTTCAAAATCAGTTCAGATAAGAATCGGAAAGTTATTTTATAGTGAATATCACAATTAGAGCAAGATTTACAGGAACATCTGGTGATCAGTAAATAAAAAAATGCACTATATCTTCAAACATCTTATATCCTCAATTCAGCTAAAGTTGTCAGATATGCAACGTAACAAATCCGGGCCACTTCGCTGCAAATGGATAAGTCGAGGCGTCGTATCCGAGAGTGTTCCCGTGCAAACATCTTAATTGTCTGCACCGGGTAGAATTGTTTGACCCTTGCTCGGTAAAGCGCTGTTTCAGTCTGCAGTTTGCTCCAATTGCAAATGGGACAAATTATTTATAATATGCGACTATATATCATAAAGTGAATCGAAAATTCGAATCTTCTCCTGCCATGGTTTCATAATAATGTCATGCACAGGGCTTTAGATCTTGGTTCGACAACATTAGAAAGATTTACACCGGAGCTTATATAGAGGGATGGTTCTTTTTCTTTAGAGATCAACGACATAAAGCAGTAAGCATTCTTTCCACACTACTACGAACCTACTCTGTTAGACTTTTTGGTTGGCCAATTAATGAAAAATATTGTAAAGTTTTCTATTACATGTATTGTAAATTAAGTTTTCTAATAAAAAGAATAGTGAACCAAATAATTATTTTGTGGAAATTATTCTATTTGGCTTTCGCTGTCGAGATTTACACATATCAAATACATCATTCTATATAATTTCTACCTAAGGTCGTTAAATTGAAATGTTAGTGACAAAACACATAAAACAGCTATCTGAATTATTAATAAAACTTGTCCTACACAATAAAAATCCTTTTTATGGTAATTGTAAATATTTACTATATATCTAGCGGATTACACACATTTTGATACCATAGTATATTATACGGTGTAATTACATTTTCTCTGTTATTAATTGTAGAGGTAACTTTTACGATAATTACACTCCGATGGTGAAACTAAGAAAAGCCTTGATTGATTGGATGTCATAAATATAACCATTGTTTTCACATTTAACTTGCTACAAACTGAGCTACTGAAATTAACTCCATATAAGGTACTCATAAGTACCACTTACGTCTTGGCCTGAAATATTTAGAGCTGAAACTCTTTACCTCCTCTTATAACACCATTATAACATCCTGTATAACATACTTTTACCGTCCTACAGAATACGGACCAGTGAGTTTGTGGACGAGCCAAGTGACAAAGAAAATACGTTACGCCGACCCGGAGTGAACCGTAAATTGTATTAATCAGGAAAAGATCTGGGGCCGTATTAATCCGGCTCCCTTTATGATATAACGATCGGATAATATACGGGAACGTGTAGGGAATGACGCAAACATTTCGTGGTAACAAATTAAATTGATACCAGCAAAGACGCGGGACGTTTATGACGAAAGTTTGCCGGTTGAAGGAACTTTAATAAATTAAAAGATGTTTTTGTTATTAATAAAAATTATGATTAAAAAAAAGTATGCGTGTACTTATGTAAGCACATAATAAGTTATATACTTCTTTAGCATAACAAAAGAAACATGACTAAAAACTTCATCCGCTGTTCTCTTTGTTTGTGAAAAAGACATTAAATGTAATTGATAATGGTCCAATTAAATAACTTGTAATTGTGATTATATGTAAATATCAAAACGTTGTTCATAAAGTTTGGAGTATAAATAGTTTCCATCGCAACAAAAAATATGTCTCGTATATTTTCTTGTTAAAAAAAATCTCTTACGGATTTTATCGCTGTTCATTTTGTTTTTAAATTCCCGTTTTGTAACACTACAGCGTACACGGTCACGGGACAGACTGAGCTATTTTACGTTCTTATGTAACGGTTAACCCACTGTCCCATTAATAGAAACGCGGGGAATTCAGAGACAAAATAAAAGGCGATCAAAGTAATGCAGGTCGGGTAGATACAATAAATCTTTATACATATTTTCTGCTGCGCTACCTACGTATTTCGAGATAATAGCTGTGGAGGAGATTTTTGAAGTCAAGGACCATTTATTGAATAAAACAATAAATATAATAGTACAGACGTATAAAACAATTTTAATACATTTGTATTAACGTCATTGAAGATTAAATAAATATAATTATATGTATAAGTTAAAGAAAACTTTCTCTACTCCAGTAAAGTAACACTTTCTTCACTCAGAAAGTGTTCTTTTACAATTCTTACAACATTTTTTACAATGTCTACTTATATACGCCCTTTGCTCCGTTTAACTTTCGCGTAACGAGAATTCAAACCAACCTTCGTGGCGAATTTTATAAATAAAACATCGAAGCAAATCGAATGCCAGAAAAAATGGTCACTCATTAGCGAAAAAGCCTCCGTCACTCATACGAGGCGGGATTACATATTCGAACTGCACAGATTAAACGCGGACTTTTCGTTGTTGTCAAAATATTTGTTGAATATACGTATTTTATTTTTTGTTAAGAGCGATAGCAGCTCAGCAAGCTAGATAATAAGTGAAGAACGAGTGTTGCAACCATCCAATTTAGCAACTTTTACTAGCGATCCGCCCCGGCTTCGCACGGGTGCAACGTATAAACCTTCCTCTTGAATCACTCTATATAAATTAAAAAAAATTATAGTGCTAAACTCTGCACTTAAGATTTAACAATAAAATATTTAGAAAAAGTACGAAAAGATTGTCGCCGCTGTGGGAATCGTACCCACGTCTTCGGCATTCGCGGCCTGACGCTTTAGCCACTCAGCTAAACGGCTGATTGCTTCACCAACGAAAATCATAATGTATTTTTATCTAAATTGTTTTTTAGCATTTGAAGCCTTCTATTCACCATCTAATAGGCTTATTTCAAGTCCCGTATAATATGTACCATAAACTATACGGAAGGCGAACGAGCCGGCGCTGACAAACACCTGAGTTAAGCCGAGATGGGCTCACCACAGGAGTAAAGATGGCGGAAAACGATTTCGAAGGGTGCTCTTTTTCCGAACAGTCACGGCGAATATTGCCAAGTGCCAGACCGTGGGCGGGCCGCGAATGAAAAGTCTGCCAGCCGCGTGATTTATAGCGGCGTTAATTTCCATGTGAATGTAGCGCGGGCGGTCCCGCGATCGCGCCTCAACCTCTCCAGGTGACATTTATCATTAACAAAAACGCGGGAAAACGCCATATTTCACGCGAAAAATACGCCGCGCTCCAGACTGTTTAAAATCTGATAGCGGCAAATGTTCCTGTACTGTGTAATATATTGCACGCCGTCTGCATACTTAGTACGCGTGCAATTTATGAATCGAGAAGTAAAATGAAGACGACGTTTATTTATTTGAAAAACACAGTTGTTAGAATATGCGTTTAGTTGTACTAGCGATGCTGTACTGTATAGGTACCTCATTTACTAAACAGTAAAGGCTAAATAGATCTTATGTAGACCAAAACAATGATCAATCGGTAGCTCGGGTGAAATATCATTTTATGACGTCAAAAAACTATTCATACAATCGATGTTGCGGAGTCTTTAGAGCTTACATTTAATCTCAAATTAAAACCTGTTATAAATTCCTATGCTTAAACTTAAGAGCTTCGTTTTTGAGTAGATAGTATAAAAAAATTATTTTCTCTGATATTTCCAGGATTGTTATGATCGGTTGCAAATTTTTGTTGTTACATATTACATGATTAATTTATCGAGTGTCACTTAAACACCATTCCTTTCGTTCTGTCTTCGCTGTGTCAATAGGCTGAATGTCGGTTTGTGCTGATGCCGTCTAGCGGCCCCTCTCCCAAACGGAAGTCTTGGCATTCAATTGGACAGCCTTAGACTTCCGGCGACATAAGCACCGCTCAATGGATCCACGCATTTAACGCCCCAATGAAACATAAGCAGACACGGTAAGTGTGCGAATTAATTGGACTCGCTCACAAATGTAACGTCCATGATAGATTCCTTGAGTTTAAGTAACATGGACTTAACTTGTTGTTAAATTCAAATTCTATACAGATTTATTTTCTTTATATTTATATACCTCTTACCTAGAAATTTAAATTGTTTATAGTGCTAATCTTTGCACTTAAGATTTAATAACAGTAAAAAACTAAACAACACGCAAACATCGAAAACTAGTGCTGAATGTATAATGTACGGGAATATTATTTTTTACCTTATTATTTTTAGATTGATCTTTTTTTACACTTTTTTTAAGTTAAAGTAGTGTCAGGTCAAGTCTTTCTATACAGATTTATTTTCTTTATATTGATATACCTCTTACCTAATTAATATTTTCTTCAAATTGATACCGTACTCAAAACTTTTTCACACAAAATAGTCTTTTAAGATGTGAAAATAGTAGAAAAATTAGTTAACTCCTTATCTTTTGTTAAATTTTATTTAATAGGGTTCATAAAAAGATAGATACATATACTAGACGCAATACATATTAACGCAAAAATAACAACACATCCAACAAAGTACCGTAACATTATAGGCATTCCACGAATACAGTAATAACATAACAACGCATTTCCTTTACGACACGGAGGATTTGCGGATGATAATCGAATATTTTTCTCTAGAGCGCCCAAACAAAATACTTAAGCAATATTCCGGCAGCTCATAAGCAAGGCTGGAATATTCAAGTAGTGGGAAATTGCAAAGGCGCTATGCTCAGAGGCAAAGGCTCCATTCAAGACCATATTTGCGTCAAATATAAAAGGCTTTACATTTTACCTCAAGTCTTTTAATTCAAACATAGTCTCTATCGTAAAGATTTTGACTGTTTAAAATTGCAAGAATTTAATAGTAATGAAGCAATTCATAAGGTTGTAATCGGAACTAGCACTAAAATGTGAACCGTATCTATATTACGTTTTATCTTATTATTTGAAAAAAAAAATAAATTTGTTCTGCTCGAGGCAGACAATGTTTTGCGCGACAATTTCGGTATGGTTTTTTTATATCTTCAACCTACTCAGCCATTTCCTCTTAAAGGCTGCCATCTATACGCAAGCTCCACCGCGATTAACATACAAATGTGGCAATGTGGCAACGGAACCGCTTACTATGTGTTGGAAATAAAGAACAAACTCTATAAGCTGAATTTTCCGACAATGGCCTAGTGTTAAAAAGTTTTCAAAATCTTGACATAACTCAGTAGTGATCGAAATATATAAAGATCGAATAGAAAAATGGCGGTTCGGTATCGGCTTAGTTGCGTTGCTATTGACTTCGGCGGCATGAGACGTGGACGGTTGGTTCCGCGAGCTATATGGCCGGCCCATTGCCACTACAGTTTATTTATTTATTTATTTAAAGTACAACCACATCATATGTATTGGACATTTACATAGACTCATTTGATTATAAAAACTTATTGCTGATACATATGAAAATAACGGTGTACATAGCAGTTCACTAATCTTCTGAGCCTTCCTACTGCGGATATCGTCGTTGCGAACTCTATCACGTAGAGAAATGTGCAAGTATGCGGCAAGTCGATGAATGCAGGTGGCTCAGGATTGTGTTTCGCGGCAGTCTGCAGGGAACGTCTATGTGCTGACTTAAATGCTATTAAATGTTCAATCATTTCACAAAACCAACAGAAAAACTAACCGCGAGGAAACGCAAAGCCAATAAATGAGATCAAAGCGGAGGTTGCTCCCTTGAAACTTTGAACCGCGTTAATTGACCATCAAGTTAAAACTTCCGTTAAGTCGATGCGGACAAGTCAAGCGGGAGCATTCAGATAATCTCCGATGTTTCGAATCGAAGAGACGAAATGAAAATCAATGAAGTGAATTTTAATCACTAAACTTTTAACATGGGTAAAATTCTGTTGTCGTAAAAGACTTTTTGTGTAGATTACGAGTGTAATAATTGAAATAATTTATATTAAAGAATGAAGAAGGAAGTCAAATGTAAAAAAGTTGATAAGCAGGCGATTAACCTGATGTTACGAGATCCGCTTTGTGTATCTTAGTTGTACTATGTTATTTATTATTCATCTTTTTTTGGTTTATACCATGCTCTTCGTTATATATTTATTTTAATTGTTAATATAACTGTGTTATTAGTCGAAACTAAATAAATGATCCATCATTTCCATCATTCATCCATACTAATATTATAAATGCGAAAGTAACTCTGTCTTGCTTTCACTCCCAAACTACTGAACTGATATAAATGAAATTTGTTACACAGATAGCTTAGAGCCTGAGAAAGGACAGAGGCTCTTTTTGATTGAAAAAAAGTTTTTTAAAGGGTTGAAAGATAATTTTTAAGGGGTCTAACGCGAGCGAAGCCGCGGGCGATAAACTATTCATTTGTAATCGCTACCTATGGAACTATTCAAAGACCTAACCATTGAAAAAGGTGACAAACGAGCAAGCTGGTCACTTGATGGTAAGGTATCACCGCCGCCCAAGGACAGTTGCAACATCCAAGGAGTCACAGTTGCGATGCCAGCCACTAAGGTACGAGTAGTCTACTCGAGTCTTCTTGAAGCTCCCGTATTTTATTAAAAAGTATTATTTGTATTTTGATTGTTAATTTAAATAGTCAATACAACGTCAACAACACGGGTCTTTCTCATAATCTCAATTAGTGCCCTTTCATTTAATTTCCGTCCAACGTCCCTTAAAGTGACCTCAGAACTGTTAGTACGACACCGTATAGAATCGGCATTAATTAGATTAACATCAATACAAGTTTATCCAAGACTGGCAAGCGATACCGCTCTGTTTACAGTTCAACAAGTTTCGATTTAATAAAATTAAGTTTGTTGAACAACATAACTAAATTACTAATTAATTCATTCAACCATCAAAATGTTTTAAGCATCAAGCTAGTACCTCGTTTGAGTCTCTTCTCTCTTTATAAAAGTGTAACAAATGTTACAAGTGAAGATTGAAACCCGGAAAAGATACGTCCATAAGTTTTCATAAGCATACCAAAAGAGAATAAGAGTACAATATAAATGATGTACTAAGTAGTTTGAATATAAATAAGGGTGGAATGAATACGTAAAAGGAGGAGTTTAGGAATAAAATCGTAATTCAGAGTGAGTATCGCTTAGCGCCCGTCCCGTCGACGACTGACGCGGGAGCTCCCGCGGGACTCCGTGCCCTCTTAATTAAATAACCCGTTCCATCTCCCTCCCCACTTGACTCTTTGCTCCTCTATTATTTAAGAATCCACTTATCTATTTTCACCATCAAAAAAACAACTTGTTGACAATTCCTATGCGGAATTCGGAGAAATATTTACGCGATATTGATAAACAACTTTAATGGATTTGATCATATCGTTTTTTTTTTATATGAATTGGTTTAGTAAACAACTACTCAACTCTTGATGTACAGTGAAATATTATTAGAAAGGAATTTACTGTCGTAATGAGTATTGAAACCTCCACATCTTAGTCACTTAAAATATACGTCCAGACAGGACGCTAGAAACAGGATGCCATGACTTCCCCTTTTTCAAACCAATACTTCATCATGTAAATAAGAAACAGGATTAAAAGAATCAATTCGGCTACCAGAACCAAGTTTGCAATTTCGTTCTATGTTCTTCGACTGCGATTTTTATTCCACTCACGTTCGCTGACACTACACCCGAGCCCTTATCAGGTCTTATCACGTAGATATTCAATCTGTCACACCAGAGTAGGTAATCTGGACTGCGAGATCGACCAGGTGAATTCACGTTAACCTTTACAGCCGCCCGTAAACATTAACAACACCCACAGGGTTGCAGATGCGTTGTCACATTTTAATAAATTGGGCCCCGGCTACCTCGCTCACAGGAAACGCAGAAATATAACGCTTCTACTTCACGCCGGTCTTCATTGAGGTCTTGGTACTTACCCGGACGAGTCCATTCGTGGAACAGAGACTGTCGCGTGGCCCCACCACGGTAATTGTAAAATTATTTTAATGCGAGCACTTTCGTTGCATTGTCTACCGTGCTAGGCAAAGGAATGGAATCTAAATCAACGTCGACAAAAACTCGTTACGAGCGTAACCGAGATGCTTCATCTAATATAATGTGCACACGTGATGGATTATTATGCATAGAGACAGACAAGAGGGCTTTGAGCGAATAACCGGCTATAGCTAAGAGGGGGTCAACTATAGGTCCCGGGCTTGGATGTGGTCCGGAAATTAAATCAATCCGGCGCGAGGCAAGGCGTCCGGTACTTTGCGATACATATTGCCTAATGGATGCTTAGGTAAGACATCCAAGGGATACGATATAAAGTAAGTAGCGATAGACGAATGGTTAAGCAGAATTTAAAATTGATGGCCGATTTACGACCGAGGCTATGGAGTCGATAGTCGATTGTCCCATTAAACGACACAATTACATCATCTTAAAAAAACACAAAAAGTGTTACAGAAAGCTTTTTATTTTTTTATATAGGAATTATATTATGTTTAAGGATAGCTCCTTCGAAGAAAAGTAGAAAATGGTAAAGGAGGCAAATATTGTTTGAACTATTAAGGCTTTTACCAACTTTTGAATAAAATACTCTACATCTATCTATTTTACTTTATTGTTAATTGAAAATGAGGTATAATTTTTTAACAATATCAGCAAATCAATTACCGTTTTAGACAATTAAGATTGAGAAAGTAACACATAAATTATGTATTAGGTGATTAAAAACTAAGTATTGTGTTCTACCGCAAGGCAAAGGCCTCCCCTGTACAGACGTGGTTAGGACATAGTCTACCACACGACGCCACCGCAGATAAGGTAAAAATAAAAAAAGTGAAGAAACAGTCTATACATGTCCCACTGCTGAGCAATGGCCTTCTCTGCACTCTGAGGATATTAGGATCCATCTTCGATGCTTTCATCTACTGGTTGCCAATTGATAAAAACATCCACTTTACGAGATTTTTTTTTTATTACGCAAATAAGACTGCACCTAACTCACCTATACGCGCCCGTAACTCAGTCACAGGTCAAATATTTGTTCGCCCGTCGTGTGCGCCATGGAACTTTCGCCTCATGTTTCGGCAGCGCGTATTAAAACTTGTTATTTATCCGAATTTAGCATTTCGAAAGTTTTAAGCAACCAGTTATGTCGTGATATAGTTTAAAGTGTGCTATATACGGAGGAATTTGTTAGGTATATTTCCAGCTATTCATATTATTATATACGCTAACGTGTCGTGGAACTCTTACCGTAACAAAAACTTTAACATGACCTGAAAGAATGAACTACTGCGATGCACAGTTTAACAGCAGATGCAAGATTAACTTTTGATACATAAGCAAGCTAAATATTCGTGCAACCATCCCACGTATCTCCCAAGAAATAAAGTCCACTATGAAAAATGTTTAAATAAAAGGGGGATATAATATTTCCCATATGCCAATGTATGTGCTAAGTTCATTAATTAATTGATACGAAATAATAATATTTATTAACTATTTTACGTATTAATTAATATACTAATTTTAAGAATATAAAGAAGACACAAATTTTCAACATGCACTACAACGTTTCCGTGGTGTAGCGGTTATCACATCTGCCTAACACGCAGAAGGCCCCCGGTTCGATCCCGGGCGGAAACATATCTTTTGTCACTACTAACATTTTTTACTCTCCCCTTTTTACGAAAATTGGAGTATTATGAAATTTCCCACACGTATCCATACTAATATTATAAATGCGAAAGTAACTATGTCTGTCTGTCTCGCTTTCTCTCCAAAACTGCAGAACCGATTTAAATGAAATTTGGTACACAGATAGTTTAGAGCCAGAGAAAGGACATAGGCTACTTTTTAATTGGAAAAAAGTGTTGTAAGATGTTGAAAAATATTTATTTAAGGGTTCAACGTAAGCGAAGCCACGGGCGAAAAGCTAGAATTTTATGTTGAGTAGTAGTGCAGAATTCTAATATTTTTTAAACTATGCATAGAAATACACTAAATCAATTTAGAAAACATTACACACACTACCGTGAATTTGGCACGTATTGTATTTGAGAATAGATTAATATTGTTCAAACTTGGTCGAATTTCGAGCACTCGGCGTCCACTAGTATTTCTAATTATGCTACAGGGGTTTTTAATATATCCAATATTTACAACATTATTAATTACATGGATTTTCATAAGAAATATTTTTAAATGTAAATTTAAACGTAAGATTTGGGATAAAATTTTATCTCACAGTACTATTAGGTTTCTTAATGCTCGGACCGATGAAAAAGTAACAACTTAACTTATGTTAACTTTTTTATTTTGATATGTATAGGCTGTTAATTCACTTTTCTACTTTTAATCAATTTATACATTAAACAGAAGTAACGCATCAGTAAGTAAATGGGTTGGGTGAGGCCTGTTTAGGGCGCGTGAAGGAACTGGATCGTGTTGGCGAAAAGCGGCCCCATCAGATCAGGCTTCCTAAACGGCCGAGCTCTCGTGCTCTTATTGAAATAATCGGTCCGCTTTCATTTATCCAAATGGCATACAGATATCTAGAATATTTCGTCATTCAGTGTGGGAACCAGGATGGATAAATTGGCGAAACAATAGAGTATTCCGCGCAAAGAATGAAAAGTATTTCGACATCGTCAAAGTGAAAATATTTCGGCAGAATTATATTACGGCTATCATGCCGCTTATTATATTTTTGTTACACAACATAATTCAACAATGGTATTTTTTTTTCTATTTGCATCTGGCCAGCACTTGACTGCCATCCCACCTGGTGGTAAGTGGCGATGCAGCCTTTGATGGTAACCGCGCTAGCTCAGTAAAAACCTATTCACTCATGCCTTTAAGACGCCTACGTTGTAATCGGACGGAAAGACGGACGCCGGCAGTTGTTCCATTCCTTAGCTGTACGGATGATAAATGATGAAGCAAATCGCTGGTATGTGCATAGGAAGTGATTTACAATCAATGAATAAGTAGTGAATATGCCATTTAATATTATTATGGAAGATTTTCGGTAAAGTTTTGGTATCGGCAGTGTACCGAACAATACTATTAATTTCAAGGTTCCTTTGAACGAAATAATTCACGACGAATAGTGAACCGCCTATACTTATATGTCCCACTGCTGGGCAAAGGAGTACGAGGGAATTAGGGCATAGTACACCATCTTCGAAAATACTTATTTATTTTTACTATTTCAGATATGTGAGTTTCCCCACGACATTTTTCTTCACCGCTGAGCATGTAATAAGGAAATTAAAATTAACAATTACATTTGTGGTCGTGCGGCACCGCGATGGCTCCGGCGTTTGGGGCAAATTGTATTAACGCAAACCATAAAATAAAATTGCCCTACATTTTTGCCAACCGTACACCCATACAGCGCCACCTCGAATAACGGTTTTCTCCGTCAAAAACCTGGCAGACACTAAATAAAAACCGGCCAATTGTGAGTTGGACCCGCACACAAAGGGTTCCGTATCATCTATAAAAGGACAAAAAAAACATATCTGCTGTATGGGAGTCTTACTTAAATATTTTTTGTTTTTTAGTATTAGTTGTTATAGTGGCAACAGAAATAGGTACATCATCTATGAAAATTACAACTGTATTAACCGTGATAACGAACTGTATATCTATACGGTTCGTTATCACGGTTCATGAGATACAGCTTGCATGTGACAGACGGACAGACAGATAGCGGTGTCTTAGTAATAGGATCCCGTTTTAGCCTTTGGGCGCGGAACCCTAAAAACGTCGTGGAATGCGAGTGAGTGGGGACTTAACTGGGCTGCATTTAATTAGTCGCTGTTTTGAATCCGGAGCGAGTTAACACGTTTCACGCGCCCCTAGGGCTCCACTGTTTGTGGTTGGCCGCTCGATTGTTGTGTACTAAAGTAATCAGTGCTAGAGATAAACAATCTGTTATTTTAGCCGAGAGTCTATTGTGATTTAACATTACTTTTCTCAACACTAACATGATCACAAAGTATCTAGAAAACATGTATATGAAAACATATATGAGTATATATAAAACAAAAAAAGATTAAAAACTACAACACTGGACAATACAGTCTTTTGAAATTATTAGTATTGACGAAGATTTACTTTTTAGTTTTAATTAAAATGTGTTTTATAGTCAGAACGCAAAGTTAACAGCAAAGTATACCCACGGATGCCAACTTAGTAGTTTTCTTCCTAAAGTTTTGAGGAAGAAAATAATTTACATTGGTTTTAAATTCTAGAAGTTCCGGTTTGATTTTAGTGAATTTCAGTTGATTTTTGAATTGCTTTTGGAGTATTACTTTTTAACAGTTGGTAACGCTGCGTACATACAGAAGTATTAATATACAATCTACAGTAACCACAGTAGAAGGAAACCTTTCAATTCGACAAACCGGAACAATACAAAACATCAGGAGTGTCTGAAGCAACATTGAACTGATGGGAGAATCGAAAGTGACATTCAACAGGAAACTAACAGCAAGAGACGGTGATTGACTGGTTAACGGGGCGAGAGGCGTTGAAACACTGCAGCGCGCGGTCCATTATCGGGGGTCCGAACAAATTGGGTGCCAAGCGTCGAGTTCCGGGGGTCATTAGCACATCCGACCTGGACGACCGGAGCGAGCTCCGCAGTGTCGGCCATTGAATTCGCAGATTTTCTCGTAATAAAGATAAGCAAGGACATTATATATTTCTGGTTTAAAATAAAACGGACGGTCTGATGAGTTTTGTTTGCGTCGCTTAAGTCTCTGATTAGTACTAAATAATACTAAACGGAGCGCAGCAAAATGCTAAAGCATAAATACTTTACTTCTCTGAAGTCATTATAGTTCAAGATTTAAAAGATAGTCTCGATATTCACTAGTGGTCGCTAACAATAGTTAAACGTATTTTGAAAAGGATTACAATTTATTTCGTAACTAATTATATCACAGATAACAAAATAAAGCTTTTGGAAAACAAATTGAGTAAGCATAGCAATTATTCATTACAAAGCGGGGTGCCTAAAATCGCCGCATTGGAGTGTAAGCGAACTCAAATGTGGAAGAGCAACTTTCAAAATAGCCGAGAAGTAATCCCCCTAAAAGCTTCTCGAAACATTCTCCAATTCCGCTAAAGTTTCACAGAAATCGAGTCCGTTTTGAGCGAGTCATCGCAGATCAAAATTTCGCCGAAATAGTCTGTACTTTTACATCGGTCAATCAGCGCTAAGCCTAGGTTAGGAATTTTCTGAGAAATGAAGGAATAAAACGTCGGATGGATTTCAGAAAATTTAAGCCTCTAAGTTAGAGCAGGTTTTATAAATTACTAAAAATGTATTAATAAGCATTTCGGTACAGTTTTAAAAAGAGGCAATGGGTATGGTATGTTGCACGAATGGGCAGGCCCGTCCGGGTAAGTACCACGACCTCACACAAGACCGGCGTAAAGTGGAAGTATGACAAACACTTTCGCGTTTCGTCTGGTGAGTTAAGTAGCCGGAGCCCAGTTTTCAAAAGGTTGTCAACGCATCTGTATCCCTCGGGTGTAGCAGATGTCCAAGGGTGGCATTTACTTACTATCAGGTGAACCGACTGCTCGTTTGGCAATTTTTAACATAAAAAAATCATCATATTTGTTTACGTACCTTCTAACTACCTTCGTAAATTACCTTCAAAAGTTAAAAAAAATTGCGGAGTAAAGCCCGTTACAGAATAAAGCCATCGCGTCCGCGAAACGAGCAGCGTAATGAGCTTGCAAATGTATGCAAATTCGGGCTTTCCGGCCATCCGTCACACGCAGGAGGGCAAGCCGGGCTTAAATAATTCGTGCGAATTGGTCAGATATCGAAAGCCCGCGGCTCTGGAGAACCGGTGGTAATCGCTTGATTGCCAACGTGATTTAGTTCTTGTTTACCTCCTACTATCCTAACTGATGATAAGTAGAATTGAAAGAGTAACACTAAAGTGGAGCAACAACCAACTTATATATAATTACAACATTCGTAAGAATGTTCTAATTAGACTGAGGAACTATCACGGCTCGCATTGACCATGGGCTTAAAGTGATTATGGCCATCACGGCCATCGGGGTCACGGTCCTCACCGAACCTCGATGGCCCGGAGGCAGGCAACATGTCACAACGCGGCCCTACCCACTGAGGAGGGCCTCAAACCCGCTAGTTCTGGCTAGTTCACCGGTTCTGCGTTCGATGAAGCTTTAATAGTCTAAGGACTGAAAGCGTAACACCAGTTATACAAAAAAATAAGTGATTATACATTTTCATTCCGCCTGGTGAGTGAGGCACCCGGATGTACACGCTCTCGGTGAATAGCGACTAGTCTGCAATATGGCATGTCATAATCATGAGCATCCTTCATTTACCACCAGGCGAACCAGCGTAGTCGAATCACAAAGCTCAGGTAAAGCTCATCCATCCTTTTCTTAATGACCCCTGTGTTGTATTTGAAGGGAAAGACCGAACCCGATGGATTCCTGGATAACAGGCCAAAGCTCCAGGTTCGCCCCACCCATGTCTATGTGGGAGTAGACATGGGTAGGCATGCGGGGGAGTCTGATCGAGGACTGGCTTGCAGTGAACCGTTTCTTCTGGTGAACGAGGCAATGAGGCAAGGATTGGCAAGGCACGGGACAGACTTCTTTTTGAGTTGGGTATCATCCCCATGGATTATGAAGGCGACAGTCGGCAGCGATATTTACTTAACGTCAGGTGATCAAAATATATTAAATCTTGTGGATCTCAACAAGTGTTTTCATATGTACTTTCATATGTACCTATTTATTGAATTGAATTGAAATGAATATACTTTATTGCACACAAGGAAATACAAAGAAGAAAATACCGGAAAGATAGTGTACATACAGGCGGCCTTATTGCTAAGGTAGCAATTTCTTCCAGGCAACCTTAGGGTATAGGATTAGATAATAAAGTTGCGGGATAATAGTGCAAATATAATTACAGTAGAAATGTAGAAAAATAAAATCATCTAATATTATACATATCTATATAATAACAAATACCTAATACAAATACTTATACTATAATATATTTATATATGTATTTATACACATTTATACACACATCATTTACATCATTCCATCATTTATACACACGAAATACCATTTGTCGTAACGACATTGAGAAGTCAAAAGACCAATAAAACCGGGTGCTTATGCTTTATTTTGTTTCCAACTCTAAATTTCCGATCACGTTGATCGTTGACGATTGATTTAAAGCCACGAATTGCAACATTGCATCCATTGAACAGCAAATTTGCATCCATTTTATCGCAATGTCTCAATTGACCACTGCCACGCTTGACCCTAACGCACTGTGTCACTAAATTCTAGGTAAGAATTTTATGAATTTTAAAGTTTTTTATAGTGCTAATCTCTGCACTTAAGATTGAACATTAAAACATGTAGAAAAAGTACGAAAAGATTATCGCCGCTGTGGGAACCGAAGACGTGGGTTCGATTCCCACAGCGGCGATAATCTTTTCGTACTTTTTCTACATGTTTTAAAGAATTTTATGAATGATTATTCGATTGTCACTAACACATACATTTCACCGGCTTCACTTCCAGACCCGTGTTTGCAAGACCTATAGACAACACTTCAAACTGTTGTGATGTTCGTTTGCCGATATACAATGAAACAGAAACAACATAAAATCAATAAATTAGGTATATCGCTTTATTACTTTGTCATATATATTTATTGTTTTGAACGTCCTTAACTGGTCGGACAAAAATAATATTCGGTTAAGTAATTATAAAGCTTTTAAAAATGTCATCAATTCGACTTAACAATGTTATTGAAACAACGTGCCTAAAGTTATAAGTTGTTGTTTATCGGACTGATCCGAACGTTTTTGACTTCAAAGATAATAATATCGTGATCTTGTTTATTTCATTGGGCACGATAGGTATTTACAAAAGGAATTATAAATTAAAATCAAAAAAATGTTTGTTATGAACAAAGCGGCTAAACGATCGTAATTTTGAAACGAGTTTTTAATTTTTTTAATTTAAAGATATATTTTTTTTTTTTTTTTTTCTTTTTTTTTAAAAAAAAAATACCCTTACTTTAGGATAACATTATCCTGTGTTGTAAGGACCTTTTACAAACATAAATTTCACGTAGACAAACACCCAGATGCGAAACAACTATCTGTGGGTCACACAAATAGTTGTCCCGTGTGGGAATCGACCCACGACACCCGACGTCGAAGCCAATACGTTGGCAACTGCGCCACGGAGTCATCGAACATTATTACAGATCTAACTTAAACATTGTTATAGAGTCAAAAAACGTTTTATTTAAATTAAAGATATTATTGTAAACGTGAATAATTTTTCACTTGTCAGCATTCTGTATGGTTGATATAGTGGTGTTGTTATTATTCTTAATTTTGGTTGTACTTGTGTCATTAGTTTTACTATTTTGTTAATAATAAAGAATAATAATTACAAAACATTAACCAGTCCAACGATTCAATATCTTGATCCAACACTCGAAAGGACTTAAGACTTTGGACTTTGTAAAAAACTTAGTCTTAGTAAATAGTACAACGGAAGCTCGTAATGTTATCGACGTTGCACGAAACTTATTTGATCTCAAACTGCATTTGTTGGCCAGCCTGTCGGCACGAAAGACTCGCAGAATTTGTATGATTAAAACAGATAGCTAGTATATTTACTTTTAAAAGTTCTTAAAACATCTTCTAAGTACAAGCCGTATGACGACGTTCTAGCGTAGCAATTTCACCATCGACACCTTAGAAATATCTTATTACTTGTTTTCCATCTCATAAATAACCGCATGAAGTTTTTTCCCGATCCATTCGCGTAACGTCTTATTTCTTAATGGCTTTCATCGCAAGCAACAACAGTTTTTGTGATTGTTTATTAAGAGCGGCAGCGTGCGGCGCGGTGCCGGCCGGTGCCAGGCGCGACTCGACCCTATATCATCTGTCCCGCTCGCACGCGGCGCACGCGCCGTATTTCTCGCTCGCTCCGCGCGACGTCACGAAGCCTTGGCTATGGCTGCTAGCTAGAGGTAAAGGTACAACTGGACATTTTTCCGTCTTAGTTTTTGCCGCACTCATCAACTTCAATAGAAATTGTTAATAAGACGCCAATTCACAAAGAATTAGTATCATTACTTACTGTTAAATTACAGAGGGATTGGTAGCGTAGTTGAGACTTCCCAAGTTTGGATCGACGATTGTTCAACTCTTCGGATTTCTTACAAATATGCCTTACGCGTTCACGGATAGTGCATGTTACGCACCTCTCACGTCAAGGACTAAAAAGGTTAAATTATGAACAAGTTGAGTACTACACTTGGTAACATATTGAAATATTAAGCATCATAATTTCATTAAATTCATTTATACCTATCGTGCAATGATAAAAATAATATCTCGTACTTACTTTTACTTATTCGTAAGTACTTTTTTGAAATGAAATGGGATGAAAATATAATAAAAGGGTTTAGTAGAAATATTAATGCAGATTTCGACATAGAGATAATTAGATTTAAGCACAAATGAATTTAAATTATTTTATGCTTATGAATAATTTAGACTTTCTTAATGAATATTCAACAAGTGGCCGCGTCATCTATCGATTCTGTCTCCCGAAGAGTCACGATAGGTTTCCGAAACACTGATCATCGTAGAAATTAACTGATCAGCTGTCAAATGGCTTTTCAAATGTCATTTGAGTTGCCAAAAGGATGGTTAAACTCTTTGAATTGATCATTCTGATCATTAAGAAGATCATTCTTTCATTTGACAGCTGATAAGTTATATTTCTATGATTAACAGTGTTTTCGAAATCGGGCATTAGATTCGATTCGATTAGATTCGATTCATCGATCAGATAGATTCGATTCACACAAGGTGTGATACAAGTGACATTGTTTCCAAATCGACTCCATCAACTTGCCCAGAGAGGGCAATTCGTAAGACGCCAGGCGGTCTCTCGCGTTAAACCGAGGAACTTTCCAGTTCCACAGATTCGTTCGCTTCGATGAAGAAGCAAAGTTGCCTCGCCCCTGACCACGCTGCTCTCAAATTAAGTCCTCGCTAAACTTTGATTTACGAGGGATCTCGTGAATAATGTCCCTTTGGGGTTGTTAGTTGACTTCGCAGGTTGGACGTATTGCGGTACATCCGCCTCTAGGGACCCGATGGTGGTTCAGATTGATCTACAAATAGAAAAAATTAATTGTAGTAATTTTTTCATGATTTGTAAATTTAACTTGTTGACAATAGTCTGCTCGGCACTGCGTTCGACAAAATTATATAATGGGGTGAATGGGCAATTCACCTGATATACAACACAAGACGGGTTACAGATGGTCACTTCACTCACTGGACGAATCGCAAAAAAGGAGTTGCAATGTAGCCCTGCCACATTTTCATATATATATATATATATATTTCATTATTCATTAATTAGGCCAAGTATACGATGGGACGGCTCAAACCACGTACAAAATATAAGTTTAAATCGATTGTTAAGTAAATTTGTCAATATACCGAGTACGAAAATCAGATTACAGTTCATTCTAACAACAGGCTGAGATAATTTTTTCCCTAAACAACGTTACAAATCCATTGTTAACCCGTTAATATTCCGTGACCTTAGCTTAACCTTTTAGCAAAATTGAAAGTTGCTCACGGAAAGTTAAGTGTGGTAAATAATTGCGCTGAGTACTTATGCGTTTAAGCTTTGGGTACAGACATTGCAGTTTTGTATCGCGAAGATTATTTTGGAGACTCTGGTTCAGACTTCCATTCATTATACGCCAATGGACTATAAACTTCATTATACGATTGTTATATATTTTGGACTAACCCTTTCCAAAATTGTATTCTACGCCGAATTAAAACTTCATTATAATCAATTAACCAAGCCTTTTGTTGAACGTTGCTACTTTAATTATGCCGTTTTACTCTTAGAAGCAACTAAGATATTTAATTGCAAGCTGCTGTCTTAGAGATTGTTACGTTTTAAACTTGCCTGATGCGTCTAATTAGCTTAGTTGCCTTCTTTAACGAGTTTTTTTTTAATTTGCTCTATTCTGTTTTCCATTATGTAATGCAAAATAAATACTTTGTGTTTGAATTAAATTTTACATTTTGTATATTTTCGGGAAAATTGCTGGTATAGCAATTATTACATAGTTACATTTAACGAGATTATGGCCAATTAAAGAGTTTCCCATTTAAAAATGCAATTAAAGAATTACAGAACGGCTGAATTAAAACATATTATATAGACTATGCATGGCAAATTGTGAAAAAGTTGATCAGAAATTTATTTATGTCAAAAACGAGAATTTTATTTCGTACCTTATATAAATTATTCCTCTCCACGAAAAATAGGATGTGTTGTTTGTGGATATTTCTGGAATATATATATATTAGTGGAAAGTACTAAATGATAAAAGTAAACATGTTATGATTAGCAGGTGTAAGCAAATTGAAGTCACTGAACCAAGCCCAGGCAATATGTCGTAGGTAAAGTCAGAATTTTTTTCAAAACCTTGGTAATTAAGTTAGGTGAGTTTACGAAAGAATTATAATTCTTATGAAAGTTGTTAATCTTCTTTCACTCAAGTCTGTGGACATAAGCTTCCAGAAAAATTTGATTTAGGAACACTTCTCGGCTTCAGTTTTAATTAGGCTGCTAGTGTTTTTTTATATTCCTTGCCAAATTGCTCTTGCCTTAATTGGGCTGTGTTGTCGATGTAAAAGTTGAACTTCATTAAGTTGGTCGTGATATATAGTTAACGATTAATCTGCGTCCAATGAAGCTTAAGAATCGTTAAGCAATGTCCCAATTGCAGCAGATTAGGCAGTAGTATGTGCTTCAGGTTTCAGACTCGAATGAAGACAACCGGCGAGTGAGGCAACTGGAGGCCATCTTCAAAGTTTGATAACGATCAAACGAATCTACATACCAAACGTTTTTTACAGTCGCTCATCGGCACCTACTCTGCGAAAACGAAAATTGCTTTCGAGAGAAACATCGCGGAGGAAATCATCATTTTCCATCGGAAGTAGCGACACGCGAAGCCGAGATACACGAGAGCCGGCGGGTTTATGAATATGATTGGGCTCGGAGCCCGCGCTGGGAACTATCCGTCGTAAGGTCTCGGAGCAGAAGCTCGGTGAAAGTATTCCCACGGGCCGAGAGGCGACGGCGTTTGCGACACCGCGCGTCGCAAGCCACGCGCGGAGGCGGCGGCGATTTTGGAAGGTTGGACAAGGTTATATTTAGTACGAGGGTGCAGTTAGGGCTACAGGATTAGGGTACGAAAATGTTTAACGGACTTCATCACGCGACGCAAAGAACAACAGGTGTTTAAAAAAAATGCATATTTCGAAATTATGTTCGTTATTAGCACATTTAAAATAAACGAATTTTAACGTTCATCTTCATTACCGTGTGGCTTCAGAAAGCTACACATTTTCACAGGATAATTTTATACAGGATAGTTGAATAAAAATGTGGAAATGAACCCTAATAAACCCTATAAGAAACACAAAAATACAAAGAATATAATAAAAAATACAATACAATCACTACATAGTATAAAATAAGGTCGTCCCGCTGTCTGTCTGTCCCTAAGTATTCTTAGATCTTTAAAACTACGCCATGGATGTTGCGGTTTTTTTTAATGAATAGTGATTGAAGAGGAAGATTTATATGTATAATACATTGCGTTCAAAGCCGGCGCAGGTCGCTAGTTTCTTATACAACATATCCGTATTGTAGTGGCATATATTTTATTAATTCGCTGTCGCCCATCATCTGGGCCGTCGTAGAACTATTCATTCGTAGCTAGTGAGGTTTCCGGGTCGCGTGTACATTCTCCTACGAATGTCTCCCGCGAAATTGAAATAATACAGCTTTGAGTTATGAAGTTTTATGTATTTCAATTTTGTATTCAGCTTTAACACACGCCTACCGGTTTTTTTGCACTATTGAGCACTATTTAACTGTTGAGATTATATTTATCGAGATTTGCAATAATCGATTTCTATCGTACCAGATGTCCGAATATGAACACTTAAACTTCAATGGAAGGCTTTCTTCAGAGGCAGAAGGCTAACTTTAATAGAAGAGACTAGTGTAGGATAAAGTTTAATCGATATTTATTAAATAAATACTCTCAAGTATTACGTCTAACAGCAACTCATTATAAATTTCTCGTATCTTCGTAACATTTCTCTAACAAGTATTCTATCTGAGTTCTCCGAATCAATAACTAGTATCGACATTCTAATGCCCTAGGGTTACTTATCTTCTTTCATTAGAAAACATACGCGAGTGTTGTAATAACCCTGAGGGCGTTCATTAACTATAGCTAAATAATAATAATATTTATAAAAAGAAATAAAACTATAAAAATGATTTATTGTAATCACGCTAATACTGAACGTGTTTAAATAAAACTACTTTGTTATCTCGTGTTTTATTTTGTTGTATTTGGCCAAATGTATATTGCAGCAGTACCTACACTTTCTGCCCCAACAAAAGCGACCTCAGTTGCAGGGAACACGGAGTGTCCCCTAACACCCTCAGGCTGTCACCAACAAGTTCCTCGCACCCTTTCAAAGTGAGCTCAATGAGATCACTTAAAGTGATCTACTCGGACCGGCCTCACGCTGGCCCAGTGTGGGTACTTATTGGACCAAGCCAAGGCTGCTAAGCCCCTCTGCAACTAGGCAAACCGCTAACGAACCCGACAAATTTAGTTTACCATAAAAGTACTTATACCATTCCATAGAATAGCAACATGATATAACAGTTTATACCTTATCCCTTCCCTTCTGTTCACTGTGCTACGCTCTGGACACACACTTAGCGCCACACATAGCCGCTTTCCATGCTTAAATGCATTCGCGTAACTTGAACGGTACAAAATTAAATAAAACAAATCCGCAAACATAAACTGAATTTCAAATGAGGCTCCGCGTAGCCCGCCTTCCTATTTGTATTCTAATTACTTAATTAGTTCTATGTAGAATAGGAAAATAGGAGGTCTAAATCGAATAAAGAACGTCTTTCCGTTTGAAGAAAAAATACCATGTTTTTGGTTCCACTACAATGATTTGTAAAATGTGTGCGAACAGTAAAAAGCCTCCACCTTGGCCCTTTGGCCTTGCAAAGAGATGTTGCATCTCTTTGCTGTTTCTATCACGGAGAACGCTTTGAATTGTTCGGATTAATACCTGCTGCTTAATTTCATCACCGCACAATTTGTCATACCGCCAATTACCATCGACATACCGGTGACTGCGTATCTATTAGAACGTGAACTAGTGTATCTATTAGAACGTAGTACTTCTCGAATATGAATAAAGTAAACAGCCTATACAGGTCCCACTGCCGGGCAAAGACCTCTGTACACAGATGCCACAAGGGCACAGCACAACGTTACCGCCATTGCAGATTATATATTCAAAGATTTCACGTATCTTCTAAACATTTTTCTATTATTAGCTCGAAAATATGTAGGATTCCTCACGATGTTTTCCTTCGCCGCTTTATAATAACGCTTTACAATGCAACATTTTAAATTAACAATTTCATTGGTGTCGGCACCGAGATTCGAACTCAAGTTGCTCGATAACATTGAATTAAAAGAGACGGCGCGGACACTGAGCTATTACGGCCCTACTTTCTGCTTCTACACGACTTCGCGAATACTTTAAAGTATTATTCGAATAACTAAAATATTTAATTTTCTCATATGTCAACTATTTGTTTAATTTAAAACACACGCTATTCGTCATTTGTTAAAGTGTATAAAGTGCAAAAATGCGATTGTCCTTAAACACCACACGTTCCTTTTTTGTGGAGAATAATGAAATTATATATTCATTTACAATCTTCTCTAACGATGAACAACGGGGGCGTACTCAGATACATAATAATTGCAAATTTGATGCCCCATTCAGGCACATACACAATTGCAACGGATTAAATTAACATTTTGAATGGATTTGGCGCATTTCAGACGTTTGCGTATGTTTTGTAATAACTAAAGCGTTATTTACAGAGCGTGTATTTGTAGTGATTGAAGTGTGTATATCAAATTCAAAATCTTTATTCTAATAGACGCTTGAGCGTTCTTTTAAAATGTCGAGTTTCACACAAAAATTGATACATAACTTCGTATGTAAGTTACCTTCGGTGCGGAAGGTCCTTTCTATTGAGAAGAGACCGGCAAAAAACTCGTAAAAAGAATTTAACAATTTTTTTTGTGTGACAAAGTAGCAAACTAGCTGGCGGTTCACCTGATGGTAAGTGGTAACCGCCGCCCATGGATATTTGCAACACCCTACGGGTTGCAGAATCGTCGCCACCTCTAAATAAAGTGGGCCCCGGCTACCTCACTCACCAGACGAAACGCAAATGTGTAACACTTCTGCTTTGCGACGGTCTTCTGTGAAGTCGTGGTACTTACCCGGACGGACCTGTCCATTCGTGCAATAGTGAACACCATTGCATGGCCCTACCACAGTTATTATAACATGGTACATGTATAATAGTCTTATTTCAGCCTACGTGAGTATCAACAGTATTAATTCCAAAAATTTTTTGTCCAGATATTTCGCAATGGTAAATGATGATATGCTTTGACCATAACCAGATGTTTACTTTTAATTTTGCGTTTATTTTAATCGATCAAGCGGCGGCAGACTTAATATCGAGTGTGGAATTTTATTACACACGCGCGACGACCCATTTACTTTTTCTAGACGGAACAATGGCGTAGTTAGTTAGTCCTTATTTCTAGTTTTTAACTTAACACTGGACGTGTATACAAACATACGTACACATTTTGATATACTTATCAATTTCTAGAACACTTAAGGCCCATTAACTCGTTTCCTCTTCAGTTGCAAAACAGAAATGTCGAGCCAACAAACTGGTTATATCAGTCACATATGCACACTTGTAGCTCATAGATCTCCGAACTAGAGCGTGGAAAAGACACGGTAAGAAAATGAATCTACCACCAAGAGAAATAATAGAGATAAGGATTTCCAATTTTCATAATTCTAATGGTCTTTTACTATGGTAGAATAACGCAACAGTTTCCATTGTTGCATGAATGAATAGAATTGACCAGAAACGGAAGACCTTCAAGATTGGCGACATGGTCGGCGGTAATCGCTTAACATCACGTGAACCCCCTGTTTATGTATTATTCTCACACATGAAAGTATAGTTACCTCTTTCATCTCTCCCACATTCATGCAATAATACACTTATGCACACTTGTATAGCAAATTTCTATTCCACAAACATCAGCCCCGTACATTCTCTTCGTCAGTCACAGTTTTTTGATTCTTCGGAGTTCACAGAAAAGTGACTAATCAACATCGGAGGGTGGACAGGCATTAAGTGCTGGTGCACCTCGTAAAAGATAAGAAGGAAACACAACTGAGTGGCAGCTTTGCTAAACAGCACCGAGAAGAAGTGTTCCTCCATTTAACTATCTATAATGTGCAGAGCTTGTAGTACAAGTCATTTGTAACGTCAAAGAAAGATATTTTTTTGGGGCAAGCGAGCTGGCGGTTCACCTGATGTTAACTGATAACCACCGCCCATGGACATTTACAACACCCGTAGGGTTGTAGATGCGCTGCCACCTTCTAATAATGTGGGCCCTGGCTACCTCACTCACCAGACGGAACGCAGAAGTACAACCCTTCCACTTCACGCCGGTGTTCTGTGTGGTCGTGGTACTTACCTGGACGGATCTGCCCATTTGTGCAACAGCCGAGGCTGTCGCTTGGCCCTACCACAGTAAAAATAAGTATTGTTTTCATTGAGGTTTTTCCAAGCCATGTCAATCAAAGTAATAAGTCCAACTGCGCACTAAATGAAGCAAACTCAATTCGCAACTGCATGCTATTTAACTACGTCCAGATTGTATTCGACACACCGGTTGGCCTCACCTTCGCGTGCTTTGCCTTTTGACACCATATGCGTAAAAGGTATTATATCCTTCGTTACATAACTTTACGCATAAAATGTCCGATTTTGCGTAATCTTAACTTTTTACTTTAAAATACGCATATGTTTAGAGTCAGACGTAAATTGGTTACGTTTGTATGATCCAATTTTATTATGTGATAGCTTTGAATGTCTCGAAGTCTTCCGACATTATGTCCTTGCTAAATTATGATAATATGTCAGTTATTACATCATATTCAATTCTTTACGAAATATGACTCAGTTTTCCTTCAACGACTCTTTTAGCTTTGAAGAGGCGAATAGTTTCAAATTCAGATATAAATGAATTGTAAGCCTATTATGATGGATATTTTTGAAAACTGCTTCATTTGCTTTCTTTCACTTTTGTATTGTCATTATAACTGAGGAAAATAAATGAATACACCGCAAATAGAATTAATTAAAACATATATTAGGTATCAAAAAGTTACAACAACGTGATCAATAAGATGACGACGAAATCGGAAGCGAATAATGATCGGCAAAGAAAAGAACTATTTTTTAACTGACATTTTTATTTTTTTTTGTGTTCGCGGATAACTTAGTTGTTTATGAACCGATTTTGATGATCCTTTTTTTGTTGGAATGCAGATATCCCAAGGGTGGTACCAAGGTAAGGAAACCCGGATCTGATGATGGCATCCCAGAGAAATCGAAGGCCATCATTGAATGTTATAGGCATTAACAATGTTTTCAATTTATTTTCTGATTGAAGAATTTTTTAATTTAGGCTTGGGTGGTGTTTACCATTATTCCAACAATAAGAAACGTTTGCGACATTTAAAAGAAACATGTAGTTATAACGTACAGTTAAACTCAATAGATAAGAATTGAAACATTGCATTTTGTCCGGTCGTCATTGGGCGTTGATGAAGTCGACGCGATTGCATCGGGATTTCATCGTTGGACCCTCCACCATACCTCAAATATTAGCACCGCTCAATCCGACGTTCGGAATTGAATTAGCCGGCGCACGGGCACTGACGTCGCTAATTGATGGGCGACACAGTTGCGTTAAAAATGCCACTGCTCCAAAATCGTCCATGGAATAGTTAAGCCTGTATCGATGAAAAAAAACCGGTGCGAGTCGGACTCGCGCTCGAGGGGTCCGTACCATTATCTATAAAAACGACAAAAGAAATCATGTCAGTTGTATGGGAGCCCCACTTAAATATTTTTTATTCTGTCTTTTTAGTATTTGTTGTTATAGCGGCAACAGAAATGCATCATCCGTAAACATTTCAACTGTCTAACTATAACTCGGCTCACAAGATACAGCCTAGTGACAGACGGACAGACGGACAGACAGTCAGCGGAGTCTTAGTAATAGGGTCCCGTTTTACCCATTGGGCACGGAACCCTAAAAAAACAACCGGTCTTGGAATAAGGTTATCCGTTACTGAGAAGTCGTTATAAAACATTTACAGAAACGTACTTGGAGAAACATCCAGACAACATCAAACAACAAACATCTAGGTAAGTATCTCATATTCATTCAAATGCTTATCCGGTTAATTAATAATAATTAAGTATTCAAATAACTAACAAAAATAATGGTTTAGGTTAGTGTGTTAACTGTGATAAAATAACGAAACAGATTCTGTTGATGCCAGAATGGGTCAGCTCGTCTGGGTTCACGGGTCACGGGCCAAGAAGACCGACGTCAAGACATGTATTTTTTACGAGAGTCGATGATTATTTGCTTAATATGGTACAAGTCTTCAATATAAAATAATATCCATACACATTTGACGCTTGCGTCACATCGAGTTCTGGGTTCTCGCATAACAAAGTTTGAATGTCAAACTGGACCTTTGACACATGAGTAAATCTACCTGCTGCCGTCATTGTAGAACGGTTGGTGCTTCTTTTGTAAGTCGCGTTGCTTCTGAGTTGGAATCACTAACGTTGTTGTCACTTGTTGAATATCGCTAGGACGCAGCCCAATAAGTGGTTGTATCAAATAATTAACTATAAACAGTCAAATCGGAATACGCTGATGCAGGAGACGTTGAAACTTTTACAAACTTTTTTACAAACTGGTCACGGATAAAGATCTACAAAATACGCACCCATACATTACAATATTAGCGTATTAACTACACCGGTAATTTTATATCCGCTTTCAGTGACGAGTCGATTTGAAGAATTACTCTTAATCAAGTGAACGAATTTAATGCTACCTAAAACCTAATTATACACGACGACAAGTGACAGAGAACTAGGTTGCCTGTACGCTAATTAAAAGTACTAAACGTGTGAATAAAAGTCTATCGAGATTGATCTGTTATGTCAAACTATCGACATTGACACATTACTACGATAATGTTTATCGCCAGCCAACTGTAATATTGCCAATATTTCCTACTCATTGTGGTGTACATTAAAAAAAATTGCCGTCATCTATAACCGGAATGGCTATTGTGTAAAACACAAAGCCTAGTTTTTGCTATTTATTATGTTACATTTTACCTTTCAACCATTCAATGTCGCTTAAGGCAATAGTTTACGTTTTTAACGATTAAGATTTTACACTTTAAAACTTGTGAAAGAACAATTAAATAAACGGTGGTAGAGCCACGCAGCAGCCTCGGCTGTTGCACGAATGGGCAGGCTCGTCCGGGTAAGTACCACGACCTTACAGAAGACCGGCGTAAAGTGGAAGTATGACAAATACTTTCGCGTTTCGTCTGGTGAGTGAGGTAGCCGGAGCCCAATTTCCAAAAAGGTTGTCAACGCATCTGCAAAGTAGCAGATGTCTATGGGCGGTGGTATTCACTTAACATCAGGTGAACCATCTGCTCGTTTGGCAACTTTTCATAAAAAAAAAAAAAAAAAAAAAAAAAAACGATAGTCAAAAAGGATTGAGCTGTTAATAATTTTATTTGCAACATCAACTTCGCTTGATTAAATATTGCTTAAATTTTATGAATATCTTATTGTTTCCAGATGAAATTGGCGTGACAAGCTAGCGAGGTAAAGCCAACCGGATCAGTCCTAATTGCGTTTCACTTGACGGTGGCAGCAAATACTTATACGATGATCATGTTAACATTAATGATATTTTATTTGTGACTTCATAATTACCTAAATACCTACAAGCTGCTGTATTACAAGTAAATCTCATGTATTAAATACTATTAAGTATGTATGTTGACGTTTCATAAGAACGCGCAAGCGTCTATGTGAATAAATATATTTTTCATTTTGATTTTGTATTAAATGTAATGGTAGCTTGCGAAGCTACATCTTAATGCATTATAAAGTGCCACGATCAAAAATGTATTGGAGGAGACATATTGAGGACAGCACGGGGTCGAAGACCTCGGCTCACCTACAACAGCACACCGTCCACAAACCACTTTCTGAACGCGCAGATGTAATCTTAAAGGTCACACCGACTTGATAATTTCCAACGCGTCTAGCACACTTTGTGTTAGCAGGCAATGTCTAGTGTTTGACAAGTCTCGCCCTGTTCAGGTCGTCGCATCAACCTGTAAAGTTTGAAACTCCCAAGCTTGAAATATTTTCAGAATCGATCTGTCTCACCCGCCACGGGTTACAAAACCGGCCAAGCGCAAGTCGGACTCGTAGACTTCCTTAGCATTATCTATAAAAACGTCAAAAAATCATGTCTGTTGTATTTTGTTATATTTGAGACCTACTGTTTTTTTTTTATTCTGTTTTTTAGTATTTGTTTCTATAGTCGGTAACAATAATACATCATCTGTGGAGAATTTCCACTGTCTAACTAGCACGGTTCGTGAGATACAGCCTGGTGACAGACGGAAAGACAGACAGACAGCGGAGTCTTAGTAATAGGGTCCCGTTTTTCCCTTTGGGTGCGAAACCCTAAAAACTAAAGTCTTTTACAGCTTATGCATTTCTTGGTTTAAATTACGCAGGTCATGTTAAATTCCCTCGGGGGCGGTTCAGATAAAGGCGAGTTTAAAAGTTCGTACCTGTTTGTTTTAAACTTAAAGAGATCGCCTTCAGGATAACGTCCGCGTAAAAACCGTTTTATGAACCGTCCGGGGAAATCGAAATAACTTATAAAAGTAACTAACTTTGGAAATTGTCTACGGTGAGACGCTTCAGATAATTTATGTTAGAACTCGAAACTCAGTAGCCATTTTAATGCCGATTTTAAAACGTGAAATTTCATCCTTAAATTTCGGAAATCCAAACGCTTTCTAGTGCCTATAAGTATTGTTCTGATTGGTTAAAAACATCTCACTCATGAGACCGACTGAAGTAATGGAGCTGAATCTTTTTGGGATTTAAATACAAAATTAAATCAAAAATCTCGAGAATAGTCTCGATTCAACGACATATAATATTGGCATAAAAACATAAAATTAGATAAGAAAAGGAAATGTGTACAAATGGAAATATGCTCAGTGTTATATATTGTACGAGAGCTTCATTATAGTTACCAGCGAGATTGACTAGCTGAGATCGCTCAACCCTCGCGAGACGCTATTTCAACACGCAAAGATGCGAACTCGCGAGGAGTTCCTCATAAATTCGTAAATAAAAATTTTAACACGAAGGGCAGTAAGTAATTAAGGTACAGTAAATTAACAACACTTTATTATTATCAATCACTTTAACATTGATGTAAACCTCAGTGTCGTCAGCTCGGAAATAATTCCATATACTTTTGAAATATTTATTTTCCATATTATGTAAACACTATGAAAAAAGTAATGTGTGTAAGAAATGGAAAAATATATTTAAAAGCTATTGTTACAGCACTAATATGTTAAATTTTTTAGAAAATAAAAATACACGAGTGTGTATAATGTTTCACCATAAATGCAGAGAATAGCAGCATAAAAACTTCATCAAGCTAAAAGGCCGCAAACTATATCTAATCTCGGCTATACCTGGTATTATATTTGTATTACGTAACATAACGAGTGTTAGTAATAAAATTTGGGGTGTGGAGTTAACTTAAATTTGCTCGTACACTCTGTGTCCCAAATAATATTCAGCAGAATATAAAAGATTTAACTTTTTTCTGGTGACTTTAATGCTACAGTTAAATAACGGCACTCAACTAAAAGTTAAGTATAAATTGTAATGAAGGGTGCACTTTTATTGGATCAGATTCTCAGTACGAAGCCTTCACTAGCTCTGATAATTTTATTTCCAGGTAAGAAAAGGTTCAATTAACCTTCTCAGAAAAACCTGTATCAAATCTCCTTTCGCTGCTATCCTTTTTTAAATCATATTATGTCCTTTTCTGTCACAATAGGAACGAAATGGTATGACCGTCAAGTTGAGGTTGGATGTACGTAAGAAGATATATCGTAATCAAATTGCGTGCGTAAGACTATTTTTACGCACTACACACTATCTGCACACGTCGTACAATATTTACTTTATCACTACATAGTATAAAACAAAGTCGTTCCGCTGCCTGTCTGTCCCTATGTATGCTTAGATCTTTTAAACTACGCAACGGACCTTGATGTGTTTTTTTTACTAGATAAAATCATTAAAGAGGAAGTTAATATGGATAATACATAGCACCCGTGCAAAGTCGGGGGCGCTAAGCAATAAACTCAGTAAGTAAAAAAAATAGAGACACGCTGCGTCTCTCCTGAACAGTCACTCTTCACGAATATACTTTAAGTACATGAATACATTTGCTAGAGGCTGCGAACCTAGGCATCTATTGTGATTGTGATTGCGCAGGCGAGTGTAAAATCGGTGGCAACGCTTCAAGGACTAGCACGGAATAAATAGACTACCTCTAAAAATAATTGTATCAATACATACTTTACAAGCATGTAACTCAAAAGCAGATATTCTCAGTTTATATTTATTATCGTTACTTTAAATTTGATCATTTTCATCAATCGAAGCCTGACAAAAATATTCAACAACATTCCTTTTCCTGAGATAAAGAAATATATACCTTTTTCGTCACGTCTAGATCAAAAGAGCGGTCGTACGGAATTCAGCGTTATAAAACATATGCCTGAGACGTAAACACGATTAAATATTGAAACGTTTGGCATAAAAGTAAAGTCAAGATTCCGGAGTGCTGCCATAAAAATAATGTGGCGATCTTACCACAGGCGCCGCGCGCTGCGTTGGGGGCGAACTTTTTCAATTTGTCGTTTTTCCCGCCTAAATGTGACGTTGCATACATATGTATATTGCTATGGCGGCCACGACTGTTGAAACTAACCTGTACCTAAAATATTTTGCCGTGGCTGAATGAATAAAACAAATGTGTAAATAAAATAGTTCAGCAGTATAAAATAAAATTAATTATAAAAACAATACATACATATTTGTCCCAATGCGAAGAAAATACCTTTTTACAGAGGGTGTGAGAATACGTAGTGAGACAAAAGCTTACGTGTTTATATAAGAAAATAGAACAGTGTTTCATCGTTGTTCATAAATGACGTTCACTGCGTCAGATGAAGCTTTAATAGTCTCGGGACTGAAAGCACAAACATCAGTTAATACAAGATACAAATGACGTTCCATTGCGGTGAACGCACTACAGTTTCTTTTACACAATATTCTTTTCATATTATGTCCATCCAAAGGTTGCCTGGAAGAAATTGCTTTAAGTAATAAGGCCGCCCATTGTACAACCCTTACATAATTGTTATTTTTAATGTATTCTTTTTACCATGGTGTGTGCAATAAAGAATATTCATTCATTCATTCAGTTTCGTGCAAGCCCATTCATTCACTTGCAATGAAGATGCCGACGTTCATTTGGACGGAAAGACTACAGCTCCGCGGCAGATTATTCCATCACATTGCCGTGCGCATAATTAATTTTAATTATATAAGTATATCGGATGAGAATGAATGGGTAGTTAAGAAGTTGAGACGTCGGAGATGGAGAATCTCAGTTCGCGGGTTTCATCCCCAGTAACGTGCGCCTTATGTCGTATGTTTAGTTTTTGTTATCTTTGTTTTGTTTTAGTAGGTTAGCGTTTTAGACAAGTAATTATGTTCTTTCTTTTCCGTTTGTTCGTTTATATTTTTATATAAGATACTGTCTATGAGTTAATGTACCTGATATGTGTTAATTAAAAATTTTGTACGTTATCTGTTATTTATAATTTTATTGAAATTTCTCGTATTCACTGAAATTCAGCAATTCATGTTGAGTACTATTTAGTACCCTTTTTTGTTATTTCTTTCTTATTCGCAACTGTAAGCATCCGCTCCTTCGTTCAAAGTGGAACTAAACAAGTCGTTTCATTTCAATGAGTTCCGTTTCATTGATGCTAGTCCTAGCATAGTCTCCATTTGATTCAAAGGTAAGAATGGTTTTTTGTTTGTTTGTACAGTACATTCGAAGTCTGAAAAACGCGAGCGCGTAGCTTAGGGTCGCGTTAGTTTCATGTTGATTGTTAAAGAAATCGTTCGACCCCGCAGGTCACTTGACCACTCGTGTTCCGGGTCACTGGTCTATGGACGTGGAATTAAACCACCGCTTGTCACAATCCCGCGTCACTCCGCAATCTCGCTCCAATATACGACGTGGGGGAGAGGGCGGATTAAAATGTGTTATTTTTGTACAATATTATATTGTATAATACTTTTTGTTTCTATCAATATCGTTTAATAGGGTTTTATCCACTAAAATTACTGTGGAGGGCCTCAAACCCGTGGGTTCTTTAATAATCTCGGGACTGAGAGCGTTAACATCAGCAAAAATAATAGTGGTTCCCGGTAATAAAACTATTGCTGAAACATTTTTATACTTTATAGTACTTTAAAAGTCATTATTACGAAACATTTGGCATATATTTTTCGCCTCAAAGCCCATAACAATTTCCTTCGATGAAACAAAATAAAGGCTCCTTTGTGTGGTATTAGCTGGGAACAACAAACCTCTATGAATTTGCGCACGTGACCCCGATATGCTGACTGGGAGCTTGTCTTACCTGAAACGACATGTTTTTATTAGATTTCTCATAAATCCGCAAAGTTGCTGCCAGTGTTCGGTGGTTGGCAATTTTCCTTAAGTATATCGACGGACTTTTTAAATACAACCTTTCAAGCTACACTCCATTGGATGTGTTGTTGTGTGTCGTTTTAAAGTATGTAGTCGTTTTAGAGTTTTCAACGACCACTCCAAGAACTTTGATAAAATAATTTAAAGGTTTTTGATGCGATGAACTGTGCCTTTAATTCCTGGCGTGACTTTAGCCGTCGTCTCGGAATGACGGAGGCGTTTAAGTTCCCAACAAATTTAATTATTGATTAACTCTGCTTACAGTTTCTTGAGGGAGAAAATTTATGTTATTAAACACAGGAATGATCGATACACCAATATATAAAAAACTTCCTACGATATGTATTCCTATTTAACCTTTATTTTTGAATGATGTTGTAAAATCGCTTGGACAGCGTGTTCAATTTCCGCACAACAATAAACAGGTGCATTTCAGATGTGCCGAGTCGAAAGCAAGGCCCGTCGGCTGCACATTCATCACGCCAGCGCCGGCGGGGACGAGCAGAGCGCCTCAAATGGCCGCTTAACTCGCATTACCCCTCCTTACGGGCGCACTGCACCGCCCGAGGGCGAAACGGGGTGGATTTGATTTATTTACAAGCTGTTTAAGGATTTATAGAGACGGACCGGGTGGCGAAACTCTTTTCCGTGCTAGATACTCGGTCAGTGGAACTAAATAGGGAAAATTTTACTATGCATATTGTAATGTATCGAATGAAACACGGACTATTGCAAACTGATGTATTTTACCAAGACACAGATTATTGTGACAGTTTTTGCGGGTAGCATCGAATAAACTAATAAAAACATGACATTTACCTCCTCTTAAAACAAAAACAATATCATTTAAATTTAAATAAAACTAAAAACAAAAAAATGGTTAGGGAGATGTGAACAATAGAAGTACAATGCATTAAAGGAACATAACATATAAAATAACTTATTATTAGTTAGGTACAAAATAGTTTAACATAATTTATATGCATAATATGAGCGACAAAGAGTTTTAATAATATTTTTGAAGGTTTGCCTACGCTATTAAATTACTTATTTTTAAGACGGGATCTTAATTTCATAGCATGCGGAGTGTAAGTTCGTTGTTGGCGCGTCTGTCCGGGACGTTCTGCAAACTCATCTTTTGCAATACTTAAGGGAGTTGGTGTAGCGCTATTACTAAGGGTAGCGCTATTACTATTACCCCCACTATTTCCTTCCACATTGCTATTTAGGGTGCAAGAAACTAAATTATCTCCCGAAGAAACTGATTCATTTAACGGAGTTGACCAACCATCGTTAACATCTTCATTTATATCCTCTGAACCTTTAGCAAGGGCTGGACTCACACAGGATAGAGAATGGCGTGATTTTCGAGACGTTTTACTTAAAATTTGGTCTATGTGTTTCTTGACGGTCCTATTATCCTCAGTGTTAACGCGAAAAGACACAGGTCCGGTTTTATCTACTACCACCCCTTCCTTCCATTTAATATCTTTATTTGAATAATCACGGAAAAGTACAGCATCGCCAGGAGCTATGTTGCGTGAAACTCCACCTTTCCTCTCCGTTTGAATGCTCTGTTTCTCCTTAACTATATCTGCGGTTACTGGACGCAAAAGATCAAGCCTACCACGTAAACGCCGCCCTAACAGCAAAACTGAAGGTTCTTTTTGTGTCGTACAGTGTTCTGTATTTCTATATGTAAAGAGAAATTTACACAGAGCTGTGTTGTAATCTCCATTATCAACAGACGCTTTTTTAAGGACTTGTTTAACTAATCGAACTGCATTTTCAGCCGCACCATTACTCGCCGGATGATACGGGGCGACTAAAATGCGTTTAATACCGTTACTCTCTAAATAATTTAAATATTCTCTTGAAGAGAAGGGTGGACCGTTGTCACTAACTATGGATTTCGGAAGACCGAAACGTGAAAAAATTTTACGCAAACAAGAAAGAACTGCCTGTGCTGAGGTGCTCGAAACGTTTTCCACTTCTATCCATTTTGTATTGGAATCAATTAAGACAAAATAATATTTATTCTTAAACGGCCCTAAAAAATCGACATGAAGACGGGTCCAAGGCTCTGTCGGCCATGGCCAAGAGTGTAGCGGCGCGGGCGGCGGCTCACTGCGCTGCGACGAACAAGCGTTGCAATCGCGACATATTTTTTCTATGTCACTGTCTAATCCCTCCCACCATAAATAATTTCGAGCTATTTGTTTCATTTTTACTACGCCGATGTGACCGCTATGTAATTCACGTAGTACAGCACTTCTAAGAGTTTTGGGTATAATAACACGATAGCCCCAAACCAAGCAACCGTGTTCTAGAAACAAATTATCCTTTTTATTAAAGAATACTCGCTCGCTTCCATTTTGCATACGTTCTGGCCAGCCAAATTTTACATATCCAGCTATCTTTGTTAATTGACAATCTTTAAGAGTTTCAGCTTTAATTTCGTGAAACGTGATCGGTAATCGATATTCTATAAAATTAAAATAACTCCCTTCGAAAGTATCACTAGCATCTCTTACTGTCCGCTGCATAGGTAGACGCGAAAGGGCATCCGCAAAAACGTTTTTCGATGATGGGACGAATTCAATATCAAAATTATATGCAGCTAACTTAATTGCATATCGTTGTAAGCGACTTGCCGCTGTTTGTGGAATGCCTTTGTTTTTACCGAAAATAAAACTAAGAGCACGATGATCGCTACGCAGTAAAAAATGTCTACCGAACAAGTATTGGTGGTGCTTTGTTACGCCAAACACAATCGCTAACGCCTCTTTATCTAGTTGCGAGTAGTTGCGCTCATGAGCGTTTAGAGTGCGCGATGCACAGCTGACCGCGCGCTCTGAGCCGTCGGGATAGCGGTGCATTAGCACCGCGCCTAAACCGTACGCACTACTGTCCACAGAAAGTATTAACGGCAATTTATAATCATAATGCGCCAACACCGGACCACTGCTCAATATGTGTTTAATCTTTTTAAAGGCAATTTCACACCGTTTATCCCAAAACCATTTAACATCTTTTTTGAGCAAATCGTATAAGGGTTTTAATATGTCGCTTATATTAATACAAAATTTGGCATAAAAATTCACGAGCCCAAGAAAACTTTTTAATTGTGTTACATCTTTTGGGGTGGGAGCGGCCACAATCGCTTCCACTTTCTTATCATCTACGTGTAGGCCGTTCTTATCTATACGGTATCCTAAATATGTAACACTATCTTGAAAAAATTCGCATTTTGACAAGTTAACACGTAATCCCACATCTCTTAATCTACTCAAGACAGCTCTTAAGTTTTTAAGATTGCTTTCTTTATCTTTTCCAGAGCAACAAATATCATCTTGAAATACAACCGTTGACGGCAATCCATTAAGAATTTCTTCCATAATTTTCTGAAAATTTTCGGGTATACATTTAATTCCAAAAGGGACGCGCTTATAAACGAAAGTTCCTATATGTGTGGTTATTGCGGTCATCGGCTGAGATTCTTCTGTTAATACGAACTGTTGATAGGCGTGGGACAAGTCGAGTTTTGAAAATACCGTCCCTCCCGATAATGTAGCAAAAATCTCTTCTATGCGAGGAAGTGGATAATGAAAATCTTTTAATCGAGAGTTAATGGTTATTTTGTAGTCTCCACAAATGCGTATGTCTCCATTCTTTTTAATAACAGGAACAATTGGGGTTCCATAATCGGAACGCTCCACTTTGTAAATAACACCGTCGCTTTGCAAACGTTCTAGCTCTCGTTCTACTGGCGCCCGTAACGCGAGCGGCAGCGGACGCGCTTTAACAAAAACCGGAGTTTTATCTGCCAAATGTAACTGTATAGGAATTTTACATGTCCCAAGCCCATCGGTAAAAACATCGCAGAATTCTTTTCGCAAAATGTCAATAGGTTCTGTTAAACCATCGGATATATTGTAAAAATCATTTATGTTTACACCTAAAAGCCGTATCCAAGTACGACCCATTAAGAGGCGGACCACCGTTTTTAATTACAAAAAGTTGAAGATTTTCCGATCGCGCTCTGTAAGTAACTTGCACCACAATATATCCGACTGGTGTTATTACATTGCCGGTATATGACTTTAACGTTAGAGATTTTTTATGCAGTTGTACTTTAGAAAACAAAACATCATAGCATGACTTTGAAATAGCCGAAAACTTACAACCAGTATCAACTTCGAACTGCATTGAATAATTATTTATTTTTAAATTAATGTAATATGGGTTGTCCTCACCATCATAGGATAAATTATAAAAGTTTAGACTATCTTCTGTATCGGAGTCAACTAAAAAAAACTGACCTTTAGTTGTTCTTAATTGTTCTGATTCGCGATCACCTTCGAACTTACGGCACATAACTTTTAAATGTCCTTTCTCACCGCACTTATCACAATGATACGCCTTGAAACGGCACCTGGCTGCCGCATGACCAACTCTGCCACACCGCGGACATGGGCTACGTCGCACCGCTGCCGCCCCGGGGAACGCTGCCGGTGTAGATGAAACACGCGCATCGGCCGCACGATGTAGCTCGCGCTTCCCTGCCACCGCTGCCACGCGATGGATGCCATCGGATGGAACAGTGGCAATGCTGCCGCTGACCGCTGACGTTGCCGCATGCCTATCAGCCGCTTCTAACGCCAGGGCTAGTTCCACCGCCCGTTTATAATCCAAATCACGTTCAGCAAAAAGTCTAGATCTCATATCCTCGTGAAGGAGACCGGACACAAATTGATCTCTCAAATTAACTTCCAATGTCGTTCCAAAATTGCAAGTCTTGGCTAAGTGTTTCAAACATTGCAAATACTCGTTTACGGTCTCCCCCGAAACTTGCTTTCGTTGCCTGAAAACATGTCGTTCTGCAATTTCCGATCGTTGTGGCTCGAGATGCAGTTTCACAATTAACTCAAGTTCTTCGAAAGACTTTGCTTCAGGTAAATCGGGCGCGCATAGGTCACACATTAATTCGTAACAGGTTACCCCAACGTGAGTCACTAATGTGGCCACGTGTAACTCTTCCGGAATGTTATTGAGTACGATAAACTGTTTAATTCTTCTGCAATACGTATCCCAATTATGCGTCCCGACTTCAAACGTTTCAATCTTTCCAATAGGCATTGTAGCTGCTCCAAAAAGTACACGTACTATCTCTTTTTTTTTTTTTTTAAACAAAATCCTACCGACTGCGCCAATGTAATGTATCGAATGAAACACGGACTATTGCAAACTGATGTATTTTACCAAGACACAGATTATTGTGACAGTTTTTGCGGGTAGCATCGAATAAACTAATAAAAACATGACACATATAATATTCCTTGAATATAACGTTGGACGGACAATGTATGATTAACAAGTGCCCCGTAAATATAAATATTATTGTTTCGAATTTCATCGCAATGTGAATAAGGTGAGCAAACAAAGAGTTATTGTTTGCGTGTTCGACGAGTTAAAATCGATTAATCTATCGCCTGAATCTCTCACTCGCACAAATCGATTGTTATCTGGTAACATTACAATCTTGATGTCTTCTTACGACATTCATCGACGTGAGTAAAAAAAAAGAAACTAGACCGATGACATTAGTGCGTTATCATTCCACTTTCGCGCGCATTCGAGCGATGTCTTGGCATTATACCCGAAGCAATTCCGCCGACAAATGTATCGTACGCGTAAGGCGTCTATTTAAATTTGCCTTACGCTGTCGAGACGCGTATAAACTCAGCCGACGCGTCTTTATTGATTGATCGATCAATCTATTTCGAAAATAATCGGCACAATTTCGTTCGCGCTATCTATTTTATAAATAACTGCAAGCATGCCTCCCTTCGGATGGATAGTATTGTTATAATCACAAGCCATTTCGTCAATGCTTTTCTAACGTTAAAATAATGTGTTCATGTATCATATAATTACTTTTCCAGAGGAAGCACGCTTTGAATTAGAGGCAACCATAGTCGCTTCTTGTGACTAAATTTAGTAACACCCTCAACCAAGGCTGTTAATAGTATACTATATACTATATGCACTTTTCTATATATAATGCTTCACAAAACACACCTTTCTATGAATACTGATTGTAGGCGGCAAGGGAAAAACGCGCAAGCTTGGATAGCAGCGATGTGCGAGCAATAGTCGTGTTTCGGATATTTCTACGCGATCGGTTCGATTGATTGCATTCCATGTGAAGCTAGCTCCCAACGCCGGACGTGAGCGATTCCATCGGGCAGACAGATTATATCGGTGGCTTCTAAAAAATTCAGTCCCACTACTACGTGCCTAGTAGCCGTGATAGCTCAGTGTCCGGGCGCTCGCCTTTAATTCAATATACTCGAGAAATCTGAGTTCGATCCCCGGTGCAGGCACCAATGAAATTGTTAATTTTAAGTGCCGAATCTCGCGCTCAGCGGTGAAGTAAGACATCGTGAGGAAACCTGCATATTTTCGAAATAATAACAAAAAAAACATTTCGAGGATATATGAAGTCCGCCAATTCCAAGCCGAGTGGGGCCGCGTGGTGGACTATGCCCTGATACCCTATGTACAGAGGAGGCCTTTGCCCAGCAGTGGGACATGTATAGGCTGATACTCTACTACTACGTGCGTCTTATCGATCACAGCAGGCACCGACGAGTATGTTGTTAAATTTCATATGAGTCACGTTCTTTCCTTAATCGAGATAGAAGTGTTAAGCTAGTAAATTGAAAATCAAGTAACGAGGACGACTTCAAGGTGTTGGATTCATCTTTTTCTTATGTAAGAAGATGGCGAACGAGCTGGCGGTTCACCTGATGTTAAGTGATAATCTTAGATGCGTTGCCACCTTTTAATAAAAGCCGCAGATAACTAACTCACCAAACGAAACGCAGAAGTATAACACTTCTACTTAACGCCGGTCTTCTGCGAGGTCGTGGTACTTACCCGGACGGACCTGCCCATCCGTGCAACAGAGAAGACTGCTGCTTGGCCCTACCACAGTTAAACATAGAAAGGCATAGGATGAAGCGGATATATTTCGCGTTGGAATTAACCAACATTATTCATCGCCGTGACTATTAACATGTTGATTTTCGTTGGGTCTTCGATAACACTATATAGGTCACGTAAAACGAGAGAATTCTCGTTCTTAATACTGAAATACTGTGCGTTTTGTGGTCGGTAAATAACACATGACAACATTACAATGGCGACTGTTGTTCGCGATTTAATTTTAATCCTTCGAATTCGCGAGATGTTAAACAGAGGACATTGTTTACTCTGTGTAACTTAGCTTGTACTTACACCGGAAGTGAACTAGTAGTGCGATTAACTTAACTGGAACTTAACTAAGTCGCACTTGGACATTTGTTTTGTAGTCGAATGTTCCTGATAAAAATTTTGTCGACGAGTAAATATTTAAATATTTTGGGACATATTTTTCCACAACATACTCTAATCCTGAACTATGCAACACTTGTACTATGGGTAAACATACTTTTCTTTTATAAATAAATACATAATATACACATATAAACTCCCAGACACTAGAAAAACACTATGTTAATCACACTATATTATTCCAGTAGTGGGGATCGAACCCACACCCTCTGGCGCAGGAGGCAGGTACACTAAACACTACGCCATGCGGGTCGTCAACAAATAATACTGTGCTATTCAATTTAATTAGCTGACAAACTGGTTTGTGCTCGACTACTACCCCACCCGAAGGTAAGAAAATGGTAATTTTAGTGTGAATAATGTGTCTTTGAGACAACCATGTCCCAATTACAATCGTGGGCCATCATTCCTTGTCTTATATCTGTCGCCGAGATGTCACTTATTTTCTTTTCTTATCATTTTGAATACGTAACCGATCTAAGCAAAATACATTCGTTATTTTCGTGTTCAAGCCACTTCGCATACTTATTTTTATTTGGCTCTTCCTTAAGAATACTGAGTATTAAAAAATACTGAAACACCTCTCGAAGGATTGCTAATAAATAAAAAAAAATAGATTTTATGATTATTCAAATTATTCAAATTACTAAGGTTTACCCTTGAGTAAAGTTTAAAACGCTCGTTGTGGCTATGTTGAACTTGTGTCATTTGAATATACTCAATTTCCTTAACTACGCATTTTCTTACGACACTGGGCAGCACCATAGCGTAAGCTGAGGTATTGGACTAACCACAGCGTGGTATGGAATAGAATTTCGATCAGTGCGTACTAAAGATAGGCACCCATCTGAGAAAGCAGTAACGGTGTCTTATTTGTTGTAGAACATAAAATGGGGCCGAACTTGTAGAAGTTAAACGAGATCAGAGTGCGCAAGTCCACAGCACGTCCGCTCCAAATCTGACACGCTACGGGATCACGTCGTGCACGAGTAATGGGGTGGGCAGGACGATGGATCCAACGCTGATGTAGTGAATTTATTTATACTATAGCGGCTCGTTAGGGAAACTTAACTTGTTTTAAACATCGTTCGTTAATTGGGATAGTACTTGGATGGTAAAGACTACTTGTCTTGTCTGCAGCGACCATGTTTACAGAGCTTTCTAAATTGAAAGATACAGAATTCATTTGAGACATACAAACAAAATTCAATACGTGCAATTACTTTTTTAAAACATACCAAAACATGGTATCAATAAACTACGCATTGCCCATAAAGGGTCTCAGATGGGAATATTTTCGTTTATGTTATTTATTTATTTATTCATTTTATTTATTTGGTTTACCAGCAATTGTTACATTTATACATTCATTAGAATTAGTACACAATATATTTCTATAGCTAAATGCACAATTAATTAAAGGTAAACACCACATGCGAATTATATCAAGTAACATCAATAAACTTAACAATAAGAAATGTGTACAGAATACAATAAAAAAAAGGTAGTAAAAAAGAGTTTTTAAAAATTTTTGACACTTAATTAGAAATATATATGCTATACGACTAATCTACTCATCGACAATGGTTTCTTGCAAGTGCTTACGAAAGGTATTGAGACTAACACAGCATGAATGTCAGTTGATTTTCCGTAATTATTCAAAAGTCGGCTCGCTCTGGGGACAAACGAGCTTGAGCCCAATACTGTTGTGCGCAAAGGTTGAACCAATGGTTGGATTTCGGTTCTAGGTAGCCTATTCGGTACATTGAATCTAAATTTACTTAACAGGTTAGGACAATCTATTTTATTGTTAAATAATATGTTTAAAGTTTGTGTTATTATAAATTTCTATTAAAATATGTAGAAAAAAGTACGAAAAGATTTTTGCTGCTGTGGGAATCGAACCCACGTCTTTGACCACCGCCTCGATTCACGAATCGCAGGCACTTTAAAAAATTAATATAATAAATCTTTAGTCGAATTTAATTTTATAATTATGAGCACTTAACAATGACAGGCATCGCGTTTATTGTGATTATGGAAGTGCCTTCTAATTGTGGGTTAAAACCCTATGGGTATCGAGAATGGTTTGCGCGAGATACGATAAATGAGTTATATAAACGTAAGGAATCTGTTCAAAACATTTCTCAGCCGAAGCCACACGCCAGGCCACGCGTGAAATCGCGTAAACAGTTCCGGCGAGCTCAGGAAACGTATCGACATCTTCCCGTATTAAAACTCGCGGCGCCCATGGGAAATTATGTCGACAGGCTGAGAACTCAAAGTTGAAATTGCCGAGAGCTCTTGTGCTCACCGATGTGGTCGAATTTAATAGGTGCCTCTTACCTATCATGCAGTGAAATTGGAGTTATATTATAACAATTCGAACTTGAGGGGATTAATTTGATATCCAATTTGCAAGTGCCGTCAATCATAGTGAGTTGTATCCGAGATACTAACAGATTCTTAGCACTCCAAAGGCAGCAAGCACAACCTATCAACAACTGAAAATCTCCTGCTACGAGAATACGATGGAACTTTAGTAGCTATCATACCATACGATCAGCAGCACAGGATACGACCTACCCTCGCTGAATTGAATGGAGAAAACATCCAGTCAACCGAATAGCCGTGATACGATCGCCTTTAATTCAATACACTCGAGCAAGACTAGTTCAATTCCGGTTCCGGCATCAATGTAATTTTTAATTTTACGTGCTCTCTTATCGCAGCGGAGAAGTAAAATATCGTGGGGAAACCTGCATATTTTCGAAATGACATCAAAAGATATGTGAAATTCGACAATCCGCAGTGGGGCGTGGGACATGTATAGGCTGTTACTTTACTATACAATGTAAAAACCCTGTGTTTTGTGACATCTATTATTTAATTTCTCCAAAAATAGATCATTCCTATTGCTAGACATCTTCTTCTATATTATAAAGAGGAAAGATTTGAATGTTTGTATGTATTGAATAGGCTCCGAAACTACTGAACCGATTTGAAAAATTCTTTCACTGTTGGGAAGCTACATTATCCCCGCTTGATATAGGCTATATTATATTTAAAAAAAAATAGGGATCCTTACTAAAACTTCAATAATGTAACACAAAGTGTACAAAAATTACCTAAAATATTCTTTACATCGCGTGCGCTGCGAAAACTATTGATGATAGAATAAAATAATGTACTACGAATTTGCAGAACACATCATTATTTCCAAAAAGTGTCGCGAGAGCATATGTCTAACTATTATAGTTATGTCACAATAAGTGTTCGTTTATTTTAAAATTTTGATTGAAATGCAGCCGCTAGAAAAGGCTCTTCATTTGTATCTTGGTATTAATCCTTGTATATAAAAATAAATTACTTCATATTAAAGACTGTTTCAATAGCTTTATATTACTTTTCGAATTATTAATTTCGGACATTCCATTCGAAAGATATCACAAGTTTAAAATGTTAGTATTTTGTAATTTAACTATCCAAACAGCTTAGTGACTGACTTAGTAGTTCTTATAATTTTTCAATTACATTTATAGTGGTTATTCCTGTTCAACAGTTTAATTTATTTTATCATTTTAAATTGCCCAAAAGGTCAAGATCTCATCTTTCTAGAAATAGTTCCCAGGCGAGGGCATCAAAAATACGTCGTAATGAGGTATCTTTACCGGAAAGTGTAAATCGTTTTACAAGTCGGAGAGAGCCAAATGGAGCGGCTTAAAGAGCATAATAATATAAATATACAAATTCACACTAGGGAGTCGAGTTTCGAGCGTTCCCAACGCCTACGAGATTAGAGGGAAAGACAACAAACGTCAACGATTAGAGTTCGTAATCGACTTCTAGCTCACAGTAACAGATCAGCTTTAATGCATTAAGCTCAACAGTCTTTTGTCCAAATCGAAGCCATGAATAAGATCTGCTCTAAGTGTTCTGCCAAAAAATGGGTCGATGAACCAAATGGTATGTGCTGTGCTTCTGGAAAAGTTAGTCTCCCCCATATTGAGGAGCCACCACTGCCAATAAAAAATCTTTTGACGAATAATCATCTGGACATTTTTAACCAAAATTCGAAAGTGCAAATGATTTCGTTTAGCGTGAACTTTTAAATTAGAGGGACAAGTATACAAGTTGTCATTATCCTCCTGCCCCTATCCCATCTAGGTGGGGTCGGCACAACATGAATCATGTTGTAAGCGGTTTTGGCTATATTTTTACAACCAGCCGCCTGCTTGACGTCAACCCTCCTTGAGAAACAAATACCCAGATCAAATTTCAACCGTGTAACTATCATGGTTCATGAGATCCAGCCTGTTGACAAAGGGACAAACGGACAGCGGAGTCTTAGTAATAGGGTCCCGTTTTACCCTTTGGGTACGGAACCCTAAAAAGGCCCTAGAGATATACTGTTGCACGGTAGACACGGCCAACTTAAAAGGGTCTCTGAGTTACACCGATTGTATGATCCACTAAAATATCTCTTAATAGTCGTAATAGGAGAAAACGGTTAATATTTGACTATTCCTCAGCAAGGTACTGTGTGTAACATAACTGTGACATGCATGCAATTTTATGCATTTAGGTTGATGGTTAGAGCTACCTGTCTTAATCCATTACATTATTACTGGGACTTATTAGGGTTCCGTACCCAAAGGGTAAAACGGCACCCTATTACTACGACTCCGCTGTCCGTCTGTATGTCCGTATGTCTGTTCATATGTCACCAGGCTGTATCTCATGAACCGTGATAGTTAGACAGTTGAAATTTTCACAAACGATGTATTTCGTTGTCATTTGTTGCCGCTATAACAACAAATACTAAAAAACAAACATTGTAAATAAGAGGGGCTCCCATAAAACAGACATGATTTTTTTGCCGGTTTTATAGATAATGTTCACAGTAGTAGTGTTTTTGTCAATATTTAAGTGCAATACTTCTATATTGATTAAAGATATTAAAACATGATTTTTTTTAATGTGATAGAGTGGCAAATGAGCTGGCGGTTCACCTGATGTTAAGTAATAACCTATAGGGTTGCAAATGAGTTGCCATCTTCAAATAAAGTGGGCCCCGGCTACCTCTCTCACCAGACGAAACGTAAAAGTATAACAATTCTATTTTACCCCGGTTTTCTGTATTGTTACCCGTGTGAAGCCGGGGCGGGCCGCTAGTTAGTTCATAATAAACAAGTAGACACGTATAGTCGTATATAAGCTTGTTAATGTCCATAAAACAAACACACACCTTAACAACAATCAATTAAACACGCTGTGTCCTTCCAGTGAGTTAGTCTTTCTCGAGCAAGTCACCAATCTATTGAAGGTACGCTCAACTGGAAAACAAAGTTAATTAGATTAAATTTTACAGAATACAAAATAGGAGTTAAAACCGAATTAATATCACTTTGTGAAATTCAGGACAATAGAACACGGAGATAAGTGAAGGAAGAGCAAAGATATTATATACAAATACGAGGTAGATGTGACACTAGTGCACCAAAGCTGAGGCACTGAAATTACTCCAATTGGTGTAATATTGCAACTCTATAGACTGCTATCCCTTTCCGTATCGTACGTTCTATATCATGTGTCGCATTCACTTGTATATGTGATATAATGTAAAGCGGAACAATATAACGCCACGCAGTATGTAGATGCGTCATATTTATTAAAACATCATTGATGAGGTGTTTTATAAAACTCCATTTGATGATACCGCTTGCCTGAATACTTGGGTTGTCATTCCGCGCTTCAAACAAGCATCTTGCCTCAACTTGCATTAATCGCACAGCAAAGGACCAATTCTCTCTGAACACCATGTAGGTGTCTCCAAGAAAAGAGTCATTAGGTAATGTATTTAAGACGTGATGAATGCATTATATCATCATTTGTAGACAAATCTGTGACTGGACTGACTACCGTTTGTGTGTGAGTACAAAAGCCGTGTGTAAAAACAGTTAAGAGATCCATACATTACGTCAATCAAACAAGAAAATTTTAATATTAAATGAACGTTATTAGTCACTTTTGGGACAATGAAATCATTTTATTTAATACATTTCCCTAACGTGCACCTATTTTAAACTGACATTTGATACTTTATACGAAAATGAAAAATCTTTTAGTGCAAGACTTTTGTATAATGAAAGGGAATTATTTACAACTCAATCATGGATCGACATTCCATGAAATTAACCGCACCAAAATTATACCGAAACATCATACCAACAAGTCCTTTTTTTATTAACAAAACAAAACCGACTTTAAATATCCCGCTCTGTATTCATTTTATAACTGATTAGGATTTCCCCAAGTGTCTCCGGATCTCATGATCCAATATCGGTGAAATTAATATGGGACCACACGGGAAGCAGGTTTCAAATAAAAAAAAGAATCATCAAAATCGGCTCACTCTGTCGAAAGTTCTGAGGTAACAAATATAAAAAGATAAAGTAGAATTGAGAACCTCCTTCTTTTTTGTAGTCGGTTGAAATAGACCAGACACGCACTACCAAATTCACGATAATAATACGCAAATATGTGCCTGTGCCGCAATTAAACGCCAAATGCCAAAACCGTGGTACCTACCAATTCCAATAAAATCGCTACAATAAAATTCACGTCCCGTTAAAAACACAAGTTAAAACCTTCGATACTAGGACGTCCGACGCGGCGTCCCATCTGTATGAGTAACCGATACAGATTGGCGATCGGGCCAACTAAAAACTAATTTGGAGCCGAAACTAAATCCAGTTGTAGAAGTCGGGGGGTCAGGGAGGACCCCGGCAACTTGCCGCACCTGCCGCCTGATGCAATTCCAATGCCAACTTTCCGAGTTAGGGTGGGCTGTACTCGTTAAGACGGCGGAGTAGGGTTGCTTGAATAATTAGTTGAGTCTAACTCTATTATTGAAACTTTCGCTGTGAACCCTACTATACTCGTATTACGTGTCCACCAAAAATCACTTGAAATTGCTTAACTTAGTTATTTCAAAGATAGATTGAGGCACTTTTTAACAGGCATACATTATTTAAAAAAACCGAACTACAATAAATATACTAATTATTCCCCTATTTTTACGCGGTCACCATATTGAAATAGTATACGCTATGTGCCTCCCATAACTAATAAGCATCTAATGACATAATGAGTACCATCGCGACAACAAATGAACACACATATAGGGGATAACTTTTTAAAGTTGTATTAAACATTTAAATTCTTTAAATATCAATATTTACAGAGTTATTAAATTTTCCAAAACAAAGAATTTTAGAACACCCTCACCTATAAAAGCGTAACGTAAAGTTCATTTGTAAAGGTCACAGAGCATATGAATGGATTGAATGAATTTAAAAGAGACAAAACATACTGTTAGAAGGAGAGGCTTGTAATACGACCCTGTGGCGCGAGTTGTATAGGATGTTACAAATTTTGTTTCTTTTTTACTTAATTAGTTTGTTTGAAAAATATTTTTTTTAATTATGGATTTTGTTTAACGTTAATATTTTTTTATGATTATTGGCACGTAGCGTTAGATGTGTGTTCATTTATTGTCGCGATGGTAACGACACGCTGTATAGTAACATATTATAAGGGCAAGACAAGCCTATTACTCCCTTATATCTCAAAACAAATCAGTTCGAAACTAGCAAGAAATAACTCGGTACAAACTTCCGTATACCGCAACGGCAATTGACCGCACCTTTTTGTCACCATCCTCAGCCGTCTTTGTCTTCACAGCTTACGTTACTCGGTGAGAGCACGATTGCTGTGCAGTATTCACTTCGGCACATCTTGGGGCCGTCACAAAAACACCCAGCCGTAGCTTCGGGTCAGGAAGCCGTCGAGGGCGAAGTGAAACTTCGGCCTCAGCCACACCCGACGGAGATAGTTCGCAAACTCTCTTAGTCGACTCCGCGCACTAATTGATTGTTTTGTTTCGGCGTAACGATGGAACTGAGGCTATTAGCGAGAGCACAAACTGCCAACTTTATTCACCTCCACAACGGCCAAAAGGTCCGGTTTCGTGTCGATGGACGTTTTAGTGTTTATGTGGCAGTTAGATAACGTTATAGTATCCGAAATTTGGTATGTTTTTTTAACTCCTCATGATTTTTTCACTGTTCTAACTTTGACTGTTATTACCTAACAATTGCTAGATTTATTTACAATCGAGCGCTTCGCTAAAGTTTTAATCAGCCTGTTTGCACTCACTGGTTATATAACATACACAGTTTTTAATGAAAGCAACACACTGCTTGTTTTTAAACAAATTTAATTAATTCTCAAAGTTACCATTCCCAATCTAGTTTCATTCAAAAACATCTCACGCGTGCGTCCGACGCGGAGCATTAATTTCACGAAGAATTCCTGGCAAATTAAATTAAGCATTCACCGGTTCAAAACAAAGCTGCTTATTTCCCAGCGTTTAACTCCATACCACGCTATCCGACGACGTCACATTCCGGCGACATTATGATAATCTTTTAGAAATGCACCGAAGAGCGAGCCTCGTAGAACTCTCTGGAAACAAAAGCATCACGAAAACTAATCAAGTTCGCGACAGAATGTAGTCGAAATAAAAGTTGAACGCTCTCCAACCGAATTTAAATTTCGCAAGCGCAATTTGGCGCGTAGCTCGGCGGCCATTTTTGAAACGATGCACGCTGAAAATGCACGAGCGATTCTACGGTGGAAGTAAATAATATATAGGTGCAGAACACAATACCTGTAATGTACAACACCATGATGTAGTTTAATATACACATCTTGAATATTGAATATTTTTGTAATTATCATAATTATTATTTATTGTGAACATTTGAAACCACAATCTTGGAAACTTTTCTTGACTTAGATCATAACAATTTAATCAACGATTCTAACAATTGAGATGAACTTCATTAAGTTATGCTCGGTCTTCTTATGAAGCTCAGTTAATAGTCAAACGCATAATCAACGCAGGCGCCGTGAATCTGGAATGGCCAAATACGCCACAATATTATGTATATGAAAATAAACGTGTCATAATGTATGAAATTTATGTGCTCATTTATGTTTACGGTAAAAAAATTGTCATGTTCAGGAAGAAGCAATCTCATTGGAAAGTGGAAAGTATTAGCTATAATAACTGTTTACTAAACTTTATGTCTTTCAGCCTGTGTTCACTTAAATAATCGGTAGGACCCTGGTTCTTAGACGACCCGTTTAGCGTAGTTGTTATTGACCCTGCCTCTTGTGCCAGAGGGTGTGCGTTCGATCCCCACTACCTGAAAAGTATTGTGTGATGAACATCGTGTTTTTCTAGTGTCTGGGTCTTTATATATGTATAATATGTATTTATTTACAAGATAAAAATTATATTAAGTATGTTTAGCAGTTATGTAGTACCCATAGTACAAGCGTTGCTTAGTTTGGGACTAGAGTTGTGTAAAAATGTGCCGTAAAATATTTATTTATTCTACATTTATTCCGCAGTCAAGAATTTAGCCTGCGTGACTTTGCCATAATGACCACCAAAAATTACAATCAACAGGTATGACCAAATAAGATTAAGCGATAATCCGATCTTCAAGCTCTACCCTCAAGATAAAATTTAATTGGTAACAGTATACCTTAAACGAAATGCAATATGTTTTGTTAACGGTAATTGCGCAGTTTGTGTATAGGGCCTGAAGTCGTTTGGGAGATCCCAACGGTACCGGCTTTCAGCGACGTCCGAAAGTCATTTGTGTCAGGCAATTTGCTTCTTAATGGTGTTTCACGGTAAGGTGGAGGTCAATTTTGTCGAGACTCGAAAATTAACCTTTCTATCGATTTAATAGACTTTTGTTTGTATAATTTTTGTAGCAGTTCTTGTCCAATGCTCGGTGACAGCTTGAACACCGTCTCGTTTTATAATTAACAAACTTGATGAAACGTGGGGTAACTATGTTTGTCAACCCCTATACAGGCAACAATTTGTGGTTGCCCACTAATCATTCAGTAAACACACTTTAACTGCATATCATTAACATATTAAAGACAAATAAATAAGGATGAACTTACATGAATTTAGTGTGTTTGCTCCCTCACCGCATTGGCTGTAGGCATTTCAATTAAATTCAGAGTGCAGATCGCGTATACGGTAGATTAAAAGACTACGATATAGAAAAGAACCTCGTTGGCTAAGCTACCGTTACTACCGTTAAAAGCCAGCATGAATACATGCGTTGATGCATACGAGTTGAGCAATCAATGCTAGTGACTATCAAACCGCAAAGTCCTGGAATCTAGAACAGCCCGGTACCTAAGCAGAGTCGGATATCCGTCTGTGGTCGGTTGCCTTTCCTTTGAAATCAAAACCCTCTCTGGCAGCAGCGATGGGGCGGAGTGAAATCGCTGATATATCAAATAAACCATATACAATTCTAGATAGAAGCAAACACCAAGAGGCATTGAGGAGCAAATTCGATCACAGATAAGAGAAAACTTATTTTTGAAGTTATACTACGTTTGGCGCGTTAGGGAAAAATGATGAGAATAAATTTTTACGATCACTAAAAAGCGAAACCCTGAAGATAGCTAGATATCTACGTATGTTTGCGTGAGGACTGACAACTGTATTCAGGATATTTATTTTGTAATATTTAAATAAACTTTATTTAACTAGATAATGTGTTATAATAAAACTTTCAATGTATTAAATGCCTTTTTTCTATTGCTGGTGTCGTTTTTTTCTACAAACGTAGAATAAGGCGAAAGGTGACATTTTTGAAAAGATTTTATCTTGTTACGCCAAAGAAGTATAACTTCTAACGCAATACATATCTATCTAACTCTTAGTAATCTTAGTAATAGGATCCCGTTTTACCCTTTGGCTACGGAACCCTAAACCAAATGACGATTAAACGAAATATCATCATCATCATTTCAGCCTGTTTGAGTCCACTGCTGAACATAGGCCTCCCCCATAGACTGCCATGAAGTACGATCCTGAGCCACCTGCATCCATCGACTTCCCGCACATTTGCACAGGTCGAAATATATATCTCACTTATTATACAAGAGTTCCCCGATATGTCTGCAGAGTCCAGCGTCAAATATAATCGATACCGAATACCAAAATAGAAATGGACAGATCGACGATCGTTTTTTTTTCTATATCCCGCATCTCACTCCCGCTCGACCGTCATTGTGGCCATTGTCCCGTGCACGGAGATTTGAAACGCAGTTGCTTTCAAGAGAACAGAACAGGAGTTCCTGTACCGAACTACTGGCCCAGAAAGAGAAGTGAATCGAATAGAAAAAGAAAAAGAAAAAAAAAATGACCATCGACACGGATGCGTCGCGCTTTTGACGGCGGGAAAAGTTTGCGGAGCGTGGTTTGGGCCCGATGGATTTTTACATAGGCCAGTTTTAGCTTCGGATAGCGTGGAAAAGTGCAGAGCCCTCATACTGCGTAGGTACTGCTTTCAAATTCGTGTCAAACACTGCGGCCGTGTTAGCTAAATTCGATTTTTGTTTAACCTAGCATAAACTTTACTTTTATTTTTACGTTGTAGCACCAGATTATTTTGTTAATTTACGGCACATCACGTATCTAAACGCCCGAGTTTCGTCGCCCTACTTTCATAATTGGTACTAACATAGGTTACTCAGGTTGATCAGGTAGGTAATCATGGATTATTGTTGCAAGCAACATTCTTCGAGAATGCATATCCTTAAATCGTTGATAAAATACTGATATAACTAGAGGAACACAAACATTTTATCGTACTGATATTGGGATTACTTTGATGCTATAAAAGCAGCTGCTCTCAAAGATTTATGACTAAGTATTATGACGCCTATTTATGACTAAAATAAACCGTAAATAATTGCACATAAAACGTGTCAAGTGTAAACCGCAGAGATTCAAATTCGGAGTTTCAGTTCTTATTTATAGCCCCTATACCTGTCCATTATAGGCGGTTATTTTCTTTTTATGCGAAAAGTTGGCAACTGAGAGGGCGGTACAGCTGATGTTAAGCGATTACAGCCGCCAACGGACAGCTACAACACCCGTGGGATTGCAGATGTGTTGGCCCACAACATTAAAAAGTGGGCTAGCCAGGGCCCACGCACTCACCTACCACAGTAGACAACATAGCCATGCAAAAATCGTATGTACGTTGAAGTAATTAGCAAAAAGAGGCAGTTTAATAGCGCAAGTGGCGGGAACGTTTCAGTTTACATTGTGATAAGCCCAGAACACGCGAGAGGGCGACCGTTCGCGCGCTCAAAAATCATCTTTAAACCCAAGAAGTTAAGAGCTAGATTGCGTTGCCGCCTCAAAGTGGTATTTAGAAAACAGAGCGAGCCACAAACGATGCTAAACAAACACACAAGTAAGTTGATGTGAAATGTTTGATTGCTAAATATTTTCTGGTTGCATTATGCGAGTGAAATGAAATTGAGTTTGTTCACGGAAGAAATGTTAAAGTAAGACTGTCTTACTATGAGGATATTTAAAAAACCGGCCAAGTGCGAGTCGGACTCGCGCACGAAGCGTTCCGTATCATTATCTATAAAAACGGCAAAAAAATCGTGTCTCTTGTAGGAGCCCCCACTTAAATATTTTTTATTCTGTTTTTTTAGTATTTGTTGTTATAACGGCTACAGAAATATGTCATCTGTGAAAATTTCAACTGTCTAACTATTACGGTTAATAAGATACAGCCTGGTGACAGACGGACGGACAGATGGACAGACAGACAGCGGAGTCTTAGTAATAGGGTCCCGTTTTACCCGAATGACGATTGTGTATTAGAAGATTCACAAGTAACATTCACAACCATAGGAGTGTTCTCTATGAAAATGATAAGCGTTAGAGCTACATTTTAGTGCCATAAACAATATACACTCCTTTAACGAATAATGAACATCATTATATTTGTGAACAACTTTTTATCACTACATAGTATAAAACAAAGTCATCCCGCTGTCTGTTTGTCCCTATGTTTGCTCTTTAAAACAACACAACGGATCTTGATACGGTTTTTTTTTTACACGGGTACAATGTACACATTGCACCCGTGCGAAGCCGGGACGGGTCGCTAGTATACAATATTCTAACAATACTAGTTAAACCAATCTTTTCGTTCGGATATTAAAGGTTTCCTCACGACCGTTCGCGTTCCAACAATTAAAAGGGGCGGATATTGGGACGAAGACGAGGTGTTTACGCCATTAATTCGACGGACACGCGCGCGCGGGTCGACCGCAAACAGTATAAATAACCGTGGGGCCCGTATCGGCCACCGATATGGCTGGGGGTCCGAATTAATCGCCCCCCGAGATGGGACCTCTAAATAAATCGAGAAACTTAACGGCCACTCCGCGCTGACCGGTTATAGCTCCAGCGTCTTTAACCCTAACTGCGTATTTAAAGTAATAAAGCAGAGAATATACGAGCTAACCCACTGCTGGGCAAGGATTTACTGTTGGAGCATAGACCTTTACGCCGCCTTCAGTAAACTTTCTGAATCTGTTAATAATATTTCTCACGTATACTGGTTTCCTCAATGTAAACTTTCCGGAAAACACTAATATACACACAGTAAATGAGCTTTGAAAATTGCAATTAATAATTTCACACATTGGCTAAAGTGCCGTGATAGCTCAGTGTACGGGCACTCGCCATTAATTCAATATACTCGAGCAACCTGAGTTCGATCCCCGGTGCCGGCACCAATGAAGTTTTTAACTTTAAGTGCTGACTCATCACGTGCTCCGCGGTGAAGGAAAACATCGCGAGGAAACCTGCATATTTTCGAAATAATAACAAAAAAAAATATTTCGAAGATATGTGAAGTCCGCCAATCCGCAGTGGGGCCGCATGGTGGACTATGCCCTGATATCCTCTGTATAGAGGAGGCCTTTGCCCAGCCCACTGCTGGGCAAAGGCCTCCTCATGGACATGTATAGGCTGTTACTTTACTTTTTTTTATTGGCTAAAGTGGCTTTAGGTTTCGATTTATACACCGAAAATTTTCAACGTGTAGATACTTTGCGTCCCCGATTTCATTTATATAAATAACCGATATATCTTGGTGCGAGGGCCGTTTTTAAGATCAAAAACTTTATTGGTACCTCATTCCATCGAGCCCCATAAATCGACGTACATCTGATACGGACGTGATGCAACGATATTGATGATTAGTGTATCGAAAACCACATAGAAACACACCATTGGGTCGCCACTGCCTGAATAAGAAAGTCGTTTAGAACATATTTGGATACGGAATCAGATAACCGTCTCAGCGTGTCAGCTAATGTACCGTTAATGGCCAAATAGTCCTAATTTGTACTGGAGACGACTAAAATTGTAGTATCATTTTGTAAAAAAAATAGATATAAGAGAATCGGACCTTTTAAGGACTCATTTAAATAATATTCCAAAATATTTATGTATTTGATGTAAAATAAATATTTATACTATTCACGGTGTAGGTCAAAAACATTTGTCAAACAAAAGTCGCTTTGTAACATTTGTTTAATAACAGAGTAAATACAATTGTTTGTTGTACAACAAATTGCCCAACTTTTAATATAGTTTGGTGGCGAAGTTACATTCACTTATATTGTTTAACTTGTATTGTATTTTACGAACAACAGGTTTGATGACTCCGTAGCGCAGTTGCCAAGGTACTGGCTTCGGCTTCGAGGGTTGTGGATTCGATACCCGCACAGGACAACTATTTGAGCGACCCACAGATTTGTTGTTTCGGATCTGGGTGTTTGTCCACAAGAAATTTATGTTTTAAAAACGTCCTTACAACACAGGATAATGTTATCCTAAAGTAAGGGCAATGATTAACGAAAAAAAAGAAAAGACAAAATAACAAACAAAACACATTTATAGTGATGTACACTCGTTATTCAACATCGAGATGTCTCAGCGGGCGCGTTAATTTAGTGCGGAGATAGGGGCGGCGCCGGGTTCGATTCTGGTGCCGTAAACGGTCTGCGGTCCCATATATCGCTGGCTCGACGTGTGCGCTCGTCCGGGGCTCCTTAACAGACCGAGTGGCAACTAAATGGCGCCCACACAAGTTATTGCAACCTCCTGATCTATGTGCACGTGAAATGCGACCCCTAGTGTGGGGTCTTAGTTCATTGGGTGATTTTATTTTGGTTATTTCAACCAATCTCGGCGGAATATCGTGTCTTTTTCGTAGGAAAGCAAAGGTAAGCCTTTAAATACATTATTTCTATTTTAATGCAAAGAATATCGACACTTTTACTAAAATGAAAAGTAGACTTAGGTTAGTCACAAACATCAGAGATAATCAATTATTCGAATAAATATCTTCATATATTATGTCTTAGATATGGATGAAATTGTTGTTTTGCATTTTCAGAACTTGTTCGTTTTATAAAAAAAAAATTATGCGATTCTCTCTGTCTGTCACCAGGCTGTATCTCATGAACCGTGATAGTTAGATAGTTGATATTTTCACAAATGATGTATTTCTGTTGCCGCTGTAACAACAAATACTAAAAAACAGAATGAAAATTTTATAAGGGGCTCCCGTACAACAGACATGTTTTTATCGCCGTTTTTTATAGGTACGGAACCCTTCGAGTCCGACTCGCAACAGGCCGTTTTTTTTATTGTGCTCTCTCAAAATAGCGAATTATTGCTTCATCACTGCAAATGATTGGAGCAAGGGTTCATATCCACACATGTAGATGTCAATTTTGTTGCACATTTCTATTACATCCATTATTACTTTCTTTGTATTATTTCACTCCACTATAAGTTTCAGCAAATTTTGCAGAGTGCTCTATATTCCGTCTATTTTACTCCGCTTTACAATAATTGGGAAATACATAATATATCCAAACTTTTTGTATAAATGTTACGCTTTCAGTCCTTAGACTTCATCGAACATAAAACCGGTGCGTTCGATGGAGTCTAAGGAGTGAAAGCGTAACACCAATTACACAAAAAGTTTAGATATATGTATTTCCCAATTTATCTAAACGCGGATAAAGCGCCACAAATTCTCCAGATTTTTATTGACAAAGCATAATATCATTATAACGGTTAATAAAATGGACTTTTCCTCTTCGTTAAATAGTTGACAAAGAACCGGGGTCACTAATTAAACAGTGATGTCCATTGTTAAATAACCAGTCGTTTTAATTCGCTTTATAATAATTTAATATTTATAATTTCCAACGGGGCAATTTGCCCTAATTAAAAGTACAGTTTCAATGAATAATCTTAATACACATAAAGTAAGGCATTGTCTTGTCTCTTAAATGCTACTCTCCAATGTCTGGAGAAGATTAATTGCATCGCTGAGAACGAGAGACGACTCACTTAGATGCATTGATGTTGAAGAAGTGATGCAGATGACAATCCGTATTTACGGCATTCTTATGGAGGTAGTGTAAAAATGAACCATCATTTTAGGTAAGGTTTAAGGTAGGCAGGTAGGTCTCTTTCTGAATATATTTATATTTGTTAATCTATAATTATATAGTATTATATCTATCTACTATTCGATTATAATCTCATATTTATTTCAATGTGTACATAGCAGGATAATAGTCTAAGGTTAATCCAAATCGATTGGTCTGCTACGAAACTAAGAAACTTCCGACTCTAGTTATTTCCTTTGAGCACCGCCATCTAAATAGGGGTTTGTTAGAAGTAATATAAAGTTTGAATTGCAAATTTTTGTAGATAAATGAACAAAAACCTTTGGCGCTGCGGGATTCGAACGTGCGAATCCTGGTTTCGCGACCAGATGCTTTACCAAATAAACTAAGCTGCCTCACGGCGTGAAAATCTCGACATCTATCTACGTACGTTCCATTGCATTTTTAGCAATGCTTGGCGTATCTAGTGTGCATACTTTACAGCGCACAACACCTTACAAATGACATTCAACGAAAGTATTTGTAACGAGTGATGTCGCCAAAAAATCAATATAAAGGTTACTACCGTTCGTTCTGATTACAATTTTTGCGTAAAATAGCCGTGAAAGCTTCATTCATTCATGTATTTATTTACAAAAGAAAAGTATGTTTAAGTATATTTATCAGTTTTCTAGTACCCATAGTACAAGCTTTGCTTAGTTTGGGACTGGAAAATGTTGTGTAAAAAATGTGTCCTAAATATATATTTGTCGCGTAATATTACTCCTAGGGTTTAACATACAAAGTTTCGAAATGTCGAATAAAACTGCATTACAGTTCATCACATGGCCACAACAATGGATTCGATTTCCATAGCAGATACACTTTCTAGTTTGATGGGGTGCGAGGTGATGCAATAGCGACTCTATTACAAAGTTGATAAGTGAGAAAATATATTGGCGTTTTATGCGGATCGCACGGATAAATGCCGCACTCCTGAACATTCGTATATTATATGCGATCCACTCAGTCCAGATAGGAACTGAGATTTCTTGCAGCTCTATGCGCTTTAAGGTTTTCTAAGACTTTTTACTCGATGAATCTTTACGTTGACAAAGCTTAATAACGTTAACCACTTTTATTCTATACCAAATATATACAACATTTTCTACGTAGACTGGTAGTATCGTTTTGTTACTATTTAAACACTAGCTGTCCAAAAAGCTAGAACCGCTGGAGACGTTTCTGATTCACCCCCGTTAGTCGTAGCGTGATCTTGAATAGCCCACAATTACCCTCAATTAGCGCATTCAAACAAACAAACAAACAAACAAACAAGCAAGCAATTTCTTCAGCTTTATTATATTACTATATACTATATTTACTGTAGCATAACGATATCCTATGGTGCAGAAGCTTATCATGTACACAGGTCATTTATACACAAAATAACAAAATACAAAATTTAGAACGTTTGAAAAGAGACAATCGGTTAATTTCGGTTTCGTATAGCGTTGTCTCTGTCAAACACTATATACATCACGCTTTATCACCGAGTACTGTACAAATATATACCGAATAAGTTAATTAAGAATCAAGTTATTTTAGATTCTACGTTCAAAGTATTCTGCTAAGTGTATATTTTACAGTTTTTTGTAGTATATTTTACCTCAACTGTTACAGTGTTAGGTCGTTCACCCAACGTTATGTTCCAAGTTACATTAGATTAAGGGGGCATTAGTAAGAATTATTATACGGATGTTGTAAAATGACGCTTTCATCGCTGATATTTTCCCTTTGAAGATAATAATATTCACATTGGACATCCATTCCAATTTCACTAACCGTCGACCAGCCTATAAATAATGAGAAATCATCAATACTTTTCGAAGCATTGAAAACGTTCAATCGAAAAACAATTCGGGCAAAACATAACGTAGGCGTCCTTTATACCATTCCGCAGCATTTGAACAAAACATCGAATCCCACTGTATTGCGTATTACCACCGAAACGAGGTACAAACAAAAGTGGCATCTCGTGTGGAAATTACGGGGGCGCCTCATTTTGAACTGGCTTTTTGTGTGGTGATCATTGTTACGGGCATGCCCCGGCCTAGTGATGCCCCAATTCCAGCAATACTTGAAACGAGGACTTGAAATATCTACTCGCTCATCACTTTATAGCCCATTACCTTTAAAGCACATCACTACCTCTAGCCACTAGCCAAAAACTGCTGCACAAAATGTAATTTAAACCGCGACTTTTTCAATTTCAAACTAACCTTTCGAGTGTCTTATTATATTTATGCTCTGGCAAAAATTAAGAACGTCTTACTTCATATAAATATAAATCATATGTCCAATTCGATTTGACGTGGCAGATAAAATCGATTTCTTCCTCTTTTTGAAACGTGAGTGCGTTTTAGAGACAATGCTATAATGAGTTCTCATCCCTTTACTATATAAAAAAAATCAGCTGTTCCAATTGTCGACCATTAAGCCTATCAATTATATAATATCATGTTTTAAAGAAAAAATGTGTAAATTTTGATCTTGTGTATATCATACATGTATTTGCTGAGTTTCTTACGCCGGTTCTTCTCAGGTGAGTGGCTTTCCTTCCGAACCGGTGGTAGTTTTTTGACTATCAATAAGAAAAGTTATGCATCTATATTGAATAAAGATATTTGACTTTGACTTTGACTATAGGACTACATAACATATCAATATTACCTTAGTAAGATTTGGCAAAGCGCAGTCGAGTAGCCGGGAGGTACCGCTTAATAAAAGTTTCTTTTGCCAGGAAGAGAGTACGCAAACAATAGTTTTAAAGTACACATTACAATCCCAACTGCGTACATAATTAATACTTTTAAATAGATTACAATTTAAAGGTACAATTTTGATAAATTCCCGCACTCGTAACTGCATTTTGATCAAATTATCGCCGAAATTACCTCAAGCGGCCGCCTCCGCGCAAACGAGATGCACCCGAAGCCGTAATGGACCAATTAAAATTAAACTTCGCATAAATTCTCATTCCTCCTGCATCTTTAGTTACCTGCTTCTATGCGTTCTATTTGCAAGGAAATGGAGTCATCGTTAATTCATTCCATTCAAGACTAGAGACTAACAAGATGAGTTGTGAGGCATAATTTAGACCATGATTAGAAAACAAAAAAATTACGCCCGCGTATTCAATTCAGCTAAATGACATTAAGTTTAACTTTAAGTTTAAGACAAAGTTGCATATTGTGTTCTAACGTTCAAACAACACAAATTGTATATGTCAGTGTGGGTGCAACGTTTGGTTGAAATTTGGGATAACTCATAAGTTATGGCCATAGATTTGGAACCTCGTTAGGTTACTCATAGCCGGTAACTGAAAAAAAAGTTTTGTGTTTGAATTTTAGGTCGTCGAAATTTTATAAAAAAGAAAAATATTAATTGTTTTTGTTACGGTTACTAAACAAAATCGACAATGAAAAAACTGACGGTATCCCCGGTAAACAATGACATTCAGACGTATAACGCCTTAATCTGTCCCGTGACCATGAATGGTGCAAAATATTCGAAACTTGAGGTATTTAAATTTAAAAATAAACACGATAGATCCAAAAAAAAAACATAAGAAATTTGCAGTATTTTACTAGCTTTGTCGGTATTTTTATACATCGTGTATAAAAGTCCGCGACCTAAACCGCAAATTAAATAAATTATGAACAATCCATAACATACAAAGCCTTTTCAGTGACACACAACTCCAATAGATCAAGCATAGTTCAAACGATAACTTGTGAAAACGAATATATAGTGATAGTTAAGAATAGTAGTTAGAATAATAGTTAAGTTTGTTCCGTTATAAATTGACATAAGCTTGTTATATATAAAAACTAAAGGATTAATAGTTGGCATTATTAATGCCGCCATTGCGGGTTACGACCACGGCCGCATCGGGCTCTGGGATTAAAAGTTACTGCCGGTAACAAAAATTCGTTATTTTGTCCGCCCGCGCAATAAATGCATCCCCATTTAACCATACCGCGGTTTCACCGATCACTGATTGTTTGGCTAAAGAAGAACCGCACAAGTAATAAGTATAAAAAGAAAAAAAATATATATACGACTTCAAGTACATCTTAGATACCTGCATTAAGAAACTTATTTTTCTTATGTGAGGGTGGCGAGCGAGCTGGTGGTTCAATTAAGTAACAACGGCCACCCATAGACATCTGCAACACCTGTAGGGATGCAGATGCGTTGCCACCAATGAATAAAGTGGCCCCAGTTATACCTCACTCACCAGAAGAAACGCAACAGAAACAACGAAATGTAACAGTTGCACTTCGCGCCAGTGTTCTGTGATTTCGTAGAATTTTGCCGGACGGACCTGCCCATTCTTGCAACAGAGAAGACTGTTGCGTGGCCCCGCCACAGACAAACGCGGAACTGTCTTGAAACCATGATGACTCGGTGACGCAGCTGCCAAGCTATTGCCCTGATTGTTGAGTTCGATTCCCATACGGGACAAACATTTTTCTATTTTCTATTTCTATTTCTTAATTTTCTATTTCTATGCAGTTAAATCAAACAATCAAATGCTGCCTTTCACAATACCGATTTCCCTGCCGTGCCAAATATTCATAACTTGTAACAAAACTATTTCAAAGACGTTGGTAACAGATAAATGGTAAACGCGCAAGCTAAACGCGCGTGGTAACAGCGAATAATTATTAATTTCATCAATATTTTAATATAAATAGTACAAGTGTTTAAACATAAATGTAAACTTACATTCATTCGCCAAGACAAAAAAAAAACACTGTTTATTCCCAAGGATTACCTGAAACAGTAAAAGAGAAATTAATTTAAATTATACACGAGTATAATGTCATTCGTAATCAACATTTCAGCGTATAATCTGTAATTAATTCGTTAATCGAAACCCACAGATTATAAAATTTAAACACAAACTTCGCGTAGGCAGTTTGCTATCTGTCACCGCAAAACTTAATCAATGCTCTTATAATATGCGTTTTATTCGGTTTAAATTGGAATAATTATACTAGCATGCTTATCAGAATAACTATGTTTATTACTTGGGAAATATTATTTTCAGACGTTATATATAGTTTAGTTATAAATAACATTTTATATGTACCTAATACAAATTATTATTTAATTATATAATATTTCTTTTAATGCTGCTGATATTAAATAGGGTCTCTATTACATCACAACTTAAGTTACTAACTCTAATAATATTTTTAACCCCTTGCATTTCAATTGTTTATATTACATATTCTTTACTTACACTCTTAATTATTTATTTAAACATTTAAATGCAGCAATTACCATTACTTGTAATTGTGGCAGTGCAGGGCAACAGCCGATGTTGCACGGATGGGCAAACTCGTCCAGGTAAGTACCACCACCTCACAGAAGACCGGCCTGAATTACAAGTAACTACTATACTCTCCACTCTGTATAGAGGAGGCCTTTGCCCCGCGGTGGGACATCTATAGGCTGTTACTTTACTTTACTTTACTATACTCTCGCGTTTCATCTGGTGAGAGAGGTAAGTAAGCCAGTTTTTTCAAAGGTTGTCAACGCATCTGCAATCCATCAAGTGTTGCTATAGTCCATGGGCGGGGGTAATCGCTTAACATTAGGTGAAAGGCCTGTTCGCTACAACTTCTGACATAAAAAAATTAATACAACTTTGTTAAGCGTTTTTTCGTATTCATGAACAAAAATTGGGCACAAATTCAATATGCTTAGGTTCTATAAAGTTTCGTATGATTTGACTATCAAGTAGATACCTCGTCTTTTTTATGCAAACGAGCTGGCGGTTCACCTGATGTTAACTGATAACCGCCGCCCGTGGACATTTGATACACACGTAGGATTGCGAGTACGTTGCCACCTTTTAATAAGGTCTTATCTTTAAATAAATTCAGTCTCCGTAGGCAAGTTAGAGTGCTGCGTGAGATAAGTAATGTCAATTGTTTGCCCACGTTGTCACACCGTCTCATCCTCACTCTATCCCATGATAAGATAACAGAGAGGTAATAAAGGCGCCCATTAAAATATTAACGCGGTAAAAGCTGCTATAAATCGCGTAGCAGAGTGTAATATTCCGGTTAAATCTCTGGAAATCCGATTACCGGTTAAAGTGGGCGTCAATGGCCGGATATTACCGGATAGCGATAATTATCGCTTGGGGGGGATTGACCGGGAGGGGGGGGGGGGGCAATTTGCCGGATTGTTGTAGCGGGATCAATTGCACACGAAACCGAATCCAAGATTAGCCGATTAATGCTTTGACCTTGGAAGATTTGATAACGTTGCTTAATGAAAGTACAGTTTTTAGCATAATCAGGATTAATACGATGTGTCCGATGTAGTTTGGACTTTTGGACATGTACATAACACTCGACCTGGAATTTGCTACCTCACTGATGGTCCTCAGACTTCTCTCAATTGTATATATATTTTTTTAATGTTATAAGTTGGCAAACGAGCAGGCGTTTCACTTGATGTTACGTCACTACTGGCGCCCATGGAAATCCGAATCTATAAAATGACGGATTGCAGAAGCGTTACCAACATTGAATTGTGGGCCCAGGTCCCTCTCACAAGGCTGCGTATATTTCATGATCCTCCTGCCTTTATCGCACATGGGTGGGGTCGGAAAAACATGTAAGTCACATTGTGAGCGTATTTGGCCATGTTTCCTTACGACCGGCCGCCTGCCTGACGTCAGCTATCCTTGGAAATCGAACCCACGACCTCGGCGCCTAAGCCAATGGCTTAGCAACTGCGCCACTGAGTCATCCGTATGTTTAGCTCTTATAATTCCACAGTTATCTACATCCGTATCGGTTTTATTGAGAGACGCATATAGCGTTATCTCGCGTAACAACATATGGGGATGCGAACTCTGAACAAGCGAATCCCAGCTAAGGCATCTGCGTCGGACACTTTCTATCGAGACAAAGGGTAGGGATATTGCGATCTGCAAGCCCCGTCGTCGAGATGAGATTGCTTTGTTGCAAAGGCACCTACTAGGGCGCGCTGCGGAGAAGAGCTTTCTGTTACACCTTACGATACGTAACTACGGTCGATATTAATGAACTATGACTTTACACTTTTCATAGGTTTTTTTTGTGTCAGCTGGTATTTTAGGGTAGCTCAATATTGCCAGAATTCCTTGTAAAACATACACATTTCATTAGCTTCGGGGCTTCATTTTTATGATGCTCGCCTGATGGTAAGAAATTATCAACGCCCTTGAACCTGGCAGTGCTTTACCAACACCAAGAGTTGGTATAGCAAAGTCAATTTTTAGGTAAGAATCCTCTCATAGGTCCCTATATCGTATCTTATTAATTCACCTTGTCCTAAATTTAAGTATCCTAGAGTAGAGAAAAAGCGGATAGAATTGACAGCGAAACTATCATTCGATAAAGATAAATACACCGCGGCACAATTAGTGTAGCGCGGCACACGGCGGGAAATACCAACAAGTGTACCGGTAGTTGATTAATGAAGTCTCTATTTAATTAACAACCTGAATATCGAATCGAATCTCAGCTTGTCGGCCCCATCGCGGTCTTTTGATAGTGTTGTACCCCAGTCATGTCGACATCGACACCTCAAGTAATTACAGTAAGATTACACTATATCAGACGATGTAGGTACTATAAATAAATACGTTTTAAAGATATATGCATTTAACTTTTTAAAGATAGGAATCCTAATGCAAAACACATTGCCAAGAAGTTTCGTTGTAGAAATAACGTATCGTTCCTAACCTGTTTTCTTTCTTTCTTTATTTTCATTAATTACCTCTACAACACTGAATACTATATGTAACAGTATATTATATTTTGAATATGATGTAATCCATTGCTTAGTGAAAAAGTCCCATTCAGTAAGTTAAAGCTTACTTAAAGTATAGTGCTTAATATTAGATTAGTTTAACTTTTATTAACACTTCTTTTGCGACAGCATTTGATAGTCAATTTAAAAACTAACATTCCAGTAATTAAAATCATTTATTGCCAGCGCGTGCAACCGCAGACATTAATGTAGAAACGACAAAGTGGAACTGTCCAGATGACGCCATGGTCAAAGACACTACATGTGCTATAAACGCAGGAAGCATGCACACTGCGTGACACACGGGTGGAACATACTTTACACGGGATTTACGTCGAAGGTATCATAACAATAAATATACACAATGTCTTTTACTGTGTAACCTCACGTTCGAGGAAAATTGTCTGTGAATAATGAAAACAAAACTTAGATAAAGAACGTGTTAAGTACGTCGTAAAGTCTAAAAATTAGTACATACGACGTGAGTTCTCCTAATTTTTCACTATAATACGCTTAAGAATTTTTTATAAAATAAATTAATCGCTAAAAATACGAACATTTATTCACGATTGCTACGCGCTTGGCGTTTAAGGACGAGTCATTTCTAAAATATAACATCATCTTTGTTTTTTCGTTAATTGTAAAGTAAATAATATAATGCAAAAATATACCTACTTGAAGAAACGACTATCGCTTAAATAACTAAGAACTTGAGCTATCTCAAAACT